>OY740787.1:52503140-53703140 GCA_963514005.1 Raja brachyura
GTGTCTGATGGGTTCCCATTGTGAAGCCCGAGATCGCCGTTGTGACGTGAGTCACAGCAACCCTCCCCAACTGCGCCTCACCAATCCTCCAATTAGTCCTATCCTCCTTCATTCCCCCTCATCTCCAGCACTCCCTTCCCTCTTGACCCTCCCTCTTCTTTACCCTCTCCTCCCCTCTACCACTTCCTCCCTCATGTCTCCCCCCATCTCCTTTCCCCTACCCTCAGTTACTACCTCCCTCTTTCCATAATCCCTCTTTCTTCCCTACCTCCCTAGACGTCAATGTGAGATGGAAGCTGCTGTGTTTTTTTTAACTGCTTTTTTTAATATGTAAATCAGATCCCATTGTGATGTAATTGTGGGATTGAACACTGCTGATGGGCAGTTTATGCAAATGAGATCCCATTGTGACATCATATCCCATTGTGACATCATACGCTACTAACTGCCAGTGCAGATGGAAGAGTATTTTCAGTGGGGTTTTTTGAAGTTTAAAATTTCAATAATGTAAAATATATCATCAATCCGAAGAAACTTGATACAACACACCACAGAACAATGGTGAGTAATGTGGGCAAAAGATGTAGTGCTATCGTGTACCGTTTTGGCATACACAGACACACAGACTGACATAATAACAAACAAGATGAAAGTTTTACAAATATACTAGACCACGTGCGAACCCATTGGGTCCCGTTCCCCCAATGCAATATTCCACATCTAACCCATAGCCCCCAACTGCGCAGCCATGGCTGAAGTTGTTAAAGTTTAAAATGGCAATAAGATCAATGTGAATGCATTTCACTCTCCCTCTTTAGTCCCCTTTTCCCCTCCGTCATTACCCTCCCTCTCCCCAACCCTCCTCTGCATCCTCCCCTCACCCCTTCCCTGCCCTCCTCTCTCTTCCCACTCCCCTCCTCCATTACCTCACCATCCCTCTTCCTACTCCTATATTCCTCCATTCCCCCTCATGCCCCAGCACTTCCTCCCCCTCTTCTTCACCCTCCCTTTTCTTGTCCCTATCTCCCTCCCCTCCCCCACTCCCTCCCTCACCTCTCCCTCCCTCTCCTTTCCCCTGCCCTCAGTCACTCCCTCCCTCCATAACCCCTCGTCCCTCCCTACCCCCTTCCTCTACCTCTATCTCCCTGCTCCCCCACACGGCTGAAGGGTTCCCATTGTGATGCCAGAGATCCCCGTTGTGATGCGAGTAGCAATGTTACAAAAATTTGAGATTTAAAAAATCAAGTCTGCAATTTATCCCATCAGATAAAGCAGAACATGAAGTTTAATTTGACACCTAATTCACTTTCATATCTTCAGTATTAAAAATGTTATGGCCATTTTCACACTCGGAAATTAGCATCTTGTTCCCTATTGATTTTCCATTAACTTAACTCAAAAGCTGTGATCGAGGACAGTCAAAAGGCCATAACTTTCTTAAAAATTAAGAGAACTGAATGAAATGTTCAGTTATTATAGATTGAAGCATTCTGTAACAAATATGAAACAATCTTACTTGGATGACTTGAAATAAAGCATATAATTAGTTACCTAATTGTAGCTAATTACAAAATTCAATTACTAGATCTAAACATCTATCCATTTCTTAAGAAAATGTTAACATTTTTAAATAGCCTAAGTGTCCAAATAACATTCACACAAGAATTCACAATATAACCTGATTTTTAAATCTCATTGTCATGAATTTATAGGCCAAATGGAAGGAATTTAGTGTTTAATTCCTGTAAATTAATGGCCATATAAATCATCTTGCGAGTGGGATTTTGTGGAACGCGATCAATTGGAATGTTGCGGTTTGCGGTGAATTTAAACCCCATATTGGCAGGAAAAACACTGCCCGTTCGTATGGGGCCTAACTCACCTTTTGGCAACGTAAAATTTGGATTAAAGTAATCCTAAGAAGCAAGTTTATATGTAAAATAAACGGCTTACCTTTATTTGTCCCGTACGGGAGATCCGTCCCATTGTTAGCGTTGACGGCGTTAGAACTCGATTTTTATTTTACTCCTGCGATTAAATTATCCAGGGAATTTTTTTTAAAACTTCATAGAACGGATGGCGGAGCGATTTCTCTGCAGCAGCTGAACAGCCTGAGAAAGATCGACTCTGACAGGTAGGAGAAAACGGCATTTTAATCCTGCCCCCCTCACTATGGCGCACACGGCCAGTGGCAGAACTGCAGCGCTGCTGAAGGTAAGTTTTGTAACATACCTAATGTGAGTTACGGCAACCCTCCCCAAGTGCGCCTCGCCATCCCTCTTCCTACCCCTATCCTCCTCCATTCTCCCTCATCCCCAGCACTTCCTCCTCTCCTCTTCACCCTCCCTCTTCTTTCCCCTCTCCTCCTCCACTGCCCAAATCCCTCACTCACTTCTCCCTCCCTCTCCTTTCCTCTACCCTCAGTCACTCCGTCCCTCCCTCCATAACCTCTCCTCTCTCTACCGCCCTTGACGTCATTTTTAAAACTGATTTTTTAAATGTAAATGAGATCCCATTGTGATTTCATTGTGGTGTGGAATACTGCTGATGGACAGTTTATGTAAGTGAGATCCCACTGCGATGTCATATCCCATTGTGACGTCATACGCTGCTAACTGCCACTGCGATGGGAGAGATTATTGTAAAATTTGGGGTTTTGTAAAGTTTAAAGTATCAATAACGTAAAATATACCATCAATCTGAAGGGAACTTGATACAACACATCACAGGACAATGGTGAGTAAGGTGGACCAAGAATTGTAGCGCTATCGTGTACCATTTTGGTACAATTCAGGCCATCACAGACACACATCACAGACAGGCAGACAGACAGACAGACAGACAACATAATAACAAACAAGATGATAGACAGATAGACAGATAGACAGATAGATAGATAGGGGGTGGGACCTCTCAGGAAAGTGTCAAATATTGAGTATTTCTCACAAATACTATTGTTATTCATCAATTAAAATCTCACTGTTGTTCAGATAAAAATGAATTAAACAAATTAATTCTATAAAGCTGTAGCATTGATACAAATTAAACTAAACAAAACAAAGCTTACAAGAAAAGATAAAATTTAACCTCTGAGTATGTGAAGCATAAGAAAATAGATGCACACTCAAATTCAGATTTGTACCACACTACATCAGCATTCCTGGTCCAATATCATCAGTTGCAAACACCCACACTCATCCTAATCTGCACACAGATCTTACTCAGCTCCCTGCCACTTTCTTGACATCTATTTGGATATACTGTGTCTGGCATCACTACAGTTCCTTACATTCAATGGATAGCTTTAACTTGGAGCATCTGTTAGCGGAATTCTGATTAGGTCTTGACCAATTGCAAATCCCACATTGCGAATTTGTGTTTATAATTGCTATCTGTGGATTAAAATTATGTTTGAAATATTTTTTTTCCTAAGAGGATGGAACATTTCTAAATCTATCATTTCAGTTAACTCCTTGAAGTCTGGGATCAGGTTAGTTTTCCTCTTGAAGCCTTTGTCCCAATTTCACTGCTATGTAGAAGTGCACAGAGGACTGCAAGCAAGGTCTGACCTGTGTGTAATTCTGCTCAGTTAGAAACAAACATTCTAGACAATGGCTTTTTTAAGATTTTAATGTTTTGCAAGAAAATTAAGTCTTTCTCACCTGCTCTGCGAATGGAAGATTTGCTGTCAACTAATTTCAGTGGATGGCTGGTGGAATAAATTCAAATTAATCATAGCAAAATGCAAAAAAATTAGGAGCTGGAAAAGGTCCCTTGATGCCATTGTGCTCATGTCGATTAGTTATCATAATATCATAATCTTGCTCTCACAAAACTTTTTCCAAAATGCGCAGGATACTGTTGTACAGGAAACATCTTGCAATGAAGGCAAACACATTTTTGGCGTCATAATTGCCTGCTTCACCTGAATGTGACAAAGACCCTCAAGTCTATTTGTATTCCATTCGGACACCTTTTAATCAAGACATGTCCTTTCTGTTTTTTTCCTATCAAAAGGGGTGACTACATATTTTCTACATCATATTGCAGCCAGCATATATTTTCCTAATCACTCAATTTGTCTAAATTGTCTTGAAACCTATTTGCATAACCCTCTCACAACACATATCCCATTCAGTTATGTAAGTATAAGACTACATTTAGTTTTCTTATCCAAACAAGATGTCACTCCATTAAGTCTGAACTAACCATCAAATTCCCATTTTTACACCAATCCTTGCCTAACCCATTTTATTCTCCTGACATTCATGTCAACTCACCACCAACCTCAGTCAAACTCTTGGCCATTTGTGCTGAAAATATCAAACTGATGCCAATCAGAGAAACATAAGTTACTGCAAATGCTGGTGATATTCACAAAAACCTGCCCCTCAGATTCCCTTTAAATATATCCTCTCTCATATTACAGCTGCCCTCTGGTTCGCAACTATTCTGTCCAGGAGAAAAGGCAATAACTATCTACTCTATCAATGCACCATAGATTTTATAAACCTCTAACAGGTCACCTCACAGCTTCCTTCGCTACAGGGAAAACTGTTCATCCTATCCAATTTCTCCTCATAACTCAACCCCTCAAGCCCAGGCAATATCCTTGTGAGGATAATTTCTTAATCGTTTCTACATCCTCTCTAGTTTAATTACAACCTTCCTATAGCATGGCAATCAGAACTGCGCTCAATACTACAAAAATGGTCTAACCAACATTTTGTACAGCAAAAGCTGAATGTCCCAACTCTTGTATCCAGTGCATGCTATAGGCTCTCTTCACTTCCTTGCCTACCTATGTTGCTACTTTCAGGGAACAATGCACTTAGGCCCTGAGGTCTCTCTGCTCAACAATATTCCACGGGGGTCGACCAGTCACTGTGTATATCTCCGCCTTGCTTAACTACCTAAACCATATCATTTTGTACTTATCTGAGTTAAATTCCATCTGCCATTCCTCTGCCGACTTTCCCAATTGATCAATATCTCCTTGTCATCTTCGTCCACCTTCTTCACTGTCCAATATCCTACCAATTTTGGTTTAATCTGAAAATGTGCTAATAATGTCCTACATTCTTCTCTCAACCATTACATTATATGTCAAACTACAGAGAACCCAACATCAATTACTGCAGCGCACACAGGAGGTCAATGCGAAAAGCAACCCTGCTCTATCAACCTCCGACCACCAACATAAATTTGTATCCAATTGGCCTGCTCAGCCGGGATCCCATGTGATCTAATTTTATAGACCAACCTACCATAATCCTCACTAAACTCCACGTACACGGCGTCTACCACCCCCCCATCACTAATCCTCTAGGTCATCTCTTCAGGGAACCCATAAGTATTCATTTAAGACCTTGCCCTTACTCATCTGGTTCCACACCTAAATGACAATTTTAATTCTAAAACCGATCTACTCTCCCCTTAGTTACAATTTTACTCTTAATATATATAAACTTTCAAGATTCTCATTTAACTTATCTTCCAGGGATATCTCATGTCATTTCTTAGAATTGGAGGAGGGATCTTTTGCTTCCAATTCACCACGGGCATCAACCCTCAGTTTAAGGTGTTACCTGAAAGGCAGACATTTGACAGTCCAACATTCTTTTGACAATGTTTGGAGCTTTAGCTTGGAACTTATGCTCGACTCTGAAGTTGGTCATGAACGCAAAACATACTGCATCAGAGGTAAAAGTGTAGCTTGTTGCACCCACAATAGTGAGTATGATGATCTAATTAAGTTTCTATACATAATTAACATACTTTTTGATTGTGGCCAACCAATATTTGAAGTCCTTATTTCTCCTGACAGTTGTTCATTGTCTAATATTAAATCCAGCCACTGCCAATGTGTACAATTGCAGAGCTGTCTCGGGGTAACAAAGGATTTTAGACATCATTCAGGGATGATATTAAATAGGTTTTGATTTCTCTGTGAAAAAAGCACTCCTGAATGGGATCACCAATGGTGTGATTTAAAATTCAAATCCACGTTAGCAATTATATCAGAGGACAAGATTCAATGTATCCTTATAGTTACAAAAGCCTGTAAAATTACATTTCACTATTCATTCTATTTTAATTTTTTTAATTTTCTAGTTTAATATGTCTGTTTTCCTTCCATTACAAGCTGTCTCTGACTTGAAGGGTGGAATTGCAGTATGGTCTAAAATCCAACAATATACATTGACTAAAATATTAAAGTTAAATTACCTGCAAACTGCCCAAATTCCTCCAGAAAAATTAAACACATTCTTCAAACAAGAACAAGCATTTTATGAAGTATCCGCAGCACAATGCTACTGCAAGGTGCTTGAAGGGAGAGAGTGGTTGAGACATATGAGTGAATGTATTTTTGTAGTTACAAGAATGTCTGAAAGATGGAGAACTGGAGAGGGGTTGGATTTTCGGGATGAATTTCAGAACGAAAGATCACAGTACCTGGACATCCCTGGGGGGGCGGGGGGCGGGGGGGAGGTCATTGGGGGAGAAGAGGTGTCTGAACAAGAGTTCCAAAAGGGTTGAAGATTGAAAAAAGTTTCAGGGATAGGAGAAAAAAGTATGTGGTGGTGTTTGAACATTGCGATATGATGCTTTTAAATGTGAGTGCGGGCGTGTGAGGGGGCAGGGTAGACTGGAAACCATTGTAGGCAGCAAACAAAGGGTTGATAATGTGAGCCCGACTTGGTGTGATTTAGCATGACAGGAGAACTTTGGATGAGCTTAAGATTACAGAGGTTGAAAGGTAGGTGGTTAGGAGACCATTGGAATAGTTAACCTTCAGCTTTAGACTTTAGGCTTTAGAATTTAGAGATACAGTGCAGAAACAGGCCGCTTGGCCCTTCATAACTGTAACTGTATGTCATGTTGTTACTTGTGGGCGGAGCATCAAGGCAAATTCCTTGTATGTGAATACTTGGCCAATAAACTTACTTACTTACTTTCATCGAGTCTGCACCGACCAGCGTTCACCTGTACACAAGCACTATCATGGGACAATTTACAATTTTTTAAAACTAAAACCAATTATGCTACAAATCTATACATCTTTAGAGTGTGGGGGGAAACTGAAGCACCTAGAGAAAGTCCAAGCGGTCCCAAGGAGAATGCATAAGTTCCATACATACTGCACCCGTAGTCAGGACCAAACCCAGGTCTCTGGCACTGTAAAGCAGTAGTATTGTGCCACTGTGCCACCTTGTCGAAAGTTTCACCAGCAGGTAGGTGGTGTAATCAGGGTAATATTATGAATTGTAATATGTGATACTGTAAATAAAACTGCACACAAGAAAGTAACATTAAATGTTGATTAATGCAATACAGTATCAAAATAAAAATAAACCAGACCAATCAGAGAAAAGAAAATAAGTCAGAAAGGTTTAATGACAATTTGGTTCATGTTTAATAAAGAAGGCTGACTTGCATTTATTCAGCATCTTTCACATCTTCACCGTACTACACAAAGCACCTTAGTCAATTAAGTGCAAAGTAAGGTAGGAAATACAACCAGTCTATACACAACAAATCCCCATACACTTCAACATGATGTGAGAGTCAAATAACCCAGAAACAGGCTTTTCAGCCCAACTCGTCCATGCCGATCAAGATCCCCAACGAAACTAGGCCTATTTGCTCAAGTTTGGCCGATATCCCTCAAATTCTTTCTTATCCATGTTCCTGTCCAAGTGTCTTTTAAATGTTTTAATTGTCTACAAAGTTGACTGCCACATTGGTGACCCTCAGACCATCTTTGATCGGACTTTAGTGTCTTTATTTGCACTAAGTGTTATTCCCTTATCATGTATCTATACACTTGTAGATTGGTTACTTCATACTAACCAATTGTAGTGCTCTGTTAGTAGAAGCTCCACCTACTAAATGGTTTATATTATCAGAATTTAGTTCATATAGTTAGTCTGAGTAGCTACTAAGCTGGCTTTAACACCATGCTGAAGTATACTGTGAGTAGACTTTAATAAATATGTTGTACCATGTTGTGCGTGTGACTGACTTTATCACATGGTGTCAAGAAGTTGTTTCCTATCCACTCCATTTTTAAGTTTATCGGGTTTTATTTTTCCATCCTGTTTTGTGTGCTCGTTATCTCTATCATGGCAAATGCACCTCACCGTCCAAGTCCCCTGATCTTTGACCGACATCGCTGAACGATGGCACCTCTTCGAGCGCGACTACAACTACTACATTCGTATTGACCATCGCAACGAGCCGCCTGAGGTGCGTGCTTCTGTACTCTTAAATCTTGCTGGCCCTGAAGCAATGATGCGTGCAGAACGGTTTAATTATGCGCCTGCTGTTTGAGACCACAACAAGTAGATTGCGGTGCCTACAGAAACAATTGACGACCCTGCAGTTTTACTAGCTAAGTTCAGACAGCTATATGACCTGAGAGCCAACTCGATAATCGAACGCACCAGGGTTCTTGCTCGTTTCCAGCAACAAGATGAGCCGATTGAAAGTTTGATGAGTGATTTGAAACACATGGCTGCACGATGCCGCTTCGGAGATTTATGTGACAAATTAATCCGCAACAAACTTGTAGGAGGTTTACTCAGTGACAAAGTGCGAGATGAATTGCTCAGGAACACAGAACTGACTTTGAATCAAGCCGAGCATGCCTGCAGAATTGCTGCAACAACTGCTTCTCACACAAGGTCTGTAAGCTCTGGGCAACGCTCTCAGTATAGTGTTAATGATGCCGATACCTCCTATCGTAACAAGCCTCCACAGCCTTCCCCTCCCTGGCAGCCGCAAAGGTCTATTGCTCAGTGCCCTAACTGTAACAACTCCCAAGCTCCGAGTCGGGAATTCTGCGCCTCCTATTGAAAAATTTGCCACTACTGTAAAAAGCATAACCACTTCATGAAATGTTGCCCTTCTCATGCGACTCGTTCTTTCCCAAGACAAACTGTGCACCTGTTAAAACAAGAACCTCCTGATAACGAGTACCAAGAGCTGGACACACCATCCCCCGCTCTCCTCTCTGCAAGCCAAGATAACAGTTCAGACATTCACTCCCTCCTCCTTTCCACTAACAAGGAACTCGACCCTGAATTCACCCTGATCATTAACAACAAAATTACGCTTGCTACGATTGATACAGGAGCAAACTGCAATGTTCTGTCCTTATCTGAATTTAAACGGATGTGTAATGCTGAGCATGTTGAAAAAACTACGGCCATGTTACGGGCCTATGGGGGTGAGGTTCTGTACCCACTTGGAGAAAATGAATTGAACTGCATCGTAGACTCCCAGTCTCACGCACTCAAGATTTTTATTGTTCGAGGAGAATCTGCAACTCTGCCTGGTATCAATGCATGCCACAATCTAGGCCTAGTCCCCTTTGGGCCTGCTGTCTATCAAGTCTCTCATACTGAGGGCTCCACTCAGCAGATACTCTCACAATACAAAGAACTGTTTGAACTTGGAAAGCTGCCCCTCAAATACAATATTGCCGTGGATCCCAATATCACTCCTGTGGTCCGCGCTCCACATCATATTCCGCATGCCATGCGTGACAGAGTACACAATGAGCTCCAGCGGATGGTGTCCCTGGGTGTCATAGCTATAGTTACTGACCCACCTGACTGGGTTTCCACCAAGGTGGTTGCAACAAAGAAAAACAAGGAAGAAATCTGAATCTGCATCAACCCCAGAGACCAAAACACAGCGATCAGATGCCCATACTACCTGATGCGAACGGTAGAAGAAGTTGCTGCTCAGATAGGCAGTGCATCTGTGTTCTCCGTTTTGGATGCCTAAAGTTCGTTTTGGCAGATCCCACTGGAACCTGACTCATCCAACCTCACCACGTTCAGCACCCCCTTCGGCCATTACAAATTCCTGAGAATACCCTTCGGCATCAACTTTGCTAGCAAGGTTTTCCAGCGCATAATGGAACAATTGTTTGTGGGCTATCCATGCACCATCATTGTCGTTGACATTCTCGTTTACGGACACTACATGGCTGAACATGACGCCAAACTGAAGAGAGTACTAGACCATGCTAAAGACATTCATCTCAAGCTCAACCTCCTGAAATGTAAGTTTCGGGTCCCGGAGGTTACTTATGTTGGACATGTTTTTACCAGTGATGGTCTCAGACCAGACAAATCCAAGATTACTGCCATCAACAAGATGCCGGTTCCTACTGAGTTTACAGAGATTCCTTAGAGTGGTCAACTACTTGGGAAAATTCATTCCCAACCTCAGTGATATATCTGCCCCCCCTGCAGGAACTGACACACAAAGACACTGAATGGTCCTGATATTCACAGCACCAGAGAGCTTTTGAGATCCTCAAGTTACAGCTGGCCAGCACTTCCACGCTCGCTTACTTTGTTTTACATGTGTCCCAGTATGGACTTGCCGCTGCTTGCCTACAAACCTCCAATGATGGCGACCACAGGCCTGTTGCATATGCACCTTGACTGATGCTGAACAACATTATGCTGCAAATTGAAAAGGATTACTTGCAGTGGTTTTCGCCTGCACGAAATTCAAGACTTTATTTTTGGAAAATCTGTGACTGTGGAAACAGACCACCAGGCGTAGATCACAATCTTAAACAGGCCCTTCCATGCCACTCCAGCTTGCCTGCAATGGATGATGATGCAGCTAAAGCATTTTGATTTCACCATAGTCCACGAAAAGGGCAAGGACACGCACATAGCTGACACGCTATCAAGGGCCCCACGCAAAACCAGCAAACAACAGCCCTCTGAACAGGACCAGTTCTCGGTAATGAAGGTATCGTATATTCCAACTGAATGCCTCAGCAGTCTGGCAGAGCACATGGCTGCTGATGAGATTCTACAATTGCTGTCTTCCATCATCCGGCGCAGCTGGTCAGATAAACAACACAGTACCCCACTCACGATTCGCCCATACTACCTAGTTTGCGACGAACTAGTGCTACAGGATGGGATTATAGTCAAGGGTCACAAAGCAGTCATCCCGGCTGTTCTTCAGGACAAATACTACGATGCCGTCCACAGGGGCCACCCCGGTGTGGAGGCAACCTTATAATGGGTGCAGAGTATGTTTTATTGGCCTGATATGACCAAGTATATATGAGAAAAAGCCGAAGTCTGCGCTATCTGCAACAGCCTAGTGCCGCACCAACAGAAACAACCTTTGCTCTTGCACCCGGTTCCTCCACTGACGTGGTCCATAGTCACCACCGACATATTCGAATGTCATGGAAAACACTACCTGGTTCTCGTCGACTCGTATTCGGGCTGGTTCAAAATTGACCTACTCCAAGATATCACATCTGAAACAGTCATCCAGAAGTTGTCACGCCACTTCTCTGTGCACGGTTCCCCTGCACGTCTCCTATCCAACAACGGTAGTCAGTTCACCAGCAAGCAAGAAACTTCTCTCAACTATGGGATTTTCGTCATATCACTAGCAACCCTGAATTTCCACAGTCCAACGGACTCGCAAAACGGGCTGCCCGGACTGCAAAACAATTAATGGAGCATTCACAACTTGCTAAATCCCACGTCTACTTGGACCTGCTCAACCTGAGGAACATTGCCCGCAATCCCATACTGAGGTCTCCAGCCCAACGACTGATGTCCCGCCAAACCCGTGCTGCTTGTCCATACCCCAGCAGCTGTTGCAGCCTCAGGTCCTTTAACCTCCCGTGGCCCAGAAACAACTCCAGCTGAAACGTGATGCACAAAAACGATCTTTTGACAAGTCCAGCAAAGCACTTAAGCTTCTCTCCAGTGGACAGGTTGTTCGCCTTCAGACTGAAAAGGGCTATGGCTTACATTCACAGTCCTGCTAAAGAACCATGCTCTTACCTGGTAAGCATGGACGGAGGCCTTTACCGACGCAACTGTCAACATCTCCTTCCTGTGTAGGAGCCACGTCCTGCGGTTCAATGTCCAGAGGTCACATGGTTGATGTACCCTCCCACTGCCGGGCCGACTGCTCCCTTGCGCCCAGTTGCTGCAGAACAACTATTGATCATGACACCTGCGGTCTCTCCGCAGCGTTTGGCACCATGCTCGCCTGCTTCGCCGCCTCCACCCTGCGGGTCTCTGGTCGCTTCCTAGTCGCTTTCCCAGTGAAAGGAGGAGACGTGGATTTATATCACACGTGCATCGGATGGGTCTGTAGGCCATTCCTTAGATATGGAGATTATGTGTAATCATCTATACGTCCCAGTATGTGTTAATAGCGATTCGGCTACTGTAATATTTGGCCATCACGTATTAATGTATTTCTGCTTATTGCTTTGCTATTTCGTTGTGTTTTATCTCATTTCTACAAGGAAAGATGTAGATTGGTTACTTCATACTAATCAATTGTATTAGCAGAATACTCTATGTTAGCAGAAGCTCCGCCTATTACGCAGTTTATATTATCAGAATTTAGTCTGAGTAGCTGCTAGGCTGGCTTTAACACCATGCTGAAGTATACTGTGAATGGACTTTAATAAACATGTTGTACCATGTTGTGCGTGTGACTGACTTTATTCCAACACTGTAAATGGCTTGATTATAATCATGTATTGTCTTTCCGCTGATTTGTTAGCATGCAACAAAAGCTTTTCACTGTACCTCAGTACACGTGACAAACTAAACTGAACTGAACTGATGTGCCAGAAGGAACTGCAGATGTTGGTTTACCTCGAAGATAGACACACAATGCTGAAGTAACTCAGCGGAACAGGCAGCATCTCTGCATAGAAGGAATAGGTAACGTTTTGGGTCGAGACCCTTCTTCAGACTGAACCCATTTACACTAATCCCACCTGCCCCTGTTTGGCTCATTCCCTCTAAATTTTTTCTATCCATGTACCTGTCCAAATGTCTTTTAAATGTTGTCATAGTATCGGCCTCAACTACCTCTGGCAGCTCGTTCCATATACCCACCTCCCACTATGTGAAAAGTTTGCTCCTCAGGGTCCTATTAAATCTTTCCCCTCTCACCTTAAAGCTATGATTCCCTCACTCTGGGTGAAAGACCCTGTGTAGCTACCAGTAGGATTCATGGCCGTCCGAAGGGGGGGTGTGTAGGGTGCGATCGCACCCCACTTTTTTCTAGAGGAAATTAAAAAATATATATATTTGTGACCATCCACGCCTATGCAGTGGGGGGAAGCTGGTGACCAAAGATGCAGAAGCGACGCAAAATGACGCCGTCTCTCCGCACCTGCGCAGTGGGCAGGATCAGATCACCGCCATTTTCAATGCATCGCCTCGATGCCGCGGGTCTAGTTTTGGTGCGTGGGGGCGTGAAATATTGCGTTGCGTTGCAGGGAATCTATTTGTTTTATATCGGGGGTGTTAAAGTACCCGCGAAGGGTCCATTCCGACCCGTGGGATGGTTTGGAGGAGGTGGGGGGGGTGCGGTGTTTGCCCGTCCGGTCCATCGGCTCCATCCACGGCATCGGAGCCTCACCAGCGGGTCCCGTCCGCTGCTGGCGGTCGGTCCGGTGAGACCGTTCTCCCGTCGCCGGGCTGGAAGCGGGAAGGACTGAATCTGAACCCAGTCCTGGCAGTGGCCATAACCCGACACCAGGCGCTGGGTCCACATCACCCTGACTCCCCCCCCCCCCCCCCCCATCATTTCTGGTCGGTGGCGACGACGGCTGTAGTGCGAGGTGACGGAGGGTCGGAGTGAATGACGGGCCCCGCACAGCAGCAGCAGTGGCGACGGTGGCTCCACCTCCTCGTGCACCGTGCCAGCCCTCACAGCAGCCGCTGAGTGCCACTCCGCCAACGACGACAATCGCTTTCAAAACAACCCCTCCCGCATGCCGAGGCTGGGAGGGAGGGAGGGAATGAGGAAAGAAGGGGAGGCCCCCTTCTGCCGTCTGAAGCACCTGCACCGCTCGGCCCCGCACCTTCCTGTTGGCTGGCGGAGGAGGGGAGGCGGTGGCGAGGAGTTCCCCTTTGGCGGTGGCACTTGGTAGTGGACAGGGATGGCCAAGGCTGCAGGCGATGATGCCGTCCCTGTCCGAGGATCGCTGCCCTTCCTCCTCACCACCTCCACTGCCCCTTTCCCTCTCTCTCTCTCTTGTACGCTTCCCTCCACCCCTCCCTATCCTGGGACCCCTCCGCTCCACCCCACATTGATCCCCATTTCCCCCTCTATTCAGTCCTCACTGACATACCATGTGCTCCCCACCCCATCTACCACCCCATCTACCACCCCCCCATCTATTCATCCTGCACTGATCTCCCTATCCACCTCGCATTGATTCTCCTGCCACCTCCACATCCATCCATCCTACGCTCTTCCCCCAATTCATCCTGTACTGACCCCCTTCCCAACCATCCTGCACTGCTACCCCCATTCATCGTGTACTGAACCCCCCCATTCATCATGCACAGGCCCCCGATCCACACTGTACTGACCCACCCCCATTCATCCTGTACTGATTCCCCCCCTTCCATCCTGTACTGATTCCCCCCCCCCCATCCATCCTGTATTCCCCCACTGACATCTCCCGTGCTCTCCCCTCACAATTTTACCTACTCCAACCAACACACACTAATTCCCCTGTCTCAATGCATCCATTCCGCACTGATTGCCTTCACAACCCCCCCCCCCCCCCAACCCCCCCTGGCCATCTGCTCGGATTCACCCACCCCCCCTCGACTCTACTGTGCTGGAAATGTCTTCAGAATGAACATTGACAATGTTTGATAATGGAATGCAGTCAAATGTGTTTTAATTCCCAATGTTATTATTTGTTTTAATCCATAAAGATGGATTAATTAAATTGTGAATACGTGAAACATTAAAACCACAGTGTACAATTGTCACTGCTGCCGTTGACACACGTTATTACAGAATTCATTTTAACGGCAAATCAATGCTCTTAATATGGAGTATCAGTACTGCAGTTATTTATTGAGCAACATTCATAACCATACGTTGGATTTATCCAGGTTTTACTTCTGCAGTCGATCATATACATCATGAATTTGGTCAGCAGATATTTCAGTTGAAATTTTAACGTTAATTCTGAAGTGGGAATGATGGAAACAGCGTTTATCAATAATTTTTTTTTAATCTGGTGTGTACAAACTGGGTATCTTCATTGCTGTTCACAACACATTCATCTTATCTGAATGTCTGGTAATGTGCCGTTTTGACACCTTTAAACATATTGCCAAAAGAACATTGATGTCCTTTGGCCATCTCTTGTCAGTTAGTGTAATGTTTAACCTGTCAGATGGGTATGGTCGGTTTTAACAGCTATTATCATAAAATGCGTTTAGAAATTTCCTTGCAACCTATATATTTTGTTGTGGATAAATTATGTGGGAAGCGAGAGTGTTTATGTACCAATAGCAATAACGACCCCATGCTCTGGCCATGTCATGATAATTTTCGGTCCTTCACAGAAAACATCCTTGCATCAATCTGTAGTGTGCATGGTTAAGCATATATGTTACCATGGTCCAGCATTTATTGACACAGGTTGATCATACGTTGAATAATCCAACCACATTTTTGTTTGGTAGTGGAAAGAAATAATAGAAATTGCATTCATTGCAAAGTGTAAAAAGATTTGAGATACTGTATTATAATTTTGCTGCGTGTCATTGTGGTATGTGTCTTGATTGGTGAATATGTTTAGTTTGTGACTATTTGAAGCAGAAAAATATGTGAATGCTTTATTGAGCATAATTCCGACTGGTAACCACGCACTTCGTCCGAGCACATTATTGCACACGTCATGCAAGCCGTGTTAAATGACCACCTAAACTGTCATTTGACAACCTAAAAGGCTGCCTAGGTTGCCCGGCTGGCAACCTAGGCAGTCACTGTATCCATCCCTGTGAAAAGTTAGAGATGGTGGTTGGATCTGGAAGCAGACCAATACATCTGTAAATAAAACTGGACAGACATTTTTTCATTTGCACAGTTGATTTTATTGTATTAATTTTAATATATTAATGTTTAAAATCCATGCATTGAAGGAAGAATATTTTACAGCCCATCTGTGGTCCCTAACCCCAACCCTAACCCTAATCGGTCGTCACCTGCAGGACAGCATACGTCAGCGTGTGACAGGGTGCACGGCATGATGAGGAACCCAGATGTCGCGCCTGGATTTTGAACATTCCAAAATCCAGAGGTGACAAGGAGTCACCATGCGTCACTACATGCGTCACCACGCATCAGGCCGCGTCACGACCCGACCACGACTCGACAACCTTTTTTCAGGCTGTCGCCGAAAATGTCAACCAAGTGGGACAGGCATTTCATGTTGCGAAACTTGAGGGCAAGGCTTTCGAAGGCGGTGTCGGCGGCAAACTGTCCAAGCCAGAGCAGGCTCGGGAGAAGCGGCAACTGAGATTGGAGTGTGAGCGCCATAATCCGCCTTCACCAACCTGCCGCTTGAGCAGCTCTTTGGGGCGACCTGCTGCTGCTTCTCTGCGCGCTGCTGGCGTGGTTACTTGTGCACCCTGGGGTGACTAGGTTTGCACAGTTACATTCTTGGAAAATGAAACTGGAAAACGTGATTTATGGCTAAATGGCAATATTTGCAGGCATGCCACGAATGTCCGTCGCCTGCATCACTACGCCAGGAGCAATGACAGGCTGTCTGCACTCGCCTTAATGTACATTCACTATGACTCTGCCCATTACTCGTAAAGTGGTGAGTAGGTTTGCACAGTTACATTCTCGGAAAACGGAACTATTTCATGTTGAAGTTGATGTGATGTGAAGTTGTTTGGTCAGGAGGACTATTAAAGATGCACTGCACACACTAACACAGTCTAACAGTAACACGCAATCAAATAAACACACAAAACATTTTCTAAAAAAAGGTTTTCTTTTCTGCAAAAACTTATTTGCAGTTTTTGCATGCTCCTTTATAACATTTTCCATAACATTTTACAACAATACAACTTGATTATTAAAACAAGGACAACAATTCTGTATACAATGATCCCAATCATCCCATTCCACCCACTCATTACTCTTGACTCAACCAAAATTATTTCTGAAACATTGGTCATAAATTTGGTGCAAAAAGCTCCAAAATAAGGCTCAAAATGCATCATAGAGCATCTAAAACCCCAGAGCTTTCAGGGCCCTTAAGCGGGTACTGGAACCCAGATGTGAGGGGCTTCCCGTGTGTGATGTGCGCTGCGTGCACATTATTTCACATAAAATGTTTGGAATCCTGTCATGCCACCCCTCTTTTTGAAAAGCTTCGTACAGGCCTGGGATTGCGGTTAGGGTTGTGCAGGGTTGTTCAAGAGCCTGATGGTCGATGGGAAGAATCTGTTCTAGAATCTGGAAGTAATGGCTCCTGTACCTCTTTCCCACTGGTAGCAGCGAGATGAGAGCCTGGCCAGGGTGGTGTGGACCATTGATAATATTAGCTGCCCAGTTGATGCTGTATTTTCTGTAGATCCTTTCAATGATGGGGAGGTAAATAGCCACGATGGACTGGGCAATGTCCACCCCAGTTCGTTGCCTCTTTCATTTTTGAGCATTCAAATTATCGAACCCGGTCATGATGCAACCAGTCAGTATGCTCTCCACTTTTCATCTGTAGAATTTCAATAGTATCTGGGGACATGCCAAATATCTGTAGAAACAAAGACATGCAGATGCTGGTTTACAAAAGAAGACATGGAGTGCTGGAGTAGCTCAGCAGGTCAGGTAACATCTCAAGAGAAAAGGGATAGGCAACATTTTGGGTTGGGACCCTTTTCACAATGAAGTACTGTATTCATTGCAGAACTGTCCCTTAAAAGAGGTGTAAGGGTTCGTGGGGGAAGAGGGAACACTGGAAAATCAATTCTTCATCAAATGGGAGGGATGTTTCTTACCGTGTTACGTCCTATACTATGTAATCAGCGAGGCGCTCTCAGATTGATGAAAAACATTTCTAATGAGAGATTTCTGCATGCGTCTTTCCATGTCATTAGGTAGGAATATCCTGTTCCTGGTGAATAAATAATGTATTACCCCTTCATCACGTTGAGCTATTTTGTGTATGCGAATGGAAGCTGTATCTCCACAGGGATACTAATAGTTTTAACTTTCTCTGCGTTTTGTTTTAGTGTGCCAGTTAATATGTACATTTAAAATTTACGCATCAGGTTATCGACTCTATTCAAGCATAGAGACAAATTCCACTTGAGCACCTTAAACAGTGAGCTCAAGAAATTCACAGGGAATAGGTGACATTTTCATCATTATCACATAAAGAAATGTTAGTTTAATTAAATTATCAGAATTCCCATTGAATCTCATCTCATTATGTGATCAGATAAATTTAAGTGGCCTCTCCCAATATTTGACCAGGTAATTATGAATGTTTTTCTTCAGAATGTTTGGGTGAAATTGATGGCCAAAATCATATCCAGGGTCTACACAATATTATAATTAACTAGTTTTAAAATGTTGCTATTATTTTTCTGGGTTGTAACACCAATCTCCATTTTTAAGAAATGTTATGCCCCATTTCATAAATTAGAAAATGCAGACTTCAGTATTTTTAGGAAATTTGGAGAAAAAGTAATTATTATGCTAAATACAATCTGCGGTCCCTATAATTACACTGCTAATTTCTATTCCAAACCTTGGGATGGGCCTGTGGCTATTCATGTAACTGAATAAAGAAAAACTGAAAAACTTCAATAACAGAAAGCCAGGCTGCACTGTATAAGAGCTGCAGAATTCTTAATTAGCCTTTTTGTTGATGTAAACCCAAATGCTAAGAAAATCATCAACGAATTGTGATATCTTCACCCTTTGTTCAGTTTTTCCTTGCATATCATAAAGTGTGAGCTAGTGCTGATGTTGTCTCAGACAGGAATAGCAAAAGAGGAGAGTGTTATGATCTCATCCAATATGTAATAATGAGCTTGAACCCAATTAATTCAATAATCTAGAACATAAAACTAGCATCCTGAAATCAAGGAGGCTTCTTGCTTCAGTCAGCAGTGATTACAGGAATCCCTGGGCCCAGGTAGGAGAGCATGGGATTGTATCATTGAGTCCAGCGTCCACCGTTGGTGGGTGACTGAAAGACTGCAATTGTCAGAGTGGAAGTGGCCAAAGGGTGGACCATAGGGGGCCTGTCATCCTGAGGTGAGGAGAAAAAACAGTTAAGCTGGTGGTGGGACAACTGTTGTTACCTGGGGCAGAGTGGGCTGTGAATCATGATCAGGGCATGAGTTCCTCCCCTGATCCCCTGAAAATAATTAAAAGTAAAAAATTAATAGCAAAAAGTATATTAACCTACAGTTAACTGAAAACATAAAAACAAAATTAAAGAATGTAAAAAAATTGGCTTAACTTTTAATGAAGATTGGCAACAGCATTGAGAAGAGTTGTCAGCTACTGTTGGTAAAAGGCTGAGGGACCAGATATAAAATGCATCAAGCCCCTTTTCTCAAAGGGAGTCCAGTGGTCGAGAAATGTCAGATCTCACCAAACCAATACAAGGAAGCTAGCTGAGAGTTCCCTGTGGAACTGACCCAGCTGATCATCATGATATCTATCCCAATTATTCCACTTCGATACTGAAGCATTGGTTCACACAAACACACTGCAATTAAGTATTTAACTCTTGTCACCTGTTCATTGTGCAAATATTAGGGACAAGCCAAGATTGCAAGCCCCTATTCCATACCATTACCCTTTTTCTTATTTATAGATAGTGATACCAGAACACAAAGAAGATATAGGGAACACAAATTCAAATCTAGAAATATGGCATCCTTGGTGTTTAATGAGCTGTTTGAGAAATCCTCATTCTGTTTGAATACAATGGGCTATTTGTTTCTTTGCATCATCTGTTGTATTTGTGTACGGCTTGATTGTATTCACATATGATAAGATTTGACTGGATGGCATGCAGGACCAAAGTTTTCACTGTATCTCCAAACATGTAACAATAATAAACATAGACATAGAAAATAGGTGGAGGAGGAGGCTATTCGGCCCTTCGAGCTAGCACCACCATTTATTGTGATAATGGCTGATCGTCCCCTATCAATAACCCGTGTCTGCTTTCTCCCTATATCCCTCGACTCCACTAGCCCCTAGAGCTCTATCTAACTCTCTCTTAAATCTGTCCAGTGACTTGGCCTCCACTGCCCTCTGTGGCAGGGAATTCCATAAATTCACAACTCTGTGGGTGGAAACATTTTTTCTCTCACCTCAGTCTTAAATGACCTCCCCTTTATTCTAAGACTGTGGCCCCTGGTTCTGGACTTGCCCAACATTGGGAACATTTTTCCTGCATCTAGTTTGTCCAGTCCTTTTATAATTGTATATGTTTCTATAAGATCCCCCCTCATCCTTCTAAACTCCAGTGAATACAAGCCTAGTCTTTTCAATCTTTCCTCATATGACAGTCCCGTCATCCCATGGATCAATCTCGTGAACCTACGCTGCACTGCCTCAATCACAAGGATGTCCTTTCTCAAATTAGGAGACCAAAACTGTACACAATACTCCAGATGTGGTCTCACCAGAGCCCTATACAACTGCAGAAGAACTTCTTTACTCCTATACTGAAATCCTCTTGTTATGAAGGCCAACATTCCATTAGTTTTTTTCACTGCCTGCTGTACCTGTAAACAAGATGAACAATAGGCCAGGCAAAATCAGGGAATGGGGAGCTCACTTTCTGGTGGTGCTATGAGGGTAGTGGAGAAAGCTTGCTCCACCCTTGATTTATTGGATACAGTGAGTATTCATTCAAGTGGCCTAAACACATTTTATATGTTACCTCCACCCCATTGACCTATTCTTACTTGGCAGTGGATGAAATTCCTCTGTCATCAGGACTTGATTCACTTGTCTTACCACTTAAGAAATCCTCCAGTCGTTTCAAAGGCAGGTAACTGTAAGTTGACAAATAAATTTTGACCGAATATTCTGTTTTTTTCCCCATGGTTGGTGATCTGTTATAATACCATCAGACTAATGAAACTTGCACAATTCAGTATTATCAGAACAAAACTATCAAACCAAAATATAGGGTCACCTCATTCAACTTGAAGAGCAATCTTCTTCTTGTTTATGACAACACAAGGGCAGAAGGTTTAAACCTGCCCCACTGTTCAGACTTAAAAAGAGTGTCCAGTGGGCATGTGAATGAATTGTGTACTGTATTAGCCTCAATGGGAACATCCCATTGCAATGCAATTACAATTCATCTCCTTGTTGTTTCTTCTCTTTCGCAGTCTCTCAAGGTCGTAGTTTGTGAAGTGGGAGATGTCTGTGATGGATTTATTTTAACATGGGGGAGAACATTGCTCACTTAATCAGGACAGCCTGATTCTCAAACTCAAAATAGATTTCAACATTTGCATTTTACTTAATTTTTTTATTGATTAAAGTAAATTTTGACATAACATTTCTCAATCCCATTTCAAATCCCTTCATGAGAACCAACCTGTAGTCATTAAATCGAACACATAATCCAGAACACACATTATTAGTTCCTTCTTGGGTGTGCCATATTATTGAGAGTGCTGGTTCCCCTTGCACTGTTAAATTGAGAGTTTATCTACCTGTCCAAGGGGACACAGGCAAATTCAATGGGATCATTATGGATATACAGGGAAGGGAGGGATATGGATCATGTGCAGAGAGAGCAGATTAATTTTACTGTGCATCATGTTCGAACATTGTGGGTCAAAGCGCCTGTTTCTTTGCTGTACTCTTCTATTTTCTATTGGAAGAACCAGATGAATCGCACCAGTGCTCCTGACATTTATCTGACAGTCAACACCACACTAACACAGCATCTATTTTAATGGCATCATTTATTAAACCTTCCTCTGCAAAATACCTTCATGACAATGGCCTTCCTGGGAATGTAACCACACAGCTCTGGTGCACTAATGGACCTTGCGGTTGCAAAAATGCCAAATAAATGGATTATATATATTTTTTAAAGATTCGTGAAAACCTATCTCTGCTCATAACCTCGATCATTTATCTTCTCTTCTAATTTGCTCCGTGATCTATTACTTCCGCTCTACCCATTTTTGACATGTTTTGAATTGTTTTGCGATCTCAAAGATTCTGTACACCGCGGTCTCCTTCTATTGCATGGAATATAACCCCATTAACTGACGACCACTGATATTTTAATGTTGCTTATATGCAGCATTACATTTCCATTGGAAAATATGTAGCTGTAGTAAAAACCCACGGAAAAGGAACTTTACCGCCAAATGTGCATATTTCCATTCCCTATACACTCCCAAATCTGTAAGACAAATCACTGATGTGGTACCATTCAAGGTACACGTGGATCAAAGATGAAAGAGAAATGTGGGTGGCAAGGTTTTGAAAAGGTCAGAGCAAATGTTCTGTTAATGAAATATGTTTGAGGCAAGTGACATACCGAGATAGAAATGGAACAGGAAGGAGATTTCTCTGAAAAGACAATAAGTAAATGCAATTATTCACACGCTCTTTTTCTCTGTGAATGAACACAGGCTAAATTTAGAAGGGGATATGTGTGGAAGCAGTTTTTGAAAATCAAATGCATGAATATCAACAGTTCAGGGTTAGGCAGGTTGTGATTCTAAATAATTAAGATTAGTTGATACTTGAGCAGGAATGATATGACTGTAAGCTTGGGAAAAAGTAAAGTGAGTTGGAGAATAATGAATTAATATAGAAATAAAAGCAACAATGAAACTATAGGAAAACATGGGAAGGCTCACAACCAAGAATGGAAAAGGTGACAAAGATACCGGGAAAAAGTAAAAATAATCAGGAGGCAAAGTGGAACTGTGAATGGATTTGTGGAAAAGTTTACATTTTGCAGAAAGAAAGACTTGGGGGGATCATGTGAAATAAATATTTTTTTATAGTCAAGAATCCCAGTGACTGTAGTGGAAAAAGTTCAGAGATTTTGGGAGGGAACTTGGTAGGCACTTGAGAGAAAATAATTTTCAGGATTGCAGGTAGTGTGATTCATGGGACCAGGCACCAGCCTGGGTTTAATGGGCCGAATGGCCTCCTCTGCTGCAGCAATTCTGTGATTCAATTAAATAAAAAAAGGTTGATTAGGATATTTTGTTGAGATTGCTGAGGGTTTATAATAGTAACTGGGAATTCACAATGAGTTCACAGTTAATAATATAAGACTGTATAGCGGCACCATACGTGGCGAATAAAGAATAGACATCAGGTTGGTGCAAGTGGTTCTTTATTCTGTTGTCACACATATAGTGGGTGCGCTAACTATATGTAGGGTTGTTGTAGCTGAGCGAGGTTGTTCCCTCGGGCTCAGCTACCGGTAAACTCCTCGTGGGTCTCGTGGTGAGAGAGCTTATGTACCAGGACACTCCCTCTGCCCATGACGTCGTGTGCCCGCCCTCTCCTGACGAGGGTTCGAGCTTAAGTGGCCTATGTTTATGCTGACGCCACAGGACCCCCCCCCCCCAGAACAGGAGGAAGGTATAGCTTGGTCAAGGGAGGCTCCTGCATGTAGGTCTGGGACACCCCGGACGTGGGTCGGGACGGAGGGCTCCACGGGCGCAGTTGACGCTCTGCGTGGGCGATCCCGATGTACCAAGGGGTGCGAGGAGACCGATGCAGAAGCCGCCGGACAGAAGAGGTCTGGGACACCCCGGGCGTGGGTCGGGATGGTGCTCTACACGGGCGCAGTTGACGCTCTGCGTGTGAGATCCCGATGTACCGAGGGGTGCGATGAGACTGAAGAGACATGGTTGCATCTCCTTGACCAGCTAAGGGAGAGTGTCCTGTGACACACGGCCCCCAAAGACGATGGGGGAAAAACCAAATACAATATACAAACTAATTGCAGTGCACACAAAAAAAAATCAGTTAGAAAAAATAATAATAATAATTAGTGTCCAGTGTCTATCGTGCAGCCACAATGTCCAGCTGGAAGGTGGCGCTGTGGACAGTGGTGAGGCTGCAGTGACAGCATCCGGCCGGAAGGTGGCGCTGTGGATGACGGTGAGGTTGCAGGGACAGCAGCCGAACTGACGGTGGCGCTGTTGCTGGCAGTGAAGCTGCAGGAACGGCATCCGGCCGGAAGGTGGCGCTGTGGATGACGGTGAGACTGCAGTGACAGCAGCCGAACTGACGGTGGCGCTGTTGCTGGCAGTGAAGCTGCAGGGACGGCATCCGGCCAGAAGGTGGCGCTGTAGACGGCGGCCAGGTAAGTTCGTAGTGCACTTCCGGCCGGCGGCGGCCATGTTTGTAGTCGGAAGCCGCCCGTTTCAAGATGGCGCGGCGGCCATTTTGCCGGCCGGGTGAAGAGGAATCACCTGGTGACTGGAGGCCGGCGAGGAGCTGAAGGGCGGCTTCGGCGGCCGCCTCAGGTAAGCCCACTTTTTCAGGTGCAGCGGTCGGCGGGGCCAGGCGTGGTGCAGGGCCTGGAGACGTGGTGAGGCCTGGAGCCGGGTCCGGTGCTGGGCCTGGAGACGCGGTGAGGCCGGGAGCCGGGTCCGGTGCAGGGCCTGGGGACGCGGTGAGGCCTGGAGCCGGGTCCGGTGCAGGGGCTGGAGCCGCGGTGAGGCCTGGAGCGGTGCTGGGGCCTGTAGACGTGGTGAGGCCTGGCGCGGTGCTGGGCCTGGAGACGCGGTGAGGCCTGGCGCGGTGCTGGGGCCTGGAGACGCGGTGAGGCCTGGCGCGGTGCTGGGCCTGGAGACCCAGTGAGGCCTGGAGCGGTGCTGGGGCCTGGAGACGCGGTGAGGCCTGGAGCGGTGCGGGGCAGGGCCTGGAGCGGTGTCCGCGGTCAGTTGCGGTGCCAGGCCCGGAGTCCATTGTTGGGAGCGGGAGAGTGGCAGGTACTCACTCTGCTCCCAGGGCCGTCGGGCGTGTGTCGGGGTTGCCGTGGGCAGGAGGCTGCTATGCTCGCAGCTCCTGCAGCAGCTGGTGGGGCAGCGGCGGCTGCTAGAACCTCTCCGCTCCGGTGGTCGGCTCCTGGCATGTCATGCAGAGGAGCTCGGCGGCCGTCACGCAAGGCCTGGAGCGGTGTGCCGTCTGGAAGCGGGGCCTGCCCCGTTGCCGGGAGCGGGAGAGCGGCGGTAGCCGTGGCTTCTCAGCTCCGGTGAGCAGCAGCAGGTGAGGAAGAGGCGACATACCTCACTGCAGGGCCTGGTTGGCGGCAGCGTAGTTCTGCAGGGCTGGGCAGCCGGCTGCAGACATCAGGTCTCCCGAGGCTGCGTCTTCAGGTGAGACCCAATTTAAATTCGGACAGTCGGGGGTCACTAATGTAGCGGCACCATACGTGGTGAATAAAGAATAGACATCAGGTTGGTGCAAGTGGTTCTTTATTCTGTTGTCACACATATAGTGGGTGCGCTAACTATATGTAGGGTTGTTGTAGCTGAGCGAGGTTGTTCCCTCGGGCTCAGCTACCGGTAAACTCCTCGTGGGTCTCGTGGTGAGAGAGCTTATGTACCAGGACACTCCCTCTGCCCATGACGTCGTGTGCCCGCCCTCTCCTGACGAGGGTTCGAGCTTAAGTGGCCTATGTTTATGCTGACGCCACAACTGTTTGAATTAGTTGTCTGGGAGTCTGATAATGTGAACATGACACTCAAGAAAGAATGTAATATTTGAATTAGGGAAAGAAGGATTATTGATAACCTGATCATCTTAAAATATCCATGCATACTAATCAACATCCGTGAACAGATAGCATTGTCCATAATTAGGGAAATAAGTGCATCCATGGAAACAGAAATTGTGTAAACTTAATGTTAGTGGCAGGAAAGATAATATACAACTGCACAAATAAAACTACAAACAGAAGAGTGGATACAAATAGTATAGATATTCTTGAGGAAGCCATCAAGAGAGGAACAGATGGACATATCGTTAGTATACAGCAGGAGGCCATAGCAGACTCGTGCCAACATACCGAAAAACAATCTGGGAAGTAAAATATATTGTAATTTAGTTGTGTAATAAGCATGTACCTCATTTAGAGTTTGCTAGCCAGAAAATTATTTAGTTCTGAAATCAGATTTGAATTATTGTTTAATGTTTCATGTCTCGTTGATTTGCATATTTATGCAACCTGCATGATTTATACAGTGGGAATTTTAGTGAAGTTCATCTCCACTCACTTGCATTCTCAACACATCCCTCTTGAGAGGGACTTTGAATATTCTCTTGATCCAACTTAGATTGTCTTTTTGCACAGCCGTGCCTCGGCTCTATGAGCAGTAATTCACAGTCGGCTGTGAAATAATTTCAGCCTGAGCCAATATCCCCACGAGAGATTAGAGTAATGGGCTGAGGAGAAGACATTAATTGCAGAAAATACTTCAAAAAAGTACCAATTCTTTAATGTTATAGTAAAATAATCAACGGGAGTCCACAGTTTACAACCATTGTATTCTCCTGTGGTTTGGTCAGGTAATAAAAAGATCACCTGGAAAAACAATACTGGTCTCTAAAGATCAGTTGACCTGTCATTGGACATCAGATCAAAACCAAAGCTTTATACGACTGGCAGTGACAGAAAGTGTTGTTGAGAGTGACGTCAAGCAATACTTATTCACCAATAACCTGGTCATTGATACTTAGTTTGGATTGTGCTGGGGCACACTGATCCAGGCTTCATTGCATTGCATGAAGTATGGAAGGAAATGCCACCAACTGTAGGTGAAATGAGAGTGATTTCCTTCTAACAGCAAATCTAACACCTATAATATTTGACCAATGGATATAAGTGGCAGCTGATAATGCAATGAGTTCCTTTTGTTTCTGATAATTGTGAGTTGATTGATGTGGTAGTAACTAACCAAATTAGTTAATTAATGAAGATAAAAGCTGGAGTAACTTAGCAGGACAGGCCGCATCTCTGGGGGAAAGGAATAGGTGACGTTTTGGGTTGAGATCCTTCATCACACTGTCTTTAGTCTGAAGAAGGGTCTCAACTCGAAACGTCACCCATTCCTTCTCTCCAGAGATGCTGCCTGTCTCGCTGAGTTATTCCAGCATTTTGTGTCAATCTTCGGTTTAAACCAGCTTCTGTAGTTCCTTCCTACACAGTTAATTAATGAGGTGCATGCAGCACAGCATTTTGATGCAGTATGTAGATAGAGCAACAAAGGGAAGAGCTCGACTGGATCTTATCTTGAGAAATGTCTGGTCAAGCAGAGAGAGTTTTCAGTGGGAGATAATTTTGGATATAGTGATCATAACTTCATATACTTAAAAATGATTATGGAAAGGTAGGGATGGACCAGTAAATAAATGTCTTAAATTAGGGAAAGGACAATATTATTAACATTAGGGAGGACATAGAAAAGGTAGAGTTGGAACATCTACTAGCAATTAAGTTTACATCTGCACAGAAGGAAAAACAGAAATTTGGTCAACATGTTCCTTTTATGGCAAAAGTTGGAGTATAAAGTAAAAGGAAACCTGGATGTTGAGAGAGACTGCAGGTTAGATAAGGAGAAAAACAGAAGCAAATGACAATTAGAAGAAACAAATTGCAGAGGGGGCATAAAGTGCGGGAGTAACAACTGATTAGGCAGCATCCCTGGAGAACAAGGATAGGTGTTAAAGAAGGAACTACAGATGCTGGAGAATCGAGGGTTACACAAAAAGCTGGAGAAACTCAGCGGGTGCAGCAGCATCTAAGGAGCGAAGGAGATAGGCGACGTTTCGGGTTGAGATCCTTCTTCAAGGATAGGTGATGTTTTAGGTTGGGACCTTTTTTTCAGAGACCTAATGACACTAGAAGTGTCATGAAAATTCATTCAAGGTTTAAGATAAATCTGAAGGTGTTCTATAAATATTTTAAAAGGAAAAGAGTAATCAGGGAACAAGTAGGGCCATTAAGGACAGTAGGGGCAATCCCTATGTGGTCCCAGAAAACATGGTGAACACATTAATACAGACTTTGCAGGTGGAGAATTCAGTGAAAGGGTAAGTGAAAGTCTGCAGCAGATCTCCATAAATAAGGAGGGGCTACTCCTTGCGTTGGGCAGCTTAAAGGTGGAGAGGATTGGCTGTGACAGTAGGCAAGGGAAGCATTTGGGGAGTCCTTGCTAAGATTTGTAACAATTTGTAGGGAACAAGTGAGATATCTGATGACTGGAGATCAGGACAATAAGCAAGAAAGGTTATAAGGAAAAGGCTGATAACTATGGACTTGTGAGCCTAACGTCAGTGGTGGGAAAGGTACTGGAAAATATTCTGAGGAGAGGATTAGTGATTATTTGGAAAGGCGGGGACTAATCAACGACAGCAAACATGACAAATCCTGCATGATCAATGTGATTGAATTCTGTGAAGTGGTAACCAAGTGTTTTGATGAAGGAAGGATAGTGGATATTTATTTACATGAACCCGAAACATGTGGGAGGCATGATCAGTACATTTGACAATGACTCAAAAATCAGCAGAGTTATTGACAGTGCAGAAGGAAGTCTTAGGTTACGGAGAGTTATTAATGTTTTGGTTAAATTGGCTTACAAATGGCAGATGGAGTTTAATATAATCAAGTGCGAGGAGCATTTTGTAAGTACTAATGGGGCTGGGACATTCACCACAAATAATAGGGTCTTACGAAGTACTGGGGAAGATGGACCATGGAGTACACGTCCATAGATCTTTGAAGGTGGCAACACAGGTAGATGACATGGTTAGGGAGGCATATGAAATGCCTCTACTAGTCAGGACATCAATTGCCGGTAAGGAAGTTATTTCCAACCTTATAATACCATGGTCAGGGCTCAGCTGGAGTACAGTGTGCACTTTTGGTCGACATGGGATATGAAGGACGTGATAGTACTGGAGAGGGTAGAGAGAGGATTCACCAGGATGTTGCCTGGGATAGTGGAAGGACTGGGAAAGCTGACCCTGTTTTCCCTGGAATAGAAGACATTAAGATGGGACTCAATTGAGATATATTAACATTTGTGTGGTAGAGATAGGGTAGACCGCAGAAAAGTTTCCTCATAAAGAGTGAATGACATTAGGAGACATAGATTTAGAGTAAGGAATAAGGGATCACAGGGGATATGAGACAGACCATCTTCACCCAGAGAGAGTTATGTGGAATGCTTTACCTGAGAGAATGGTTGAAGCTGAGCTGCTGTAAACATTTAAGAAGTGATTACGAAAGCACATGAATCACTTAGAAACATAGAAACATAGAAAATAGGTGCACGAGGAGGCCATTCAGCCCATCAAGCCAGCACCGCCATTCATTGTGATCATCGCTGATCGTCCGCTATCAATAACCCGTGCCTGCCTTCTCCCCATATCCCTTGACACCACTAGCCCCTAGAGCTCTATCCAACTCGCTCTTAAATCAATCGGGAGTTGGCCTCCACTGCCCTCTGTGGCAGGGAATTCCATAAATTCACAGCTCTCTGGGTAATTTTTTTTTTTCTCACCTCAGTCTTAAATAATCTCCCCTTTATTCTAAGACTGTGGCCCCTGGTTCTGGACTCACCCAACATTGGGAACATTTTTCCCGCATCTAGCCCAGTTATGCCCCTGTCACATTTAGGCAATTTTTAAGGCTACTACAGCGACTAGGCTGTCACCACATTGTCGCCAGGGTGTCCCCTGCATGGTTGTGAGTAGTCTCCTCAGTTGCCCAAGGAATCGTAGCATTTTCTGGTCACCGTTGGATTTTGAAATGTTCAAAACTTTTCGGTGACTGTCGGCGACAGTTGGCTTGACGCCAATGAGCGTAGCTTGACTTCTCCTGACGTAGATGCCATCGTAGGTTGTCGCCAAGTTGCCGCAGGTTGTTGCCAGGATGACGTAGGTTGTCGCCGGTGCTGACTTTGTTTTTTTTTTAAAGCATGATTCTATTTCAGATTTTATGTCGAAGGGGGGTCCAGTCGCTGTTTTTTCGGGGGGCCTGCTATGACTGTGATAGTCGCCGGCAGTCACCTAAAAATTGGATAGGCCCATTAGGCATAGAAGGCTATGGATCAATTGCTGGTGGATAGGATTAATACGGAAGGGTGCCCATTGGTCAGAGAGGAGTTAGGCTGAATGATCTTTTACCACGCTGTACAATTCTGTGATCCAATGACTTTATGATTCAAATTAGATTTTTCTTCATTTCACAGCCAGGATAAATCTGCCCAATTTTCAACATTGCGAGGTAATGTCATTGATTTAACTGTACTGGAACAGCTTGGCTTGAGATGCAGCTAGTTCTGTAGCACATGATGCTCCCGTAGCATTTGGCATATCCAGTGCTCGCTGGATATCATGTGGAGTAAATTAAATTGGCTAAGGACTGACTTCTGTGAAGTTGGGTGGTGAGGGCCTCAAAAGGAAAGTAAAATACATTTTTCACTTAACACTTCATGTCAAAATAAAGCCGTAAATAATTTGGCCTTGACTTTGGTGCTGATGAGCTGCACTGAGTTTCTTGGTGCGTCCTCAACTGATTCACTTCCATCAACAAACATGGTTGGATGGACTAAGATTTCAGAGATCTGATTATGGGACTACTTAGCTCTGTTTTGTTGGAATATAGCTTATGATACCACTACGCCAGTTTGACAGTTTTGTTGCTACTCCCGGTGCTGCTCATAAACCACAATTGAACAACCGACTTAGTTAATGGATGTACTACATTGTGGGACTTTATTTCAAAACAGCTTAAATCTGTACTCGATATATTCCATTTTGCACAATGTGCAATCAGATCATAATAGTGCAAATTCTAGTGTGAAGATTTCAGCTTGCCTCCATAAGGACTTTGGCATTGTGCGGACTGGTTCAATTTGACTACAAATTGCCTAGATGGGCATTTTGGATGGCATGGATGAGTTGGGCCAAAGGGTCTGTTTCCGTGCTTTATGATTCTATGACTCTAAATGTCAGAGGTATGGATTCCTCAGATTATGGAAAGATGCATTGGTACAAATGGACTGGTTAGCTGAGATTAACAATTCAGTTAGTTTCCCCCTGTCTGGTTCTTTTACCATGTGCCTCAAATCCCAATGGACTCATCGATCGCAAACCACACTTGGTTATGGAATTTGATATCCTTCACCCATCCAGAGTGCAACAATTTCTATGTTCCCATGAGATCACCTTTCATCTTTCATTTTTCTAAACTTTCGACAGCATCTCCTTCAACTCTCCCTATCTCTGCTATCTCTAAAATCAATCTAGTGTACCTCCTTTGCATTCCTTCTGTTATGTATATCCACGCTTTAGTTGAGACAAGACTGATACACACTGATACACGGCGAGCCATTGCAAAAGTAACTAAAGACCGCGGGAGTGCGGGTATTGGGCGGCCACCTAGCTCATCTACTGAGTCGCTAATAACAAGACCAGCGACTACAGACTTGTTGTCTGAGGGCACCGTGGCTGTGCCGGAGGGGCGTAAGGCTACTAGAAAGCCTGTACGGTCGATAGACTCGGACGAGTCCGGTCGGGAGGGTTCTCCCTCGATAATGGATACCATATCACGGATATCCAGGGTGGAGCTCCTATTGGAGAGGATGCCCCATCAAGAGCGCTGGCCTCTCCAAGAGCCCGTGCCAGCAGCACCTACAGGGCTGCCTAGTGTCTCCCTCTTGGAGGAGGAGAGCATAACGGGTCAGTACGATTCTGACGCCGAATCTGTGGGCTTTGCATTGGAGGCTGCCTCAAAGGATGAAGGGCATGAGCCAGAGGTCCCATTCCTGGTGGCTAGATTTGCCGTCCCAAGAGACTCTGGAGAGCCGCTGGGGGAAGAGCTGGCTGCGAGTATAAATTACTTGGCCTCGCACCAGCTTCAGGACTGGCCGTGGATATAAAGGCCAAGAAGTACAAAACCCCGGCGAATTGTATCTTGCTTAAAGTACTGGCTATAAACCATGCCATCTGGGGCCATATGGGAGTAGGCATCAGGGCGGAGGAGATAAAGCTGCAAAGGGTGCTGAAGCTGCTCGCATCGGGCATTATGGCTTTCGGTAGGTCAGTGGATGGTGGGCACCGACTGAAGTTCAGCAGGATGCCCTGGCTCTCATGTGCAATGTGCACTTTGAGATAAACTGCCTCAGGAAGAGCGCCATCCGCCCTACCATTAACCCGAGGTTCGCTGCCCTGTGTAAGCCTAGTAACATCCAGCCACCGAACCTGCTGTTTTGGGAAGACCTCGCAAACCGGGTGAAGGAGCTAGACAATGAGGCAAAAACCGTCGGGCTCATCAAGGCGCCAGTGACAAGCAGAACCCTTTGGAGGCAGTACCTCTACATGCGGTTTGCTGAAACCGGGTCCGGTCCAGGACCAAGCCGGCCATTCAATGTGTGCAGCAGGCACACTCCAGCAGGAGCGCGGGCAAACATGCCTTTTCCCTCCAGAATCAGGGGACAAAGAACTCCACCGGTAACCATGGAGGTAGGTGGGTCTGGTTCTTGTCGAAACATATTGTCGAAATACCTACCAGTTGGGGGGAAGTTACACTGGTTTCTGAAAGAATGGTATGAAATAACATCAAACTTGTTTATACTGCCGAGTATACAAGGGTCTCAAATTGAATAATCCCAATTTGTGTCCACCCACCCAGCACATGCCAGAGCGGGCACTCACTCAATTCATTTGAATTTGGAGGTTCAAGCTGAAATTGGAAAATTATATTTTTAAGGTGTAATTGAGATGACAGTTTATCAAACTCACCAATTCGTATCTAATATTTTTCCTAGACCAAAGAACGATGGTGGGAGTCGGAGTATTTTGGACCTGACAGGACTTAATCCGTTTGTGCAATATAATCATTTAAAATGGAAACATTTGCTACTGCCAAGCAATTGGTTTCCAGAGGGTGTTATATGGCATGTATAGATCTTGAGGATGCATATTACTCAGTGCCTGTTCATAAAGAGTATCGGAGATATTTGAAATTTAGCTGGATGGGGCAATTATGGCAACTTAAAGCACTGCCTAATGGGTTAACCTCAGCCCCTAGATTATTTACAAAGCTGCTAAAACCAGTACTGGGGTTACTCCAGGCTCAGGGTCATATTGTAATGGCTTATTTGGATGACATCTTAATAATTGGAAAAACCCATGTGGTAGCTGAATTATCGGTTCAGCTGTTAAACCCATGGTCGAGAGATTGCAGTTTACCATCCATCCAGCTAAATCAAAATTGGTGCCGGTTAAAGTACTGACTATTTGGGATTCACAGTTAATTCAACTCGCATGTCTGTGACTCTGCCTAAGGGCAAGAGATTAGATTTAATTGAAGGCGGTTTCAAGCTCTTGGGGGAGCAATCACCTTCAATTAAACAGGTGGCCAGCTTCATTGGCAAATTGGTAGCTGCCTTTCCAGATGTGCAGTATGGACCTTTGCATTACCAAAATTTACAGAGGGCAAAGGTGCAGGCACTCATAATACATGCAGGTCATTTCAACCGGCCCATGCAATTACCATTTGAAGCCATTGCTGAAGTACAGTGATGGATAAGAAACATTTCAAATTGTGCTAGCAAAATTATGATGGAAGCACCTTCAGTTGTTTTGCAGATTGATGTTAGTGCCCTAGGTTAGGGTGCTACTGATACAATTTCTAGCTGTGGAGGCAGATGTAATATGCATGAGGCATTTATTCTCCAACCACATGGAATTAATTATTTAGAGCTTTTAGGAGCATTTTACGGGCTCAAGACTTACTGTATCACTAAGCAGCACTTACATGTTCAGCTTCAGATTGACAACACCACGGCAGTGGCATATGTTAATCACATGGGTGGAATCAAGTCGAAATCTTGTGATGGATTGGCTAACCTTATTTGGCACTGGTGCATTAAAAAGAACATTTGGATTTCAGCTGTCTACTTGCCAGGCAGATTCAATATGGTGGCAGACTCCAGGTCACACAAAATCAATGACAACACAGAGTGTTGAATCATGATGTATTTAATGAAATTGTTGTTCGGTATGGGATGCCTGATATCAATTTATTTGCATCCAGACTCAATCACCAGGTACCGAAGTATGTTTCATGGGAACCAGATCCAGGGGCAGTAGCGGTAGATGCGTTCTCGCTACACTGGGGCGGAAAGTTTTTATATGCATTTCCCCCATTCTGCCTCATCAGTCGGTGTTTGACCAAGATCAGGAGTTTTGGTGGTACCCGATTGGCCTACACAGCCATGGTACCCTCTCATTTTGGACATTATTACACAACCTATTATGGTGGTTCCAAAATGTCATGATCTATTGGCGCACCCTGTGACTGGAGATCAACACCCATTGTACGATCGTGTTAATTTGTTAATTTGCAGATTCTAAGAAGGCCATACCTGGGTCTGGGACTATCCAATCGTACTGTGGATGTCATCACATCGTCCTGGAGGGATAGTACAAAAAAGCAGTACATCTCTCATGTCAGGAAATGGGAGGAGTTTTGTTTACATGGGAACATTACATCCCACGCAGCTTCCAACCCAGATGTGCTCGAATTTCTGTCCAAGTTATATTTTGATGAAGGGTTGAGCTATAGTGCCATCAATAGTGCCAGGAGTGCCCTGTCATCGTACCTATGCTGGGGGTCGGAACTTCAGTCTGTAGGATCTCATCCGTTAATATCCAGATTTATGAAGGGTATTTTTAATTCCAATCCCCCCAGGCCTAGGTACTCTGACATCTGGGATGTGAGCATGGTACTCACACTGCTTCGTCAGTGGGGTACAGCCACATCCTTGTCATTGCCAAAGATTACCCAAACGTTGGTTATGCTCATGGCGCTGGTATCAGCGCAAAGGGTTCAGACTTTGCACAAACTGCATCTGGACACGATGGTGCCATCAGGGAATGACGTTATATTTTACATCTATGACCTAATTAAACAAAGCAGACCAGGGGTGTCAGGATTCAAGCTTGTACTGTCAGCATATCCCACGGATTTACGGCTGTGTGTAGTGGCGCACTTGAGACGTTATATCGAGGTCACCAAAAGCCTCAGAGGCTCTGAAGTAGCATTGTTTATTAGCCACAAAAAGCCACATATGAAAGTGTCCATTCAGACCATTTCAAGATGGCTGAAACAAGTGCTGGGTTGTGCAGGAGTTAATACTGACAATTTTAAATCTCACTCCACCAGAGCGGCATAATCGTCAGCAGCGAAGGCAATGGACGTCCCTCTAGACCATATCCTCACGGCCGCAGGATGGTCAAATGAATTGACTTTTCAGAGGTTTTATAATAAACCACTTATTGAACCCGGGGTGTTCGCCCATTCCATTTTAAGTTCTGTTTCACAGCTTCTCCCTGGGAGAGAGGAGTCGCTATTGTGTTTTCTTTTGTTTATTTGTGAATTAAAGCATCAACATGTTAATCAGTACCATGTTTCAATGTATTGCTCATTTTTCACTCCTCCTGAGTCAACTGATGCAGTGTGAGACGCCTGGATTTGCATCGGCGTGAAATCACAGACCTTTGAAATCTTCACAGAATCACTCACGTGGCTCCGAAGTAAAATAGTAAGATTAAACGAGAACTTACCAGTTTGAAGTTTGATCTTTATTTTATGAGGAGTTACGATGAGCGATTACGTGCCCACCGCTCCCGGCCCTCAAAATCTTAAAGGTCAACTGGAAGGTCTGGTTTATAATCTTACTATGTTACTTCAGTTACTGTTATCTGTGATTTCACACCGCCGCTTTGAAGATTGACGCGCATGCGGATTGGTGGGGTTCTTCACGTAATCGCTCATTGTAACTCCTCATAAAATAAAGATCAAACTTCAAACTGGTAAGTTCTCATTTAATATTACTATTTTTCACCATTTAAAAAATAACTGCCTCTCTAATTATTCCTACTAACTGGATGACATCATAGTTTTCATTATCTTTCATCTGTTTTGTCTCCCTCATTTACTTAATGTGTCTACATCCTTTAGAATCTTTCCTCTCAGAACTATCCTTGCAGCCCACACTGCCACCTAGTTTTGTATCATTAACAAATTTGGATATATTACGCTTGATTTGCTCTTTCAAATCATTATTACAGATTTTAAATAGGAGCAGTCCAAACTCCAATTCCTGCAGAATCCCCCTAATCACATTGTACTTATTCCTACTTTCTATTCTCTGTCAACACTCTCCAATCCAGGCCATTTTACACACAACCAATGCACTCTCATGTTGTCTAACTGTGTTTTCTGCTACATTTTATTCAAGGCGATGTTGGCCAAGTACATCACATTCACGAGCATTGCCCTTATTTATTCTGCTAGTTACAACTTCAAAATACACCAACAGATTTGTCAAACAAGATTTTCTTATCCCAAGTCCATCTGTCATATTTTACTGGGGGTTACACAAAAAGCTGTAGAAACTCAGCGGGTGCAGCAGCATCTAAGGAGCGAAGGAGATAGGCGACGTTTCAGGTCGAGACCCTTCTTCAGACTATTTTCTCGAGGCCCTGTTACTGCTTCTTCAATAATACATCCCAACATATACTTTGCTACTGATATTAGGTTCATTGATTTATGGACCCCTGTTTATTTTATTATTTTATTAAATAGTGAAGTTAAATGTTCTAACTAACCCATGTGAAACATACTGGAAGATGACAATCAGTATATCCATTATTTCTATCACCACCTCCTTTAAAACCCTAAAGGGCAGACCTCTCAGCCAGTTTTCTTTCAGTCCTATTAACCACTCCAATATTTTACCAATTTTAGACCAGGCTCCAGAAGCTCCATTCAAAATCTAGCCCAATATCTTTTGTCCTTCATTGGCATCTTCAGTGCCCTGGGCCCAACGAATTGGAATTCTCCCTTCAAACTCTCTTCCTCTGTTATCAGGAAAATATTCAAAAACTACTTCATTGACCAAAATTATTGTCAGAAATTCTACTCAGTCCTATTTTAAATGTCAGATGCACTCGTGGAGAGTGCAATGTTTTCCTATATTAATGGCACTCACTGAATTCAAAGGAAAAATAATGGGATGAGGCAAAGTTATGCTGGGCAGTAATTTGCAATTCTTGTTTTTTAATCACATTGGTCAGCATGGCCAAGTTGGGCTGAAGGATCAATTTCCATGCTGTATAACTCTACAAATGTAATAAACAAGATGCAAAGTTAATTGTACGGAAGTGCAGTCTTTCATAGTTGTTGCAAAATTTTATTTTACAAATGCTGTGCCGCAGCTGTGTTTGAGTGAGACCATTATAGCGGCAGGGAAACATGGGCTATTTGGTTCATATTCTGTGTAAATGAACCACAAGCTACTTACTTAGCAATGGAAAGATTCAGTTTGCAGAGATGCAAGAGAAGTTTTATCGTGCCTTTCTTTAAGTTCACTTAACTGGTAACTGAACAGAAAGAACAAAAGGGACTGTCTTTGTGATGTTCTGCAGACACTTAATTCCATTCAGTCCACCCTGACTGCTACTGATCATAAACCCCCTTTCTTTCACCCTGTGTGCTTCAGTTCATGGTGTAAACCACATAGACACCAGACCGTTCAATGCGAGTGGTAACTCATCCTCGTACCTCAATGTGGGGAAGGGAAGAAGTACATTTTATGTGCAACTACACCAGTTGCAAATGAAAACTCTAGCCAGCCACATATATTTAGACAAAACTTTTCGACTCTTCGCACTATTTAAATGGTTTCTCTTTAGGTTGTCATTTTAACCTTTGTTGCAAGTCGGTGGTGGCGGTTATGATATAGAGGTTTCTTTTCTAACAGTGTCACCCACTGGTTATTGGTGAGTGAGAATATATGTACATCGCAAAGCTGGTTTAAAGCAGGGGCAGGATTAATAAAGGAAGGGTGTTACTTCCATCAATATCCCTGAGCCACATAATGAAGCAAACATGATCAACTGCCACAGGGTCATAGAGATACACAGCATGGCAACAAGTCCTTCAGCCCAACTATATAACTATATATATATATTTCTAGGAGCCAGAATCATATCAATACCATGGTCACTATATAAACGAGCTGGATGAGCTCATACATACTTTCCTTATCTATTGAGACATCCTAACAACATTGCAGTCAGAGAAACTTTGTACCGCAGAAAGTGTGTTGCCTACACACTTGGGTTTATTTTGTTGTCCTGGAGTTACGTACATTTTCTGTGCCCCAGACGGCCAGACCTGTTATGCTGCTGTTGTAAGTAAGAATGTCATTGTTCTGTTTCGGAGCACATTACAAGGAAATACTCTTGACTCTTGACAGTCCCACTGGCACTGATAGAAACATAGAAAATAGGTGCAGGAGTAGGCCGTTCAGCCCTTTGAGCCTGCACCGCCATTCAATACGATCATGGCTGATCATCCAACTCAGTATCATGTACTTGCCTTCTCTCCATACCCCCTGATCCCTTTAGCCACAAGGGCCACATCTAACATCTACATTCTGTGGCAGAGAATTCCACATTCACCACTCTCTGTGTGAAAAATGATTTTCTCATCTCGGTCCTAAAAGACTTCCCTCGTATCCTTAAACTGTGACCCCTTGTTCTGGACTTCCTCAACACCGGGAACAATCTTCCTGCATCTAGCCTGTCCAACCCCTTAAGAATTTTGTAAGTCTCTATAAGATCCCCCCTCAATCTTCTAAATTCCAATTGCCATAATACCCTGCCTAAGAAGACATTTTTCAGTTGGGGCAGAAATCAAAGGAGTTACAGATGCAGGAAAACTGAAAACATGCTGGAAACATTTGTCAGGACAGTCAGTATCTGTGGAGAAAGAGATGGTTGACCAACAGCATTCACAGAGAAACCAGATCAGCAGTAACTGAAAATCTGAAATCAATCACAGGAAAAGTTGAAATACAAAGTTCCTCAGACTGCTTATTGAGAGAGAAACAGGGTTAACATTTCAGGTCAATGACCTTACATTGAAGACCAAAAACATGAACTGAAATGTTTCATTGTGTTTCTTCCCCAAAAGACACTGTGAAAATCTGCAGAGCATTTACAGCATTTTTTTTTAATTTATGAGGAATTATGTTTCCTAATGTAGGTCTTTAACAGACACTGCTTAAACAATTCACAGCAGGTGGTAATTTCTCCTCTAATTTACAAAAGAAGACATTAATTTAACTGCAATAAATTGTTTCCATAAAACTTGCTCATTTTTCCTAAGGCAAGTGTTGCCTAGTCTAATGAGTTCTTCATATTTTCATATTGTCGCATTGACCCCCTGAGGACTCTGTAAGTATTTATGGAACCAAATAAAATTGAAACTAGATTGCAATTTGTGCTTTATTCAAACAGAAAATGTGGTAACTCGAGCAATATTCTCTTCACAGTTCTCCAAATGTATCCAATGCGGACATAATTAAAATATACATTAAAGGATATGGGTGGGGGTTATGATAAAAAACACATTGTTTGATTGTTCAGGCTTGATTAGTTTTTTTTTCCATTGGGGCACTTGACACCTCTAATGCAAGCACAGTGACCAGGATGACTGTCCTTCAGCTGGAAACTGCTGTAAAATTATTCTGTTGTTATCAGAACCTGTGATAACACAGAGCAATGCTATAAACTCCAGCACCACTAGGAGGCAGACAAACCTTAATCTACTAACAGCAGAGCAAATTATATGTGTGTATGGATATGAACAAATTAAAATTATGTTTTTTAAGGGTTACATGAGAGAAAATTAAATCTGTGAAATAAACAGAGGGGGATTAGGACTAATAGTAGCAATGTTACAAAATGTTCAGATTTTAAAAATCACGTCTGCCCATCAGATAAACCATACAAAGAAGTTTAAATTGACACCTAATTCACTTTCATACCTTCAGTATTAAAATAGTTATGGCCATTTTCATACTCAGAAATTAGCAACTTGTTTTCTATTGCCTTTCCATTGACTTAACACAAAAGTTGTGATCAAGGACAGTCAAAAGCCCATAACTTTCTTAAAAATGAAGAGAACTGAAAGAAATTTTCAGTTATTATAGATTGAAGCATTCTGAAACTAATATGAAACAATCTTACTTAGATGACATGAAATTAAAGCATATAATGTTAGTTACCCAATTGTAGCTAATTACAAAATTCAATTACTAGATCTAAACATCTATCAATTTCTTAAGAAAATATTAACTTTTTTTTAAAGCCTAAGTGTCCAAATAACATTCACACATGAATTCACAATATAACATAATTTTAAAATCTAATTGTCATTAATTTATAGGCCAAATTGAAGGAATTTTGTGTTTAATGCCTGTAGATTAATGGCCATTTAAACAGCTTGCGAGCGAGATTTTCTGGAACGCGATGGATTGGAACGTTGCGGTTGCGGTGAATTTAAACCCAATATTTGCAGGAAAAACACTGCCAGTTCATATGGGGAATAAATCACCGTTTCGCAACATGAAATATTGATTAACGTCCCCTAAAGAAGCAAGTGTATATGTAAAAATAAACAGCTTTCACTTACCTGTCCCCTACGTAAAATCGGTCCCCGTTGTCGGCGTTCACGGCATTAGTAGTTAATTTTTATTTTACTGCAGCGCAGAAATAGTCGGGCGATTTAAAAAAAAAATTAACTTACCGGTAGTCGGTACGAATCTCCAGAAATAGATCGCACTCCGAGAAAATAAAGCTGCGGATGGCAAGAGGAAAAACTGCATTTTAACCCCGCTCTCCCCCTTAAAGGCACCAAAATCGTGCACACGGCCAGCGGCAGAACTGCAGCACCGCTAAATGTCCTCCTTCTCTGTCATAAAGTACTTTCTCTCGCATTGGGAAGTGGAAATCTGGAACAACCTCCCTAAACATTGGAACTTGTAAACGCTTAAAGTGACGGACTTTGGTAGGTAAAAGTGATAGGATTTTGGGAGTGGGTGACTAAATGAAACATGATCGGATTAACTAGTGGAATAGACAGCGGTTGAATGGCCTGTTCCAGTGACCTTGCAGATCTTTTGAAAGTTTTGGACTCACATAATCGTAGATGCATATAATGCGGTAAAAGGCCCTTTGGTTCTTAGAAAATGCACCTACCACCTACCCCCTCATTTTCACTCATGCTATAATAATCTCATCTTTATTCTTGCCATATTTTTGGCAATTCCTCCATGATTTTATCATTCACCCACATGCTCATGGCAATTTACAGTATCCAGTTCCCCTACCAACCTATTTTGGATGCGAAAGGAAACTGGAACTCTTTATGAAACCCATGTAGTCATAGGGAGAACATGAAAACTTCACACAGGCAGCATCCAAGGTCAGGATCAAAGCCAGGTCTCTGCTGTTAGGAGGTAATAACACCACGAGTTATACCACTGTGCTGCTTGACATCAGTTAACGTGTGGTTCATCTGTATCAGTCCTAACTAGTTCACAAAGGAATTCTACTGATGCCCAGTGTAGGTTCCTACTGATTCTCCCACTGCAAGGTTTGAGTTGATTAGATATTATATTCTCCTCTTCTATGTCCAATTTACACCATTACCATGACAACGGGTCAACTGGGGAGGCTTCATTGTTCTTGATCAGTCACTGTTTGTGGAACCACAAGCCAAAGCCTTGCTAAGGGAAAATATAAAAAGAATCAAGCAAAAATTCTGAATATTTCTTTCACAAAGAGTAATCAGCATGCTGTTAAGGCGACCTTATGTTTCCTTAAATTTCCATTGTATAAATCATGAATGTAGAATAAATATACTCACATCACTGTTCAATGCGATGCATAAAACATGAAATATCATCTAATTCACTTCTGTTATTCAAAAATTAATTACATTGATTTTTAGCACAGAATAACAAAGGGAGACTCAAACTTGCATTCTTCTAAAACCAGCCAATGCATGTGATTTTGAAGATGCAGCTCTGATATTTTTTAAGATAGTGAGAATAATTTTTGTTGTTCAAAGGATGATGTTTTTCAGCACATGGCACATGAATTAATTGTTTATCATGAATGGGGAAGCCCTCTTGCCTGTTTTCTTCAGGCACCTATTTTACATACCAGAGAAAATAGTCTAAATATCATTATCAAATCAACATCAAAGCCTAAGGAAGCTTAGAGATAAAAATGATGAGGAAAAGTTACTCATCAACTTTCTCAAGTTGTTTATCGAATGCAGGCTTGAAAGAAATTGGAATTAATTTTAATTTTTTTTTAAATGCATGCATATCGACATGAATATACAATGAAGTTTATTTAAATTATTCTGGTCAAATTTCTTGATTAAATTTTAATTCACCGAATAGTAAATATTAAATACTAGACTAAGTGGGACCAGCTTCACACAGGAGGGCTGGTCCCCCAACGCTATGTTCCATCTCTCCACCAATATACACACACCAGGCATGTATTGTCAGGGTAGGCAAGGTAGGCGCTGCCTACCCTGACTAAAATTATAAAATGGTAATTAGTAAATTAAAATAGTAAAGGCGTAGGAGAATTATGCCTATCTAAGAGATCGATCCGTGCCTTTTATCCGCAGTACTTGTAACACATGAAGGTCTGTGCAGCCCACGTGCTGTCGGCGCTGCTTCGGGCCGTCAATGACAAGCAAGGCTGAAAACAGCTGAAATTCTGCCTTTGCAGTATTGCACATTTGCAGCGCAAATTTCATGGCGGATTTTTCCAAATATGCATTGCCATTATCTTAAGTGTATCTGAGGAAACAAAGAGAGACGAATGGAGTTCATGTTCAAATTATGTGGTAAGTACATTTCTTGGGGCTATATGTTTTTAAATGCCACATTTCCCGGGGTGGGGGGGGGGGGGGGGGGGGGGAGGAGAGAGTTCCTTTCACAGCGTTTAGGGAAGTCTGGCAAGGAGTAAAGTTGCGGGGAGGGCAGGAATGTTGAAATGGAGGGTGTCGGGGATCACGCCAGTAACCCACTTGTAACACTCCGGGCACGGAGCCATCGCATTGTAGCCAGAGGGAGAAGTAGCTCGGGTGGCTGTGAGCGCCGCCAGGAGCGGACAGCGGAACCGGCTGCCACCTCAGTCTCTTCTGCCAGCCCCCGCTCACCTATGGCAGTGCTCTCCATCTGTAAACCTTCTCCTGCCCAAAGATACTGGAGTAATTTAAGGATTTGCGGGAAGCGACTGACATGAGCGAAGTCGGCGAGCGGCAGGTGAGAGGTGTTCAGACGGAGAGCACTGCCAGAGGTGAGCGGACCAGCAGAAGGCACGGAAGTGGTGGCCAGTTCTGCTGTCGGGTCTCGGCAGCTGCTCGCAGCCACCTGTGCTGCTTCCCTCCCTGGCCACAATGCGGTCACTCCGCGCCTGGAGCGCTGCGGCAGCGGTGAGTGAGTGAGTTACTGGCATGATCCCCGACCCCCTCCTTCTTAACACGCCTGCCCTCCCCAAAACTTTACCCCTGGCACAGACTCTCCACACGATGTGCAAGGAACTCTCACCCCAATTGGTCCCTTGAACAAGTATTGTCATTCAATAAGATGACAACTTATCATCTTATTGAATGACAATACTTGTTCAACTTGTCCCGTTGTGCTCCCATTTTCCCACCACCTCTGCCATCACCCTTCACCCCCACCCATTCAGTAATTCAGAATTAAGGAGACTTGGAAGCCTTGGGCAAGTTGAATTGTTACAGTCTTTATTTTTACGGAGAGGAGAACAATCTGCGCATGCGCTGTTTAAGATTTTATTTTAAAGCCGACTGACTGCCTACCCTGAGTAATCACTCACGGCACGTGCCACACACACACACACACACACACACACACACACACACACACACACACACACACACACACACACACACACACACACACACACACACACACTCCACCTCACACACACTCCACCTCACACACACACACACTCCACCTCACACACACACACACTCCACCACACACACATACACTCCACCTCAAACACACACACACACTCCACCTCACACACACACTCCACCTCACACACACACATACACTCACACACATACATTCACACACATACATTCACACACACACATACACTCACACACACATACATTCAATCACACACACACACATACACTCACACACACGTATACACTCCCTCAACCTCACACACATACACTCACACACACACACACATACACTCACACATACACAAACCCTCCACCTCACACACACACATACACCCACACACATACATTCACTCACACACACTCACTCACACACACACATACACCCACACACATACATTCACTCACACACACTCACACTCATACATTCACTCACTCACACACACTCATACACTTCCTCCACCTCACACACATACACTCACACACACACATACACTCACGCACACACACATACACACACACATACACTCACACACATACATTCACTCACACTCACTCACTCACACACTCTCACACTCACACACACACACATACAAACACACACATGCACAGACATACACTCACACACACACACATTCACTCACACACACACACACATACACACTCACATACACATACACACTCACACACACACACACACACATACACACTCACATACACATACACACTCACACTTACACACAGTGACCCACACACCATATATATTACAGTAAACTTTCTTGAATATACTCACAAGGCTGAGTGCGGCCTCTCCACTGCAAAGCTTCCGCAGTCAGCGGCACTTCTGCAATCAGCGCGACCTGTGCACTAAGCGGAAGTCACAAAATGAGCAGGACTTTTGGATTAAACACAGTCAGACCTTATAAAGCATTTATTCCTTCCATTGATCTGTCACTGTTTGTGCACATTTTAAGCACAGGCAGGGCAGCAGGCCAAACAACTCATGGCATTGTCATTTAATTTTAGTTAATTTCCAATTAAGCATTGCACTTTCAAGCACAGGAAGGGCAGCAGGCCAAACAACTCATGGTTTTGTCATTAAGGGCTAACAAATCATTTATTGCAAGTACATTGCAGACTCACAGTTCAGTTGATTCACAGCTTAGAATGACAGTCGTGGCCTCTCCCTCATGATCTTGCAGAGTGACTGACTCACATCCAGGCACTTGGGGTTTTATAGTCCTGCCCCCCCCCCCCCACCCACCCCGAAGGGGCGTTACCTTCATCGTGGTGATTGACACGTGTGAGGACCAATCAGCTGATCTCAAGGTTATTTAAACACTTATAACTTTTTTATTTTTCATCGATGGGAAAAATCCTCGGGGCTGGATCAGCAGAGGAGGACTGTGAGTAAGATGGGAAAAATCACAGCGATACAGGGTAGTGTTTTTTCTAAAATCAATATACAGCGCAGACAGGAATTGGTCAAGATGAGGTTTTTAATTATATAGATATATGTTAATTAGCAGTGGTAAACTATCCTGGAAGGGGCAAAACATTAGCTAGCTGTAAAGCATAAGCAACAGATTATTTAAAAAATGCTGGTCAAATTTTAACAACGAAAACATCAAATAAGATGAGGAATAGATTAAAATTTGACTGAACTATTCTGAAATAGTAACATCAACAGAAAATAAAGATGAAGGGGTGAAACAGGAGTCAGCAGGTCCGCACTGGGGCACCTACTAACATGGCATGGTGGTGCAGCAGGTAGTGCTGCTACCTCACAGTTCCAGAGACCTGGGGTTGATCCTGACCTCTGGTGCTGTCTGCGTGTTATACCCATAAACCTGTGGGTTTCCCTTGGGTGCTCCTGTTCCCTCCCCAAAGATGTGCTGGCAGATTAATTGGCTCTTCAAATTACCCTTCATCATAGCTAATTAGTAAAAATAATCACATTTGAGTTGATGGGCATGTTTGAGAGAGAATAGGATCCAGGAAAATAATGAGAGAGGGAAGGGGCTAATGGAATCACTGTGTTTGAAGCTGAACGTCCTTCTTTTTTGCTGTTTTAAACTAAATTTACAGCAAATGAGACTGAAAGACACATTCTCCCGAGGTATAAAGCAATAAATATGATCAAGCTCCCATAACATTAAATTCACAAGTCCCATGCACGTTCAAACATTTGGTCCTATGAGCAGCAGAATGTTGGTTCCTCTCTCTCTCCACTCTTGGTAATAGTTCTTTATTATTAGTGTCATGTGCCTTTATTACAATACTGTGGTATAGTTACCAAACTGAATATTTTTGTATATTTTCTGATTTACCAACAAAACTGGATTACAGACATCTGTAAAAACTGAACCTATCCATGACTTGGGCATACATTTCTTCAAAACTCTACCTATCATGTCAGATTACCTAATTAGTTGTGGCTTTCCTTCCAGATAATATTTAATTCCAAACACTGGCCTCTCTATTACATTTAATTCAGGAATTATTTTCCTTCACCTTAAAGTTTCACCTCCATCCACAAGGATGGAGATTCTTTGAGATTCTCTGAGATTCCAGTTGCCTGTTACTTTAATTCCCCATCCCATGCCAGTTCTGACCTCTCTGCCTTTGGTCTTCCACACTTTTCTAATGAATTCCAATGTGACTGTGAGGAAACGCTGGACTCAGGACTGGAGTCATCAATCTCAGTTAATCAGTCCTTCCTGCTTGTGTCAGAAGTGGCCAGCTAATCCATCTACAACATTAATTCAGATTTTCTTCACTCTTTCTGATGCTAGCTGATCAATTAGTATTTTATTTCAGATTTCCAGCATTGTTTATTCTCTCTCTACCGCTCACAGTTCTGCTCTATTCACTTTCCTTAGCAGATACTATCAACATTATAGTATCAGACTGCACGGGAAACTTTCTCCAGGCTGGTTGTGATCACTTGGCTCTGGTGGTTTAAGTGCCCTGTAGTATAATCAGGCTTGGAGAGGGACCAGAAGTGGGGAACAGTCCTTAAGATCGACAATCCTGAGGCCAGCTACTGAAATACGACTGGATATTTGGGAGAATCTGAGGAGGAAGTAGTTGCTTGAGATTTCCTGATACAAGGATTTAGAACATGAAAAACCCTTCTCCCTTTTATCAGCTCTGGGTTTGATAGCCCCTGTAAAGTTTTGATAGACTTAGGGGCATATAAATAGGTTAGATGAAAGGGTGAGGATTCTCAATTCTCAAGCTCAGTTCTCAATTTGTTTATTTAAAAAATAATTAAAAAATAGACTTTATTCGAGAAATAAATATATACAATACATGATCCCTACAAAACTCCATCCGACATTCTCAGAGGCTACACATACAATACAGTTTCCCCAAATCACAATTTTATCCGACACCCTTGCCACTCATGTGGCCCACTGGCATGGAATCCCTTCCCTTATTTTGAGGGGCGTCTCCACCACACCCTACCCCCCATGTCCAGCAGCGGAAGGAACCTGGACTGTGGTCCTCCTCCACCGAGCCTTGGCGTTGGCTGCACCGAGCTCCAGTACGTCCCTCAGCACGTACTACTGCAGTTTGCAGCGGGCCAGTCAACAACAGTCCCCGGCGGACATCTCGCTCCGCTGGGTGGTCAACAATGCTCGGGCAGACCAAAGATCGTCTTTCACCGAGTTGATGACCTTCCAGCAGCACTCGATATCAGTCTCTGAATGCGTCCTTGGGATCAGCCCGTAAATCACAGTCCTCTGTGACAGATCTGTTCGTAATGAACTGTGACAGGGGCCCTTGCAGACCTCTCCAGACTTGCTTTGCAAATCCACACTCTGCAAAGAGGTGGGCAACTGTCTCCTCTCCATAGCAGCCATCCCAAGGGCAGCGTGCGCTGCTAGTGAGATTCCGACGGTGCTGGAAGGATCTGACTGGGAGGGCTCCCCTCACCACCAGCCAAGCCAGGTCTTGGTGCTTGTTGGTGAGTTCTGGCGATGAGTCTGCTCTGGGAACCACACCACCAGATCCATCGAGTCATTTCCCTGCAGTGCCTGTAGGACGTTCCATGCTGACCACTGACCGATGGACTTGTGGTCAAAGGTGTTGGTCCGGAAGAACTTTTCCACGTTCGACAGATGGTGCGGCCATGTCCACCTGACTGGCACATTTTGTGGCATCTGCGCCAGGCCCATTCTTCGCAACACCGAGGACAGGTAGAACATCAGCATGTAGTGACACTTGGTGCCCACGTGCCTTGGCTCTACGCTCCGCCTGATACAGCCACACACAAAGGTGGCCATCAGGGTGAGGGCAACATTGGGCACGCTTTTACCCCCGTTGTCTGCCGACTTGTGCATTGTGGCCCATCGCACCCTGTCCATCCACGACCCCCAGATGAACTGGAAGACGGCCCGGGTGATCCCTGTGGCGTAGGAGGGAGGGACAGGCCACACTTGCGCCAATTACAGCAGCCCCTCTAGAGCGCTGAAGGAGCAGTTGCTGCAAGTCTGTCTGGAGTTGACACAATTCCCTCTGACCCAAGACATTGCTCTCTGAACCCCTTTAAATATGAAGAACCTCTTAATGTTCTCCTTGGTTGCTTCCCACCAGTGTGTCGGGGAGTCAAAGAGGGGCTTCACCGTTCTCCAACATGCATTGTCCGTCTTTAGTTCCTCAATGTTCTCTGGAGTCAACAGCCTCACATTTAACTTCCACGTTCCATGCCTGCCTTCTGGTCCTCCTGCTCAGTTCGCAATAACCAACCTGATCTCCCGGTGGCTCAGCACCTCAACTCCCCTTCCCATTCCAAATCCAACCTTTCTGGCCTGGGCCTCCTCCATGGGCAGAGTGAGTCCCACTGTAAATTGGAGAAGCAGCACCTCATATTTTTGCTTGGGTAGTTTACAACCCAGCTGTATGAACATTGACTTCTCCAATTTCAGGTAGTCCTTGCTTTCTCCCTCTTCCCCCTCCCCTCCCCACCCGCTGAGTTTCTCTAGCATTTTTATCTACCTTCGATGACATCAAAGTGCTTGTGTAACTCAGCTGGTCAAGTAGCATCACTGGAGAACACGGATAGGTTATGTTTCTGGGTTGAAATAGCAGAGGTGTCTAAAATGAGAGAACATGGGGTCAAGGGGAAAGGTAAAAAGCTTACAGAGGTTCCGAATAAAAAGTTTTCACTCAGACAGTGGTTGGAATCTAGAATGGGTGGTGGAGGAAATTATTATCACATTTTATTGAGACAAGCACAAGAATCGGCAGTGCATAGATGACTACTGTCCAAGTGCTGGTAAATGAATTAGCAAAGGTAATAGGTACTGAGTATAGACATGGTGTGCTACATGTCTCCATGACCCTTGCTCTAAACTACTATGACACTATTTCATTGTTCTGTATGAATGCAAAACACAGGAGCAGGAAATCAATTGTATTAAGGTGCTATGTAAGTCAAACTAGTTACATCATGCTGCTTAATAAAATGTTATGTCTGGCATTTCTGCACACACGACCCACTAGCAGAACAATAAGATTGTTTCACATTATCTTCTGGCTCCTTTGCTTCTATTAATATACATGTTCCAACTCAATCACAAAGACAGCAAAGGATAGCGTTAAAAAAACATAAACAATTTAAATGGAGTTAAAAGACAGCCCTTAACTGTAACATTCTGACAAAAAAATGATTCTGACTTCTAAGCTGGAAAATCTCAATGGGATCTCTATTCATGCTGGAGAAATGTGCGTGAAGAAATGGCTGCCAAAGGAAATGGGGAATGGCTTTCAAGGGAAAACAGCAAAGCATTCATTCTATGAACACTTAAATCTGTGACAAGGCAATGATAATAAGAGCATTGATTTTGTGATTGGATAGCTGGATGTTTAACACGGAAATGATCCACACCATATTTAAACCACAAACTGCTGAGAAAATAATCAACCTAATTACAAGAAAACAATAAACCAACTCCCCCAGGACTTTGGTGGTGCTGAACCAGCAGATTTTCCAGAATATTGGATGTTACACCTATTAATACCTTGGCGCACTTTTAATTGATTTATTTTTAGATGTTGCATGGCAATATTGTAGATTTCCCATTCTTCCTGGTGAGTTTAAAAAGTGCATGCGAAACAGGATGTTAGTGGCCTTGAAAAGGAGTTCTGAAAATAGGGCTCCAGTGAGTTTAAAGAAAGCGGGAAATGGGGTTCCAGTGTGTTTAAAGGGACCATGAGAAATGGGGCCATTGTAGTGAGCACAAGAAAGTGGCCTTGGTGTGCTTAAAGGGACAGTGAGAAACGGGGTCTCATTTTGTTTAAAGAAAATAGTAAGATTAAATGAAAACTTACCTGTTCGAAGTTTGATCTTTATTTTATGAGGAGTTACGATGAGGGATTACGTGAAGCCCCGCCTGGCACTTGATCGGCATACTTCAAAGCAGCGGCATGAAAAACACAGAACCAATAGCCGGAGTAAGATAGTAAGGCTCAACATAGACTAGAACTACCAGATGATCATTTATATTAAGAGGGCTGGGACCGGAGGGCACATAATCCTCATAAAATAAAATAAAGATAAAATAAAGATCAAACTTTGAACAGGTAAGTTCTCATTTAATCCTACTATTTTACTTCGGAGTCACGTGAGTGACTACGTGAAGATTTTAAAGCTCTGTTTTTTATGTCGTAGATTCATTCCATACGACACTCTGTTTAGTCAATACAGTAGTGAGTAAATAATATTTTTAAAAACATTGTTTCAATTTATGTAATAAGTCTTTTAATCATAAAAAGAACATTTTTTTAAATAATATTTTTTTAAATAATAACCCCTCTATCCCAGGGGAACATTTTTCAACAAAAGTGATAATGATATCAAATGATAACATAAATCGATAATATAAAACAAAGCAAGCATTTAAAGCGAACCCAACACTGCGTGTCCAAATCCTGGCATCGTGACAACAGGTTTATCGTAGAACTTTGAAAAAGTTTCTTCTTTACACCACCCTGCGGCCTCTAAAATTTGATCGAGTGATACATCCTGTACCTTCGCCGCGGACGCAGCTGCAGCCCTAGTGGAGTGAAACTTAAACACATCAGTGTCCACTCCTGCTAAATCCAAAACCTGTTCTAACCATCTAGAAATGGTTTGAACTGCAACTTTCGAATGTGATTTTTTTGTGCGTTATCAGTAACGCTGTCTCAGCATCTCGGTGATTTTGATTACTTCAATCAATCAATCAATCAATCAATCAGTTTTATTCATCACATTGCACACAAAGTGCAAGTGAAATGAATTTGTCAGCAGTGTACAATGATAAAGTGGTACAATGATAACTTAACTTCAATATATTTAGTTTAATGCTTAACTACCCACAATGTTTCATCGACAGGATATGCTTTAAACATTACCTTGGCTCCAGTTTTTCCTGGTCTGCTTTATTTGATTAGATCATAAACATAAAACACAATGTTTTCTGAAGCCACATGCATGCAATCTAACCGTAACAATTGCAAAGTTTGTACTCTTTGATTACATTACTACCTTGAATGTTAACCTTTGCAAAGACATTGAAGTCATTGGAGTCCATTGCCTAAGCAAAGTGAGAACAATGCTAACATCCCAAATTTCTGTATCTCTGGGCTTGGGAGGATTTTTATTAAAATTCCTTTCATGAGCCGGGATATTAATGGGTAAGGCCCATTGAATCTCGATCAGAAATTTGTCCTAAATAGGACAACAAAGCACTACAAGCACTATTAATGGCACTATAACTTAAATGCTCATCAAATTGCAACCCAGCAAGGAACTCCAATACATTTGATATGTTCGCAGTATGATAAGATATCTTTGACTGTCTACAGAAGACTTCCCATTTCTTTATATGCGACATATATTGTTTTTTAGTGCTATTTCTCCAAGCTGCAGCTATAACATCCATGGTCCTATATGACAGTCCAAGCTCTTGCAATGGTCTGGTCAGAACCTGCAGATTAACAAATTAATATGATCATGCAATGGATTAATTTCTTTTGTTACTGGTTGTATCAACAATCGTTGCAATTAGGAATCATCATACATGGTTCAATAATCATTTTAAGCATCAACGGGAACCATGACTGTGTAGGCCAATTTATCCCCACCAAAATGCCCTTGGCAGCGTCTTGCGCTATTTTCTTGAGACATTGCCCAATCAGACAGAATGGGGGAAAGGCATAAAAGAACGTATTCCCCCAGTGTAGCGAGAAAGCATCCACCGCTACTGCCCCTAGATCATGTTCCCAAGACACGTATTTGGGCAATTGGTGATTTAATCTAGATGCAAACAGATCAATGTCCGGTACTCCAACCGACTGACAATGTTTTTGATTTTTTTTGGATTTAACATCCATTCTGTACTATCTTTAAATGTTCGTGATCTTTTGTCTGCCACAATATTGTCTCTCCCTGGGAGATAAATAACTGAAACCCGAATATTCTTACCAATACACCATTTCCACACCTGGTTAACCAGATGATCACATGATAATGATCTTACTCCACCCATGTGATTGATATATGCCACAACTGTGGTATTGTCTACTTGTAATTGGACATGCAAATCCTTCATAGTAGAACAATAAGCTTTTAATCCATAAAATGCTCCCAGTAACTCCAAATAATTTATACCATATGTTTGGAGAAATAAATCCTCTTGGACAGTCCATCTGCCCCCACAGCTGGTATCATTATCCGTAGCACCCCATCCAAGAGAACTTGCATCAGTTTGCAAAATCACTGCTGGCTGCTGAACCAAAATGTTTTTAACAGCTTGTGGAACATTCTTAATCCATCATTACAATTCTAATAAAGCTTCCTTTGGCAATTGCATGGGCCTATCAAAATGGCCTGCTCACTGTATAAGCTTGTGTTTTTGCCTTTTTGAGATTTTGGTAATGCAGTGGACCAAATTCTACTGCAGGGAATGCTGCTACTAACTTACCAATAACATTAGCAACTTCTCGGATGGAGGGATAAGATTTGTCAATAAGACACCGACATACATTTGTAATATCAACAATCTTGTCTGTTGGTAAAGTTACTAACATGGTAACTGAATTAATCACAAAGCCCAAATATTCAATAGTTTGGGATGGTTGTAACTTTAGATTTTGTTGGATGAATCAGGAAACCTAGCCTTACAAACAACCTTGTAGTCGCCGAGGCTGATTTTTCACCTGACTCCTGATTAGCATTGACAATTAAAATGTCATCTAGATAAGCCATAACAATGTGTTTTTGTGCCCTGAGCAGTGCAAGTGCTGGTTTCAACAATGAGTGAACAACCTAGGAGCTGAGCTTAATCCATTAGGTAATGCTTTGTATTACCACAGCTGACCCATCCTATTAAATTTCAATACCTGCGAATGTGATGATGAATTGGTACTGAATAATATGCATCCTTCAAATCTATTGTATCCATGTCACAATCTGTTGATACCAGCTGCATTGCAGTGTTGAAGGCGTCCATTTTTTAATGTTTATACTGGACAAATGTATTAAAAAAGTGTGAGGTCTGAAATGATTCTACAACCCCCATCTTTCTTTGGTCTGGGGAAAATATTTGATACAAATTGTTGTGGATCCTCACTTGATTTCTCGATACCTCCTTTTTTACACCAATTCGTAACTTCTTTATCAATTTTAATTTTTTCAAATACAGAAAACACCAAATATGATTAGGCTTATTCTGTCCTGGTGGATCAATACCTTCTACAAAATCAATGGTAGATTCTAAGACAGTACCTAATATAACACGGTCAGATGTTATACAGTCCCATTTATCATAAAACACTGATAGTCTATCACCAATCAGGTTCATCTAAAGATTCTTCTGTAATAGGATAAAGTTTTTGTACCTCTCCAACCGGACGTGGTGGTCTTCTTCTCCCAACATATGGGTAACATTCGGCTGTGCTGGATGGTAATATTTCCTTACCATACTCCTGCCTTGGCTTGTTCCAGCTCCAAATCAAAATCCCCTTCTCATTTGACCGGCCGTTCTTTGGCCAAAATGAAGGGTTTCATGAGGTCAATAGTCTTTGCCTCTTTATCAATCTCTTTCTTTATTTAAAAAGATTTTCTCCGAACAAATAACCAGGAGCTTGAACATTGCTTGATCTGCACAAACCTGCAAATCTTGGATGTAAAATAGGCCGAATGGCAATCTTCCTCATACAATTAATCTCAAATATTTAGTTGCAGAACAATGCCAACATATCCTTCTGAACTTTGCTCATTCCACAATCTTCCACTTGCCTTCCAAAAGCAGTGATCCCAGCCAAAATCATATTTCCTGCGCCCGCATCATTGATGACATTGGCGCCAAAAAGCCGAATTTACCGTAGGTACCTTCAGTGAGGTATAATAATTCTGCTGTATCACCCATAACAGCTTCTTGAAGCTGGTGAGAGACCAAATAATTTATGTTGGCCGCCAGGTTTTCTTACATGGCCTCACCGCCTCCTCCAGGTATAGAAAACTTTGTGCCACATCAGACACACCTAGAACAATATTTTTGTATTGTGGTGGGTACTCATGACCGAAATCACCACCTTCAGGATCAGTCTCATGCAGCCCTGGTACTCCTGAGACTTTGCTCAAGGACTTTCTCCAGCCCAATCCCGGGCTCTGGAGTTTCAAATTCCCAATTCAAACTGGCACCATATTCATGATATAGAACCCCCTCATGGTCTGCCTGGGAATACACTGGTTTTTAGACCCTTGGTTGATTATTGTTTGGAGTATTTTCTCCATTTGTATGCAATCTCAGCCACAAGGCTTTTCTCTCTGGAGGACTTTCAGAATCAGATTCATTGGAACCCACGGCCTTTCAGATTTTCTTTTACATTTTTTAGGCACTGGGTTTTCCTCCGTGGTTTCTGTTTGTGGAGCAACCAAAGGCTCACTAATGGGTATTTCAACGGCCACCCGTATGAAACCGGCTCCGTAATAATCTGCTGTCCCGACTCTTCTTCACCCCGGGACGCACGTTTTACCTGCAATTTTTTAACTTTCTCCATTTTATTTTTAAACTCCTCCTGATTTACCCACCAGCCTATGGAGTTTTGAAAACGCCCTGGAAGTAAAAATAATTTACTTACCTGCGGGCCTGGCCTTACCGCTGGTGGAACTGCGCTCTGCAGCTCTTTCCTTACCGACAGCATCGACGTAATGCCGATCAAGCGCCAGGTGGGGCTTCACGTAGTCACTCACGTGACTCCGAAGTAAAACAGAAATCGGTGAATGTAAAGGGAATGTGGGAAACTAAACACAATGATTCAGACTGTGCTGTTGGGATTTCCAGACAATCACACACTGGATTATTGGAGTTTTATTGCAGATATCTGATTTCTAGGTTGCAAGATGAAAGGGATCAACTCTTCTACTTGTTGTCATCTCATTGAAGCTCAGACAGTTTGATGGACCAAGAAACATATCTCTTTAAAATATTATTTTTGATCTAGCCATAATATATCAAATGGTATTTACATATTTCAAATAATATTTGAAGAGAAAAGCTATACAGATGTAGAAGATAGAAAACAAACTGCCGAACAAATGAAATGTAGAATGGGGTTACAAACCTTAATACATTTTATGGTGCTGAGATTAATAAAACATCAGATTTTTTCAGAGGTTCACAATGAACAATGGAATATAATCAAGAGCACCAATAAAAGAAACAAATAATTATTTTTGTACTCAAAAATATGCATTTTAGTGCAATGATAATTGAAATACTTTCAAATGATTTGGGGATTCTAATTACAACATTCCCATCTGTAGTTCAATGATGACTGGCAGGTGAGGTTCTCCATTTCATTGTATGTTCCCATTAAGAATGAACACCTCATGACATTTGAATCGAACACATTTAATATTTGTAAAAACAAATGAGTTTGATTGCAAGTTCAATGTTTAAATAAAAGTTTCCCTCGATTTTGCTATTCTTGAGCAGAATTTGAGGACAGTGTAATGGGTTGGGCATGCACTTCTGCCTTTAAGGTTGGAAAAGGTTGAGGTCTCCGATATGGCTGTAGGAGTCCCCACGTTGGATGTGTTTGTGATTGAGCTGTTATGCTGGACCTCCTTCAGCCCATAAACCCCTAAGCAAAGTCTTGCTCATGACAGCATGTGGCATTAAATTGCCCATCCTATTCTGGCAAGGTCTAGAATGCAATATTTCACCGGTTCAGTTCTGCTGGTGAACAGTTCACAGCATCACTGATAATAAGTTGTCAAGTGAACATTAAAGTACCAGTTTCTGATGTTTGATCTTGTGTTGTCACTGGGGAAATGCAGGTACTGATAGGTGCAAGGATTGAAAATTCTCCGAAGCAGAAATGGGAGACACACAAGCAAGCACACCTGCACACATCCACCTACACGCACACGCGCGCACCAAACACATGCGCACATACTCACATACACACGCATATACACACATCAATGCACGCACACTCACAAACACACACACACAAACACACCCATAAACACTCACACACTTGTTACTTTCTTAAACTGCTATAGTCCTTCTGCAGAATTTCTTCCTGTTCTGCGTATGGCAGGGTTAAAGTATTATTCATCCATTATAATGTGTAAAGGTGCAACACTATGCTATTGATTTGCCATTAATTTTCCTGAGATCCGGGTCTGCACACATTCCAACATTCCTCCGGGCTGGAAGAATACCAGACACATTCCTCCGGGCTGGAAGAATACCAGACCCAGCAGTTGCTCAATTCCATGTGAGGAATTGAAATAAACTCACTGCTGAGAGGGCCACACATGAGGACGAGCCACCTATTTCAGGCCAGGTTTTCAGATTTCAAGATTAAAACACATGTTGAAATCATTCTGTCTTATCCCCTAACTTCCTCCAGAGTTTAAGTGCTGTGATATACTGTTAAATGCTGTTAAATGCCTTAGACTCTCCCTGGTTTCCACTCTTCCACTTCCCTTCTCCTCTGTCACTTCCCCTCGCCTTCTCACCCACTCTGTCATGCATTTTCCTTCTACCTCCACCCTTCCTTCTACATTCCCTTTCTTTCCATTTCACTCTTCTCCCTCTCCCTCTCTTTTTCCTTCCACTCCCTCTTTCTCTCAATATCTTTCTCTCTCTGTCCTCCAACCTCTCCCTTCCTCCCCTACATTCTTCCTCTCCATTTTTTCTTACTCCTTCTCTTTGCCTCTCATGTATGGTAATACTGTATGCAAAAAGGAACTTCACTGAACTTCGGCACATGTGAAAATAAAGTGCCTTTGAACCATTGAACCCTTCCCCCCTCTCTTCCTCTTCTCTATTTCCTTCACCTTCTTCACCCTCTCCTTGTCTCTCTCCCCCTCCTTCCCCTTTCCCCTCTTTCGCGCTCCTTTCCTCTACTCCTTTCCCCTTATCCTTTTTTTTGTCTCTCTCCTTCCTTCTGTCTCTCTCTCCCTCCCTTCCCCTCTCTCTCCCTCCACCTCCCACTTTTCATTTCCTATCCTTTACTCTCTCTCCCAGACGTCCTCTTCCTCTCCCTTAAATCTCTCTTTGAAACTTGCCACACATTAAAGCCACCATTGTATCTGCCCAAATGATCAGAAAATCTGCGAGTGCCTGATATCCTCAGCAGAGCACTCAACATCCTTGGAGAAAAAAAACAACTCAGAGCTTCATTAGAGCTCCTCTTTGGCTCAGTATGAATTGTTGTTGGACAATATTCCTGCTAAGTTTTTGGAATGTTTTACTGTGTTAAAAAGAGAGTATAGATTTACTATTGTTCCAAATGAACAGTTAATTACTTTTGAAAAGCTGTTCACCTTTATAATGTAAGAATTGAAGCAACTAATTTAAGTGCAGGTGGGTTACACAAACAGTAACGTATTATTGATCCGGTAATCTTCCACAGTGCACTGTGTCAGTCAGATATTACGCTGAAGTCTATGGAATGTGATGTGTAGACACAAATCTTCGTTACTTCAGGTTAAATGAAAAAGCAAGTTGTGACATAAGCCAAAAGAACAAATGCGGCCAGACATTCTTGGTTGTCCTTGCTCTGTACTTCTGAGGTTACCCCTGACAACTGATGCTTCCTGCAGACCCAGCAGCACAGTGTACCAGCTCAATTTTCACATGTAGTGCTAAAGATTATATCCACTTCCACCAGAAAATATAGCCTGTCTCATATTAACAATTTCATATGGTAAAGAAGGAAGTCATTGGGCCTGTTGTGCCCATGCCAGCCCTTGGAGCAAACCCATTAGTCCTATTACCCCATCTTCCTATCTACCGTGTATGAAAACTTGCGCTTTTTGGTATCTGCATATTCTCTGTAGCTGTAACATTATATTTTGCACTCTATTTTCTGTTTTACACTACTCGATGTACTCCTGCTTGGTATAATTTGTCCAGATAGCTGCAAAACAAAGATTTTCACTATTTTGGTAGGCGCGACAATAGTAAACCAATACCAACAGGGGATAGGGTGCTCTGCCTCCTCTCCGAACTTGTTGGCGCTGCGATAAGATAGTGTCATAGTCATAGTCATACAGTGTGAAAACAGGCCCTTTGGCCCAATTTGCCCACGTCCACCAACATGCCCAATCTACACTAGTCCAACCTGCTTATGTTTGGCCCATATCTTGCTAAACTTATCCTATCCATGTACCTGTCCAAATGTTTTAAAAATGTTGTGATAGTACTTGCCTCAACTACCTCCTCTGAAAGCTCATTCCATATACACACCAACCTTTGTGCCCCACAGGTTCCCATTAAATGTTTCCCCGCTCACCTTAAACCCATGACCACTGATTCTTGATTTCCCTAGATTTTGTGCAAATATTTACTCTTTCCATTCCTCTTATGATCTTACACACCTCTATAAGATCACCCGTCATCCTCCTGCACTCCAAGGAATAAAATCCTAGCCTGCTCAACCTCTCCCTATAGGTCAAGCCCTTGAGACCAAAACTGAACACAATATTCTAAATGTGGCATCACCAATATCTTGTACAACTGAAACATGACCTCCGAACTTCTATACTGAATACTATGACAGATGAAGGCTAATGTGCCAAAAGCCTTCTTGACCATCCTATCTACTTGTGACACCATATTCAAGGAACTATGTACATACACTCCTAACTCCCTCTACAACACTTCACAGAGCCCTACACCTATGGTTCTAGGTTCTGCCCTGGTTAGACTTCCCAAAATGCAACACCTCACAATTCTCGGTATTATACTCCATCAATCATTCTCAGCCCACCTGCCCAACCGATCAAGATCCTGTTGCAATTTTTGACAACCACCTTCACTATCTACAATACCACCCACATTAATGTAATCTGCAAACTTATTAATCATGCTTGTAAATTCTCATCCAAATTAGTTATATAAATGACACATAGCAATGGGGCCAGCACTGAAACCTGTGACACACCACTAGTCACAGGTCTCCAGGTTGGACAGAAGCTACGCTCTCAGTGGGAAATCCCGGGGTGGTGGTGTGTGCATTTACACTAATAACAGCTGGTGTAATAATGCCACAGTGGTGTCAAATTATTGCTCCCCAGACATTGAGTTTTTGACAATAAAATACAGACCCTTCTATCTGCCCAGCGAATTCACCATTATAACCATCACAGCCGTGTACATCCCACCCAGTGCAGACACTAAGGAAGCCCTGAATGCTCTTTATCGTTCCATTAGTGACCTACAATCTACACATGCAGATGGTGTCTTCACTGTTGCTGGGGATTTTAACCAGGCCAACATGAAGACTGTTCTCCCACATTACTACCAGCATGTAGACTTTGCAACCAGGGGAATGAATACATTCTGTAGAGCCTCCGACTGGAAATCTGTGCAGAGAGTGGTGAGGACAGCGGACCTCTCTCCCCTCAAACGGGGATATTGCGACCGAACATTGCGTGTCTAAGGGCAGCAGTATTATAAAAGACCCCACACATGTCCATCACGGTCTGCTCACTCTGCTGCCCTCGGGAAAAAGATATTGCAGCATAAGGAGCAGAACATCAAGGTTCTTCAACAGCTTCTTCCCACGAGCCATCAGACTCCTGAATGCCATGTAATGGGCTGCCACCATTGTCTATTTATCCTTTTATCCTTTTTATCCATGCCTATCCTTCTGTTAATTTATCGTGTTGCACAGGGAGCCAATGCAACGGAATTTCGTTTGGAACTGCATATATCAATGTATTTCTAAATGACAATAAAGTTTGTTTGACTTTGACTTTTGACCACTGTTGTGTCATCTGCGTACTTCATGATGTGGTTTGTACTAAACCTGGCACAACAGTCGTGAGTCATCAGGGTGAACAGCAATGGACTCAGGACACAGCCCTGAGGGGAGCCGGTGCTCAGAGAGATGGTGTTGGAGGTGTTATTTCGAACCCTCACAGACTGGGGTCTGTCAGTGAGGAAGTCCAGTAGCCAGTTACACATGGGGGTGCTGAGGCCCAATGGAACCAGTTTGCTTATCAGGTGCTGGGGAATAATGGTGTTGAATGCTGAACTGAAATCCACGAACAGCATTCGCACATAGGTGTTTTTCTCCTCTAAATGTTCCAGGCTCAGATGGAGTACGGAGGATATAGTGTCCTCTGTGGAGCGGTTTGGCCTGTAAGCAAACTGGTATGGGTCAAGTGTGCAGGGGAGTCTGGAGGTAATGTGGTCCCTGACCAGCCTCTCGAAGCACTTCATCATCATCATCATTGAGACCAAAACTGAACACAATATTCTAAATGTGGCATCACCAATATCTTGTACAACTGAAACATGACCTCCGAACTTCTATACTGTATACTATGACAGATGAAGGCTAATGTGCCAAAAGCCTTCTTGACCATCCTATCTACTTGTGACACCATATTCAAGGAACTATGTACATACACTCCTAACTCCCTCTACAACACTCCACAGAGCCCTACACCTATGGTCATCATGGGGGTGAGTGCTACAGGGCGGTAGTCATTGAGACATTGTATGTTTAATTTTTTTGGCACTGGTATAATGGTGGCAGTCTTGAAACATAATGGGACAACAGCCTAGTTCAGCGAGGTGTTAAATATGTCCGTAAGGACATGTACCAGCTGATCAGCACATTCCCTGAGCACCCGCCCTGGTATGTTATCAGGGCCTGCCGCCTTCCGTGCGTTCACTCCTTTTAGGGTCCTCCGTACATCCACTATGTCAAGACTGAGTGCCTTTTCATCGCAATGAGGAATACGTTTGCTTGCAGGTGTGTTATTTAATGCCTCGAACCGACCAAAATAGTTGTTGAGTTCATTGAGGAACTCAATGTTGTCATCACAGGGTGGTGAAGCAGTCTTATAGTCCGTGATTGATTTGATTCCCTGCCACATGCGCCTGGTGTTCTTGGGGTCATGGAAGAAGCTCTGGATTTTCTGACCATGGGCACGCTTGGCCAGCCTGATGACTCGGTTCAGGTTGGCTCTTGCGGATCTGAGCGCCACCACGTCACCAGATTTAAACGTGGCATTACGTGCTCTCAGCATTTCACGTACCTCTGTGGTCATCCAGGGTTTCTGGTTGGCCCATACAGTGATGGTCTTGGTGACACAGACATCCTCTATGCACTTCTCCATGTAAGCAGACACGGACGCAGCATACTCCTCCAGGTTGATGTGTTGGTTGACAGTTGCAGCCTTCTTGAACATGTCCCAGTCCGTGCATTCAAAACAGTCCTGTAGTGTTGTCATAGCTCCCTCTGGCCAGACCCTAACCTGCTTCACAGTAGGTTTTTCTCTGGTAAGCAGGGGCCTGTATGCAGGAATTAGCATCACAGAGATATGGTCTGAGGAGCCAAGGTGGGGGCGGGGGACTGCCTTGAATGCCTTCTTGATGTTAGTATAGGCTAGGTCCTGTATTCATCAACAGTTAAGAGAGCGCAGCAGCGGTTGCACTTTCTGCGCCGGATGAGAAGAGCTCACCTCCCCCATCCCATCCTCACTACTTTCTACAGGGGCACCATAGAGAGTATTCTGACCAGTTGTATCTCTGTCTGGTTTGGGGACTGTAGAGCCTCCGACTGGAAATCTGTGCAGAGAGTGGTGAGGACAGCGTAAAAAATCATCGGGACCTCTCTCCCCTCAAACGGGGATATTGCGACTGAACATTGCGTGTCTAAGACCAGCAGTATTATAAAAGACCCCACACATCTCCATCACGGACTGTTCACTCTGCTGCCCTCGGGCAAAAGGTATCGCAGCATAAGGAGCAGAACATCAAGGTTCTGCAACAGCTTCTTCCCACGAGCCATCAGACTCCTGAATGCCATGTAATGGGCTGCCACCATTGTCTATTTATCCTTTTATCCTTTTTATCCATTTTATCCATGTCTATCCTTCTGTTAATTTATCGTGTTGCACAGGGAGCCAAATGCAACGTAATTTCGTTTGGAACTGCATATATCAATGTATTTCTAAATGACAATAAAGTTTGTTTGACTTGTTTGACTTGACTGGACAGTCTGAAAAACAACCTTCCACTCTCTGCTTACTTCCACAAATCCAATTTCCTATCCAATGGGCTATCTCTCCTTGGATCCCATGTGATATAACCTTCCAGAAGAGCCTATCATGCAAAATCCTGTCAAATGCCTTGTTGAAATCCATATATACTATGTCTACAGCTCTGCCCTCAACAACCTTTTTAACACATCTTCAAAAGAATCAATCATATTCATGAAACTCGATCTCCCACATACAAAATTGTACTGACTATCCATAATCAGCCATTGTCCATCTGAATGCATGTATATCTTATCGCTCAGAATACTCTCTTATAACTTCCCGACCATAGATGTTAGACTCACTGGCCTGTAGTTGCCTGGCTTTTCCCTGCCGCCCTTCTTAAATAGAGGCACAGCATTTGCCAACCTCCAGTTTTCCGGCACCTTACCCATATTTAATGATGACTCATAAATCTCAGCCAGGGCACCTGCAATTTCTTCTCTAGCTTCCCAGTGTCCTTGGATATATCTGATCAGGTCTGGGTGAATTATCTAACTTCATACATGTTAAGACCATCAGCGCCACTTCGACCATAATACTGACTGTCCTCAACACACTTCCAGTGACTGCCCCAAGTTCCTCGGTCCTCATGTCTTTCTCCATGGTAAAAACAGAGGTGAACTACTAATTGAAGACCTTGCCCATCTCCTGTGGTTCCACATAGAGTTGACTGCTTTGATTCCTAATGGGCCCTATTCTCTCTCTGGTTACCTTTTTTCCCTTAACGTACCTATAAAATCTCTTGTGATTATCCTTTATATTATCTACCAGAGCTATCTCATGTCCTCTTTTAGCTCTCCTAATTTCCTTTTTTAGCATTCACCTCAATACCCAAAATTACTACAGGAATATACTTGATCCAAGGTGTCTATACATGCCCCATGCTTCCTTCATATTCTTGACCAGAGGCTCAATTTCCCTCGTCATCCAAGCTTCCATAAGCCCACCTGCCGTGCCTTTCATGCATGTCCTGGTGTCAGCACACTTTTAAAAACATCCCACTTTTCGGATGCTCCATTTCGTTCAAACGACTTGCTCCAATCAACTTGAGCGAGTTCCTTTCTAATAATGTTAAAGTGGCCTTGCCCCAAATTGAGAATTTTAACTCGTGCGCCTACACTGTCAATATTCATATCTATCTTAAAGCTAATTAAACAGTGGTCGCTGGTCCCAAAAGGTTCATCTGTGAACATTTCATCCACCTGCCTGTCCCAATTTCCGAAGACTAGATCAAACATTGCCCTCTCCCATGTAAGATCCTGTGCTCTGCTTCTGCTTCTGCTTGAGGATCACAGGGATGCCAGGCATGTTAGTCAGGGAGAGGACAGATTCATTAGCGATATTGTCTTGCCAAGAAACTCCCAAGATGTGATGAAGACAGCAGTAATGAAAATTATTCAATTTCCATTCTTGATGTAGGCAAGTCATCCAAGCTTCACTGCTGTGCAGTAATGTGTTCAAGATGTACACTTTGTGGACGTTTATCTTGGTCTTGATTGTGAATGTCCTGTTCTTCCATGCCCACTTGGTTAGCCTCCTGAAGGTGGTTGCTGCTTTTCTCATGTGAGTTGATCAATCACTGAAGATCCTAGAATTTGTTGACAGTTTCTAGCAGAATGATATGTAGGGTGATTTCAGAGTAGTGCCCTAACCCATGACAACAGTCTTCTTAACGCTGATTGCCAGTCAGTATTCATTTCAAATATGAGACAGTATGCCCATTAGCCCCTGAAGCTGGTCTGTTGGGGTGATTAGTGCAGCATCATCAGCATACAGGAGTTCCCTTATGGGCCTATCCCATTTAGGCGATTTTTCAGGCAACTGCCGGCAACTGTCAAGTCCCTTTGAGGAAGTTTAAAAGATTTACAAATAAAACCAAAGGGATGATTTGAGATTGGAGACACCTCTGAGTCACACTTAATCGTAGCTACTAGAACTCCAGCAACAGTAAAAGAAATAGGGAAGCTGATAAAATGACAAAATGACAAACAGACAATTCATGTTTTAAAGTTGCCAATGACACAGAAGGAAAGATCACGTTTCAGAAAGGAATGGGACACTATGAAAAGCAACAGCTGCCTACGGAGGATCTGCCAACTGTGGCTCTGGTCCAAGTACCCTACGAACTATTGGAAAAGCATAAGAATCATGTGGGATGAGTGTATTCAGCCCCAGAACATAAAGGGACTAAAAAAAAGGGAGCTGCCTTGCCTTACAAATATGGATTCAGCTATAAAACTAGAAACAGAGACAGGCTTTCACCTTTCTCCTATTATACTTGCAAAGCTAGCAGAAAATGGCTTCACCTTTCTCCCATTACACTAGCAAGTCTACAGCACTATAACACTCGATGTTTTTGCACTATAATATAAACAGTCTGAGGAATGTTCAGATAACAGTTCTGTCCCTCTGCTCTACAGATTGCAATGTAATTAAACAATAGATCAACCAGGTCAAAAAAACAAGAATGCTTGATCTGCAGAAAAATAGCCTCCTCATCACGATCATATATGGGCTAACCCTTTCTCTCTCGGAAGAACCTGTCAATCTTAAGAAGCTGTCAATCTTAAGAAGCAAGAGGCTATATCAATGCTCTATGAAATAAAGTATTGCTGAATCGCTGATTATTGAAGTATAAATATATCTGATTAAACATTGCCCCTTTGTGTGGAGATAGTGTTGCCCTGTATAGTCTGTATCTACATCTTGTAAGAGTTACTACCACTGCCACATGGCGAAATAAAGATTTTGCTGTTTGATTACTAATTTTATAGCGTTTTCGTCTGTTTGAAGTGAAACGAACCACAACACCTTCATCAGCCCGTTATGCTGGTGGGACAGGGTAAGTGGGGGGAGCGCTGTCTGAGTGAAATTCACACGGTGCAAAGTCAATGTGATACAGACACACACCTCGATGAACAGGAAGGTTAACCCTGTAATTAAGACAGTGAAAGCCCAATGTACAGGAAGGGTCATGTAAGTATTTTAAAAGAGGGGGGGAGTGGGGGGGGAGAGGGGGAGACAACATTTAAAAAGCCAGAGATACACGGCTGTGAAGCTCGGCGGACATTAACATTACCGGTCGGTTATCCTTGGTTCTGAAAACTACTGCTTACGTTTTTTTTCCCAATTAGCCAATGAAATTCACCAGTCAGCACCAGCTACAACCTACGAAATCCTACGAGAACCTTCGATCTCCTGGCAACCCACTACCACTGCACCTACGGCACGAGAATTCTCACTACTCTCCATGGCAGCTTCATTCTGGTCACCACTAATTTTTCAACATGTCGAAAAATTCACGCTGACCATAATGAGGTCGCGACTAGTTCCCAGAATGCGGGAACTTCTCACGACCATTAAGGTGACTACCTGGCAACCACCCGCGAACATGTGGCAACCATGTGGCGACCGCATAGTCTCCTGCAGTCACCTAAAAAGTCACCTAAGTGGGACAGGCCCATTACTAGCACAGTTCTGACCTTCATTTTGGCTTTGCTAAATTGAAGAGCTTCCCATCTCTTCTGGTGTGAAGATACACTCTTCCATACCTGTCGAGAAGGCAAAGTACAGAAGGATGTGGGAGATAGGACGCAGCCATGCTTCACTCCATTTCTCATAGGGAAACTGTCCAATGTAGCCCCTTCACATTGCACTGCACACTGCATGAAAGGACAGAATGAAGTTTTAGAAGAGGTGGTGGAATCCAATCTTCTCCAGTAGCTGGTAGAGGCTGTGTCCACTGACAGAATCAAAAGCCTTAGTTCAAATGACAATAATAAACCTAAACTTAAACCTAGGAACAGGTGGTCATGAACAGAGTGATTGCAGTGGTGATATCAATATTGTGCATTCATTAGTGAATGTATCCGCCCCCGACCTTAAGGAAGGTTATTGAAGAAGCATCTGAAGATGACCGAGTGCTGGACACTTCTCTGAGTATCTCCTACAGCGATGACCCAGGACTTGGATGACTGTAGACATACGACAATCACAACCAACTTCCTTGTGGGAGATATGGTTTGATCCGTTGAACTATTCTCCCCTTGTTTCAGTTAAATATAATTTTTGTATTCTTAGTTTGCGACTGGGTGCGTCCATGGTCTATCACGGCCTTATATAAGCAGCTGATAAATCAGAGTGATACATTGTTTTACAATTTTTCATCCATAAAAATTGACAGATTGCTCACTTACTATTTTCTTAAAACGTTGTTTTTGAACCAACACTTGCATCTTGGAATATTTGCTTTTTACTTTCTTCCATTTCACTGGCATGTAACTAGTTTTTTTAATTAAGCAAAAAACTGATTGCGGTGTACGAGTGAACTAACTGAATTCAATTCAATCTTTGGGGGCCTATCTGTGATTTCTTCAATGTGATTATGTTCTAGTGAAAAAATAGGACCAGTATAATGAGTGCAATAGGACATTAACACTGTGTGATATGTATTAACATCATATGGCAGCTTTACTGAACCAAGCATAAAGTCAGCCCATCAAAGAGAAATTGAATTAATCGCGATTTAATACAAATCCTATAGATCTCTGAGGTCAGTATACATGGCAGCTTTGGAAATGATCAAACAACACAAAGGGCATGAATCAAACACAAAATATTTTTCATAGAAATGTGAAATGAAGGAGCTATTCAGCTTTGCACCAGAATTTTGCAGGTTTCCTTCTGTACTCCCAGTTGAGATGATCTCAATACCATGCTTATTTCGAAGGGTTGCCTGGGTCTAATAAGTTGAATTGGTAGCTTAATGGGTATGGTAAAGCATTAGCAATCCAGGTTTCAACTTGGTTTGAAATAACATTTGGTAAAAATGTTAATTTGACATCTGAGTTTGACCGGTGACCAGAAAAGATCAAATTATCACTCAAATCATGCTTTACAGATCAAAATATCACACTCACATATTTGTTCCAATTCAGTGACAAGCAGTTTTACAAATGGAAAAGTCCAGAGGAATAAATTCAGTAATAGATTTCACTTTTACAAAAATCATTAGAAACCTGATAACAAATAGTAAGTAATGATTTAACTACTGTTAATTGGGAGGAGACAAATTATGAGGAATTCAATTCATTTTCATCCAATTATTGATCTGAATGATATGTACAAACATTGGTCATGCTCGATATGAGTTTAATTGAATCTACATGTAATATTTTCTCTTTTCTCTCTATCTGACAGTGCTTTGTATGCTGGGTATTCCCCACAGCCCTGGCCTGCATTTCACAGCTTTTGCCTCTTGTTAATAACCATATAACATATAACCATATAACAATTACAGCACGGAAACAGGTGTTCTCGGCCCTTCCAGTCCGTGCCGACCATTTATGTTCCCCTAGTCCCATCTACCTGCACTCAGACCATACCCCTCCATTCCCTTCCCGTCCATATACCTATCCACTTTACTTTTAAATGTTAACATCGATCCTGCCTCCACCACTTCTGCAGGAAGATCTTTCCACACAGCCACCACTCTCTGAGTAAAGGAGTTCCCCCTCATGTTACCCCTAAACTTCTGTCCCTTAATTCTCATGTCATGCCCTCTTGTTTGAATCTTTCCTACCCTCAATGGGAAAAGCTTATCCACGTCAACTCTGTCTATCCCTTTTATCATTTTAAAGACCTCAATCAAGTCCCCCCTTAACCTTCTGCGCTCCAAAGAATAAAGACCTAACTTGTTCAACCTTTCTCTGTAACTTTGTTGCTGGAACCCAGGCAACATTCTAGTAAATCTCCTCTGTACTCTCACTATTTTGTTGACATCCTTCCTATAATTAGGCGACCAAAATTGTACACCATATACCAGAATTGGTCTTACCAATGCCTTGTACAATTTTAACATTACTTCCCTACTCCTATATTCAATGCTCTGATTTATAAAGGCCAGCACACCAAAAGCTTTCTTTACCACCCTATCTACATGCGATTCCACCTTCAGGGAACTATGCAGTTATTCCTAGATCCCTCTGTTCCACAGCATTCCTCAAATCCCTACCATTTACCATGTACGTCCTAGTTTGATTTGGCCTGCCAAGATGTAGCACCTCACACTTATCAACATTAAACTCCATCTACCATCTTTCAGCCCACTCTTCCAAACGGCCCAAATCACTCTGTAGACTTTGAAAATCTACCTCATTATCCACAGCACCCCCTATCTTAGTATCATCTGCATACTTACTTATCCAATTTTCCACCCCATCATCTAGATCATTGATGTACATGACAAACAACAGTGGACCCAACACCGATCCCTGAGGCACCCCACCGGTCACCGGCTTCCAACCTGACAAACAGCCATCCACCATTACTCTCTGGCATCTCCCATTCAGCCACTGTTGAATCCATCTTGCTACTCCACCATTAACACCCAAAGATTGAACCTTCTTAACCAAACTTCCATGGGGAACCTTGTCAAAGGTCTTACTGAAATCCATATAGACACCATCCACTGCTTTACCCTCATCAATTTCCCTAGTAACCTCTTCAAAAAATTCAAGAAGGTTTGTCAAACATGACCTTCCAGGCACAAATCCATGTTGACTGTTCTTGATCAGACACTGTTTATCCAGATGCTTATATATATTATCTCTAAGTATCCTTTCTATTAATTTGCCCACCACTGACGTCAAACTAACAGGTCTATAATTGCTAGGTTTATTCTTTGAACCCTTTTTAAACAAGGGAACAACATGCGCAGTACGCCAATCCTCTGGCACTATTCCCGTTTCTAATGACATTTGAAATATTTCTGTCATAGCCCCTGCTATTTCTACACTAACTTCCCTCAATGTCCTAGGGACTATCCTGTCAGGACCTGGAGACTTATCCACTTTTATATTTTTCAAAAGTGTCAGTATTTCTTCCTCTTTGAATCTCATAGTTTCCATAGCTACTCTACTTTTTTCCCTTCCCTCACAGAGTTCAATATCCATCTATTTGGTGAATACCGAAGAAAAGAAATTGTTCAATATCTCCCCCATCTCTTTTGGCTCTGCAGATAGCTGTCCATTCTGGCTCTCTAACGGTCCAATTTTATCCCTCGTTATCCTTTTGCTATTAATATAGCTGTAGAAACCCTTTGGATTTACTTTCACCTTTGTTGCCAAAGCAACCTCATATCTTCTTTTAGCTTTTCTTATTTATTTCTTAAGATTCTTTTAACATTCTTTATACTCATCTAGCACCTCATTTACTCCATGCCTCCTATAATTATTGTAGATATCTCTCTTTTTTCGAACCGTGTCGAATTTCCCTTCAAAACCATGGCTCTTTCCGATTTTTACTATTTCTTTTCAACGGAACAGGGACATAAAGATTCTGTACTCTTACAATTTCCCCTTTAAATGTCCTCCATTTCTCTTTACATCCTTCCCATGAAACAAAATGTCCCAATTCACTCCTTTTAAATCATTACGCATTCCCTCAAAGTTAGCCTTTCTCCAATCAAAAATCTCAACCCTAGGTCCAGTTCTGACTCTCTCCATAATTATATTGAAATTAATGGTATGTGATCACTGGTCCCGAAGTGCTCACCAACGTCTACCTCCATCACCTGACCTGCCTCATTTCCTAACAGGAGGTCCAGCACTGCCCCCTTCTCTGGTCAATACCTCTATGTATTGCTGCAAAAAACTATCCTGCACACATTTAACAAACTCCAAACCATCCAGCCCATTTACAGAATGTGTTTCCCAGTCTATTTTTGGAAATTTGAAATCTCCCACAATCACTACCTTGTGCTTACTACTAATATCTGCTATCTCCTTCCATATTAGCTCTTCCAATTCTCGCTCCCCATTTGGCAGTCTATAATACACCCCTAAAAGTGTTGCTACACCATTCCCACTTCTCAGTTCCACCCAAATAGCCTCCTAGACGAGCCCTCTAATCTATCCTGCCAAAGCACTGCTGTAATATCTTCTCTGACAAGCAATGCAACCCCTCCACCTCTGGTTTCTCCAATTCTATCACACCGGAAGCAACAAAATCCTGGAATATTTAGTTTCCAATCGCAACCTTCCCACAACCATATTTCACTGATTACCACAACATCATATTTCCAGGTGTCAATCCAGACTCTAAGTTCATCCACCTTTCTTACAATGCTCCTAGCATTAAAATATGCACATTTTAGAAACCCACCATCCCTTCTTCTCTGTTTATTATCTCTTTCCTCTTTCTCGCCTACATTTTGGGTCCGAGTGCTTCCCTTCTCTGCCCCTTGCCCCTCACCCCGTCCCCTAGCCCTCTCTACCCGAGTCCCTCCCCCCAGCCTTTCTAGTTTAAAGTCTCCTTTCCAAATCTCCCCGCCAGGATATTGGTTCCCCTCGGGTTCAAGTGCAACCCGTCCTTTTTATGCAGATCATGCCTTCCCCAAAAGAGGTCCCAGTGATCAAGAAACTTGAATCCCTGCCCACTGCACCAGTCCCTGCAGTTATCCTCCACCTCATTCCATTTCTACTCTCACTGTCACGTGGCACAGGCAGTAATCCTGAAATTGTTACTCTTTTGGTCCTTCTCCTTAACTTTCCCCCCAACTCCCTAAATTCTCCTTTCAGGACCTCTTCTCTTTTTCTGCCTATGTCATTGGTACCAATGTGTACCACAACATTAGGCTCCTCTCCCTCCCTTTTCAGAATCTTTTCGACACGTTCCGACACATCCGAGACCCTGGCACCAGGGAGGCAAACTACCATCCGGGTCTCCTGACTGCGTCCACAGAATCGCCAATCTAACCCCCTAACTATGGAGTCCCCTATTACAATTGCCCTCCTCTTTTTGCTACCCTTCTGAGCCGTTCTCTGTGCCGGAGGCCCGGCCGCTGTTGCTGCCCCAAGGAAGGCTGTCCGCTCAAATCAAACTCAAACATGAGTACCTATTTTCCAGGTGTACAGCCACCGGGGTACTCTCTAGTCCCTGCCTCTGCCCCTTGCCCTTCCTAACAGTGACCCACTTGTCTGCCTCCTATGGTCTGGGAGTGACCACCTCCCTGTAACTCCTCTCTATGACCTCCTCACTCTCCCTGACCAGACGGAGGTCATCAAGCTGTTACTCCAGGTTCCTAACACAGTCCTTTAGGAGCCCCATCTCGACACACCTGGCGCAGATGTGGACGTCTGGTGGGCTATCTGCTTACCTGGCCTCCCACATCTGACATCCGCAACAGTACACTGCCCTGGCCTTCATACTCGCCCCTTACACTGGATACAATCTCAACACAAAATACACTACAAACTGCTGGAAGCTGATGGCCAATCAGCTGCGTACCCTATTCCCCTTCCCACCAATCAGCGACTTCCTCAAAAAAAAATTTTAAAAATCCACTTCTCCGAATGGAATGTTATGGATTTTGGTAAACAAGCCCCGCGCTGGATTTTTATCCTTACCGGTCGGGTGTCGCTCCTCCCCCTCCTTCGCTTCCAACGGCCCCTGTGGGCCTCCGAAAAAGCAAGGCCCGCACTGGATTTTTATCCTTACCGGTCGGGTGTCGCTCCTCCCCCTCCTCCTTCTCTTCCAACGGCTCCTGTGGGCCTCTATCTATCTAATCTATCAAACGAAAGAGTTTATCAACACGGCACTCCTGCCTCCACTGTATTGGATATTCCCTTTGTCCTGTTTATCTCTAACTCAGAATAGACTCAAGAACAGTTTCTTTCCAAAATCCATTATCTCCCTGAACTCACACATGCACTGACTTCACAGCCTAACCCCCGGACTTTCATCTATCCACCTACTGTAATTTGTACTGTAACTGTAATTTCCAATATGTGCAATAACCCATACTGGATATAGGAATCATATTTATCCATTCTATTTATCCATTGCCTTTTTATAGATATGTATATAGCGCTGCAGAAACTGTGCACCTTATCCCCCCCTCCCTTTTTGGTTTTTGTTTTGCACTGAGCAGCTTTTAATCTCATTGCACATGTGTATAGTGACAATAAAAGGCATTCTGATTCTGAGAAACTGAGTGATAATTGTACATATTTGTTGTTTAAAAGACATTTGGATAAGTACATAAGTAGGAATGGTTTAGGGGATGTGGGCCAATGCAGGCTGGTGGGACTTGTGTAGGTGGGGCATCTTGGTTGGCATGGGCAAATTGGGCCGAAGAGCTTGTTTCTGTGCTGTGTGACTCTATATTAATCATTCAGGTATGGGTTGTGCGGGCTAACCATTTTTACTTTGCTGTTTACACAAAGTGCAGAGTGGAGTCAGGAGTTTGTTAATGGATTGCAAGATGTCATGGATAAGCTGGCTGAATGGGCAAACTGGTGGGTAAATAAAATTAATTCAAAAAAGTACTGTGATACACTTTACAAGATAGAGTAGCAGAGACAATGTGAATTAAAAAAGCACTGTTGGGGAACGAGGTGGACATGTATACTGTAATTCCTTAAACGTGCATGTTGAAAAACCCGTGAAGCATATGCGACAATGGGATTAAAAATAGGCGCAGTTTTTATGTTGCACATAAAAATTGCAGGTTAGATCATTTTGACTAATTCTAGCCAACTAAATATCAGGAAGTGAGGGTGCTAGGGAGGAAATGAAAGGGATTGACTAGCTTGGTTCATGTTGCAACTGTAAAGACAAACTGGAAAAGCTGGATTTGCTGACCAGAGCAAATAACATGGGGAGGATATTTGATAACGATGTGCAAGATCATGCCTGAAAACAGATTACAAAAACAGAACACCAATCAGACGAAGAGATTTCCAAGTACATAAAGGGAAAAATGTCAAGCACATGCTGCACTGAAAAAACCTGGGAACCTTTAACACTTGTCCTCTCAGTAGGGATCAAGAGTATTCAGATGGGATTTGGAACCTCGTCTATATTTTCAGAACACACGGAAACCTTAGGAGGAATGCACCAACTCACAAACTGCTCATCCGCTCTGTCACCCACCCTTTGCCCCAACTGTGGAGTCGGTGGGCTCCACATTGGCTTTAGCAGCCAACAAGGAGCCCACAGAACTGGATTCATTCTTGATCCAAGATGTCCCCTATGAAAATGAAGACAAGATGGTAACTGATTTAGATGAGGAAAAAGGGAAGCTGTTGTTGGATGGTTTAAGGAGCAGAGAGCATGTTTAAAAGTTTGGCCAGAAAGGACCACGGCTATGTGTAAAGGAACTTGTTTACACAGAAAGGTTTAATTTAGTTTAGTTTTAATTGAGAAATACAGCACGGAAACAGGCCTTTGGCCCACTGCGTCTGCACTGACCAGCAATCCACAATACTGGTAATTTAAGTTCTGTTTTAATGACATTGCTTTTTACTGAACCAGAGTGTTTGTGGTCTCCACACCTACTTGACTGCAAAGCAGATGACCTCACATTCTTTCCAGCAGAAACATCACCGTCTTCAGTCTCCATATAACAATCCCTGCACACCGTTCCAACCCATCCAAAGCTGAAACTCAATCATACTGTGGTTGCTCAGCCTGATTATTCCCATGTTCTCCCACTACCCTTCCTTCCTTTCTCTGCAATCTGTAAGCTTCAGCTCAAAAGCTTTGCTCACCAGTGCCCTATTTTGCCCCAGGTCCACCTGCCTGACCATTATTGGACTCATTCATCTGGACAGTCCTCTCCTCACACAGTGCCTCCATTTTAAAAGTAGATTTGCAATGGTTATTATTGCCTTTTTCCACATCTGTTTTTGAAACTTCCTACATCTTGATTCCTCTGATTCTGGCAGTGGTTTTAAATTGGTGGAATGGTTTGTACAGTGTGCAAACTTGAACTAAAAAGAGCATTGAAGACCTGGTTCAAAATACAAACACTAGAGACAGTTCAAAAGGGATTCACTGGCCTGTTTCTTGTAATAGAATGGTTGATTTATCATAAGAGGCTAAAGATATTTGACCCCAGAGTCAGCAGCCTCCTCTGCCAGTAGATCCTCAACTTCCTGACCCATAAACTATAATTAGAGTGGGCAGGCAAAAAACAAATAATTCTCAATGCCGATGTCCTTCAAGGATGCAGTGACATGCCATTACTTTACTCCTGATAAACTCATGACCATGCAGCCAAATTTTGTTCTACCTCCATTTAGAAATTTACAAATGAAATCACTGTAGTGCGCTCTATGTCAAACAATGACGAGATTGAGTACAGAAATAAGATAGATATAAGCTTAGTTACATGGTGTCAAGATAACAACCTGTCCCTCAATGTTATCAAGATGAAGTGTGGTGGAGTACATGCCCCAATCAGCATTAATAGTACTGAAGTGGAGATAGTGGAGAGCTTCGTTCCTGAGTGTAAATATCACAAACAATTTATCCTGGATCAACCGCATTGAAGCTATTGCTAAGTGTAGATTGGTTATTTCCTACTAACCAATTGTAGTGCTTGTTAGTAGTTGCTAACAATATTAATATTATAATTTATATTACCAAGAGCTTGCTTACGTAATTCAGTCTGAGTAGCTGTTAGGTACTGTAATGTTCTGCAGACCAATGCTGTAAGTGGACTTTAATAAATATGTGTTGTATTTTGATGTGTGTATGACTCCACTCATTACATGGTGTCAAGAAGTGAGTCTTACCTACTCCGTTCATGTTTATCGGATTATGTTTTTTTACATTTGTTTTATGTGCCTGTTATCTCTATCATGGAAAACTTGTCTCATCATCCTAGTCCTCTGATCTTGACTCCGACATTGCTGAACGTTGGCACCTTTTCGAGCGCGACTACATTCACTACATTCGCATCATTCATCGCAATGATCCTCCAGTATGTGCTTCCGTGCTATGAAACCTGGCTGGTCCTGAGGCAATGAAACGTGCCGACCATTTTACTTTTGAGCCTGCTGTTTTAGACGCAACCGGATAGATACTAGTGCCTGCAGAAATGATTGATGACCCTGCAGTCCTACTTGCAAGGTTTAGACAGCTGTGTGACCTCCCCTCAAACTTTGTTATCGAACGTACCAGGTTTTTTGCTCGTATGCAAAAAGTTAGCGAGGCGATAGAATGTTTTATACGCGACTTGAAACACATAGCTGCACGCTGTCATTTTCAAGATTTATGCGATGAACTGGTCCGCGACAAACTCGTTGGAGGTATGCTTAATTACAAGGTGAGAGACAAATTGCTTTGTAATACTGAACTAATTCTTAATCAAGCCGAACGCACCTGTTGGATTGCTGCGATAATGGCTTCTCACACTATTTCTGTGACCTCTGGGCAGTGCTCCCAGTATAGTGTTAACCTTACAGACATCTCCTGTCGTAACAAGCATCCGCAGCCTTCCCCTGCCTGGCAGGAGTGAAGGTCTGCTGCTCGATGTCCTAATTGTAACTATTCTCATGCTCGGGGTCGGGAGTTCTGTATTACTTATGATAAAATTTTCCATTTAAGCAAGAGATTCAACCACTTTGCAAAATGTTGCCATTCCCGTGCAACTCAATCTGTCTTAAGGCCGAGTTTGCACCTGTTACAACATGAGTCTGCTGAGAGCTTGAGGTTCCATCCTCCGCTCAGCTCTCTGAAAGTGAAAATACAGTTCAGACATCCACTCTCTCCTCCCTTACTCTAATGAGCAACTTGACCCTTAGATAACCATGTTTGTGAATAACACGCCTGTGATCGCAAAGATTGATACCGGCGCAAAATGCAATGTCGTTATCTGAGTTAAAATAAAATGTATTGCTGAACATGTTGAAAAGGACTCGGCCATGCTTTGGGCCTACAGGGGTGATGTTCTACACCCACTTGGACAAATTGATTTAAACTGCATCACAGACTCACAGCCTCATACGCTAAAGTTTTATGTCAAAGAAACTCTGCTTGGCATCAATGCATGCCACGATCTAGGTCTAGTATACTTTGGTCACGCTGTGCATCAACTCGTTCTCACTGAGGGACCCACTCAGCAAATACTCTCTCAATACAGAGAACTATTTAACAGTGAGCTGGGCAAGCTGCCCCTCAAGTACAACATCGCTGTTGATCCCAACGTCACTCCTGTGGTTCGAGCACCACATCGTGTTCCACATGCCATACATGACAGAGTACACAATGAACTCAAGCGGATGGTCTCCCTGGGGGTCATTGCTGAGGATACTGACCCATCTGACTGGGTTTCCACCATGGTGGTTGCAACGAAAAAAAAACAAGGAGGAAATCCGTATCTGCATAACCCCCAGGGATTTCAACATTGCTATCAAATGCCCGCAGTACCGTATGTGAATGGTAGAGGAAGCTCAAATAGGCAACACATCAGTATTCTCTGTTCTGGATGTCAAAAGTTTGTTTTGGCATATTCCTCTGGACCCAGACTCGTCCAACCTTACTTGATTTGGCCCCCCCTTTGGCCAATACAAATTCCTGAGAATGCTCTTTGGCATCAACTCTACCAGTGAGGTTTTCCAGCGCACGATGGAACAACTGTTTGCGGAGTATCCATGCGACATTATCGTTGATGACATTCTCATTTACGGGCGCGACTTGGCTGAGCATGACACTAATCTGAAGAATGTGCTGGACCATGCCATAGACATCCAGCTCAAATTCAATCCTCTGAAGTGCAACTTTCGGGTCCCGGAAGTTACCTACGTCGGACATGTTTTCACAAGTGATGGTGTCAGACCAGACCCATCAAAGACTGTTGCTATGCGGCGAGCGCAGCCAAACATGGTGGCTTGAGGCGTACGGCCTCACGGGACTGGTCCCACTTCCAACCACGGAGCTGTATGGAGCTGGTGCCGACATCATACTCACCAATCAGCTGGGCAGGAGGTGGGCTGACTGAATTTGGACGTTGCACAGCGTTGGGCAGTGACGTCATCACGCAATGGTATGCCGGGTGGTGACAACATCGCGCAACGCCACGCGCTCGCGTACGCCGTCAAGATGCTGCGTACAGCATCAAGATGCTGCGTATGATGTCGAGGCATTGCGTGCAGTCACAATGTGGCTGCGGGCCAACAGACCTTTGCCGCGCGGGATTTTTGAAAAGTGTCAGTTTTTCGGAGCCCCATGCGATGTCGGGACCAGCCCCGCACAACTCCATATGGCTCCGACGATCGAAGTGGGACCAGTCCCGCGAAGCCGTACGGCTCAAGCGACCACGTTAGGTCGCGCTCACCGCATGCAGTCGCCTGCTGGTGGGACAGGCCCTTAATTCTGATCTCACAACCTACCTCATTTGCTCTGTAACCATAGCACTTTCATCTTCATCATATTCTGCACTCTGGTATGTTTCTCAGTGTACTCGGTTTCTCAGTATATCTGATAATAATAACCCAATACCAAAACAAATATATTGTGTGGAGTTAGGAAGAATGAGACTTGGTCACAGTGAAAGATATAAGATCCTAAGGGGACATCACAATATAGATGTTGAGATGCTTCTATCAGTGGAAGAGTCTTTATCTAATGGTCATGGCTATAAGGCAAGGAATGATCATTTCAAAATCAGGGGCTGAAAATTCTTCTCACCAAAGTCTTGAATCTTTTAATTCTCACTCGCAGAATTCTCACTGTGGAGGCCAGATTCCTGAGGGTATTTAAAGAGGAGGTGGAAACATTTCTGGGAGATCAGCAAATTGAGGGCCATGGGGGGAATGGCACAGAAGTGGAGATGAGGCCTGGTGCAGATCAGCTATGATAATATTGAGTGGTGGGGCAGGCTTGAGGAGACAAACGGTCTACTCCTGTTCCTTTTTTCTTATGTTCTTATTTCAGATCCACAAGGAATAACTCAAATAGTAGGAGTTCAAATAAAATATGCTGGACCGTGATAGGCAAACTTTCAGAATGTACTTCAAAGGTTTCAAAGGTTTCAAAGGTCTTTTATTGTCATGTACCAGTTAAGGTACGGCAATATGCAAATTACCATACAGCCATATGGAAAAAAAAAGCAACAAGACACACAACTACATAAAAGTTAACATAAATATCCACCACAGCGGATTCCCTACATTCTTCTCTGTGATGGAAGGCAAAAAGGTCCAATCTTATTCCTCTTTATTCTCCCGCAGTCGGGGGAATTGAAGCTCCCAGAGCCGGCAATCAAAGCCCCAGTGTCGGTGCAATCAAAACTCCCGCGATGGTCTGGCTGAAACTCCTGCGGCTTGAAGTTCCCGAAGTCAGTCTCTGACCAGAGACCGCGGGCTCCGTGATGTTAAAGTTCACAAGCACACACGGTTGGAGCATCGAGGTGAACTCTGGCAAAGGGATTGTGTGCTCCAGATGTTAAAGTCCCGTAGGCACCTGCGGTTGAGTTCTCAATATCTGTCTCCACCAAAGGCCGCCAACTCCTCGATGTTAGGCCGCAGTGCGGACGGAGATACGATACAGAAAAAAATAGCATCTCCGTCGAGGTAAGAGATTAGAAAAAGTTTTCTACGACTCCCACCCCCCACATAAAACAAGCTAAAGAACACAAAAAACATACATTTAGCACATACAATTAAAACACAAAGTAGGAAAGAACAGACATACTGTTGGCGAGGCAGCCTTTGCTGGTGCCACCCGGTGGTAGATTACGTAGAGTTGCGTGAGGATGAACACTGTGGCAAACTGGGAAACTAGCCCAAAAGAGACAAATATATCCCCACAGCCACAAATATTGTCCAGAGCCACATACATAGTAAGATCACCCTCACTTAACTGAAATTAACGTCATTGAGCTGTTTCAGTTAAGTGAGGGTGATCTTACTAACTAGGGGGAGTGTGGAGACAATAATGATGTATTCTTCAATGACGTTTTTATTTTATACAAAGAAAGTGACTAGTTTTCCAAAAGCAGAGATTAGGCTTGTGGATTCAGAATCAGAGGGAGTCTTTCACAGCTCTCTTCCGTTATTAGTACACTGGCACTTCAACAAAAACAAAATGCAAAGCATCTAGATTAATTATTTTTTAAAACACAGAGTTTAACAACCTTCTCGCCACTACCACAGCTGATGCTGCAAAACTGACCAGAGGCCGATTGATTCTCCAAAATGTTCACTCTTGAGCAAGTCCTTGAGCCTTGCCTTCAGTTCAGTGGAGAGTCCAGGAGCCCTGTCATAACCCATTAAGACACCACGTACAGCTCTGTGTATTTGCTGCACACCATCTTTAAACGGAAATTAAATATTCTGCCGCCTGTGTGATGCAGTATTTTTCCAACAATGTATTTCAATCAATGGTGGTCTCTTAATTATAATAGCTGCATAACAATAGATAACAATTAATCATCAAAGAAAAATGACAAACAATGATGCATTGAGGCTCTAAGCAATATCTATCTGCCAGAGATTTTGATCTTCCTCCTAGTCCTAGTCCAAAATCTAAGTATTCTTCTGCAGTCGGGGGGAGTACTGGGGTTGTATTGGCATCATCTGCTGAGTACAGCCTTGACTGTAGTCAAGCTTATCATTCTCTCATTGTCCTCTCTGATGGAAATGCTCAGACATTTGAGGCTGCATAACTTGTCTGCACCTCCTCATTATTAGCACAGTACACTGAAAGGCCAGAAAGTCCTCATCACCATGGACTTAGGACAGGATAGCGGCACAACGGTATTGTTGCTGCCTTACAGCGCCAGAGACCTGGGTTCGATTCTGCCTACAGGTGCTGTCTGTACGTTTGTACGTTCTCCCTGTGACCTGCATGGGTGTTCTCCAGATCTCCGGTTTCATAGAAACATAGATAGAAACATAGAAAATAGGTGCAGGAGGAGGCCATTTGGCCCTGTGAGCTTGCACCGCCATTCATTGTGATCATGGCTGATCATTCACAATCAATAACCCGTGCCTACCTACTCTCCATATCCCTTGATTCTGCTAGCATGCAGAGCTCCTACACTTAAAAGGCACACAAGCTTGTAGGTTACTTGGTCTTGGTATAATTGTAAATTGTCCCTTGTGTGTGTGATAGTGTTAGTGTGCATGGAGGGCTGGTTGGCTGAAGGGCCTTGTTCCATGCTGAATCTCTAAACTAAGTAATGGACTCCATAAAGATAGGAAGATAGGTATTGAGATAGGAAGAAGCACTTGCACCAAACATTGTTTGAACGAAGCAGGTCCAGTGCATATAAAGATCTTTACTCCAACAGCATCCACTCTCTCTGGTCATGCAGCATGCATTGCATCCTTTAGGGTGCCTTTGAAATGTACATGACAACATGGTAGAATGTGTTAATAAGTAGGCAATTTGATGTTGGGCTTAGTAAATATTGGCAGGACACTGGAGAACTTCCGGGAAACATTCCCTTGGTTTATTTTATACGATTTCTTATACAATTGTTACAAACACTCGACTTATGTACAGTCCATACATACAAAGTGAGCTTTTGGGAGACCAGCAGGATGGATTTGCCGACTACTGTTGGGGTACAGGCATCATCTGCCATGTAGAAACTCAGATTTCAACCGCACTTACAACTTACAAACTGTTACCAGAGATTTCAGGAACAGAACCCGGTCATGCTCAGGGAGGACCTGTGCAAAGAAGGTCCAACAGGGAAAAATGTTGTAGGAAGGAACTGCAGATGCTGGTTTAAACCAAAAATAGACACAAAATTGCTGGAGCAACTCAGCGGGACAGGCAGCACCTCTGGATAGAACGAATGGGTGATGTTTCGGTTCAAGACTGGTCTGAAGACTGGTCTGACCCAAAACATCAAACATTCATTCTATCCAGAGATGTTGCCTGTCCCGCTGAGTTACTCCAGCATTTTGTGTCTATCTTAGGTCCAATAGGGCATTGGATACATGTTTGATCTAAAAGGTAGTGTCTCTGATTGTACAGCATTCTCCCGATACTGCTCAAATGCTTTAGTCTCGGAAGTGGAACTAATTATACAAATGGTCATTGGGGAGGGTGCAATCAGAGTGCCTTGGCTGTCAGAAAAGCTCCCCTGCAGTGCTCTGTTATTATGCTAGAGATGTTCAGATGGTGTAAATTGAAAAGAAAATACTCCCACAGAGTTTTGTTGATATATTGGAGAAACTGGGCTGACCAAATATGTTAATAACTGAAGAAAGACACAGTTCAAAGAGCTTAAGACTGATGATATATAATTCAAATGATTGAAAACACAGACTCTATACTGACACTAACTAGTTGTTCTTTTTAATATTCCAAACAGTTAGAAATAATGGTCTTCTCCAACCTTGCAGGATTTACAAGTGTTGCTGATCATTGTAGCCATCCCTTGGCAGGGTAGAATAATCTGATAGGAAGCGTAACCATTGTGCCAATGTATGTACAGTGTTCATCAGGATGACTGCCTCTGTTAGATCACAACTCTCTTTCGTGAAGAGGTATGTGAAGAGGAAAGAATTAATTAAGACCAAAGTTGGACCCTTGAAGACTACAAAAGGTGAATTTATTATGGGGAACAGGACATGGCAGATGAGTTGAACAGGTACTTTGGATCTTCATTAACGAGGACACAAACAATCTTCCTGATGTTAGTGGCCAGAGGATATGGTGACGGAGGAACTGAAAGAAATCCACTTTAGGCATGAAATGGTGTTGGTTAGACTGAAAGCTGATAAATCCCCAGGGCCTGATAGTATGCATCCCAGAAAGAGGTTCTAGAAATCGTGGACGCATTGGTGATCATTTTCCAATGTTCTATAGATTCAGGATCAGTTCCTGTGGATTGGAGGATATGTTATCCCATATTTTTAAGAAAGGCAGAAGAGAGAAAACAGGGAATTATAGACCAGATAGCCTGACATTGGTGGTGGGGAAGATGCTGGAGTCAATCATAAAAGATGAAATTGCGGCACATTTGGATAGCATAACAGGATCGGTCCGAGTCCGCATGGATTTACAAAGGGGAAATCATGCTTGACTAATCTTCTGTAATTTTTTGAGGATGTAACTAAGAAAATGGACAAGGGAGAGCCAATGGATGTATTGTACCTGAACTTTCAGAAAGTATTTGATAAGGTCCCACATAGGAGATTAGTGGGCAAAATTAGGGAACATGGTATTGGGGGTAGAGTGCTGACATGGATAAAAAATTGGTTGGCAGACAGGAAACAAAGTGTAGAGATTAACGGGTCCCTTTCAGAATGGCAGGAAGTGACTAGTGGGGTATCGCAAGGCTCGGTGCTGGGACCGCAGCTATTTACAATATACATCAATGATTTCGAGGAAGGGATTCAAAGTAATATTAGCAAATTTGCAGATGACACAAAGCTGGGTGGCAGCGTGAACTGTGAGGAATATGCTACATGAATGCAGGGTGTCTTGGACAGGTTGGGTGAGTGGGCAGATGCATGGCAAATGTAGTTTAATGTGGATAAATGTGTGGTTATCCACTTTGGTAGCAAAAACAGGAAGGCAGATTATTTTATAAATGGTGTCAAGTTGGGAAAAGAGGAAGTACAACGGAGTCTGGGGGTCCTTGTTCATCAGTCAATGAAAGTAAGCGTGCAGGTACAGCAGGCAGTGAATAAAGTGATTGGCATGTTGGCCTTCATAACAAGATGAGTTGAGTATAGGAGCAAAGAGGTCCTTCTGCAGTTGTACAGACCCCCTGTGAGACCACACCTGGATTATTGTGTGCAGTTTTGGTCCCTTAATTTGAGGAAGGACATTCTTGCTATTGAAGGAGTGCAGCGTAGATTTACAAGGTTAATTCCCGGGATGGCGGGACTGTCCTATGCTGACAGAATGGAGCGGCTGGTCTTGTATACTCTGAAATTCAGAAGGATGGGAGGGAATCTTATTGAAACATATAAGAGTATTAAGGGTTTGGACATGCTAGAGGCAGGAAACATGTTCCCGATGTTGGGAGAATCCAGTAACAGGAGCCACAGTTTAACAATAAGTGGTAAGCCATTTAGAACGGAGATGAGGAAACATTTTTTCAGTCTGTGGAATTCTCTGCCTCAGAGGGCGGTGGAGGCCAGTTCTCTGGATACCTTGAAGAGAGAACTAGATAGGGCTCTTGAAGATAGTGAAGTCAGGAGATATGGGGAGAAGGCTGGAACGGGGTACTGATTGTGGATGATCAGCCACGATCACATTGAATGGCGGTGCTGGCTCGAAGTGCCGAAAGGCCTACTCCTGCACCTATTGTCTATTGTCTCTAAGAATACACCCAAATCTTGTTTAAATGAAATGGCACGTGTGCCTCCACAGACGTTTATGCTGGCTTGGAATATGGGCTTTCCACTCCATTCAATGCAAGCAGTTCACAGCTAAATCCCTCTTCTGGCTGGGATGGGTGATGGGTGCTGGATACATAGAATGAGAGGGCAGTGACGACAAACTAGTATTGACCCTCAAAACCACCATGGGACCAAGGCAATGAACAAATGTTTCCTATGTCAGGACATTATTTAGTTGAGGTACTGACAGTAAGGTTGTCAAGATCTCGGGTTTTGACTGGAATCTCCACATTTTCCTGACAACAATCCAATAGAAAGGTTAAGGGGATAGTAACCAATATGCATTTAAAAATACTTTAAAACATTATCGTTGAACAATGTGTTGAACAATCTTTACTAAACGGGATTAATTCTGCTTAATGGATACTCAAGAGCTATTCCATGGGAAGAGAAGTGCCCTGGTAAGGAGATTCACCATGAGGAGTGACAAGACTGGTGACCAACGGCAGTGGTGTGGAGGGGAATATTGTACGGCTAAAGTAATGTGTTGAAACCTGTAAGCTTATCTTGGCAATCTAGTCTCTAGTCCCAGATTTTTTTTTCCAAAACAATATAAAGATATCTCCCTCAATAACAAGCAGCGCAGAGGGTAATTGTCATAAATCATGTTATCCTGACCTGGATGAGTTAATTGACAACGTCTTTGCTTTCACTGAAGTTTGTTTGAGTACAATGAGCTTTCTCTTCCAAGACCACAATTCAGAAATACTCCCCGGAATTTAAATTGGTCACGTATTGCAAACAAACAAAATTGAAATATGTATGCCCAGAAGGAGCTCGAAGTTGGAATATTATACTTGTAACATCATCTTTTATTGTCTCTGTTCTTGATACTTGATGATAGAATATTCATGAAAAAAAATCATTATGTAAAGATTCTATCAAATTGTTTACAACCTTGGTGGCACAATTGATGTTGTGCTGTACATCAGACCACAGATTCCGCCGACCCTAAGAAGTGGTAAAGATGCTGCTTCAATCCTGATCTCTGATGCTCTCTGTGTGGAGTTTGCATGATCCCCCCATGACTGCATTCATTTCATCTGTCTGCTCTGGTTTCCTCCCACATCCCAAATGTGGATTGACTGTTTCGAATTGCCTTGAATCTGTAGGTGAGTGGTAGAATCTGGGGGTAGTTCTTAAGAATGTGGAGAAGAATTAGTGCACATGCATGGTTGTTGGTGGGCAAAGGACCTATTGTCGTGCTGTATCTCTCTATGACCAAGTTCACCTGCGTGACGTTGCCAGTCTTTGCCCCCTGCATTAGTTCATCTGAAGCAGGATCTCTCTCCATGCCTCTGTTACCTCCAGGCAATAGTATGAGGGGGGACCCAGTGAGCGGGGGTGGCAAGTACAAAGAGGGACCCGGCCCGGGGGTGGGGGGGGGATGAGAACAAAGTCGGACCATCGGGGCTCTAATGAGTACTTTTGTAACTTTGTCGTCGTCAGAAACATGGAGACTCTGTGTACTTTGTGTACGGGATTCAAAAATAAAGAATTTCACTGGACACAGGTAAATGTGACAAAAAAGTATAATTGAATCGTTGAATCATTAAGTATAGGAGGGAAATGAAAAGTTTTTAAAATGGGGCATTCATCAAATAATTACAGAACTTCATCACTGTCAACTGACATTGTGCTAAGAATAGGCAGGGCATGCTGAAAACCAGTACAGCAGTCTCACACTGTTAATTAACTCAAGATCTCTTTCTCTCATTGGCAGAACATTCTCAATTTGAAGTTAGTGTTAGATCATATTTTGAGCTATCCTTTCTTTTTTGGCACCATATAAACTACTGCATGGGTTTTGAAAAGTAAGGGTTGAGTCTCCAGCTCTGATTTTAAAAGGGAAACGTTAGAGGGTGCATCATGTAAGCCGAGAGTACTGTGCAGTTTTGACTCCCTTACTGAACAAAGGATATATTGGCTTTGGAGGTAGTCCAGAAGAGAGCCACTCAGCTAACTCCTGGGTTGAGAGGCTGATTAATGAATGGTGATTGTATTGTAACACGTAAAATCATAAGGGGGCGTAACAGTGTAGATGTTGAGATGTTTTTACCAGTAGAAGGGGCTCGAAGAAGAGTGAAGGCGAGATCATTGGAGGTATTTAAAGAGCAAGTGGGAAAAATATGGAAAGATCAGGAGAGCTATGGGGAATTGACATTGAAAAATGGAGACTGGCCAGGGGCAGAGTAGCCATGACAGGCTTTAGGGGCCAATTGACCTCATCCTGCTCATAATTTCATATGTTTTCATGAACCTTGACTGGCAGCCAACCCTAGGATGTGCAGACTGGGCTAATCCTGACATTCCTAAAATAGTTTAGCTTAGTTTAGTTTAGTTTAGTTTAGTTTTAGTTTATTTTTTTAGTTTAGTTCAGAAATGCAGCATGAAATCAGACCTCATGGCCCATACTGCCCATCGATCACCCTTTCACACTAATTCTATGTTATCCTACTTTCTCATTCACTCCCTACACATGAGAGGCAATTTACAGAGGCCAATTAACCTATAGATCTTTGATGTGTGTGTGAGGGAGGTGGGGGGGGGGGGGGGGAGGAGAGAGGGGAGGGGAGGACCAGGGTACCTGGTGGAAATGCAATCGAGAGAACACAGGGAGAACATGCAAAGACCACACAAGCACCTTCCGGGGTCAAGAACAAACATAATGTCTCTGTCACCGCGAGGTAGCAGCTCTACCAGCTGAGCCCTTGTGTTCTTCATGTCCCACTGAAACAAAGGTCAGTGACTGCTGGTGGTGCAGGTTAGCGAGATCAGCAGCACCAGATCCATTCACAGAAATGTGGAAATGGTCCTGTTTATCTAGTGTTAAGAGGTGTGGCAACACACATATGGCCATTGATGGGAATGTTCTTCTTTGTGATCTATAAGTAGGTATGTTACAAAACGTACCTTGAGGAGCGCTGCAGTTCTGCCACTCAGTGTGCGTGACTTTGGCGCCTTTCAGAGGGGGCGGGTTTAAAGAGCCGTTTCTCTACAGACAGGGCAAATCGATCAATGTCAGGGGATTTCGTTGCTGAAGAAGAATTGCTCCGACATTTGATTTATGAAGGTATTTTTAAATTACGCTAGATTATTTATTAGCTAGAGTAATTTCAAAATAATCTTCTAAAGCCGTGAGCGCTGACAACGGAAAGGATTTTACGTAGGAGAGAAAATAAAGTACGCCATTTACTTTTACATAAAAATGTTCTTCTTTGGAAGAACCTCCTTCTTAGACCTCATCTGCACTATGCAGTTGCAGCTTGGGACCCATACACAGATAAAAACATTTCATCCATCGAACGTGTCCAAAGACAGGCCACTCGATTTGTTACCAACACCTACGAGAGAGAAGCGAGTGTCACCAAACTTTTGAATTCTCTGGGGTGGAACCCTCTCCAAGACAGACGTGAAGCTCATCGTTTGACCTGTTTTTACAAAATGTTAAATGGTCAGCTAGACATAGATCACAAGACTTACACCAACCCCAAACCAATTAGGAGTAGACGAGGGCATTCGATCCAATTTGTGGTCTCAGCCACAAAGACAGATGTGTACAGCAGTTCGTTCTTCCCACGCACTATTAAAGCATGGAGTAATCTCCACCAAACCATGTTTGCCCAGCCAGATGCAACTAAATTTAAAGTGGCACTTTCTTCCCAATAACCCTCTCTGGCTTAACCCCTCCCTTCACCACCTCCAGTTTAAATTCCAGTTGGAATATTTTGGAGGACCAAGTAACCAAGAACCAAGAAGAAGTATTTAATCACATTTTTATGTTGCGAAATGGGGACAAAACAAATATACCAACCGGCAGTGTTTTTCCTGCCGACTTCACCGCAAACCGCAATGTTCTAATGCACCGCAATCCACTAAAACCCACTCACAAGTTGATTTAAATGGCTATTAATTTACAGGAATTAAACACTAAATTCCTTCCATTTGGCCTATAAATTCATGAAAATGAGATTTAAATATCATGTTATATTGTGAATTATTGTGTGAATGTTATTTGGACACTTAGGCAATTAATTGAATTTTGTAATTAGCTACAATTAGGTAACTAATTATATGCTTTAATTTCAGGTCATCCAATTAAGATTGTTTCATATTTGTTTCAGAATGCTTCAATCTATAATAACTGAAAATTTCATTGAGTTCTCTTAATTTTTAAGAAAATGATGGGCTTTTGACTGTCCTAGATCACAGCTTTTGAGTTAAGTCAATGGGAAGGAAATGGGGAACAAGATGCTTATTTCCGAGTATGAAAATGGCCATAACTTTTTTTAATACTGAAGATATGAAAGTAAGTAAATTTAGTGTCAAATTAAACTTATTTTTATGCTTTATCTGATGGGATAAATTGCAGACTTAATTTTTTAAATCTCAAAATGTTATAACATTGCTACTATAAGAGGACTCTTGTCCATCATAAAATATTGGGCAACACTGTGGCATAATTAGTATAGCTACTGCCTCACTCATCCAGTGATCCAACTTCTCTGGGTGCTCCTGTTTCCTTGCACACTCCAAATACTTGTGGGCTGATAGGTCAACTGGTTACTGAAAATTCCCCCAAGTCTATAGATGGTTTCGTAGAAACTGGGAGGAGTTGAAGTGAATGTGGGGAGAATTAAGTGGCATTATAGTAAATTGTGCTTGATGGTTCACAAGGACCTGGTTTGCTAAAGGTCTTGGCTTATTGCTGAACATCTCCATACTCTAAAATATTAGCAGCAGCCTATATTTTCATGGAGTTACGGTTAAAGATGAATCAGTATGAATGCAGCAAGCTGGGTTTGAAGGCCAGATGGCTAACTCCTCTACCTGTTTCTTATTGTTACTCTCTTTTCTCTGAACACTCGCAGCCATTATACTCCTTGTATTTCAGCACAGGTGAATAATAGGGTCTGTAAACCAAATATTGTGCTGTTTGGATTGGATTTTAAGGAGTAGCAAAATAACTCTCAGGAACATGGTGAACTGCAAGTAACACTGACAGCTCAGTTTATTTCAAATTAAAAGACTCCAAATGCTGGGAGTCTGAAGATAAAACAGAAGATGCTGGGAAATGGACAACATCTGCCAAGAGCAGGGCCTGCCTCATGTTTCAGCTTCAGACCCTTCATCATAAGTGACAACTGAAATATAATTGATTATCTTTCAGTTTTCTGCTACAAACCCTTGTCTTTGCTCAGTATGAATGCTGATCAGACGACCATGAGTATCTACAGTTTTCTTAAACTGAGGAAAACAGTGTTTCATTTTCAATTCACATAAAATAAGCCAGGATGCTTTTGATAAAGAAGCTAACAAACACTTTGGCTTCAATTTGCTTTCCCATAGTGGCAGAGTGATAACTGAGCAAGATCACGTCTCCATCTCCCTCACTTCATTTTCTGGTTGTGCACAACCTCCTTTAACTGGAAGAAGTAACGGAGATTCAATTTGCTTTAATCCATGTGTGACTTTTGGCTGCAACCTCCTCTTTTTGATGCAGGTAAAGCTATCGTATAACATTGCTAAATTTGCATCAGGTCCCGTATTCCTTTCCACTCTGCTGTTGCATATTTCCAGTTGAAGGAGGATTGGTTGTTTTGGCTTGATAGCAACTACTGAGTGAATAATTCATTGATATAGTTTTTGGTTTGCTACAACTTTCATAGGCGACAAAACCAAACTGCACACAATACTTCTTACAAAAAACATTGAACAAAATCCATTTTATCAAAGAAAATGTTAATTACCCAGGACTTTACTTGGCCCAAGGCAGTCATGTCTAATGTTCAATTGCTCTTCAAGCAAACAGCTTGCCGGACCAGAGGGTACTTAAGAATCATCCTCATTGATAGGTTGAATGTCAATCCCCATCCCAGAAGCACATTAGTTCACCATTTAGCAGCACAGTGGTGAGCTGATTGAAATGCAGGGAAATTAAAGTGGGAGATAGACACAAAAAGCTGGAGGAACTCATCGGGTCAGAAGCATCTCTGGAGAAAAGGAATAGGATAGTTTCGGGTTGAGATTCTTCTTCAGACTGAGAGTCAGGGGAAAGGGAAAGGAGAGATATAGAGAGATATAGAACAAATGAATGAAAGCTATGCAAAATAGTAACAATGATTTGGTAATTGTTAGCTGTGGGCTATGTGAAAACAAGTTACAGACAATGAGACTCAACAGGATGACTTTGAAGCTAGTGTGGCCCGTCGATTACAATGGGCTTAGCTTAGTTTAGGTTAGGTTTGTATTATCACGTGTACCGAGGTACAGTGAAAAGTTTTATTTTGCATCCTATCCAACCAAATTCGATAATACTATATGTAAACATAATACAATGCAAGTCAAACTCACGTACAATAGGCAAAGTCAAGAAAAAGACGCAGAGTGCAGAATATAATTCTGAGCATTGTAGTGTTACAGTTCTAGAAATATAGTTCAAAGTTCACAATGAGGTAGAGCAGAATCGGACTGTACTTATGGAAGGACTGTTCAGAAACCTGATGACAGGGAAAATAGCTATGAAAGAAGCATAGATCAAGTATCGGTGGGCACTTAATAGCCAGCATGGCAGGCTGAAGGGCCTTATTCCATGCTGTATGATACAAATTCTCTCTAAAGCTAGGAAGCACTTATTGGGTATGGCAACAGTCAATAAATATTAATTAACATCTAAGCCGTGGTGTTGTATTATTGATACCTTCCTATGTGTTTCCATGCTTAAAAGAGCACTAAGTTTCTTAATGGTAGTAGTAATGAAAATCAGAGGAGCACACTAACTAATGTCACCCTTTGCCTTCTCCTCAGAGCTCTGGCAGAATGTCCTCCCAAGGGCGGCACAGTGGTGCAGGGGGCAGAGATGCTGCCTCACAGCGAGCAGTGCAATCCTGACCTTGGGGGCTGTCTGAGTAAAGTTTGCATGCTCCCTCTGTGACTGTCTGGGTTTCCTCCAGGTGCTTTGACTTCCTCCCACATCCCAAAGACATGTAGGTTTCTTGATTTACTTGGCTTCTTTAAATTGTCTCTAGAGTGATCGTCCCGTCAACGGAAGGTTAGAGGCTCCCGACTGCTGGAGGGCAAAGAAGGGAAGAGACTGAACTTTTTTTGCCTTCCATCATAGTGAGGAATGTGGAGGAATCACTGTGGTGGATGTTTATGTTAATATGTATTTTGTGTGTTCTGGTGCTTTTTATTAGTATGACTGTATGGCAAGTCAAATTCCTTGTATGTTGGAAAACATGCTTGGCTAATAAAGTAAGTATGAGTGTGTAGGGTATGGATGGGAAAGTGGGATAAGATAGAATTAGTGTGAATGGATGATCAATAGTCAGTGCATGGACTCGATGGGCCGATGTTTGTGTACTTCAAACACTTAATCCGTCAAAGCGTGCCGTAACTCCTTCACAAGTGTGCACTCGCATGGATCCAACTTGGCACACGTAACAACCAGGGTACATACTCTACGGAGGTGAATTTTGTGACCTAATTTTCTGAAAAGCTGGCCTGGATGTATATTTAATTAAAAAAATTGAGGTTCAAGGAATTTATTTTGCATATAAAATCTTAGAAACTATGGAAATACTGAGCCTTGGGTATTTTATGAAGCATTAATGTATTTGTGGAATTTCATGCTCATTAAGAGAATGTAAGTTAGCAAGTTCATTAATAGCTCACTCAAGGCAAATAATAAACCAATAGCTTCTGGTTTGCCATCCAGTAATTTTAACTTGTCTGTAATTTACGTAAATGCTTGAAAATGTGAATGACGGGAATGGAATCATCCAACGATGGTAATCCGTAGAGCAAAGTGATCTGTGTTTTCAGGATTCACAGTATTCTAGGAACTAAACCCCCTGTCCCACTTGGCGACTTTTTTCGGCGATAGCTGAAAAATAGGCTGTCGCCTCATGGTCACGGCGTAATGCAGGCTGACGCCTGTGTGGTTGTGAGCAGTCTTCGCAAGAGTCGTCACTTTCTTCTTGTCACCGCCGGACTTTGAAGTGCTCAAAACCTTGCGGTGACAGCACATCCTGTCGCAAGTGCTGTCGTAGGTTGTCGGCAGGATGACGCCAGGTGATGTATGATGTCGCAAGATCATGACCTCTGCGAATTCCTTTTGTGACAACCTGCATCATCATACGTCAATCAGCGACAGTGCCTGCGTCAAGATACGGATCAAAATGACGTTACTTGTCTTCTGTTGTCTTCAGATGTTGCAGACAGTGTCGTAGCTTGTCGTATCTTGCCGTATTATGTCGCGGGTGGACGTATGTTAACCTCGGTTTTCATTGTTTGACGTCTGTGCAGTCGTAGGTTGTCGTATGATGTCGCTGTTGTGGTCGTCCCAGGTCCCGAAAAATTGTGACGCCGGATGACGTAAATTGTCGCAGCTTGATGTCAACTGTGTCGTAGCATGTCATAGCTTGTCGTACACCTTGACGGTTTTTTGGCAACCTGGTACGTCAGTCAATGACGCCGGCAGTCGCCGAAAAAATCCCCAAGTGGGACAACCCTTAATGGTTCAAAGAAAACCTCATGCAATTTAATAGGAATCTGAGGGGTAACTTTTCACACAAAGAGTGGTGGATGTATGGAACAAGCTGCCAAGGGAGGTAGTTGAGGCAGGGACTATCCCAACATTTAAGAAGCAGTTAGAAATTATCCCAACATTTAAGAAGCAGTTAGACAAGTACATGGATAGGACAGGTTTAGAGGGATATGAACCAAATGCTGTCAGGTAGGACTAGATAGCTGGGACATGTTGGCCGGTGTTGACAAGTTGGGCCGAAGGGCCTGGTTCCACACTGTGTGACTATGATTAACCAGTCTCTCTATCACATTGAATTGCATTGAATCATTGAATTTAAGAAGGTTCAACTGTTGGGTATAAATGCAGGAATAGCAAGATGGATTCAACAGTGGCTGAATGGGAGAAGCCAGAGGGTAATGGTGGATGGCTGTTTGTCGGGTTGGAGGCAGGTGACTAGTGGGGTGCCTCAGGGATCTGTGTTGGGTCCTTTGTTGTTTGTCATGTACATCAATGATCTGGATGAAGGGGTGGTAAATTGGATTAGTAAGTATGCAGATGATACCAAGATAGGGGGTGTTGTGGATAATGAAGAGGATTTCCAAAGTCTACAGAGTGATTTAGGCCAGTTGGAAAAATGGGCTGAAAGATGGCAGATGGAGTTTAATGCTGATAAATGTGAGGTGCTACACCTTGGCAGGACAAATCAAAATAGGACGTACATGGTAAACGGTAGGGAATTGAAGAATACAGTTGAACAGAGGGATCTGGGAATAACCGTGCATAGTTCCTTGAAGGTAGAATCTCATATAGATAGGGTGGTAAAGAAAGCTTTTGGTATGCTAGCCTTTATAAATCAGAGCATTGAGTATAGAAGCTGGGATGTAATGTTAAAATTGTACAAGACGTTGGTGAGACCAAATCTGGAGTATGGTGTACAATTTTGGTCGCCCAATTATAGGAAGGATGTCAACAAAATAGAGAGGGTACAGAGGAGATTTACTAGAATGTTGCCTGGGTTTCAACAGCTAAGTTACAGAGATAGGTTGAATAAGTTAGGTCTTTATTCTCTGGAGCGCAGAAGGTTAAGGGGTGACTTGATAGAGGTCTTTAAAATGATGAGAGGGATAGACAGAGTTAATGTGGACAAGCTTTTCCCTTTGAGAATAGGGAAGATTCAAACAAGAGGACATGACTTTAGAATTAAGGGACAGAGGTTTAGGGGTAACATGAGGGGGAACTTCTTTACTCAGAGAGTGGTAGCGGTGTGGAATGAGCTTCCAGTGGAAGTGGTGGCGGCAGGTTCGTTGGTATCATTTAAAAATAAATTGGATAGGCATATGGATGAGAAGGGTATGGAGGGTTATGGTATGAGTGCAGGCAGGTGGGACTAAGGGAAAAAAGTTGTTCGGCACGGACTTGAAGGGCCGAGATGGCCTGTTTCCGTGCTGTAATTGTTATTTGGTTAAATATATCCTTCCTTAGGTTGGTATCAGATAGAAGAAAATTGATGTTAGGCATTATGACCAAGGGTCTGATTTAGAAAGGTATGCTTTAAGAATGTTTTAAAAATGCTCATGAAGGGGTTGGTTACACCCAAATGTGGAAATCGGGGCATTGGAAGATATTGTACAGAATTAGACAAGCAAAGCACAAGAGCTTCTCACAAACAAAAAGGTAGCAACAAATATTGTGGGGAACCAGAGTGAGGCACAAACTGATTCACAAACAATGGCTAGTATTTTAAAATTGGCATGTAAAACAAGTTTAAGAAACTAATTTTATTTGAAAGGAAAAGAGATGAAACCAGAGAACTTACATGATGATGGCTTCTATGAAAACTAATACCATAAAATTTTAATTAGCATTTGCAAACATATTCTGTAAATTAAGCTTCTTCAAATTGAATTTCTAAATCCATGCAATCCAGGTAAAATGCACATTCCACCCAGAACATAATCCGTTACAGAATCTCTTGAGGGCAAATGTAAGTCATTAATGACTCAGGTGAATATCCAGGCAAAGAGCTAAATTCCCTTACAAGAATGTCCTGCCTGAGGGAAAGACTTTGCAACTTACCTACTTGCAATATAGCTGAAGATTTATGTAGGAACACCTACGGAAATAGTCACGTTGCTGCGTGACACATTAATATTGGATCACATGCCGTTTTAGAGGCTATGCATCATAGTTAATCTAAATGATTCTGTTCTCATATTTATCCTTGACCCCATTTATTTCTGAGGAAATATTTATTTAATATGTTAAAGGTTGCAAAGGAAGTTCCCTTCTGCTGAGCCACAGCCAGGGAAGTATCACAAATGCCTGGTTCGTTCTCATTGATATATTAGATCTCCCGTAGATGCAACAAAGTAGCAGATATCCCATGTAATCTTTATAGAAATCAGGAAGAAAATATGTTTTGCAACAAATATATATTTCTTTAAGCCGCAGAGGCACAATCGAACAGATGCTCCACCTGGGGGCTGCAGGTAAAATTAAAGAGAGTATTAAATCTTAGAAAAAGGCATAAAGTTATCGGAGAAAGGACAAAGCCAATTGGAAATGTTTTAGAATTCAGCAAATGTTATAAAAAGAGAAATTGAATTTGAAAATAAATGAGTGAGGGACATCGGTCCCTTTAACTCCAAGATGAAAGGATTATAATGGGGACAAGGAACTCTCTGTCTTCACACCAGAGTACATCAAGAAAATAGTGGAGGGGGCCAATACATATAACAACAAACTCTCACCAAAAAATTAGAAAGAGGTATCAACTTCCTCATCAGATTCTCTGGTGCTGCTGCTGTCCTTTTATCGGTGCTCCATTGAGAGTATCCTAACATACTGTGTATGCGTGTGGTACACCAGCTGCACAGCGGCTCAGAGGGAAGCGCTCCAGAGGGCCATTGACAACGCCCAGAGGATTGTCGGCTGCCCTCTCCTTCCCTTGGAGGACTTACACAGTTCCTGCTGCATCAAAAAATCCCAGAATATTATAAGGGCATTTCCCACCCCGGACACTCCATGTTTGAACTGTTGCCGTCAGGCAGATGGTACAGATCTACAAGGACAAGGACAAACAGTCTTAAAAACAGTTTTTACCCCACTGCTATAAAGGCGCTAAACGTAGCCGCCAAGGAATGCGGGGACTAAGGGACTGTGGTTGGTACACTGTGAAATCAACAGAAGGGTGTAGGGTTGGGTGTTTATGCGTGCTATTTTCATATTTCATATTTATTTTAGTTGTTTATCTTTTTTAATATTTTACCTTGTATGTATCATTAGCTTTTATGGTTTGAATGGTGCACTGACTGGTTGACATTTTTAAATTTCGTTGAACATGGTTCATGTTACAATGACAATAAAGAAACTATTATTACTATTATTCTCATATCTACATCCCACTTTCACCGCCACTGATTAATTTCAAGCCTCCATCTCTACCTCCACCCTCCCCTCCCCCACCTGGTCCCCATTGCCCATCATCCCCTTCCTCACTTGTCTTCACCTATTGCCTGTCATCTCCTACCTTCCCCCTCACATTTTCACGCTGGCACCTCTGTTCTACACCTTCAGTCCTCACATAGGGGTTTGACCAGAAATGCCAACCATCACCTCTGCGCATGCGACTTAACCCACTGAGTTCCTCCAGCAGTTTGCATTTTACTATAAAGCAAATGTGCTTGAAATCACAAGGACCTGATAATCTGACCCAACGTACAGGACAGAGTTAGGACACCTGTTTGAGTGGCGCAACAACAATTTCTTGCTCATCATTAACAAGACCAAGGAACTAATTATCGATTTCAGAAAGGGGAAATTGGGAGACCAGGTTTTATTGGCAGGTCGCTGGTGGAGAGTTAACAGCTTCAAATTCCAAGACATTAACATCTCGGATAACCTATCTTGTGCCCAGCAATATATGCAATCACAAAGAAGATGCCACTGCCTCTGCATTTTAAGAAGTTTAAAGCGAGTCAGCACCTCACCGAGCACGCTTCTCAAACTATTATTGATCTACTGTAAAAAGTATCCTGACTGTTTGGAGCTTTGCCTGGTACAACAATTCCATACACAGGAATGTAACAGGCTAAAGATAGTGATGGACAGTCCGCGTTATACCTGGCACAGCCTTCCCTATCATCAAGTCCTCAAGAAGGCAGCATCTATCATCAAGGATCCCCACCATCCGGGACAAGCCCTCCTCTCGCTGCTACCATCAGGCAAGAGGTGGAGAAAACCGAAGTCCTGCACCACCAGGTTCAGGAATAGCTGCTTTGTTCCAACGATTAGGTTCTTGAACCAACCTACACAAAGCTAATCCTACCTTGGCAATGGGACACTACAGCCCACCTTTTGCACTACCATAAACTTTTTTTTCTAAATACATTTTTGCACTAATATCTTGTTTTTTTGCAGTGTTCTTTCTTTTAGAATTTTGTGTGTGATTTATGTATGATTTGTTTATGCATGCTTGACTGAGTCTATCTGCCTGTGATTGTACCTGTACTTCACCATGTTCGTGCACATGATGATAAACTCAAATGGAAAATGTACTACACCTCAGGATTTACAAAGTATTGTCAATGGAGAAAGCAGGTGCTTCAATCGCCATCTTCCTAATTCTTTTGATTCTGGAATTCTTCTTGCAGGAGGGAACAAGGCAATCCTCTCTACTTAAAAATAGAGGGAGTGAGAAAACTGGGAACTACCAACCTGATTGCCTAACATGACTTGAGCTCTAAAAATATTCCATTAGTCAAGAGTATATCGCCACCACATAATTGCATTTCAGTTGGGTAGCTGGAGTGCATGCCAGAAAGCCTCCAGACATGGAAATCTTCCAGCAGAAATCATTAGTTAAGAGCCTCAGCCTCTGCATCTTATCAAGGCAGACAATGAGTTTAATACAGCATTCTGAGATAAATTAACCTTTGTCAGATCTCTAATTAAAGTTAAATTAAAATTCATGAATGCTAGACATCATTCATCAGTCACTGATATATCTTCACCCTCCTCTATATATATTTTAGTTGATTGCTTGTGACATTGCCCTCAAATAGTCTCAGAAAAAAAGCTCTGGCATCCTTATAATTCCTTTCACGACTAAGTATATCCCAAAGTAGTTTACGGTCATTAAAGTAATTTACCGTTGTGTTTTATAATGTACTGTATGTTCATGGGATGAGGATAATCATTGCCCATTCCTAATTGCCCTTGAGAAAGTAGTGGTGCGCTGCCATCTTCGGTCACTGAAGTCCTTCTGGTGAAGGTGCTATCACGGAGCTGTTAAGTAAAGAGTTCCAGGATTTAGGCCCAGCGATGAAGAGGAACTGGAGACATCAACAAATCTGATGTGCCATTTAGAGGAGAACTTGCACTTGGTGGTGTTCCCTAGTATTCTTTGATGGCTGAGGTTGCAGGTTTTAGAGGGTGTTTTCATGTTTTCATAGTAGCCTGGGTAAGTAACTATAGTGTATTTTGTAGATAGTACACACTACAGCCACCATTCGCTTGTTTCAGAAGAACATCATGTTTAAGCCAGTGCGTGTGGAAAATCAGTTAAGGGTTTAGTCTGACGTGATTGTACCGAGTGTAGTTGGAGTGTAGAGTGTAGTTGGAGTGTAGAGTGTAGTTGGAGTGTAGAGTGTAGTTGGAGTGTAGAGTGTAGTTGGAGTGTAGAGTGTAGTTGGAGTGTAGAGTGTAGTTGGAGTGTAGAGTGTAGTTGGAGTGTAGAGTGTAGTTGGAGTGTAGAGTGTTGTTGGAGTGTAGAGTGTAGTTGGAGTGTAGAGTGTTGTTGGAGTGTAGAGTGTAGTTGGAGTGTAGAGTGTAGTTGGAGCTGCATTGATTTAGGCAAATACTCCATCACTCTGCTGAACTCTTCCCAGCTGATGGTGGAAAGGCTTTGAGATGTCAGGAATTGATTCATTTGCCACAATAAGTTCAGTCTCTGACCTCCCCTTGTAGCCACCACATTTATGTAGCTGGTCCAGTTGAGTTTCAGGGCAATTGTGAGCTCCAGGATATTGATAATGGAAAATTAATAGGTCAATGTAAAGAGGAGGTTTCTAGTTGCTTGACCTATCTAGCTGGAGATCTCAGTTGTCTATTTCATGTTGGGCAAATGTCACTTGCTGTTTTAACTCCTGCGTGGAGCTTGCTTTGGCCTCCTCTGCATGCAAGCATGGGAAGCTTTCTTACCTGAGGCTCTCGGCACCAACGGCTAATTACCCAGTCATCAAAATGCCCACATCTGCAGATTTCATTCCATTTTTGTCCACCACTAACTTGCCAACTGAGCCTCTCTGGCTGTTTAACTCCAAGGGAACGTGCAGGAGATCCTCCATGGGATACTGATTAGTTAGTTTATAACATAATAAAAGGCAGGAAAGAACTGCTATACCCAAGGTCACCGCCCATAATCAATTTTCACATGTTGTCAGAAAACTCCACCACCCCCCCCCCCCCCCCTCACTCCCCCCACACCAATTCCATCTTGCAATTAAAGAAGGCCAAGGTCCTTCAGACATAGAACAAATTTGCCACCTCTACAATGTCTGCTCTTAGACCGATATATGAAAAGAAACACAAAGGTTACACATGGAGGCAGACCACTGTGCCCTGCAGTGCAATTCCAAAATCTTCCCTCTGCACCATATCTACACTTTTCACTGAAATTGCCAGGCTGAAATAATATGAAGGAAAGATTTTAATTAACTTAAGCAAAAAGACCATTAAAGTGAAAAGAAATGTAATGGCCATGCTATTAAATTCAACTTAATAATGATTCGGTAAAATTATCTATTCTTAGATGATTAGAGCCACAAGAATCTTATGAACTATACAACAATATGAACTGTGCACCCTTGATTTCCTCTTAGTAACAATGAAGTCAGTTTGCTGGCATTCCTAGAGCTCCAAAACTCAGTTGTGAGTGTAGTTGGGTGGTCGAATGTTATTCCTTTTCATTGGCAGTGGCTGCAATGTAGGAATGCAAAGATCTTTATGTTCATTATTGTAATGTGTACCAAAGTACAATGGAAAAAAATGTTTTGCATGCTCTCCGATCAAATCAGATAATACCATACATAAATACAATCAAGCCAAACTCAAGTACAATAGTACCTCAGCTCTGCCAAAGAGGAAGGTACAGAATGCAATATATAGTGCACCAGTACCAGAGACAAAGTACAATGTCCTCAATGGTGTAGAGATGAATCAGAGGTAACAGAGGGGAAGAAGCTGTTCCTGGGTCTGACCGTGAGTGCTTCCAAACTTCTGTATCTTCTGCCCGATGGGAACAGGGAATAAAAGGAATGACCAGAGTGGGGCAAGTCTTTGATTACATTGGTTACTTTTCAGAGGCAGCGGGAAGTGTAGATGGAGTCAATGGTGGGGGTTTGGCTTGTCTGATGGACTGGGTAACATCCACAACTCCCTGTAATTTCTTGCAGTCTTGGGTAGAGCTATTCCCAAACCAAGCTGAGATGCATCCTGAAGGTATGTTTCCTGCAGTGCATCTTTTGAAGTATGTAAGAGGCATTAAAGATGTTGGATTTGCTGTCTCCTGAGGAAGCAGAGGCATTGGTGTGCCTTCTTGGCTGTCGTTTTAATGTGGTAGGTCCACAACAAATCGTAACGTAAAGGAATCTAAATCTCGAAACCATTTCCATTTCATCGCCATTGGCACTGATTGGGGCGTTTACTCTATCATGCTTCCTGAGGTTGATAACTAGCCCCTTTGTCTTCATTGCAAGGGACTATGTGACACTTTAACATCTGGAGCTGAGGTGCATCAGTCTGTAGTCTGAGGCCATTGCCAGAGATTCAATAATGTGAAGAGAGCTGCTGCTATCCTGAGAGGGGACAGGACATTCAAGCTCCACATTGTTGCTGGCACTATTCCCAGAACCAGCATTCATTAGACTGGGAGGTTATTGTGACTCAGGTTGTACTGCTGCTGTACTCAAATCAGCACAATCATCACCCACAGTGCAATGTCAGACTGTCATAGATTTAAAGAGCTGTTCAGCAAAGATACAAACCCTTCAGCCCACCTCATCCATATAACCATAATAGCTATCTGCACTAATCTCACTTGCCTGCATTATACCTATTACATGTACGCCTTTCCTATCAAAGTACCTCTCCAAATACTTTTAAACATATTAATTGCATATACCTTCAAACCTCCCACAGCATCTTTTTTCCAAATTACCACTCCCAATTCTGGGAGGTGGAAACTGGAAGAGAAGGGGGGCAGGATAAAGCCTAGTAAGTGATAGGTGGATACAGGCGATGGGAGGTTAGATAAGAATGAATGGATGAATGAATACGTTTATTGGCCAAGTATTCGCATACAAGGAATTTGCCTTGGTGCACCGCCCGCAAGTGACAACATGACATACAGTGACAGTTAGGAATTATATATAAAACATGAAACATTAATAATAAAACATTATTGATTAAACATGCGAATTAAATAAAGTACCAGAGCAAAAGGAGGCTACGGATTTTTGGTTATTGAGTAGAGCTACTACTTGTGGAAAAAAACTATTTTTATGTCTGACTGTGGCAACTTTAACAGTCCGGAGTCGCCTTCCAGAGGGAACTAATTCAATGAGTTTGTGGCCAGAGTGAGAGGGGTCAGAGATGATCTTGCCCGCTCGCTTCCTGGCCCTTGCAGTGTACAGTTTGTCAATGGAGGGAAGGTTGCAGCCATTAACCTTCTCAGCTGATCGGATGATTCGCTGCAGCCTCCAGATGTCGTACTTGCTGGCTGAGCCAAACCACACCATGATGGAGAAGGTGAGGACAGACTCTGCGATGGCAGTGTGGAATTGGACCATCATTGCCTGTGGCAGATTGTGCTTTCTCAGCTGCTGCAGGAAGTACATCCTCTGTTGTGCCTTTTTGACAGGCAGATGGTTGGATGAAGGACAGAGACGCAAAGACAAAAGGTGTGACACAAGGACATAGAAGGACAAATTGTGAATCCATGGGAAGGAATATAGGTGGAAGGGGAAATATAGAAACATAGAAAAATAAGTGCAGGAGCAGGCCATTTGGCCCTTCAAGCCAGCACTGCCATTCAATTTGATCATGGCTGATCATCTAAAATCAGTACCCCGTTCCTGCTTTTTTTCCATATCCCTTGATTACTTTAGCCCCAAGAGCTAAATTTAACTCTCTCTTGAAAACATCCAGTGATTCAGCCTCCACTGCCCTCTGTGGCAGAGAATTCTACAGATTCCCAACTCTCTGAAAGAAAAAGTTTTTCCTCATCTCAGTCCTACCCCTTATTCTTAAACTGTGACCCGGGTTCTGGACTCCCACAACATCGGGAATTTTTTTCCTGCATCTCGCCAGTTCAATCATTTAAGAATTGTATTTGTTTCTATAAGATGCCCTCTCATCCTTCTAAATTCCAGTGACTACAATCCCAGTCTACCTATTCTGTCATCATATGTCAGTCCTGCCATCCCGGGAATTAACCTGGTGAACCTATGCTGCATTACCTCAATAACAATAATGTCATTCCTCAAATTCGGAGACCATAATTGCTCACAATATTCCTGGTGTGGTCTCACCAGGGCCCTGTACAACTGCATTAGGACCTCTTTGTTCCTAAACTCAAATCCTCTCGCAATGAAGGCGAACATGCCATTAGCTTTCTTCACTGCCTGCTGTACCTGCATGCTTAATTTCAGTGACTGATGTACAAGCGCACCCAGATCTCATTGCACCTCCCCTATTCCTAATCTGACACCATCCTGGCATAATGATCTGTCTTCCTGTTCTTGCCACAAAAGTGGATAACCTCACATTTCTCCACATTATACTGCATCTGCCATGCATCAGCCCATTAGCCCAACCTGTCCAAGTCACCCTGCAGCCTCATCGTATCCTTCTTGCAGCTCACATTGCCACCCAGCTTTGTGTCATCTGCAAACTTAGAGATGTTACATTTAATTCCCTCGTCTAAATCGTTAATATATATTATAAATAACTGGGGTGCCAGCACCGAGCCTTGCGGCACCCCACTAGTCACTGAAGGAGGGGAAAGGGGAGAAATAGATGCAAGTCCGGGTTGGGCACATGGAGAAGAGGGGAAGAAAGGAAGGATGCTAGAGGTGTGGCATAGAACCATGGACATTGTATTTTGCACTGCCTGGGTTTTCCTTTTGCAGTCCTTATTCTTTTTACAGTCTTGCATAATTTTCAGAGTAACCTGTACATAATTTCTGTGTGTTTGTCTGAGTCTATATGTCTGTGATGTTGCTGCAAGCAAAATTTTCATTTCACCTCACCATCCTTGTGTGCAGGTGACAATAAACCTCCCAGGTGGCGCCGTACAATGGCTGCCTCGCCAACAGTCTGTCTCATCCTTTTCTCTCTTTGGTGTTTTTTAGTCTGTAGTTAAAGGCTGTTTTAGTGTATCTTTAGTTTTGTATAATATATGGGGTGGAGGGGGAGGGCGAGGGAAACGTTTTCATCTCTTTCCTCAATGGAGATGTGACTTTTTCATTATCGAATCTCCGTCTACACTGCGGCCTAATATCGTGGAGCTAGCGGCCTCTTGCTGGGGATCGCCCTTGAGAGCTCCAACCATGGGAACCTGCAGATTTAACATATCGGAGCTCCAACTGTGGGAGCCTGCAGACTTTAACATTGTGGAGCCCGGTGTCCCTGGTAAGGGACCGGCTTCGCGAGCTCCAACCGCAGGAACTTTAACTGCCTCGATCACGGGAGCTTCGATCGCCCCGACGTGGGAGCTTCGATCGCCAGCTGCAGGAGTTTCAATCGCCCCACCTGCAGATGGCTCAACTCCTCCGACCATGGGAGAAAAAGGAGGAAAGAAGATAAGACTTTTTTGCCTTCCATCACATTGAGGAATGTGGAGGAGCTGCTGCGATGGATGTTTATGTTACATTTTTAGGTGGTTGCGTGTTTTGTTGTTTTTTTGGTGCAACTGTATGGTAAATCAAATTCCCCGTATGATTTACATACTTGTTTTGTTTTCATACTTGGCTAATAAAATCAATTACAAATATTTAGTAAGGTTAAGTTGAATTAATTTTATCTTAGACAATAGGTGCAGGAGTAGGCCATTTGGCCCTTCGAGCCAGCACCGCCATTCAATGTGATCATGGCTGATCATCCCCAATCAGTACCTGCCTTCTCCCCATATCCCCTGACTCCGCTATTTTTAAGAGCCCTATCTAGCTCTCTCTTGAAAGCATCCAGAGAACCTGCCTCCACTGCCCTCTGAGGCACAGAATTCCACAGACAATTCTTGATACGTTTATCACTAATTTTCTATTGTTTATACTATGGCCTCCAAAACTTTAGACTTTTTAAAGAAACAGCCCCTTCAGCACACCAAATCCATGCCAATTCACAATCACCCTGTACACTAACACTATCCTACATTTTAGGGACAATTTTATAACATCCCACAGCCAATTATCCTACATACCTGTATCTTTGGAATGTGGAAGGAAACCGGAGCTCCTGGAGAAAACCCACGAGGTCACAGAAAGAACGTACAAACTCCGTACAGCATCCTTAGTCAGGATCGAACCTGGGCCTCTGACACTGCAAGGCAGAAGTCAGCCCACATGATGCACAAAGTAGATGCAAAGCCATGAATAAATACTGAGGCATCAGGGATGATGCCGGGTTTGACAATAACCACACTGACACTTGTAGTAAGGTGAACTCACATGATACATTTCATTTATAGTAATACGAAAGTCCAGGACCAAATGCAGGGCGCTGTCCCTCATCATCAGGGGGTTTGTGCAGTGACACTGGCAACCTCAGGCTTGTCCGATCAGCTCAGTCCTGGATCTCAATGGAGCAGGCATGGTGATCTCAGGCATCTCCCTGCAGTTGACCATACTTTGACAGGAGTCACTAGTTTTGTCAGGTTTATCCTCGTGACTTAGCTCTGGGCTTGAAGAGACGGTACTAGCAGTCTTTGGGTTATCTTGGCAGCTCAGTATCTGCCTCTGAGTGTGGGCACTCATTGTCTATGGGCAGGAAGAGGCACTGGTATCTCAGGCCTGCTCCATCCACTCAGTCTTAGCCTCAATAGAGGCACTGACTGCCATGGGCATCTTCTCAGAAGCCCAGTCATGACCACACAGTGACACTGGTGGTCTCAAGTTTCTCCGAGCGGCTCAGTCTTCCTCAAACCTGTGAAAGAAAAACACTGCCCTCGCCTGCCCCCTTCTGTCTAAAATGACTGTGTTTTATAGGGAGTAAGCTGACAAGGTTTAGGTGGCCAAAACAATATCAGCTAATTGGGTTCAGCTGCTACCAATACTGTTGGGGATTGGCCTCTCTTGGCCAGTCAACCAGTGACAGGGATCAGAGCAACACCAAAAGGAGGGGCAGCGCTGTCACAATACAAAATCTTCAGCATTTTGGAACTATTTTTCAAAGTAACCAAAGCAAAAATTTAAATAATTCTGTTGTCAGATACCAATTGCCAACTACACCCCATTGGAAGGATGAATAATGGAATACTTTATTGTCACATGTAACAAGGCACAGTGAAATTTTTTGCTTGCATACCCAAGATATACAAATAGCAGCCACCTACAGCACTGACAAAGTTACAGAGTACACTGGCTCCTCCTTTGTTCTCCCACCTTCCCCGCCAGTGGTTCCCACATGCCAGGTCCTCCATTGTTCTTCCCCCTCCCTCACAGCACTCCCCCCACACCCGACCCACACATCAACTGCAAGGCACCACCACCACGGTTCCACCGCCGCAACCGAGGCACCATTTGGCCCATGCAAGCTTCACTACCCTGCTTTTCTGCAGTCTCCTGGGAGGCCTGGTTATTATTTATAGTCACCAGGTTATTATTTCCTGATGAGGGCTGGCAATCTTTCTGGACTTGCCTTAAGCTCCTTCTGCTTCTGATGAGGAAGGTAAACACACCCACAGAAGAGAATGTGTCATTGACACTCGTTAATTAGAAGCCATGAATTCTCAATTGATGTAAACACTCATTCCTAATTGTCTTTGATCAATTTGCTCATTTATTAGATTTATTACCTTTTATAGCACGTACCACCAATTTATGTATCCTCGGATCTGGAACTTACAATCATCACATAGTGTTATCACATTTGTAACTGAATGCAGAGCCCACTCAGGGAAGTTTCTCATCCAGAAATCATTTCCTTTTGGTGCTTCTCAGGTTGGAACAATTTAATGCTGATTAAGAGAGAGGCTTTGAAGAAGTTGCAATCGTGCATTTAAAGAGAACACGATCAACTGATGGCATGTGGATCAATTATTTCTCAATGTCACCAGGTCAATGCAAATATCATTTTGGCTGTTTTAACTCATTCACCCAAAATGACTAATTAAAACCTACACTTACCTCTGATCATACCTTTCAGGTGGATCTTGACTGAATGTTTTTTTCCCACTAGTTTTCCTTCCAGAAGTCCTGTTCATGTTTTATTTATATGATGAAATTCCAATTCTCTTCATCACTGCTCCATCACAACCGTATTCACCTGATTTGCTTTGAATTGACTAGGTGGCAATTTGTGTGTATTTTCACTAGTTAGCGTTTTGTTACGTGTGCGAATGTGGTGCCAACGGACGAGAAGCCGAAGCAAAGAAGTCGAAGCCAAAGAACTTAATGGAAACAAGACCGAAACGCTAATAAACCAAAAGAGTACAAAGACAAAACGCCTACTAACCAAAAGGATGGGACGCCTAAATTCAAACTAACGGAAAGGGCGGGACGCCTAAAAGCAAACAAACCGAAAAGCTGCATGGCCTAAAAGCAAAGTTACCAAATGGCCGCTCTGTCGAAAACGCCGCCTACCCGAAAGGTGGCGTCGCTTACAGGCCAAAGGACCTACTGCCGCTCAACAGAAAAGTCCAATAACGGACATGACGTTGCCGGGGGGCGGGACTTGTCAGCGATTGGTCCAGACCCCCGCATCCATCACATCACTGTGAAGGGATGAACATTGCCCCACACCTCCGCTCCACCCGACCCACAGCCCACAGAGGGTGGCCGTGGGAGAGTGGGGCTGTCCTGAGGGATGCGCACCTTTTGCCGCTTTCAACTTGGTGCTTGGGTTCAGATTGCCCAGTCACCTATGGCTTGTGTGGGAAAAGGACCCCCATGCTCCTGTCTCCCCCTTCTCTCTCCCCTCTTCTCTCTCTACCCCATCGCTCTCTCCCTTCTCTCTCTCTCTTCTCTCTCACCTCCTTCTCTCTCTCTCTCTCTTCTCTCTCACCCCCTTTCCTCTCTCTCCCCCCTCTCTCCCCCCTCTCTCCCCCCTCTCTCCCCCCTCCCTCCCCCCTCCCTCCCCCCTCCCTCCCCCCTCCCTCCCCGTGCGGAGCGACAAGTGTAGTATTTCCTGTGGTTGCATGGGAAAGTACCAGGGGAGAGGGTGGTTTAGGTGGGAAGGGACGAATTGACCAGGGATTGCAGCAACACCATGATGTGGCAAGAATTGCAGAGGGAACAGTCTCTGTGGAAAGCCGAAAGGGGAGGAAGATATAGCCAGTGGTGGGATCCGGTTGGAGGTGGCGAAAATATCGGAGAATTATCTGTTGTATGTGGCAGCTGGTGGGGTGGAAGGTGAGGACAGGGGGACTCTGTCCTTGTTACGAGTGGGGGGGATGGGGATGGGGAGTGAGAGTGGAGCTACGGTATTTTTGTGTGCAGGATAATGTTAATGTGCAGGGATCACTGGTCGGTATGGATTCGCTGGACCAAAGGGCCTGTTTCCACGCTCTATCTCTAAACGAAAGAGGATGCATCATTGCCATCAGAGAAAAGTGCCACAAAGGGCAAAGGCTGCCTTCCTTGTTCCCTCTGCCTTGGCATGACGCAGGCTAGCAGTACTGAACATCACTGAGGCCACAGGGTGCTGTGATGTTATTGAAAGAATCAAACGCCAATGAAAGAGCCTTCTAGCCACAATATTCATGCCAGAGATCAATTATCTTCTTCTCTACCTTCACTAACACCATTGATCAGCACTTGGTCCCCAGCCCACTATTCCTTGGCAATTCAAATGCTTGTCCAGATACTACAAGCATTGTGGGACTGCCTGCCTCCATCATCCACTAAGGTAATGCATTTCAGATTCCAACCACACTCTGGGTGGGAAAAAAATGTCCTCAGATTCCCTCTCAACTCAGCTCAGGGGAAAGCTGTCCTATTATCCAATCTGTCAATGTTCTTTATGTGTTTGGTTAAAAAAAATCTCCAGTGCATTTTACATTTTTCGGTTCATTTATCCAATTTACCATCGGTCCCAGTCAGCTTTTTCCAACAATTTCTGGTCTCATTTCTTAACCATCCCACCTCCCACTCATTTTTTCAAAAACTGGTTTTATTTAAAACATAATAACTGTGTAGTGCTTTCCTGGTAACTGTTATAAAGAGATTTGGCATGTTACCAAATACTTGAAAAAGAAAACTGCTTGCACCATGACCTGGTACAGCAATCACAAGGTACAGGAAGCCAAGAGACTCCAGAGAGTGGTGATCTCAGCACTGTCCATCACAGGCACAGCCAACCCCACCATCAAAAACATCCACACGAGGCTCTGCCTAAAGGTGGTATCTAACCCCAGCAATCTCCACCATCCGTGAAAGACATTCTTGCCATAGAGGGAGTACAGAGAAGGTTCACCAGACTGATTCTTGGGATGGCAGGACTTTCATATGAAGAAAGATGGGATAGGCTCGGCTTGTACGCGCTGGAATTTAGGAGATTAGAAACATAGAAAAATAGGTGCAGGAGTAGGCCATTCGGCCCTTTGAGCCTGCACCGCCATTCAATGTGATCATGGCTGATCATCCAACTCAGTAACCCGTACCTGCTTTCTCTCCATACACCCTGATCCCTTTAGCCACAAGTGCCACATCAAACGCCCTCTTAAATATAGCCAATGAACTGGCCTCAACTACCTTCTGTGGCAGAGAATTCCAGAGACTCACCACTCTCTGTGTAAAGAATGTTTTCCTCATCTCGGTCCTAAAGGAATTCCCCCTTATCCTTAGACTGTGACCCCTTGTTCTGGACTCCCCCAACATCGGGAACAATCTTCCAGCATCCAGCTTGTCCAACCCCTTAAAAATTTGGTAAGTTTCCATAAGATCCCCCCTCAATCTTCTAAGTTCCAGCGAATACAAGCCAAGTCTATCCAATCTTTCCTCATATGAAAGTCCTGACATCCCAGGAATCAGTCTGGTGAATCTTCTCTGTACCCCCTCTATGGCAAGGATGTCTTTCCTCAGATTTGGAGACCAAAACTGTACGCAATACTCCAGGTGTGGCCTCACCAAAACCCTGTACAACTGCAGTAGAACCTCCCTGCTCCTATACTGAAATCCTTTCGCTGTGAATGCTAACATTACCATTTGCTTTCGTCACTGCCAGCTGCACCTGCATGCCTACTTTCAATGACTGGTGTACCATGACACCCAGGTCTCGTTGCATCTCCCCTTTTCCTAATCTGCCACCATTCAGATAATAGTCTACCCTCATGTTTTTGCCATCAAAGTGGATAACCTCACATTTATCCACATTATACTGCATCTGCCATGCATCTGCCCATTCACTCAGCCTATCCTAATCACCCTGCAGCCTCCAAGCATCCTCCTCACACCTAACTATACCCCCCAGCTTGGTGTCATCTGCAAATTTGGAGATGTTGCATTGAATTCCCTCGTCCAAATCATTAATATATATTGTAAATAGCTGGGGTCCCAGCACTGAGCCTTGCGGTACCCCACTAGTCACTGCCTGCCATTCTGAAAAGGACCCGTTTACTCCTACCCTTTGCCTCCTGTCTGCTAGCCAGTTCTCTATCCACATCAATACTGAACCCCCAATACCATGTGCTTTAAGTTTGTATGCTAATCTCTTATGTGGGACCTTGTCGAAAGCCTTCTGAAAGTCCAGATATAACACATCCACTGGTTCTCCCTTATCCACTCTACTAGTTACATCCTCGAAACATTCTATCAGATTTGTCAGACATGATTTACCTTTCGTAAATCCATGCTGACTTTGTCCAATGATTTCACCACTTTCCAAATGCGCTGCTATCCCATCTTTAATAACTGACTCTAGCAGTTTCCCCACTACCGATGTTAGACTAACTGGTCTGTAATTCCCCGCTTTCTCTCTCCCTCCTTTTTTAAAAAGTGGGATTACATTAGCTGCCCTCCAATCCTCAGGAACTACTCCAGAATCTAAGGAATTTTGAAAAATTATCACTAATGCATCCACTATTTCTGTGGCTACCTCCTTGAGTACTCTGGAATGCAGACTATCTGGCCCTGGGGATTTATCGGCCTTCAATCCATTCAATTTACCCAACACCACCTCCCGGCTAACCTGGATTTCGCTTAGTTCCTCCATTTTATTTGCCCCCCATTCCACTGCTATTTCCGGCAGATTATTTATGTCTTCCTTAGTGAAGGCAGAACCAAAGTAGTTATTCAATTGGTCTGCCATGTCCTTGTTCCCCATGATCAATTCACCTGTTTCTGACTGCAAGGGACCAACATTTGTTTTAACTAGTCTCTTTCTCTTCACATATCTATAAAAACTTTTGTAGTCAGTTTTTATGTTCCCTGCCAGTTTCCTTTCATAATCTATTTTCCCTTTCCTAATTAAGCCCTTTGTTCTCCTCTGCTGGATTCTGAATTTCTCCCTAGTCCTCCGGTAGCCTGCTTTTTCTGGCAAATTTGTATGCCTCATCTTTTGTTTTTATACTATCCCTGATTTCTCTTGTTATCCATGGATGCACCACCTTCCCCGATTTGTTCTTTTGCCAAACTGGTATGAACAATTTTTGTACTTCATCCATGCAGTCTTTAAATACCTTCCATTGCACATCCACTGTCAACCCTTTAAGAATCACCTGCCAGTCTATCTTGGCCAATTCACATCTCATATCTTCAAAGTTACCTTTGTTCAAGTTCAGAACCCTTGTTTCTGACTTAATTTTGTCACTCTCCATCCTAATGAAGAACTCAACCATATTATGGTCACTCTTGCCCAAGGGGCCACGCACAACAAGACTGCTAACTAACCCTTCCTCATTACTCAATACCCAGTCTAGAATAGCCTGCTCTCTCGTTGGTTCCTCCACATGTTGGTTGAGAAAACTATCCAGCAAACATTCCAAGAAATCCTCTTCCTCAGCGCCCCTGCCAATTTGATTTTCCCAATCTACATGCAGATTGAAGTCATCCATTATAACTGTGTTACCCTTGTTGCACGCATTTCTAATTTCCTGTTTGATGCCATCCCCAACTCCACTACTACTGTTAGGTGGCCTGTACACAGCTCCTACTAGCGTTTTCTGCCCCTTAGAGTTTCGCAGCTCTACCCATATCGATTCCACAACCTCCACGCTAATGTCCTTCCTTTCTATTGCATTAATCTCCTCTCTCACCAGCAACGCTACCCCACCTCCTTTTCCTTTTCGTCTATCCCTCCTGAATATTGAATATCCCTGGATGTTCAGCTCCCAGCCTTGGTCACCCTGGAGCCATGTCTCCGTGATCCCAACTATAGCATAGTCATTAATCGCTATCTGCACCTTCAACTCATCCACCTTATTACGAATGCTCCTCGCATTGAGACACAAAGCCTTCAGGCTTGTTTTTACAACACTCTTACTCCTTATACAATTATGTTGACAAGTGGCCCCTTTCACATCGATCCCTATTACACTTGGCCATACTCTCCTATCCCTTTGTGAGCTTTCTTTCCCGTTAATTCTGGGGTCATTAACCATCCCTTTACTCTCTTTATCTCAGCAAAGCCGAGATCTAATCCTCAATATATTGTGGGCTTTCTGGTGAATGTGAAAGTGGGATGGCACAGTGGCGCTGAGGTAGAGCTGCTGCTTTAAGGGCTTGTCCCACTTTCACGACCTAATTCACAACCTTTTTTACTCGTAGACATTTTTCATCATGCTAGAAAAACGCCCCGACCTACTTGATGCCACGAGTACCTACGACTAGCATCACGACCTACCTACAATCTACCTACGACCTCCTATAACCTTGTGATGACCATGCTGCGAGTATGAGTCAAGGGCAAACTCGGCAGAGGTCGTGAATTAGGTCGTGAAAGTGGGACAGGCCATTTTCAGCACCAGAGACCCAGATTCGATGCTGATTATGTGCTGCCTGTAAGGAGTTTGAACATTCTCCTTGTGTGGGTTTCTCTGGGTGCTCTGGTTTCCTCCCACATGCCAAAAATGTGCAAGTTTGTAGTTTAATTGGCTTCTGTAAAATATTGGCCCTAATGTGTAGGACAGAACTAGTGTACAGGTGATCGATGGTTGGCGTGGACTCAGTGGACCGAAGGGCCTGTTTCTATGCTACATCGCCAAACTAAACTAATTTAAAGAGATCATTATGTCTGGGTGAAGGAGAGATGGATAATCTAGGGCCCATAACAAAGACTGGTACAATGTCTGCTCCTGCATTTGAGGTCCAAAGTCAAAGCACATATTCATGCTGCAATATTGCAATGGAAATGTCAACCATGCATTGCACATCTGTCTTATCGCTGCATACTTAACTGTCTCTGCACATCATTTGCATGGAGGGCCACACTTGAATTTGCCTCAGCAGCTCTCCATGTATAAATAAAGTACACATTTAGGGATTCATTTTCAAATATTATATACAGCAAAGTACATAAAAACATGATAAAATTTCTAGCCCAGGAATTTTTAAGCTGATAATGTAAATTATTTACTTATGACTCAGCACCTTCTAAGTAGGAGAAGACACCCAATTATATTCCATCGTGTTCCTTATTTTCCCATTTTGTATTTCACTGATTTATTTCAACTCCCTCAGGGTGAAAATAAAAGTATTCATAGATCTTCATTAAAAAGATGCCTTTCTTGCATGTGAGGGTAATACTCTCTTATCCCATAAGGTTTCAATTTCAAATGTTACAAATGAGAAGTTATTTTATCATAGCAAAGCTTCCTGCTGTTCAGCTGTTTGACTGGTATCCGCGTGTATGCTTTGTGTGCATAATCTTATCCTCTGCAGACCATCAATGACAGATTTCAATTAACTTCAATCTGCTAGGAAAAGCAACTGGGTTATCAGAATTATTATAACATATTTTCATGCATTCTGTAATGAAGGTTTTTAATGATGGGAAAAGTCAAGAAACATTCGTATTTACCTTTTGCCAATGTATATTATAATATGATTATAGCTTGACCAGTTAAAGCAGATAAAAGTCAAACAAAGTCATCGTCTGTGATTTCTGTTTTCGGTGTGTCTCACCAGTTCTCCATATTTCAGCACATCTCCATTACTTCCTTTTCAAGTCCATTTCATTCTTGTTCTATTTCCTGGGGAAAAACAAAACTTGTCCTCAAGTCAATAAAGTAGGATTTGTCATGGTACATTGTCACTGGTATGTGGATGAGTAGTAGAATTCTACTTTGGAGTCACGTGAGTGACTACGTGATGAACCCCATACAGCCGTTCGTGCTTCATTGCGTCAGACGCTTTCGTGCAGACGACTGTGGAACAGCGCAGCTCCTCCAACGGTAAGTCTAAAACTTCAGATAAGTGCTATTCCTTACTGTTCTTGGTCTCTTGCAGCAACCTCCGGGGTTTTTGCGGGATGTTCGCGATGCCGACGAGGGAACCAGCCTAGGGCTTTGGGGGAAAACCCTGGTCCGACCGCGGAAGCGGAGAGCTGGGAATGTCAGGTTCACGATCGGAGTCACTGATAACACGGTCAGTGACTCCACACGTTGGGTTCCCGGGGAGGGGATACCCAAGAATAGTGCAGTTCCAGACCGCAGTAGTCCCTAGGGAATGGGGCTAAACTGACCTGAATGGTCAGCCTGGGTTCCCAGTGGAGGGGAAACCCAAGTATATGCGGTTCCCAGAATGTAGTAGTCCCTAGGAAATGGGGTTAAATATAATGTGGTTTATATTGATTCCTGGGGAGGGGAAATTCACCCATGGGGTTCCCAAACCATAGTAATCCCTAGGATATGGGGACAACTGACAAAAATAGTCAGTACAATTAGGAAAGATGTTGGGAGGTTTCACCTCTGGGAATGAATTTAGAGACACTCCTTCAGCAGGAGTTGGGTCAGCAGTAAAGTTTATGGCAGTGCCAGTCTATGGGAAAGGTTGTGCCAGCAGTACCTTTATTCAGGACTGCTCATGGGGATGCCAAGCTATGGCAGGCAAGCCTACTGGAGAGGCTGTGCCAGCAGCACCTTTGCTCAGGACTGCTCCAGGGGAATGCCAAGTTATGGCAGGCTAGCCTATTGGAGAGGTTATGCCAACAGCACCTTTGCTCAGGGCTGCTTCATGAGAACGCCAAAACTATGGCAAATACCGGCCTAAGGGAAAGGCTGTGCCAGCAGCACCTTTGTTCAGGGCTGCTTCATGGGCGCCAGCGGTACCTTGTTCAGGGCTGCTTTCATGGGAATAGCTGTTTAGTAAGGTATTTTACTTCGGAGTCACGTGAGTGACTTCGTGAAGACCCCGCCAACACGCATGCGCGGCATATCGTCGCGCGCATTTGCTCACGGCAGCTGGGGGGGGGAGTGCGCTCCCTCAACCGGCTCCTTCAAAAAGGTAAGCAGCTGCAGGTAAGTTAACCTTGAGCTGGTTTACCGTTTTTTGTGTGGTCTGTGTGTTTTTTCAGAACCATGGAAGGAGGAAGAAGTGGGAGTCGCGTTCAGCGAGTGAAGTCCTCGGAGCTGCCCGCTACATCGGGAGCAGCTGAGACACCACCGAGGAAGAAGTCGCGGCAGTCGGGGAGCTCTGAGCAGCTGACCAAACCCGGCACAACCCCTCTGGCTAAGAAGAGGGTGTCCGCGCAGGAGCAAGGGCTGGGAGACCCTGACTCCAGAACTCCAGTGCCCAAGACCAGGGCTGGAGGTAAGGCACGTGGGGCTCTTGGAGCAAGCGTGTCCGCGAGTGCATCCCCCCCTTTAAAGGTCCCTCGCGGGCAGAACAGGGGGGAAGCCTCGCTAAAGTCCAGCCTTGTCGGTACGGCAGGCAGGGACAAGCCACTGGGGAAACCTGCAAGGAAGCAGACCAGTGGCAATGCTGGCGTGCCGAGGATCCCTGTGGGGGCAGGATGTACCGGCACACCACCGGAACAGGCTGCTGTAGTGCGGGCCGGTGGCAGCAAAGTACGGTCCAGCGCCCCTGCTGAGGTGGGTAAAGCAGACCATGCGCCGCCACAGTCCCGTTTATATGTGGAACGCTGTGGTGGTAAGCCCGCACGGACATCAGAGAGTCCAGTTTCTGGTGCAAGTACTGACTCTAGCCCTCTTCCCTCCCATCAGACAGAGGGGCCGCTGCTGTCCAAACGACGGCGGACCAGCGGTGTGTCCGTGTGGGAGTCGCACAGCCCCGCTGGAGTGGGAGCTGGCGACTTCCCGGCAGTACATTCCGTGGGGGTGTTGACAACTGCTGGAAGCCCCGGTTCCTCTGGAGAGGCTGGGGAAGACGACCAGTGGCCCGCGTACAGCGGTGACGGTCGTATCGGCCGGTTGGAGCATATGGTGGAGGTGCTATATCAACGGGACCTGGAGCGTCAGGAACGGGAATCCCAGAGGTCTGGGAGCTACATGCAGCCGCCACCTTCTATCTCCCCGTCGCTTGAGAGCCAGCAAGGAAGTATGGGTGAGCCTGAGGAGGGAGAAGAGGTCCAGAACCCACAGGAAATGTTGGAGGCGGTGTCGAAATTTGGGTCACCTGCGGCGGCAGGAGGACCACTACATCCCAAAATAGCGGCGTCAATCGATTTCCTGACTACGCACCAGCTCCAGGATACCGTGCTCTCGGAAACAGTGGGGAAGTATAAGGCACCAGCAAACTGTAACTCCCTCAACGTACCGAAAGTGAATGCAGCAATATGGGGGAACATGTCGGCGAACACAAGGGTCAAGGAGGGCAAGCTCCAGAAAATCTTAAAGCTGCTGACAGCAGGTATCACGGCTTTTGCTCGGTCGCTGGATGCCACGAATGTGTCCGAGGAGCAGCAGGATGCGCTAGCACTTCTGTGCACCACACAGTTTGAGATAAACTGTTTCAGGAAGAGCTCCATCCGGCCAAATTTGAATCAAAAATTTGCGGGATTATGCAGCACCTCCACCGCACCACCACCACCAAGGCAGTTGTTTGGGGAAGACCTGCCTAAACGCGTAAAGGAACTGGACGAGGAAGCCAAGACTGTGGGGATGATGAGACAGTCTTATTCATCCAAAACTCCCGGTTACACCAGGCAGCAGCCACGTTCCTCGTTCAGGCCCCACACATCGGTGGACCAAGGCCCCAGAACATATTCACAAACATATTCCTCGGCGGGGGCCCAACAGCAGAGGCCTTTTTTATTCCAAGGCCAGCCCAAGCCAGCTTGGAAGATGCGGCAACAGGGCCGCTCCACACGAGGAGCAAAGACACCACAGTCCAGACCCCGGCGCTAACCTTGGAGGTAAGGGGGCTTGGGTCCGTCCACAACGTAGCATTAGTAACCTCACCGGTGGGGGGACGGCTTCGGGGTTTCCGGTCTGCTTGGGATACCCTAACTACGGATCCTTTTATTTTACAAAGCATTCAGGGTTATGAGATAGAGTTTATTAATGGCAGAGATCCCCCTTCGCAACATGAGCCTAGTCGCAGATTTGCACTCTCTCAGTCAGAGAAGGAGCGGGCTCATGTTGAAATACTACGATTAGAAAAGAAAGGGGTGATACAAAAAACGACGCACGAGCCATTGGAGTTTGTTTCCAACATCTTTACTAGGGTTAAGAAGGATGGAGGCTGTCGGATTATCATCGACTTAACCCAGTTGAATGCTTTCGTACAATATACCCATTTTAAGATGGAGACGTTTGAGACGGCCAAGCAGTTGGTTAGTCATGGGTACTTTATGGCTTGCATTGACCTGAAGGATGCGTACTATACAGTCCCTATTGCTAAACAACATCGGAGGTTCTTGAAATTTGTCTGGGAAGGTCAATTATGGCAATATATGGCTTTGCCTAATGGGATTACAACAGCGCCGAGACTATTTACTAAAATTGTCAAACCTTTATTGGCACATCTCAGGAAACAAAACCATATTATAATGGCATATTTAGATGACATTTTCATAGCAGGGAAAACCCTAGAGCACGCCCAGTTGGCAGTCTCGGCCGCTATATCTTTGTTTCAAAGAATGGGGTTTGTAATCCATCCAGACAAATCCAAGCTCAACCCTTCGCAGGTCATGGACTATTTGGGGTTCACTATAGACACTAACCAGATGAAAATCACGGTCCCAGTTGACAAAGTGGTGGACGTTCAACAAGCATGCATCAGTTTACTTGACAACAACAGGCCAACCATTCGGCAGGTTGCTAAGGTAATTGGCAAGCTGGTTGCCACATTCCTGGCCGTAAATTATGGTCCGTTGCATTACCAAAACTTACAAAAAAGTAAAATTCTGGCGTTAAAATTGAATACCGGACATTTTGACAGACCTATGCGCTTAGGCATAGGGGAGCAAACTGAGCTGGAATGGTGGGTTCATAATATTGGAGTAAGTTCCAAACCCATCATTCTCCTGAATCCCACGGTTCTGTTGCAAACTGATGCGAGTGCACAAGGCTGGGGGGCAACTGACACTATAACCAGCTGTGGTGGCAGATGGGACGCTCATGAGTTCACGCTTCTCCAAGTGCAAGGCATTAATTATTTGGAAATGCTGGGGGTCTTTCATGGACTGCGGGCATATTGCAGTAATTTGCGTCATGCACATGTCCGCCTTCAAATCGATAACACCACGGTGGTAGCCTATATAAATCATATGGGTGGTATCAGGTCAGTATCTTGTAATGATTTGGCAAATACAATTTGGCTCTGGTGCATCAAAAGGGGGTATTTGGATATCAGCAACGTACCTTCCGGGGATACTCAATACGGTGGCGGACACCAGGTCACGAGTTTTTAATGATAACATTGAGTGGATGCTGAATCCCCTTGTGTTTGCTGAAATTGTGACAAAATTCGGTATGCCAGATATTGACCTATTTGCGTCTAGACTGAACCATCAGATACCAACATATGTATCGTGGGAACCAGATCCTGGGGCAGTGGCTTTGGATGCTTTTTCGCTCCACTGGGGGAAATGGTGTTGCTACGCTTTTCCCCCATTCTGCCTCATCAGTCGGGTATTACAGAAGATTAAATTAGACTCTGCATCAGGCATTCTGGTAATACCCGACTGGCCGACACAACCGTGGTACCCGGTGGTCTCTCAGATGCTGAAGCACCCGTGGGTGCGAATAGGAAACAACCCACAATTGGTTACTAATCCCGTCACTGGCGAGCCGCATCCGTGCCACGCCTATTTAAACCTGTTGGTCTGCAGGTTCTGAAAAGGCCTTTGCTGAACACGGGGATCTCACCGAGGGCCATGGATTTAATCGCTGCATCATGCAGAGCATCTACAAGGCGGCAGTACCTGACCCAGATCAGGAAATGGGAGCTATTCTGTTTAAGGAAGAGTGTTACCTATGATTCTGCCACAATACCTGACGTCCTGGAATTCCTGGCGGGCCTCCACTATGATGAAGGGCTCAGCTATAGTACCATCAATAGCGCCAGGAGTGCGCTGTCCTCGTACCTTCCGGTAGGAGTGGGGACCAACAATCTGGTGTCGAAGTTTATGAGGGGTGTATTTAACACAAACCCTCCACGGCCCAGATATAACGTTGTCTGGGATGCAGGAGTGGTCCTGTCCCTGTTAAGATCATGGTCCCCCATGGCGGGGTTACCTCTTCACCAGCTCACCCTGAAGGTGGTCATGTTGATGGCGCTCACGTCTGCTCAGCGGGTACAGGCGCTTCAAAAGTTGCGCATTGACAATATGCTCTCTACCCCTGGGAAAATAACGTTTTACGTTGCAGACCTGCTGAAGCAGCATCGACCCGGATCTTTGGGGCTGCAGTTGGAATTCCAGGCGTACCCCTCTGATGCCACACTCTGCACAGTCACCCATCTCCGTTGCTACATTGAGTTGACCCGGTCGATCAGGAATTCGGAACAAGGACTGCTTATAAGCCACAAAAAACCACATCGCCGGGTGACAGTGCAGACGATCTCCAGGTGGCTCAGGGAAGTGTTGGATGCAGCGGGTATTGACACTAACTTGTTTAAATCTCATTCCACCAGGGCTGCATCCACATCAACAGCGAGGGCCATGGAGGTGCCCATGGATCACGTCCTCGCTACGGCAGGATGGGCCAGTGAGTCAACCTTTCAACGGTTCTACCATAAGCCATTGGCCGGACCTGCAACATATGCGGATGCAGTACTCAGGGCTGCTCCCTAATATCATTTGTCCCCAGTCAGGGGGTTTGTTTATGATTTGTGTTTAATAAATGTTAATTATTTTCAGATCGTCCAGTCTGGATTGCTTTAACAAACTTCCTCCATCAGGATTGCGGCAGTGTGGTAGCATGGGCGTTGTCCAGGGCGTGTAATCACAGAGCTTTGAAGTCTTCACGAAGTCACTAACGTGACTCCGAAGTAAAATAGTAAGATTAAACGAGAACTTACCAGTTCGAAGGTTGATCTTTATTTTATGAGGAGTTGCGATGAGGGATTTCGTGCCCTCCGCTCCCAACCCTCGATCATTATGTTCAGCTGGTTAGTTCGCAGTTTAATCTTAATATCCTTACTTTTCGTCGAGTCTGTGATTCCACACCGCTGCTTTGAAGGATGCCGCGCATGCGTGTTGGCGGGGTCTTCACGAAATCCCTCATCGCAACTCCTCATAAAATAAAGATCAACCTTCGAACTGGTAAGTTCTCGTTTAATCTTACTATTTTCATTTACAGTGATCATGGGGGATGAGGAGGCATCCTGAACTGTTATCTTGTTAAATGGTTAACTATTAAGTGCCATCTAGGTCATTGTTAACACACCTTATCATCACCAGCTGAAATTAATAAAGTCACAATGATGGACAAACAGTATTCATTACTGCTCCAGTAGTTGTTAGGTTAATCTTTCATTATTGCAAATTGATGCTAATGGCCCTAAATGGAAAATTGTGTCAGCAGGGCTTTGTAGCAGGCCTGCTTAATGACTCCCTCATGTAAGAGGAGAGCATGTGGGATTGGTATAGTCTAACGCTGAGTCTGAGGGTATAGCCATAGAGCATGCCCAAGGGATACAGGGCATGTAGCAGAGGTCTATGCCTGGCAGGAAAGTTACCATCCCAAACACGTATGCAGTGAACACCGCTCTCAGGGGGACATTACAGTTGGCCACTGAATCTTCTATTCTGGTAAGACCTTTCCTTAGGCGAAACCTGGAGGGCGAAGCACAAGCTATTGGAATGAGCAAGATTCCATAGTTTCTGCGACAATGCATCCCACGTCTTTAGTGGCAGTAAGTGGTTCACTGAAGTTGGTGACAGCATGAAAGCTGGCCAGGGTTCCACACACTGTACCTGTACTATCCTACAAATAAGGGACCACTTACAGCTTGGTAAGGTGTACACTTAGTTATACATTACAAATGATTGAGACATTATAAGCTACTTTGAGAGGTCTAACCATGTAAAATGGACAATACTAGCTTTTCAAGCAGGTTAGAATTGGGCAGGTTCAGTATGAGGACCAAGATTGTCTTGCAGACTGGCTCGGAAATCGGGCCACAGTTGCTGTTTACGGTAGTTACCAAGTTGCAAATATCATCTGGAGTTTGGAGGTGGAGCAGACTTGCATGACTTGACAAAAATTCTGTTATTGGTATCAACTATCTATAGACCCTACGGGCATTGTATAGGTTAAAGAGTGATTGGCCAAATATGCATATTGTCATGCTCGGGTTCAGGTTGATACATTATGATGATGGCATATGTTAGTCACGAGGGTGCAATCAGTTAAAGACCCCTGGAATGGTTACATAATCTTGTTGCCACAGGAGAATCATCAAGTATAGGTTAATGGCAACACAGAATTGGTGTTGAATCACACTGTATTATGAAATTCTGGTTAAATGGAACACCAAAAAATATATAAATAAATATTTCATAATATTATAATTTACAGACGTAATCATCCTGTACCATCACAATTATGTAGCGACTGAATCTGTTGCATTAAACCAGTGCCAGAAGGATAACTACCTAATAAACTCCAGCCAACTTTAAGGATATATCTGGTGCCTCCTGGTGAAATAGTGTTCACAAATGTCAACATCGCACATGGCATTGTACTGGTCCTGGGAGACCTATGTTGAAGATATCCTACCACTTGATATCCGGTGGTATATACAACAATATGTCAAGGTCATCAAGAGCCTTGGAGTTCTGGACTAGCAATGTTGTTAGTTACAAAAAATTTGGAAAAATGTATTTGTTCAGGCCATTCCAGATGAGAAAAACGGAGTTTGTGTTATGTAGGAAAGGTTTCTGATTCCAGATCTCATTCCACCAGGGCTGCTACAACATCAGCAGCAAGGGTACTTGTGATCTCCGGTGCCCTCCGCTCCCAGCCCTCACAGATTTCATCTGGTAGTTCTAGTCTTTGTTATCTTACCATTATACTTCAGTCACTATTAGTTGCTTTGAAGATTGACGCACGAACGGCTGTACGTAGTCCCTCACCTCGACTCCTCATGAAATAAAGATCACATTTCAAACTGGTAAGTTCTCATTTAATCTTACTATTTGAAGGGAGTTGATAGGAATGTGGGGAGCACAACATGAAGTTAATGCAGGATTAATGTAAATGGCTACTTGAAGGTCAACACAGACTTGATGGGCTGAAGGGTCCGTTTTTGATGTATCACAGTTAATAAATATGGTCCCTTACAGCTTCAATGCGCTCCAGTGTTGTTAGTGCGAGGTTTTCATGTTCTCCCTGTGACTACCAGGGTTTCCCCCCGAGTACTCCAGTTTCCACCCACATTTTAAAGATGTGCAGGTTGTTGGGTTAATTGGCTCCCGTGTGTGGGAGAGTGACAGAATCTGGGAGGAATTGATGAGAATGAAATATTTTAGCTCCTTCATATTTCAGAGGAACAACAGATGTTCTTTTACTGAGTAGTTTCTTCGACAGCTGTGAGAAAGATTTCATGGCCAGTTGAGCAAGCTCACTGTCCTAACAACACTGCATCCCTGAGGGAAATGCAGGGGATTGGGGAGGCTGGCTTCTTGAGCAAAATAAGGAGGTGCTGGAGGAACTCAGTGGGCCAGGCAGTATGTGTGGAAGGAAATGGATAGAAGGCGTTTCCGGTTGGAACCCTTCTTCAGTTTGGAGCCCTGACGACCTTGGCTGACTGAACACTTCTAAATCATTTTCATGTGGGTGCATCCTTATTGATAGACCACTCTGTCTCTCTCTAAGTGGCAAGGTTAGTGATGGGTCAGAAGGCAGACTGCATACAAATTTTGGACAACCCTCTTTACGCTGCTAGATGCCTTTTTTTTTCCACTCATTCGCCTCTGTTCCAGCAGTCTGAAGAAGGGTCCCGACCTGAAATATTATCAAACCACTTCCCTCCATAGATGCTGCCTGTCCTGCTGAGTTCCTCCAGCAGTTTGTTTGTTTTCTTTTGTTCAAGATTACAGCTCCTGCAGCCTTGTGCCTTCACTTGGTAACTCCTTTGCTTGTGAATCAGAAGGTTGCAAGCTCACAGTTCCCCTCCAGAGACGCCAGGTGTACATTTGTAGGAAGGATCTGCAGAAGCTGGTTTAAACCAAAGATAGACACAAAAAGCTAGAGTAACTCAGCGGGTCAGTCAGCGCCTCTGGACAAAAGGAATCGGTGACGTTTCGGGTCGAGACCCTTATTCAGACTAAAGCTTTCAGGGTAAAATTGTGTTCAGCACTAAGGGTGACTGCAGTGCTGCAGGCAACATAGTTTGGTCGAACTGAAACTGCTCTTGGGTGGATGTACAAAGACCCACATGACTGATCTGCTGCCGTCCTTGCTGAGGTTTAACCTTTCTATTTAACATTAGATACAGCCAGAATTACTTGGGGAAACTTGATTGCTGCATGTAGGGGCTTGCTGGATCTAAATTGGATGTTGGTTTTTCCTACATTATGAAAATGTCTGCATTTCAATGGTACTACCTTGTCTGTAACACACTTTGGAACATCTCAGAAGGAACATCAAAGACTGCAGTGAAATATGTTTATTTTAAGGTCATTGCTCTTTTTGATACCTATTAAAGACTGGACAGTTGTGAAAAGTAACATTTCAAAGTTTCCAGATGACATCAAGCTTCAAATTGGCATAACCAATGAGGAGAATAGTAGGAGATCATAGTGGAATTGTAGATATGGACCGACATGTGACATGAAATCTAATTTTACTTCGGAGTCGCATTGCGCAACGACTGGCTGGCGGGCGGGTGGGTCCTTCCAGCGGGTAAGTTTAAAAGACTTGGGTAAGTGTTTTGAAAAACTTAGCTGAAGTCATTGCTCCCGGTCTGGAGTGTGTTTCATGTTTACGTATTTTCAGCTTCGGATTGTGGGAGATATGTCTAAGAGGCGAGCCGCGACCAAACGGCTGCGGAAGACCACGGGCCTGCGGGCAGCGTGCGACCGCTGAATTTGCCTCGAGGGCCGCTGGCAGAGCAGCCAGCGGCTACAGACTTGATGCTGCCAGAAAGCACCTTGGCTACTCCACGGGGGAGAAAAGCCACTAAAAATTCTGTGAGGGCCCTGGACTCGGAGGAGTTGGTCCAGGAAGTGGAAGAGTCCCCTCCTTCTAAGGGCAGTGTTACCAGCAGGCTGGCCCATCTGGAGAGCCGTGTGGAGAAGTTACTCCAGCACGATATGCTCCAAAGGACTAAGCTATCAGAGCCTGGGGAGTATATGGAACCCGAGGCAGCAGCGCCTGTGTCAGGGCTGCATGACATCGCCCTGTCAGATGATGGGAGCGTACGAGGTCAGTACTATGCTGACCCAGAGCACGGAGGCACAGTTGGGCTATAGGGACCATCAGGACTGTCTATTGCATCCAAATTTGCGGTCCCAGCCCTCACAGGTGAGCCATTGGATGAAGAGCTCGCTGTGAACATTCATTACATGGCTTCCCATCCACTGCAAGAACAAACAATGGAGGAGACCACTGCCAGGTATAACACTCCACTAAACTGTGCCTCACTGAGTGTCCCCATTGTTCACCAATCCATTTGGGGGCAGATTGGAGCCTAAGAGGTTAAACGCCAAAGAGTACTCCGGCTACTCGCCTCTGGCAACACGACCTTTGCTAGGTCAGTGGATGGGAGCGCCTCTCTCAGATACACAGCAGGACGCGATGGCATTAATGTGCAATGCACATTTTGAAATTAATTGGATTAGAAAGAATGCCATCCGTCCTCCTATAAACCCTAAATTTGCTGGGCTATGTAAGCCGGGGAATATACAACCCCCAAACCTCCTGTTCGGAGAAAACCTGACTAAACAGATTAAAGAACTCGATGAGTCAAAGGCTGTTGGCCTCATGAAGGTGCCTCCAAAGGTATCATCTTTTTGGAGACTGTACCCCTACCCTCCTCTACATACCAAGCTGTTAGCTGGCTATGGTGGACGTGGTGCTGAGCAACAAACGCAGAGGCCTTTTTCAGAGCAGGGCCCAAGCCGGGCCATGTTCAAGATGCGGCGCCCTCCAGCAGCCCTACCCCCCAGATCTCGGGGGCGGAAGCAGCAACCTTACCACCGGTAAACTCTAAGGTTGGTGAGACTGCAATGGATACATTACAAGTTGGGGGGAGATCGCAATTTTTCTTACATGAATGGCAGTGGATAACATCTAATCCGTTTATACTGCATAGTATTCAAGGTTTCCAAATTGAGTTCATTTCTGACTTGCCTCCACCCACTCAGCATACACCTGGCCGTGCTTTTGTGTTTTCACAACAGGAGTGTATTAGTGCACAAAGAGAACTGGACTCTTTGTTCAATAAAAGGGTAATTGAGAGGGCGAGGCATGAGTCTTATCAGTTTGTGTCAAATATCTTTACTAGGCAAAAGAAGGATGGAGGATGTAGAATTATCCTAGATTTGACAGAGTTTAACACCTTTGTACAGTATTAACATTTCAAAATGGAAATCTTTGTCACTGCTAAACAACTGCTTTCCAAGGGATGTTATATCTTTCGACCTCAAAGCATTGACCTCAAAGATGCTTACTATTCAGTGGCCATTCATGAAAGGCACAGGAGATTTTTGAAGTTTAACTGGATGGATCAGTTGTGGCAGTTAAAAGCATTGCCTAATGGATTAACTTCAGTTCCCAGACTATTCACAGAATTGCTAAAACCAGTCCTGGGGTTAATCAGAGCACAGAATCATATTGTCATGGCATATTTGGATGACATTTTAGTCATTGGGAGGACTTTCAAATTAGCTGAATTATCTGTGTGAGTTACAAAACTCATTTTCATAAAGATAGGTTTCATAATCCATCCAGTTAAGTCTAAACCAGCCTGGAGGAAGAGCACTCAGAAACAGTACATCTCTCACATAAGAAAAATGGAGATGTACTGTTCCCGCTCTCTCATTTCATATCATACAGCTTCAATTACGGATGTTTTGGAGTTTCTACCGTCACTTTTTCATGATAACAAACTTGGTTACAGTGCCATTAACAGTGCTTTGTCCAATACGATAATTGACTATTTGGGACTCACCATTAACTCAGTACATATGTCAGTGACTCTGCCTCGGGGCAAGCAATTAGAGTTAATTAAAGCCTGCAAGAAATTCGTTGTTGATAATCACCCTTCTATTAGACATGTGGCTCTGGTAATTAAAAAATTAGTGGCTGCGTTCCCAGCTGCTCAGTTCGGGCCTTTGCACTACCAAAACGTACAGTGTGCAAAGGAACCGGCACTTAAGCTTCAGAGAGGTTGTTTCGGTAGACCCATGCAGCTACAAGCTGAGGCTCTGACTGAGTTACAATGGTGGATTACCAATCTTCAGTGCTGCTCTAGTACCATTTTAGTCAATACTCCATCAGTTATCCTGCAGACTGATGCCAGTGCACTAGCATGGGGTGTTACCGATACTGTCTCTAGCTGCGGTGGCAGATGGGATCTGCAGAAAGCATCCATGCTTCAATCACACGGTATTAACTATTTAGAGTTGTTGGGAGCACTCTATGGGTTAAAGGCTTTTTGTACCAACAAGCATCATGTGCATGTCCGACTTCAGATTGACAACACTACTGCAGTAGCGTACATTAATCACATGGGTGGCAGTAAGTCTGTATCCTGTGATAGGTTGTCTAATCTCCTCTGGCACTGGTGTATTGCGAGAAACATCTGGGTTTCAGCTATCTATTTACCAGGGAGATATAACACAGTGGCAGACACCAGATCACGTGAGTTCAATGATAACAAAGAATGGATGTTAAATCACGAAGTGTTCAATGATATTGTCCTTCGTTATGGTGTACCGGACATTGATCTGTTTGCTTCCAGGCTTAATCATCAGTTACCAATTTACGTGTCATGGGAACCAGACCCAGGGGCAGTAGTGGTGGATGCATTCTCGCTACACCGGGGTGGTAAATTTGTGTGTGTTTTCCCCCCATTCTGCATCATTACTCGATGTGTGGCAAAAATTCAGCAAGATTCCGCCACTGGCATTTTGGTAGTGCTAGACTAGCCTACTCGGCATTGGTTCCCTCTGGTTCTAGCCTTAATTACACAGCCTTTTATGGCAGTGTCTAAGAGCAGACATCTGCTGGTACACCCAAGTGACAGGGGAAAGCCACCTCCTTCATGACAGTATAAATTTGTTGGTTTGTAGATTCTGAGGAGACCGCTCCTGGGGCTCTGGCTTTCAGAGCGTACCGTTGATGGCATCACTGCGGCCTGGAGGAAGAGCACTCAGAAACATTACATCTCTCACATAAGAAAATGGGAGATGTACTGTTCCCGCTCTCACATTTCATATCACACAGCTTCAATTACGGATGTTTTGGAGTTTCTATCGTCATGTTTTCACGATAACAAACTTAGTTACAGTGCCATTAATAGTGCTTTGTCCAATTATTTATGGCTAGGGTCAGTACGCCACACGGTAGGGTCCCACCCATTAATAACCAAATTTATGAAGGGCGTCTTTAACTCCACTCCACCTAGACCTAGGTACACACACATATGGGATGTCAACGTGGTCCTCATGCTGCTCCATCTGTGGGCACCAGTTTCATCTCTGTCCCTACACCACCTTACATTGAAAGTAGTCATGCGCATGGCCCTGGCCTCAGCACAACGGGTCCAGACGCTACAAAAACTCAGACTGGACAGTTTGGGTTCTTCCTGCAATAACATCACCTTTTTCGTTTGGGAACTCGTCAATCAGAGCAGGCCAGGGGTACAGGGGCTCAAATTGAGTTTTATGGCATACCCCTCGGATCCACGAGTGTGTGTAGATTTATCTATAACCCCATACATAAAGGTCACCAAGAGCTTGAGAGGCTCGGAATTCTCCTTCTTTGTCAGTTACACCAAACCTCACAAACAGGTTACGGTGCAGACCATCTCTAGATGGATTAAACAGGTTCTGGCGTATGCAGGAGTGGACACTGATATTTTTAAACCTCATTCCACCGGGGCTGCATCGACATCAGCAGCAAGGGATATGGACGTACCTCTTGACCAAATTCTGGCGGCTACGGGATGGTCGAATGAGAGGACGTACCAGAGGTTTTATTATAAGCCTATCACCAGATCCGGGATGTTTGCTGATTCTGTTTTAAGTTCTTTTTCACAGTTTCCCCCCGGGTGAGAGGGGTCACTGTTTATTTTCATTTTTGTTATTAAAGCATTAGTATTGCTAAACATGTCATGTTTTGAATGCATTAATTTTCGCACTCGTCCTGGTCAATTGATGCAGCTGTAACGCGTGGACTCATTCCTAGGCATGAAATCCCAGACCTTCAAAGTCTTCATGTAGTCACTCACGTGACTCCGAAGTAAAATAGTAAGATTAAAGGAGAACTTACCAGTTTGATCGTTATTATATGAGGAGTTACGATGACGGATTACATGCCCTCCACTCTTTACCCTCTTAACATAATGATCATCTGGTAGTTCTTGTCATCTATAACCATATAACAATTACAGCACGGAAACAGGCCATCTCGGCCCTTCAAGTCCGTGCCGAACAACTTTTTTCCCTTAGTCCCACCTGCCTGCACTCACACCATAACCCTCCATACCCCTCTCATCCATATGCCTATCCAATTTATTTTTAAATGATACCAACGAACCTGCCGCCACCACTTCCACTGGAAGCTCATTCCACACCGCTACCACTCTCTGAGTAAAGAAGTTCCCCCTCATGTTACCCCTAAACCTCTGTCCCTTAATTCTAAATCTATAATCTTACTATGTTAGTTCAACAACATTTTCTGTGACTTCACACCCCTGCTTTGAAGATTGACGCGCATGCATGGGGACAGCCTTCACGTAACTCCTCATAAAATAACAGTCAAACTTCAAACTGGTATGTTCTCATTTAATCTTACTATCAATCTAGTGTGAAGAGGTTTGCTTTGTCCAGAAATGTAACAAGTAGTTTAAATTAAACATCGGAGGGAAAGATGGGGAGGGCTAGGAATGTCTGTCCATGAATGTTTGCAGTTGGCAGGACAACGTTTGAAATGATCAACACAGAATGGGGGAAAGGGTGCCACAGTCATGCAGGGTCCTGGAGGCTGTCTGGCAACACAGGCATGCCTTTTCCCACTTGGTGAAGTTTTCATTGCACTTTCTGTAAATTAGATGATCACTCAACTCAACATAAGTAGTAAAACAATGTCAGAACACAATTAAGTTGGTGAGCTGTTAAATAGCACAAGGGTTGGAAAATGCTCCGTGAGTCCTAGATTCACCTTAATTACTTAATGTGTACTGACTGAACACTTATGATGTATCTTTTTTAAAAATGAACAAAATACATCAACTCTCCTGTAACTATAGCTTAATTCCATAAAAATAAGAAATTATTTCTTACATCCTACCTGATATGGACCAGGACAAAGAGCACTTGACTGGAGCAAAATGTCCCACATCCTCCTATATGAGCTATTCTCCCCCCTTTAAGGTAGTGGACAATTGTCCACCTTTGGTTGTTATTTATCCAACATCAAGTCTTGCATGAGTCTTGGACTTTCTACAATTCAGCATTAGGAAGATGAAAGCAATCATCATTATTCCCATGGAGACACGAGATTGCAGATGCTGCAATCTTGGGTGAATAAACAAACTACTAATGGAATTCAACAGGTCAGGCAGCATCAGTGAAGGGAAATGGACAAATTATGTTTTGGATTGGGATCCTTCAGAGTAGGGGGAGATACCTGGCAAAAACAGCATTCCACCAGTTTTTCACTTTCACCTCTGATTCTGTTTGTCCAGCTCCAACTGAATCGGACTGTCCATGGTCTAAACTCTGTATATCTCCACTATTTCTAATTTAAGTTTATGAATAAGTCTATTGGCCAGGTATTCACATACAAGGAATTTGCCTTGGTGCTCTGCCCACAAATGACAACATGACATACAGTGACAGTTAGGAATGATACATTAAACATTAAGCATTAATAATAAAACATTATCTATTAAGCATGTGAATTAAATAAAATACCAGAGCAAAAGGAGGCTACAGATTTTTGGTTATTGTGTAGAGCTACTACTTGTGGAAAAAAAATCTGTTTTTATTTCTGGCCGTGGCAGCTTTGACAGTCCGGTGTTGCCTTCCAGAGGGAAGTGATTTAAAGAGTTTGTGGCCAGGGTGTGAGGGGTATCTCGCTTCCTGGCCCTTGCAGTGTACAGTTCATCAATGGAGGGAAAGTCGCCACCAATAACCTTCTCAGCTAATTGGACAATTCTCTGCAGCCTCCGGATGTCACGCTTGGTGGCTGAGCCAAACCAGACCATGATGGAGAAGGTGAAACTCTATGATGGCCGTGTAGAATTGGACCATCATTGCCTGTGGCAGATTGTGCTTCCCATGCTGCTGCAGGAAGTACATCCTCTGTTGTGCCTTTTTGACTGTGGAGTCGATGGTGGCCCCCCATTTACGGTCCTTGGAGATGATGGTTCCCAGGAACTTAAAAGACTCCACAGATGTGACTGTGATGTTGATGGTGTGGGGTGAGGGGAGGTTGAACTCTCCTAAAGTCAACAATCAATTCCATTGTCTTAAGAGCATTAAGCTCCAGGTTGTTGCCTCCATATGATCACCTGAGTTGATCCATGCATGAGCTTGGTAGACTCTAAATCATTCAGATACAATGAACTCCATTCCTTTAATGTTTGCCCTTTAGTGTCCCCACACCATCAAATGTGGGTGACTGAAAAGTTGGCCAAATAGATGGATAAAGAAAGTCTTATTGGATCAAAGTGGTGAATGGATTCAGAGAGGAATGAGCTTCACGAAGCTTCTGATAGGAAACTTGCGCCAGAAAAACTGGATGAAGACCATTGAATGACTGATGGGTTTCAAGAGATATTAAAAAAGCTTGACCATGGTCTGACGGGACGTCAGGACTGTCTTATGAAGAAAGACTGGATAGACTCGGTTTATACTCTCTAGAATTTAGGAGATTGAGAGGGGATCTTATACAAACTTACAAAATTCTTAAGGGGTTGAACAGGCTAGATGCAGGAAGATTGTTCCCGATGTTGGGGAAGTCCAGGACAAGGGGTCACAGCTTAAGGATAAGGGGGAAATCCTTTAAGACTGAGATGAGAAATACTTTTTTCACACAGAGTGGTGAGTCTCTGGAACTCTCTGCCGCAGATGGTAGTTGAGGCCAGTTCATTGGCTATATTTAAGAGGGAGTTAGATGTGGCCCTTGTGGCTAAGGGGATCAGAGGGTATGGAGAGAAGGCAGGTACGGGATACTGAGTTGGATGATCAGCCATGATCATATTGAATGGTGGTGCAGGCTCGAAGGGCCGAATGTCCTACTCCTGCACCTAATTTCTATGTTTCTATGACAGTTGTCAGTCAAATGAGTCTTCATCACCTTCATTAATTGATCTGAAATGCTGACTGTTTTTCTTTCTCCGTGCATTCTGCCTGATGTGTTTCTCTTCAGTGGCATTTCCATAGTGGGGAGAGGAATAGGTGACCACTCATCTATTTAGGAAAACTCTTAATTAGTTTAAGATTGGCTGCAGATTGGAGGCATGAGTGGACAGGTCCAGCATAGGTTGGGTCAGGGCGAGTGTTTACCTATGCTGCTGACTCATTCTCTAATCCCTCTTATCCTTAATTATGCTCTGTGGTCACTTCGCAATATGTCTTAATCAGAGACCACAGTGCTTCCAATAATTCATACAGCTATTATTTCCCCACATTCTCACTCCTGCTCTCTGGTCTCTGAAAAACCTAGCGCCACAGTTCTTCCAGCATATTATCAAACCTGGTTCTTTTCCATCAAGTTTACAATGGATGTTAAAATTAATCCTGCCCTGCCACTAGACTGGTGTTTACGACAAACAAATATATTGGAGGCTCGGGAGGAAATTTATTGTTTTGGTTTATTATTTCATGTGTACAGTGAATAACTGTTTTGCATGAGATCCAGACAGATCATACCATACATAATATAATCATATCATACAATAGATAATGCAAAAAGAGAAATGAAATGAGTACAGAATATTATTACAAATATAAAGTTCCAGGTTAAAAAAAGCACAAGAGCCACAATGAGGTAGTTTGGATAATGGGGAATACATTCTTAGCATGTGGGAGGTCCATTAGTGTCCAACAACAGCTTCAAACAAGCTGTTTTTTAGAATCTGGTGGTACATGCTTTCAAGCTTTTGTATCTTCTGCCAGATGGGAGTGCGGAGAAGAGGGAATGACCTTGGTATGAGTAGTCCTTGATCATGTTGGCTGCTTTCCCAAGGCAGTTTAGATAAGAGTTGATATGGAGATGCTCGTAGATGGATTAGAGGAGAGTTAAGAGGGGAATCATTATTTCACCACCAAGGTAGTGGTGCCCCGGACTTCAGTCTGAAAGGGTGGGAGAGGAAGAAACCCTTTTCAGTTAAACAGTGCCTCATTGTGCTCTGCAAGAGCTGTGACAAGCAGGGCAACAGATCCAGTGCTGTAAGATGAGCTCAGCCTGGAAATTCTCGATTGACTTGCCCAGACATAATGGACCAAATGGCCTCCTTCTGGATGATAAATATTTTATGATTGCATGTCTGTGGTTGCTTGCCGCTGCACCTGTTCTCCCATTGCCTCTGGCATTCCCATTATTACTGGGGCTGTGGCTCAAAGACCAGCTTAAAAATAAAGACTTTGGGCCTAGATGCTGGCAACATTAATCACAAAACTGTTGCTAGAGATGTACAATCAAGCAAGGGTGATCCTATCAAGCTGATGGAAGGAGATGCAGGGAGAGGTGAGTGTAAAAGCTTACAGATCAAATGGCCACATGATCACGGTCACGCAGAATGCAGAGTTAGTGACATAGAGTTAAAATCAGAGCTCTCAATTTGGCATTGACAGTGATTGCACTGCAGGCCCATTTTCAGATATGAAATTAGACTGAGGCTTATAATTCCAATGTATTTTCTAAACGTGCTATAGACGTTGCCATCCCTCACACAACTTCACACACCCCAGCCCCTGCCCCCTGCTCCCGTGGAAGTCATAGAATCTTACAGCGCCCAGGTTGCCCACACTGACAGTCACTGTCATTTACAGGAGAAGAAGGCTGTAGCTGTTTAACCACAACTCTTGGGCAGGAGCATGAAGACATGGGAGCCCCACATGATACGGCTATGTATGCGGGTGGCCGTGGATAGAGAGCGGGAGAAGAGCATGTGACTGACATGACAAGGCTTGCTTCAAGTACTGGAACCACTTTAGCTTATTCTAATCTATTTGGACCCCAGTGAGAAGAGTGAACAGCAAAGACCAATTAGGCCAAATGTCCTTTAATCTGAGTTATGAAGCTTGTGCAATTTCTTGGTACCATTTGCAATTTTTGAAGCTAGTACAATTTTCCTTCCTGATTACACAAAATGAAAGGAAGAAAACATGTTCCCTTGTTATTATGAAGAAGGGCCTCGACCCGAAACATCACCCATTCCTTCTCTCCACAGATGCTGCCTGTCCCGCTGCGTTACTACAGCATTTTGTGTCTGCCCTCGTTATTCTAACTCTATACTTAATAAAACTCTGGAATCTTTTTTTAAAGATTTTACCTCTTGGTCTATCCTTGAGGTAAGGTTAGTGTCCTTACTCAATTAGCACAGACTATGCTATCAGTACTCTGGTCGTGAGCTGGCACATTAATAATATGAATGACCAATGTGCATCCCATGTCTCAGTTCGTCTGCCATGATTTTCACACAACATTTTAATGTTTGGGCATCCGTCTTGGGTGCAGATGAAGCCGGTTTATCACCAGCTACCCCCTTGGCTCACAGTTATTTTTTAAGCAAAGCTCTATGTTGTTTATTCCCGTGCATATCAAGATCTGATAGAATTGCATATGAAAAGGAAAGCTGAGAAAAAATTAGGTTCTCCGCATTAAATAATTATGACTTTAAGGATTTTCTGCCTCTGCAGTGATATGGTGATTTTTTTTTGATTAACTGGCCTACTTGCAGGCAATAATTTGCTCTGTCTTTGATTACATAAAATTTCACAAAGGAGCTGCCATTAGATTCATACTAACTCGACTGGAAATCAATTTAAAATTATCCTCCACTAAAAAGCCACCTCTTTCCCCCTTTTGGCAATGGGTTATTCTCCAATAGTTAATGATGCTCTGCGAGGAAGGCTTTTACCATCAGTTCCATCGTTAATCGCCACTCAGTGACTAAATGCGATCCAATCAATTTAAGGGTTGATGGATGGTAACAGGATTATTTTGGTTTATGTAAGCTTTTTGGATACATTGCCTCACAGCCTCGTGATACAGCTTTGTAAACTGCAGTTAAGGACTGTGAGCTGAATGTAACAGCAATGCTTGATCACATATCAAAGAATGAAATGCAGCCTCACCCATGCTAATACCAATGCATTGATACAACTGGTGTATTGATCAGTTCTTGTTACCATTTCAAAAACGGGCGAGTTGCTTCAATACAACTTCTTGCCCCACACTGTTTAGTGAAGCCTCAGAGCTCACTTTTCAGCAATATCACTCTGTGACTAATTCTGGAGCGGGGTTTACTGACCTTTAGCAATTTAATGAGGAGGGTGGCCACTGATTCGATAAGTGCTTTGCAAATTCATTTCCAAATTTTAACATCAATTTATATGCCCTCCAGAGAAGCGATGTGCACTTCATTGAGTCATAATAGAACCAATGACTTTGCTGTAAAGTATTTAATAGTATTAGTTTCAGAATATTCATTATAACGTGGTTAGTGAAATCGTACATTATTGCCTAACGTATTCTACATGACCGGTTTCATTAAGTATGTGATTAGTCAAAAGTATCAATTCATGCCTGGTGAAAGAGGGAAAGGGAAGGGGGGACAAGATGAAGAAAGATGGATTGAAAAAAAATGATTTCTTCAGCAATGAACATTGCTATCTAGGGTGGAAATTTCTCATTGTCTTGAAAGAGGTGATGGCAAGTTCCAGTTCAGCTGTAATTGTTTGCAGTGTAAATGCTTGCAAAGGGTTGTTGGCATTGATTTTGACCCGACAGATCAATTTAGCACCAAAGTATGTTCAGGTCAGAATAGTAGCGACTTACAGGGGTAATCAAATAATCTTGTTCTTCTTGCACCACAGTCTGCCCTTGTTCTTCTAGATGGTGAGAGCCTGCTGAAGAAAGCTTGCAGTTGTGCAAAATGCCAGCCGCTCATGCAACATCCATTGTGTGCTTATGGTGAAGGTTTGCATGTCTAGGCTGGTGAATAAGGTATCATTGAAATGAATTGCTTTATCGAGCTGCTACAGTGCTCTTGAAATCCATGACTGGTGGGTTTAAACATTTGTCACATTTACATGACTGGGAAGGGTGGGTTATTGGTCACCCAGAGTACTGATGTTGAGGAACTGGTGAATGATGATGCCAATAAATGCTGAAGAGATGTTTAGAGCAAAACAACACAGAACTGGAAATCATGCAGTCATTGAACAGTCCCAATTCTGGCTTTATCATGGAGGAAAGGTCATTGATGAAGTATTACAGTCTGAGGAAAGTTGTGTGTGTTTATTGCTCTTCACTTATAACGACATCCTGATGTCCCAGATACCATTCCTCCCACTGGAGAGTTTTCACTTGATTCCCATAATCTTCACTTTCACGGGGTACCTTTTTGTGCAACCTTCATGTTAGTGCAACTTGGAGCAGCCAATAAACTTATCATCCTGCACTCCTTTGGGATTTGGGTGAAAACTGGAGTACCCAGGGGAAACCCACGCAGGTACAAGGAGAACATGCAAACACCACACAGATGGCACTCGAGATGAAGTGTGAACCCGGTCACTGGATCTACGAGGCAGCTGCTCCACCAGCTGCAGCACTGTGGCACCCTGTCCATACCTGTACAGATCTACAAGGACAAGGACAAACAGACTTAAAAACAGTTTTTACCCCACTGCTATAAAGGCACTAAATGTAGCCGCCAAGGAACGCGGGGACTAAGGGACTGTGGTTGGTACACTGTGAAATCGACAGAAGGATGTAGGGTTGGGTGTTTATGCGTGCTATTTTCATATTTCATATTTATTTTAGTTGTTTATCTTTTTTAATATTTTACCTTGTATGTATAGTTAGCTTTTATGTTTGAATGTTGCACTGACTGGTTGACATTTTTAAATTTCGTTGTACATGGTTCATGTCACAATGACAATAAAGAAACTATTCTATTCTACTGATGAATAGCCATTCTTGAAATATTGACTTTTGAGATAGTTCCTGACAGTTTTTTTCATTTGCATCAGTAAAACATTCTCCCTTCCAATTCCTTTAGTAGTAAACTCATTTTGTCGTCTGGTCCTTATATTAAATTAGATTTGCCTGGTGTGTTCAGACATGCTCCTAAGATTAAACCCAAGTGTAAACACAGCAAATTAAAATAAATTAATTGCTGCATTGAATTTAACTATTTTACTCTCCTTATTTCAATTAAGATGAGTATTAAATATTCACGCTTCTTCTTTCTAGTTTACACATTAATGTGAAATACACAGGGAGCTGCCTTATTGAACAGGTTGGTGTGAGCGATCTTTCACGGGGAATTTGCAGCTCTGTAGTTAATCGCCATATCCTTACCGGAAGAGGGAGAGAATACCCAGACTAGGCAGCAAATCTCAACCATTACCCAATGACTATACTGAATTGTACAGACATTAGGACAAAGCAGGACATCAAAATAGACTGTGATGTCTAACCCACTGTTGCTAGCTGTTTACAGGTATATAAAGATCAGTTACTTGGATAAAGCAAGCTGAGAACTGTGGATACCATGAAAATGTACCTCAGCACGATTTACAGTAAAAACAGAAAATGTTTTTATAAGTGAGCCAACAGAGCTAAACACATACACCTTTCGTTTTTGTGACAACTCAGGACTAGTACTGCTCAATCTAAGAACTACCTTCTGTGGCAGCAGGATGTCTTCCTACATCACCTCTATGCTGGGGTCTTCACCATATTTTTTCATGTTGACCTGGTCGTAGAGTCATATCGCAATGAAACTGACTCTTCAGCCCACTGTCTGAAGAAGACTGAAGCATGGTCTCGACCTGAAACATCACCCATTCATTCTCTCCAGAGATGCTGCCTGTCCCACTGAATTACACCAGTATTTTGTGTCTATCTTCAGCCCACTGAGTCCGTGGAAATCATCAAGCAACCCATTTTCATTCTCTGCAGATTTTACCACTCGCTAAACATTCATGACAATTTACAGTGGCCAATTAACCTTCAAGTTAGCATGTCTGGAGCACTAGGAGGAAACCCACGCAGTAGAGAACATACAAATTACAATGAACAGCACCAGAGGTCAGGATTGAACCTGGATCGCTGGAGCTATGAGGCAGCAACTCTAGTAGCTTTCTACTCTGCCACCTTGTTTATTTGGAGATTTGGAAGGTCCAGAGGTTGATCGCAAAGTGGCCTTAATGGAAGAATCAAATAGAAAATCAAAACAAATGGAAAGCAGTGATAGAGGTCTGCCTCTTTCACCTCTTGCCTTCACACCATCCAATTTTCATAGGTGCACATCTCTCAGTCTAGTGTGCTGCACCCAGTGCACACATTATCCCTCTGTTTGACTCTTTGCCATTGCCCATCTTCTCTGCAAGCTAGTCACTTGTTTCTCTATTTTTCAATTGTAACTATGGATCTCTGATCTAAATGTTTACTGTTTCTCTTTCCACAGATGCTGCCTGAACTCAGTTTCCAGATTTTCTGCTTTTATTTCTGTCATTGCTGTATTGTGAGTAAGACAGGCAAAAGGACATGTCCCGCCTCTTCAGTTCAAGGCCAGAGTGCAAGTAGAGATGGCTAGCTTGTAAGATCAGGCTTGTTTCAAGGTCACTTGTGGGAGAGCTGCGTACAGTACAAGTTAACTTGAAGCTTCTTTAGATTTCCTCACTACTAGCAGCATCAGGTCATACAAAGATGGTCCTTTCTCAGGCTCTCCACTAATTTCCACCTTCAACACTCTCTACATCTTCTTTCATCCAAACCAACGTGCCGTTCAGATGGAGGAGCTGGTAGGGTGGAAAGTTATAAAAATACAAGTATGGTTAAGATCAATCAGGATCTCCAGCTGCCCATCTTCCACCCCATCCCCTTAAAGTCCATGTATTACAATTGGAATCAGGGGTCAGTACACTGTTTTATTTCTATTCACTCGGTTTTCTGTCAGAAGTATCTGTAGTTGGAAATTCCTCCTCGTCCGTATGGACCCATCACTAGCCAGTTCTTATCCTAACCTTCCACTCATCTCTCTCTGCCAACCTTCTCTGCTCTACTGCATCATTCGGAAAAAGAATCCCAACCCAAAACATCATCTGTGCATTTGTTTTCACTGGTGTTGCCTGACCCACTGAGTTCCTCCAGCGTTTGCTTTTTTTTGCTTAAGGTTCTAGCACCTGCAGTCTCTTGTGTCTCCTTTCTATTGGAGGTCTTGTATTAATAGGCCAATATCCTTATGTTGAGCAACATGCAAAATGCTTGGCCAGCAGGCATAAAGAGTCTTGGAATTCATTATTCCCACTCCCTAGACGAATAATAAGTCCTGGGAACTGAATATTCAAGGGTATACCTCCTATCGAAAAGACAGACATGTGGGCAGAGGGGGTGGGGTAGCTCTGTTGGTGAGGAATTAAATTCAGTCCCTTGCAAGGGGTGACATTGAAACAGGAGATGTGGAGTCAGTATGGATAGAACTAAGGAATTGTAAGGGTAAAAAGACCCTAATGGGACATCTACAGGCCCCCAAACAGTAGCATGGGTAAAGGGTGCAAGTTGAATCAAGAGTTAAAATTGGCATGTCGTAAAGGTAATGCTACGGTTGTTATGGGGGATTTCAACATGCAGGTAGATTGGGAAAATCTGGTTGATACTGGACCCCAAGAAAGGTGGAGTGTCTCCGTGAAGGATTCTAAGAACAGCTTGTTTGGAGCCTACCAGGGAGAAGGCAATTCTGGATTTAGTGTTGTGTAACAAACCAGATTTGATAAGGGAACTTGAGGTTAAGGAGCTATTAGGAGGTAGTGACCATAATATGGTAAGTTTTAATCTACAATTTCAGAGGGATAAGGGTAAATCGGAGGTGTCAGTGTTACAGTTGAATAAAGGGGACTATGGAGCCATGAGGGAGGAGCTGGCCAAAGTTGACTGGAAAGATACCCTAGCAGGGATGACAATGGACAACAATGGCAGGTATTTCTGGGAATAATACAGAAGGTGGATCGGTTCATACCAAAGAGGAAGAAAGATTCCAAAGGGAGTAAGGGGTCACAGTGGCTGACAAGGGAAGTCAGGGACAGTATAAAAATAAAAGAGAGTAAGTACAATGCAGCAAAGATGAGCGGGAAGCAAGAGGATTGGGTGATGGTGCTATCGAGTGTGGCAGCTTCGCCAGCAGCTGTCTGTCCTTTCATCCTTTTTGTTATTTTAAGTCTGTCTAAAAGTTTGTTTTTGTAACCAGTTTGTAACCAGAGCATGTCTCTGCAAGACATGCTCTGGTTACATCTACATTTGACAATTATTTACGTGAATTCAGTGAGGCCATTACACATGCTTTCTCTGCAGGCCATGTTCCTGGAATCACAGATACTGTTCAACACTCATGTTAAATTGTTGAATATTAATAACCTGCATCAAAATCCCACGATGTGCCCGGAAAACCGACATTTCCTCTGTATCTCCATGTAGCAATTTCTAAGATTGCAATGAGCCACGAGAGACTGTTTCAAGTGAACAGTGTTGCCACAAGCTTTATTTTGTCATTCCCAAAACACAAAGGAACATGAAATACATTTCTGCAATGTACTTTAATTCTGTGTGATGTATTGGGCAGTTCCTTGCAAATCATTGAAACACTGAATCCAGCATTGTTATCGCACTGTTAAGCAGCAGCAGAGTTATATCCATCTGTACAGTAAAAAATGTAATAAAGTGATAGACCTAAACCGCATGTAATAGAGTACAATGCCTCTGAACATACGCAAACCCCTCTGTACAAAACATCAGTTTTACACAGTGTCATAGGAAGTACACAATTATACAGAATAGAGAGCAGAGATGATTTACCAGAATGTAACACATAGAACAGTACAGCTCAGGAACAGGCCCTTCGGCCCACGATGCCTGTGCTGACCATGATGCGAAGATCAGCTCTTGTCTGAATCCATATCCCTCCATTTCCTGCATAGAAACATAGAAACATAGAAAATAGGTGCAGGAGTAGGCCATTCGGCCCTTCGAGCCTGCACCGCCATTCAATGTGATCATGGCTGATCATCCAACTCAGTATCCCGTACCTGCCTTCTCTCCATACCCCCTGATCCCTTTAGCCACAAGTGCCACATCTAACGCCCTCTTAAATATAGCCAATGAACTGGCCTCAACTACCTTCTGTGGCAGAGAATTCCAGAGACTCACCACTCTCTGTGTAAAGAATGTTTTCCTCATTTCGGTCCTAAAGGAATTCCCCCTTATCCTTAGACTGTGACCCCTTGTTCTGGACTCCCCCAACATCGGGAACAATCTTCCAGCATCTAGCTTGTCCAACCCCTTAAGAATTTTGTAGGTTTCTATAAGATCCCCCCTCAATCTTCTAAATTCCATCGAGTACAAACCGAGTCTATCCAATCTTTCCTCATATGAAAGTCCTGACATCCCAGGAATCAGTCTGGTGAATCTTCTCTGTACCCCCTCTATGGCAAGGATGTCTTTCCTCAGATTTGGAGACCAAAACTGTACGCAGTACTCCAGGTGTGGCCTCACCAAAACCCTGTACAACTGCAGTAGAACCTCCCTGCTCCTATACTCAAATCCTTTCGCTATGAATGCTAACATACCATTTGCTTTCTTCACTGCCTGCTGCACCTGCATGCCTACTTTCAATGACTGGTGTACCATGACACCCAGGTCTCGTTGCATCTCCCCCTTACCTAATCTGCCACCATTCAGATAATAGTCTACCCTCATGTTTTTGCCACCAAAGTGGATAACCTCACATTTATCCACATTGTACTGCATCTGCCATGCATCTGCCCATTCACTCAGCCTATCCAAATCACCCTGCAGCCTCCAAGCATCCTCCTCACACCTAACTATACCCCCCAGCTTGGTATCATCTGCAAATTTGGAGATGTTGCATTGAATTCCCTCGTCCAAATCATTAATATATATTGTAAATAGCTGGGGTCCCAGCACTGAGCCTTGCGGCACCCCACTAGTCACTGCCTGCCATTCTGAAAAGGACCCGTTTACTCCTACCCTTTGCCTCCTGTCTGCTAGCCAGTTCTCTATCCACATCAATACTGAACCCCCAATACCGTGTGCTTTAAGTTTGTATGCTAATCTCTTATGCGGAACCTTGTCGAAAGCCTTCTGAAAGTCTAGATATAACACATCCACTGGTTCTCCCTTATCCACTCTACTAGTTACATCCTCGAAAAATTCTATCAGATTTGTCAGACATGATTTACCTTTCGTAAATCCATGCTGACTTTGTCCAATGATTTCACCACTTTCCAAATGCGCTGCTATCCCATCTTTAATAACTGACTCTAGCAGTTTCCCCACTACCGATGTTAGACTAACTGGTCTGTAATTCCCCGCTTTCTCTCTCCCTCCTTTTTTAAAAAGTGGGGTTACATTAGCTACCCTCCAATCCTCCGGAACTACTCCAGAATCTAAGGAATTTTGAAAAATTATCACTAATGCATCCACTATTTCTGTGGCTACCTCCTTGAGTACTCTGGGATGCAGACTATCTGGCCCTGGGGATTTATCGGCCTTCAATCCGTTCAATTTACCCAACACCACCTCCCGGCTAACCTGGATTTCACTCAGTTCCTCCATCTTATTTGACCCCCGTTCCACTGCTATTTCCGGCAGATTATTTATGTCTTCCTTAGTGAAGACAGAACCAAAGTAGTTATTCAATTGGTCTGCCATGTCCTTGTTCCCCATGATCAATTCACCTGTTTCTGACTGCAAGGGACCAACATTTGTTTTAACTAGTCTCTTTCTCTTTACATATCTATAAAAACTTTTGCAGTCAGTTTTTATGTTCCCTGCCAGTTTCCTTTCATAATCTATTTTCCCTTTCCTAATTAAGCCCTTTGTCCTCCTCTGCTGGATTCTGAATTTCTCCCAGTCCTCCGGTAGGCTGCTTTTTCTGGCAAATTTGTATGCCTCATCTTTTGTTTTTATACTATCCCTGATTTCCCTTGTTATCCATGGATGCACCACCTTCCCCGATTTATTCTTTTGCCAAACTGGTATGAACAACTTTTGTACTTCATCCATGCAGTCTTTAAATACCTTCCATTCCACATCCACTGTCAACCCTTTAAGAATCACCTGCCAGTCTATCTTGGCCAATTCACATCTCATACCTTCAAAGTTACCTTTGTTCAAGTTCAGAACCCTTGTTTCTGACTTAATTTTCTCACTCTCCATCCTAATGAAGAACTCAACCATATTATGGTCACTCTTGCCCAAGGGGCCACGCACAACAAGACTGCTAACTAACCCTTCCTCATTACTCAATACCCAGTCTAGAATAGCCTGCTCTCTCGTTGGTTCCTCCACATGTTGGTTGAGAAAACTATCCTGCATACATTCCAGGAAATCCTCTTCCTCAGCACCCCTGCCAATTTGATTCACCCAATCTACATGCAGATTGAAGTCACCCATTATAACCGTGTTACCCTTGTTGCACGCATTTCTAATTTCCTGTTTGATGCCATCCCCAACTCCAATACTACTGTTAGGTGGCCTGTACACTGTTCCCACTAGCGTTTTCTGCCCCTTAGAGTTTCGCAGCTCTACCCATATCGATTCCACATCCTCCACGCTAATGTCCTTCCTTTCTATTGCATTAATCTCCTCTCTCACCAGCAACGCTACCCCACCTCCTTTTCCTTTTCGTCTATCCCTCCTGAATATTGAATATCCCTGGATGTTCAGCTCCCAGCCTTGGTCATCCTGGAGCCAAGTCTCCGTGATTCCAACTATAGCATAGTTATTAATCGCTATCTGCACCTTCAACTCATCCACCTTATTACGAATGCTCCTCGCATTGAGACACAAAGCCTTCAGGCTTGTTTTTACAAGCCTGTTCCTATCCATGTTCCTATCCAAAAGTCTCTAAAATGCAACTATCATATCTGCTTCCACCACCTGTGGCATAGCATGTTCCAGGCACTCACCACCCTCAGTAAAACACTTGTCTCATACATCTCCTTTAAACTTTGCCCCACTCGCCTTAAAGCTATGCCTTCTAATATTTAATATTTCCATCCTGGGTAAAAATTTCTTGGGTGACACAGCAGTAGAGTTGTTACCTAATAGCTCCAGAAAATTGGGTTCAATCCTGACTACAGGTGCTATCTGTGTATAGTTGGTACATTCTCCCTGTGACCACATGGGTTTTCTCCAGGTGCTCCAGTTTCCTCCTACATTCCAAAGACGTACAGATTTGTAAGTTATTTGGCATCGGTAAAAAATTGTAAAATTGTCCCTATTGTAGGATTATCACTATCCTACACGTTTTAAAATTGTAAAACGTGTAGGATAGTGTTAGTATCTGGGAATCACTGGTCGGCACGGACTCGGTCGGCCAAAGGGCCTGTTTTTGCGCTGTACCTCTAAACAAAACTAAACTGTCTACCCTACATATGCCTCACATAATTTTATATACTTTCCATCAGGTTCCCCCCCCACCCCCACCCACAACCTCCAGTATTCCAGACGAATCAATCTAAATCTGTCCAAAAGAAGGGTCTCAACCCGAAACATCACCCATCCGTATTCTCCAGAGATGCTGCTTGACCTGCTCAGTTACTCCAGCTTCTTGTGTCCAAATCCTCCCTGTAGCTAATACCCCCTAATTGAGGCATCATCTGGTAAAAATCGTTTGTACCCTCTCCCAAGACTATGCATCCTTCCTGTTATGGGGCGATCAGGACTGTATGCAATATTCCAAATGCAGCCTGACCAAAGTTGATTGGAGGCTCTGGGAGATTGGCAGGCTGTAGGTCTTGACAGTCACGGTAGGACTCGCTGGTTGGGACCTCACAGCTCCAGGACTTGTTCCGGGATGTCATATGGCCACGGAAAATTGAAGAATTGACACATCTGAGAGGAGCTGAAGAAGAACATAATTAGTGTAAGAAATGCTTCTGCTGAAATAAAGATTTAAAAAAGCGGAGCGATTGTAATGTATGATAGCAGACCCCTTCTGGGACCAGCACACAAAGAGTCGCCCGACTTCAGCACCATCTATGGGATCACTAAATTCCAATTACGCTTATAATTGCAATTTTTTTTCCTTTTTCGCTTTCCTTTCCCCAACATGGTTACCGGGGAGGCTATGAACCACAAACTGCTCCACAGTGACACCGAGTGGCCACTACGTCAAACTCTGTCATGGGAACAACATTTACTCTTCTGCCCACCCTTGAAAGCAACTGTGCATTGTATCAGGTAGCACTTTTGAAGTAGTAGTGCCATGTCTCTACATAAGACCATAAGATTAAGGTATGTCATTGTTATCAGATGAAAATTGACCAGACTGATTCCTGGGATGTCAGGACTTTCATATGAGTAAAGGTTGGATAGACTCGGCTTGTACTCGCTGGAATGTAGAAGATTGAGGGGGGATCATATAGAAACTTACAAAATTCTTAAGGGGTTGGACAAGCTAGATGCTGGAAGATTGTTTCCGATGTTGGGGGAGTCCAGAACAAGGGATCACAGTCTAAGTATAAGGGGGAATTCCTTTAGGACCGAGATGAGGAAAACATTCTTTACACAGAGAGTGGTGAGTCTCTGGAATTCTCTGCCACAGAAGGTAGTTGAGGCCAGTTCATTGGCTATATTTAAGAGGGCGTTAGATGTGGCACTTGTGGCTAAAGGGATCAGGGGGTATGGAGAGAAGGCAGGTACGGGATACTGAGTTGGATGATCAGTCATGATCACATTGAATGGCGGTGCAGGCTCGAAGGGTCGAATGGCCTACTCCTGCACCTATTTTTCTATGTTTCTATGCTTCTAAAATTGACACAACAGCAAAGGAAAAAACATTAGAACCAGCACCAGAAGCTTATTAGTGCATAAGTGATAGGAGCAGGATTAGACCATTGGGCCCATCCAGTCTACTCCGCCATTCAATCATGGTTAGTTAAAGAGGCAGATTTTAAAAGAGATAAAAGCTGATGATATTTGGGGAAGAAAAAATGCAGAGCACAACGCCTAGCTAACTTGAGTTGATTATGTTCACAGCAGTGTTCAATGATTTAATTAGAAACCCCATGTTGAAATCCTCGCATGTGTCCCTTTGGGAGTCATGATTTGACCAAACTCTTCCTGGGTGAGAAGGTCTTTTCTGTTCTGTACATGTCCGTATGTTTTCATTCTGATGCAGGAGAGTTACTTCTGGTGTCTGTGCCAATACTGTGGATACTCCTCCCAAACCGTCTCGCTGCTGCAAACATGAAACATTTATGTTTTTTCTAAATGTCTTATTTCATAATATGTACTGAACAGAATGCAATTTAAGCAAGCAAATTGGAACATCATGCTGTATCTTGCTTGAAATAACACAGTAACCGTAATATGGATTGCCATCGGAATACAACTTTTCATCAGTTAGAGGGTGAAAAGGGTGGGGAGACTGCAGATCTTCCAGAACTATTGACAATCCAAAACATTGCTGATGCTGGAAATCAGATATAAAAATAGAAAATGTTGGTAACCTAGGCAGGTCAGGCAGCATGTGTACAATAAACATAAAATATAGGTGCAGGAGGAGGCCATTCGGCCCTTCGAGCCAGCACCGGATACAGAATTAAAATACACAGAATTAAAAGAAGACCTTTCATTATTCTGAACACCCTCCAAATGATATGTTAATTTGGTTTATCTTTCTACCAAGTACAGAAGCTCCTTGGCCTACTGTGAGCTTTATTCTGGAAATAGTTGATTGAATTAAAAATAGAATAGTGGAGATTCTCAGTAGGTTAGGTAGCATCTGTGGAGAGAGAAGGAGAGCTGACATTCTCTCATTAATCCAACATTCATCAATAAACCAATACATTTGGAGTAGTGGGGATTCTGCGATTTTGATGGTGTCAAATCATTCTTTCCCACCACTCCTTTCTCTTTTTCTATCCGCTTTAAATCTAATTCACTGCCCTTCTCCCGGTTTTCCTCTGCATTTTTCTTCATATTGCCAATTCAGGGACATCAAGAAGGATGCCGGTTTTCGACTTTTATTTCCAATTGGGTGGTGCCCTATAATGCAGAACTATTGAAGAGTTTCAAATGTCGCATCAATGTCAAAATAAGCTGCTCTGTACAGTCAATCAAATACGTTGAAGTACACCTTGAAGGGGAGTGATCAGGCAGTTTTTGGAATTAACATAAATGACGATATTACACAGTACCTGACTGGCAGATACATTGGTCCTTCAGAGGCAGTAGCATCAATCCTTGGATTTCAGGAGCGAGACCACGCTGTCAATCGACTCCAGGTACATCTACCACAAGAACAATGAGTCGTTATCAGAGTCAATGCTGCTCAGCAGGTGAGGAATGATGATTATGGCGAGAAAGACTTTGACTGAATTCATGGCATTGTGTTCTGAAGATCCATTTGCAAGAACACTATATACGCTGATGTACCCCGATTTTATACATAGAACAATAGGAGATAGCAAAGAAGGAAGGTTGGGAAGAGAGTGGAAGATTTCCCAGGTATCTTTGAAGCCTACTTTCTGGGATGAATGTATACAGTTTCTCCAAGATGTGGTGAACTCTACTACTTGAGTGCGTCACCATTGCGTCAAAGGGCCAGTATCCTTTAAGTCATTGAAGCCACATGATGGAGATATCCTTCGTTCCTTCAAAGACGTCTGCAGAGAAAGCGGTTTGTTGGAAGCTGATGACCATTGGCAACAAACAATGGAAGATGCTGAGACGACAAAACTCCCCAGTGCAATGAGGGATTTCTTTGTTGTTTTGCTGACAAATACTGACATCAACGATCCTCGACAAAATATGGGATCACTTCAAGAATTCAACGTCTGGGGATTGCCTTGAAAGAGAACGAAGAACAAACGGTGATCCAAATATCATGATTGATGAGAGGCATCATGATCAGGCGCTGTTATATATTCAGGACAAGCTTGAGAATTCTAACAATATTCTGGAAAACTTTTATTTGCCATGACCAAGAAATGAAAGGATGGACATTGATCGTGAGAATTTTGATTTACTTAATAAATTGAATTACAATAGATCAGAACAACAGCGATTTCTTGAGGAGAAGAAGCCTCTGCTGAATGCTGAGCAGAGCGAAGTGTATGACCATTTGTGCAACTGCTTGCAAAGAAATCTACCTTAAATGATTTTTATTGATTCACCAGGAGGAACAGGAAAGACATTTCACACATATTTGATCCTCTACAAAGTTAGAGGCCAAGGTTAAGTTGCTATTGCTGTAGCATGCTCTTGTATAACAGCTACATTAACGCCTGGTGGAAGAACTGCACATTTTTGATTCAAGATACCCATCCACATGACGGAGAATACATCGTTCAACATTGACAGCAACTCTAAAATGGGAGATTTCATCAGGAGAGTGAAGCTCATTGTTTGAGATGAGTGCCCAATGATTAGAAGGGAGAGCTTTGAAGTGGTGGACAGAACCCTTCAAGATGTATGCCACAAAGAGGATCCTTTTAGCGGGATTCTTACCATTTGTTGTGGCGATTTTCAACAACTCCTTCCTGTAGTAAAAATGGGAAATGATGTTGTTGTAGAAAATTCCTGCATCAAGAGATCCTACTTGTGGAGAACTTTCACCAAGTTTGATTTGAAGAGGAATATGAGATTGACAGAGGGAGAGGTTGAGTATTCTCAATTTTAGTTGGATGTTGGAGAAGACAGGATTGAAAAGAATGAAGACAATGAAATTAAAATTACAGGAGACATGGTTCTCTCAGCAAGAACACTGGAGGACTGCATTGATAATATCTATCCAGCATTCGACCACCCTGCAACATTATTCTCCGAGAATTGTATCTTGGTTCCTCACAACGATACAATGAGAAGTATCAATTCTACTTGTATCAGATGCTTCCCTGGAACCATAAGGGAGTACTTTTATTTCATTGCTGTGACTGAGGGAACGAATGCTACTCACTTCACAACAGAATTCCTCGATTCAGTCGAGATCTCTGGATTACCACCACACAAATTGGAATTGAAAAAAAGATCTCCGATCATTTTAATGAGGAACTTGCAACCCCCAAGGCTAAGCAATGGAAAGAGGTTGATTGCAGAACAGCTACACAATAATCTTCAAAGATGCCTTCAAAGATGAGATTGTTCTCATTGCTAGGATAAAGATCAATTTGACAGAAGGCGAAGACATTCCCCTTAGGCGGAGCCAATTCCCAATTCAGTCAAGTTTTGCTATGACGATTCATAAAGGGCAAGGACAAACGATGGAGAAGGTGTTGATATACCTCGAGAAACCGGAACTTCGGCATGGACAACTACATGTGGTTCTTGGCTGAGGAAAGCTGAAGGAACATGTAAAAGTATTCCTGAAGGATGGGACATCAACCAGGAATGTTGTCATTAGATATGTGATTCATTGAGGGATGACTCCTGAAGTATATCTCAAATTTTCTTAAAGTTAAAGAAAGAACGCAAAACAGAAGGCAACAAGAGACGCAAGAAATGAACGTCTAGAGTTTCGGCAGCTTGATGATTGCTCCTCAGTTCAACAAGGGATGTTTAACTCAGCAATCACATTTGTGCACGCAAAAGATTAAACATGCTGCCTCAGAAAGAGCTTCAAGGACACATGAAGTGACAAGTCAAATTTTGCCGGTTGCATTGGCTTTTTTGGATAGAAAGTTGTTGATGCTGCAATCTTGCCAGTTGCATTGGCTTTTAGGATAGAGTATTTGGAGCTGCTATCATGCTTCCTGACAAACCTTGCAGATGGATTATTTGCTGCAAGATATACTACCACTGCCCTGCACATCTAGGCTATATGAATCAGGTTCAGTTCAATTATTGAGTCAATTATTGAGTAAATTGCCAAGATATTGATGGTTGAGGATTTGGTATTGCTAATGGCATTCTGTATCAAGTTTAGGTGGTTAGATTCTGCCTTGTTGGAGATGATCTTTATCTTTCTGTTGTTTGACATGAGTATTACTTGCCACTTCGGTCTATTGTCGAGGTCTTCTGTATGTCAACATGGACTGTATTTTCAGAGGAGTTGCAAGTGGTATTGAAAATTCTGTAACCATCAGTGAATATCAACTTTGTATTCATCATGGGGGACAAGGAAATGGCAGATTAGTTGAACAGGTACTTTGGATCCGACTTCACTAAGGAGGACACAAACAATCTTCCTGATGTACTAGTGGCCAGAGGATCTGGGGTGACGGAGGAACTGAAGGAAATCCACATTAGGCAGGAAATGGTGTTGGGTAGACTGATGGGACTGATGGGACTGAGGGTTGATAAATCCCCAGGGCCTGACGGTATGCATCCCAGGATACTTAAGGAAGTGGCTCTAGAAATTGTGGACGCATTGGTGATCATTTCCCAATGTTCTATAGATTCAGTTCCTGTGGATTGGAGGGTAGTTAATGTTATCCCACTTTTTAAGAATGGCAGGAGAGAGAAAACAGGGAATTATGGACCAGTTAGCCTGACATCGGTGGTAGGGAAGATACCGGAGTCAATCATAAAAGATGAAACATTTGGATAGCAAATGGTAACAGGATCGGTCCGAGTCAGCATGGAATTACAAAAGGGAAATCATGCTTGACTAACCTTCTGGAATTTTTTGAGGATGTAACTGGGAAAATGGACAAGGGAGAGCCAGTGTACGTAAAGTACCTTGAGTTTCAGAAAGTGTTTGATAAGGTCCCACCTAGGAGATTAGTGGGCAAAATTAGGGTGCATGGTATTGGGGGTGGAGTGCTGACATGGATAGGAAATTGGTTGGCAGACAGGAAACAAAGAGTAGGGATTAACGGGTCCCTTTCAGAATGGCAGACAGGGACTAGTGGGGTACCGCAAGGCTCGATGCTGGGACTGCAGTTATTTACAATATACATCAATGATTTAGATGAAGGGATTAAAAGTAACTTTAGCAGATTTGCAGGTGACACAAAGCTGGGTGGCAGTGTGAACTGTGAGGAGGATGCTATGAGGATGCAGGGTGACTTGGACAGGTTGGTGAGTCTGCAGATGCATGGCAGATGCAATTTAATGTGGATAAATGTGAGGCTATCCACTTTAGTAGCAAAAACAGGAAGGCAAATTATTATCTAAATTGTGTCAAGTTGGGAAACGGGGAAGTACAACGGAATCTGGGGGTCCTTGTTCATCAGTTAATGAAAGTAAGCATGCAGGTACAGCAGGCAGTGAAGAAAGCAAATGGCATGTTGGCCTTCATAACTAGAGAAGTTGAGTATAGGAGCAAAGAGGTCCTTCTGTAGTTGTATAGGGCCCTAGTGAGACCATACCTGGAGTATTGTGTGCAGTTTTGATCCCCTAATTTGAGGCAGGACATTATTGCTATTGAGGGAGTGCAGCGTAGGTTTACAAGGTTAATTCCCGGGATGGCAGGACTGCCATATGCTGAGAGAATGGAGTGGCTGGGCTTGTATACTCTGGAGTTTAGAAGGATGAGAGGATATCGTATTGAATTATATAAGATTATTAAGGGTTTGGACATGCTAGAGGCAGGAAACATGTTCCTGATCTTGGGGGAGTTCAGAACCAGGGATCACTGTTTAAGAATAAGGGGTAAGCCATTTAGAATGGAGATGAGGAAACACTTTTTCACACAGAGAGTTGTGAGTCTGTGGAATTCTCTGCCGCAGAGGGCGGTGAGGCCGGTTCTGTGGATACTTTCAACAGAGAGCTAGATAAGACTCGTAAAGATAGCGGAATCAGGGGATATGGGGAGAAGGTGGGAATGGGGTACTGATTGGGGATGATCAGCCATGATCACATTGAATGGCGGTGCTGGCTCGAAGGGCTGAATGGCCTACTCCTGCACGTATTGCCTATTGTCTATTATCGGATCTTAAGATGGAAAAAATATTTTGAATATTTGAATGTTGAAAATATTTGGGGCTATTAGAGTGTTTTTTTCCAGCCTTACATTTCAGAGAAAATGAGTGAGTAGCATTCACAACCACAGGCCTGCACATCTAGGGTATATGTATCAGGTTCAGTTCAATTATTGAGTCAATTATTGAATAAATGATGATTGCCAAGATATTGATGGTTGAGGATTTGGTGTTAGTAATGGCATTGAGTATCAAGGTTATGTGGTTAGATTCTGCCTTCTGATCCTGAATGTCGAAAAAACAAAGGAGGTCATCGTCGACTTCAGGATAAACCGGCACAGTCCCACAGCACTTCACATCAATGACAGCGATGTGGAGTTGGTCAGTAGCTCTAAGTTCCTGGGGGTGCAGATCACTAACAGTCTGACCTGGTCAAATAACATCTCATCAATAGTTAAGAGAGCGCAGCAACAGTTGCACTTTCTGCGCCGGATGAGAAGAGCTCACCTTCCCATCCCGTCCTCACCACTTTCTACAGGGGCACCATAGAGAGTATTTTGACCAGCTGTATCTCTGTCTCGTTTGGTGACTGTAAAGCACTCCGACTGGAAGTCCGTGCAGAGAGTGGTGAGGACGGCTGAAAAAATGATCGGGACTTCTCTCCCCTCAATCGAGGATATTGCGACCAAACATTGCATGTTTAAGACCGGCAGTATTATAAAGGACCCCACACATCTCCATCACGGACTGTTCACTCTGCTGCCCTCGGGCAAAAGGTATCATAGAGAACATCAAGGTTCGGCAACAGCTTCTTCCCACGAGCCATCAGACCTGAATGCCATGTAATAGGCTGCCACCATTGTCAAATTTTATCCTTTTATCCATTTTATCCTTCTGTTTATTATCGCGTTGCACAGGGAGCCAAATGCAACGGAATTTTGTTTGGAATTGCATTTATTGATGTATTTCTAAATGACAATAAAGTTTGTTTGATTGATTGATTTGATTGATTTGATTGATTGATTGATTGATTGATTGATTGATTGATTGATTGATTGATTGATTGATTGATTGGTTGATTGATTGATTGATTGATTGATTGATTGATTGATTGATTGATTGATTGATTGATTGACTGATTGATTGATTGACTGATTGATTGATTGATTGATTGATTGATTGATTGATTGATTGATTGATTGATTGATTGATTGATTGATTGATTGATTGATTGATTGATTGTGGGAGATTATCTTTACTTTTCTGTTGTTTGACATGAGTGTTACTTGCCACTTCGGTCTATTGTCGAGGTATTGTGTATGTAAGCATGGACTGCATTTTGTGAGGAGTTGCAAGTGGAATTGAAAATTCTGTAACCATCAGTGAATACCAAATTCGGATCTGAAGATGTAAGAAAGGTCAGTATTTCAAAATATTTGGGGCCAGTGGAATGTTTTTTCCCCTTGATAGCTATTTCAGAATCAGAATCAGATTTTATTCTCCAAGTATGCCTTGCAACATACGAGGAATTTCACTGGCCAGGTCAGTCATACAATTAAAAGCAACAGACTCAAAAACACATTTTAACATGAACATCCACCACAGTGACTCCAACACATTCCTCACTGTGATGGAAGGTGAAGTAAAGTTCAAGGCCTTCCTTTTGTTCTTCCTCAGTTGGGGGCCTTGAGCCCTCCATTGACGGGACGGTCTAGACTCCCGTAGCCGGCGGCGTTCAGGCCCTCCGCGTCGAGGCGTTCCACTTCTGCATCGTGCGGTTGTCGGCTCCCCCGCGCCGGGCAATAAAACCTTGCATCGGGGCTGGTCGAAACTTCTGCGGCATTGGAGCTCCCGAACTAGCCTCTCCCGAGACTGCGAGCCCTTGATGGTAAGTCCCAGGCAAGGGATCAGCTGCGATGTTAAGTTCGCGCCCCGCGGTGGGGCTCACGACAGTCCGAGGAGGCTTCCAACTCTATCGATGGTAAGCCGCAGAGCCCGGAGAATGTGATCTGAAAATCAATCACATCTCCGGGAAGGTAAGAACTTTTAAAAAGTTTCTCCGAAAGATCTCCGAAAAAGGGAGCAAGACGAAAGTAATGAAGAGGCGCAACAAGAAAAAACTGAACGTCTCAATGATCAATGAGAAAGAACGTAAAACAGAGGGGTGCAAGACACACAACAAGAAATAATGAACATGTCGAGGATCAAAGAGAAAGAACACAAAACAGGGGAGCAAGAGATACAACAAGAAAGAACTGAACTGAATAAATCTCATCTTTAACGTTTACATTGTTATATTTTAAGAGATTCACATTTTAAGCTGTAATAAATCCCTTTTCCACTTGCCGTGCCTGTCAGCCATGCCTGCGCAGTTGAGGGCTATGGGTGAGTGGTGGAATATTGCGTTCGGGACCAACTCTCCCATGAGAAACCGCCCCCCCCCCCCCCCCCCTGCCTTGGGGGAGCAGACCCAACGTAGTTGGTCTAGTCTCCTTTAAATTCTGGCTCTCACATTAAAACTATGGCCTCTAGAATTTGAGTTTTCCATCTTGGGAACAAGGTTCTAACTGTCATTGCTATCTGTGCCTCATGACAGTTAGAACCTTGATTAATTAGAACCTCATTACAAACTTCTATCAGTTTTCCCTCAACCTCTGATATTCCAGAGGAAACAATCCAATGTCCAGTCTCCTGATAGCTAATACCCTCTAATCCAGGCAGCACTCCGGTAAAAGGAAGATTCAAGAAACTACAGAAGTTGGTTTACAAATAAAAAGACACAAAGTGCTTGAATAACTCAGCAGGTTAGGTAGCATCTCTGAAGAACATGGATAGGTGATGTTTTGGGCCGTGACCCTTCTTCAGACTGATTGTTTTGGGCGGGAGGGGATGCTGTAAGAGAGGAGGGGCAGGACAAAGCCACTCTGTCTAAACCCTGTCCCTATACCTCCTCCCTCATATCCATCCAGGTAACCCAACATTCTTTCCAGATGCCTGTCCCTATACCTCATTCCTCATATCGAACTAGGGACCCCTGTAATTCTTTCCAGTGAGACAGTGTTTTTTTTTGCACCTCCTCTAATTTTTTCTCCTGCATTTGTCACGAGTCACTCAAAACAATCTCATGGTATAAAGCAGTGGTCGACAACCTTGTTCTGCATAGGGGCCAGGACCCATGTTTGTGAGCGGATGGCACCATCTATATAACCAAAAGTCTCATCTTGACCACTTCCTGTCTGCGTGTATATTGATTTTAGAAAAAACGCTACCCTATATCGATATGATATTTGGCCATCTTACTCACAGTCCTTCTCTGCTGCGGCAGCTGCGTGGATTTTTCCGATCGATGAAAAATAAAAAAGGTATGAGTGTTTTAAAAATCTTGAGGTCCACCACGATTAAGGTAACGCCCCTTCAGTCACTCTGGAAGAACACGAGGGTGCAGCCACAATGTCATTCTAAACTGTGAATCAACTGAACTGTGAGTCTGCAATGTACTTGCAATAAATGATTTGTTAGCCTTTAATGGCAATGCAATGAGTTGTTTGGCAATTTGGTTGCCTGCACTCTGCTTGAAAAGCTATGAAATTGAATGTGGCGGCCTGCGCTCTGCTTGAAATGCAATGAAATTGAATGTGGTGGCCTGCACTCTGTTTGAAATGCTGTGTAATTGAATATGGTGGCCTGCACTCTGCCTGAAATGCTGTGAAATTGAATGTGGTGGCCTGCACTCTGCCTGAAATGGAATTTCAAGGAACAGCAGTGAGTGAACTGCCAGCCCACCAGCCCTGAGTGACTGATCTACCAGCCCACCAGCCCTGAGTAAATGTGCTGCCAACCCACCAGCCCTGAGTGACTGAACTGCCAGCCCACCAGCCCTGAGTGACTGAACTGCCAGCCTACCAGGCCTGAGTGACTGAGCTGCCAGCCCAAGAATCCATTTGGCCCACAATGTCAATACTAACCCTCTGGAAACCAGTTCCTTTGGTCCACAACACCCATACTAGCACTCCAGAAATCCCCCCCCCCCCCCCCCCCCCCCACCTATTGGCCACCAACATTGGAATTGGTGGAGAAGTGGAATATTGCGTTGGGGGACCACCCCTCCCGTGTGAACATGGAACCCAATGGGACCCACTTCGTCTAGTAGTTAATAAATGGAGGTAATAATAATACATACTAACTAAATTAGTCATTCATAATAATACATACTAATAATACAGAAATTAATAATAATACATACTAATAACACATACGAACTAGTGTGACATGATGTTGTTTTTCGCATTAGTTTTCACGTGTTTTTCAATTCGTTTTCTGCAGATCCCAGATCCCTCGCATGCCCCGGGACTGGCTGCAGTTCCCAGATCCCTCACGTTCCCAGGACTAGCTGCAGTTCCCAGGTCTCTTGCGTACCCTGGGGCTGGCTGCGGTTCCCAGGTCGCCTGCATGACCCGGGACTGGCTGCAAAACCCAGGTGTCCTGTGTGACCCAGACTGGCTGTAGCACCCAGGTCGCAAAAACTAAATGGAAAAAAATATGCCTGCGCGCCGGATGATTTCAGAGTACGGGCCGGATCTGGCCCATGGGCCGTAGGTTGCCTACCCCTGGGTATTAAGTCACAACACGAGACAATCCTGGTCATTCTTACTTCTTCCTCCTCCCGTTGGGCAGGAGATACAGAAGCCTGAAAGCGCACACCATGAGACTCAGGAACAGCTTGTTCCCTTATATCAGGCTTCTAAATGTTACTCCCATATGCTAGTGTACTGTGTAATTCACCTCTACCCCATTTCACACATTGGACTTTGTCTTTGGAACTGATATGGTACAATGCCAATAACTCTATCTTCCCCTTTATTTTACCTATTGTGCTCAAGTTTGGCTTGACTGTATTGATATATAGCATTATCTGATTTGATTGCATGCAAAATAAAGCCTTTCCTCGATACACATAACATTAATGAACTAAACCTAAACTCTTTATGCTAACTTGTCAGTGCTGACCAAGGTGCTACCTAAACTAGTCCCATTCACCTGTGTTTGGCACATATCCCTCCAAACCTTTGTGTTAAAGAAGGAACTGCAGATGCTGAAGAGGGGTCTCGACCCGAAACGTCGCCTATCTCCTTCGCTCCTTAGATGCTGCTGCACCCGCTGAGTTTCTCCAGCTTTTTGTGTATCCCTCCAAACCTTTCCTATCCATGTACTTATCCAACTGTCTTTTAAATATTGCAATTGAACCCACCTCTCCAACTTTCTCCTGTAGCTCATTTCACGTATGGATCATACTCCATGTGAAAGACTTGGCCCTCAGGTCCCTTTCAAATCTTTCTCCTTTTACCTTAAACCTACCCTCTCTGGTTTTAGATTCCCCTTCCCTGGAGAAAAGGCTGTGAGCATCTACCTTATCTATGCCCCTTATCATTTTATAAACTTCTAGGTCACTCCTCACCTGGAGGTTCTACTGCAGTTGTACAGAGTCTTGATGAGACTACACCTGGAGTATTGCGTACAGTTTTGATCTCCTAATCTGAGGAAATACATTCTTGCCATAGAGGGAGTACAGAGAAGTTTCACCAGCTGATTCCTGGGATGGCAGGACTTTCATATGAAGAAAGACTGGATAGACTCGGCTTGTGCTCACTAGAATTTAGAAGATTGAGGGGGGATCTTATAGAGACTTACAAAATTCTTAAGGCATTGGACAGGCTAGATGCAAGAAGATTGTTCCCGATATTGGGGAAGTCCAGAACAAGGGGTCACAATTTAAGGATAAGGGGTAAGTCTTTTAGGACCGAGATGAGAAAAACATTTTTCACACAGAGAGTGGTGAATCTGTGGAATTCTCTGCCACAGAAGGTAGTTGAGGCCAGTTCATTGGCTATATTTAAGAGGGAGTTAGATGTGGCCCTTCTGGCTAAAGGGATCAGGAGGTATGAAGAGAAGGCAGGTACAGGATACTGAGTTGAATGATCAGCCATGATCATATTGAATGGCGGTGCAGGCTCAAAGGGCCGATTGGGCTACTCCTGGACCTATTTTCTATGTTTCTATGTTTCCTTCTCCTCAGGGAAAACAGTGCCATCCTATGCACACAGTGGTGCAGTGGTATGGCAACCATACAGCACCAGAGACCCAGGTTTGATCCCGACTATGGGTGCTGTCTGCAGCTGGGTTTTTCCCAGGTGCACCGGTTTCCTCCCACACTCCAAAGACGTACAGGTTTGTAGGTTAATTTACTTCTGTAAAGTGTAAATTGTCCCTGGTGTGTAGGATAGTACTAATGTACAGGGTGATCGCTGTACAAAAATCTGAAGATATTCTGTCCAAGTTAGCCTTTATGTTACATTTCCCTACAATATAACACTAACTACAATTCAAAAACACTTCATCAGCTGTGAAATGGTTTGTGACATCTCTCGGTGTGAAATTTATTTCTTGCAATTTATTTTTGACTTTTGTTTATATTTCATCTACTGGCAATTTAAGCCAGTGGTTTCATACCTTGAGCTGATTTTAAAACCTAGACGCTGATAGGCTGGGTGAAATTTCTCACAGAGGAATACCAGTTAAAGTGCAAGAAGCAAGGAAAAGCATCTGAAAAAAATTTACTACATTAGACGCAACACTAAAAGTAAGATTGGTGTCAACACCAAGTGACCACGATGTGGTTTTGAAAAAATGCTCTTATTGTTAAACGCGATTGAAGGTGTTGACGCAGTTGCAAATAGCAGGCTAAAATCACTTGTGAAACCTCAACCTTATCGAGGAACAGATTTAACTGTATTTGATATCAGGTTACCAGAGGACATAAACTGTAGCTAGTAACAAGTCCAACGCCCAGGTACAAGGCCATGATGAATAAAAGAGAAAGAGTTTATTCATTTTCCCATGATACTAAATCACAAGCCATCAACATCTTTGGGTTCATTATTGACCAGAGGGTTAACTGGACTAGCTAAATACTATGGGTTCAAAGGTAGTCAAGCTTGGATTTTAAAAATTTGCCTTACACCCCAGGATGTATACATTGCTAGCATGAAATTTTAAAAAATAACATTTCAGGAGAGGTTATGATTAGACATAAAATATAAAACCAGATTATTATTAAAGATAGATGTTGCAAAGAGGAGAATTAACTGAAAATACAGTGCAAAAGTTTATTACATTTTTTATCACTTTAACATTTTCTAAAGTCATAAGGCTTTATATTTCACTCTGAGTGGAGCCAGTCATTCATAAAGCCTACACTTTCCTAACTAGCCAAAGAGCAAGACACCTCTGCCAGGGACGAGGGCAGGATCCTCGCATGCATCTCAGTCATCAATCAGAACTAAAGAACTGTGAATGAGCTATACAGGGTCTGAACTGGGAGATGTCCATTAGGGGTCCATTGCAGACTATGACAGAGCTCCATTCCCAAAAACTGTTTGTAACCCAAACAGATCGTAAATTGAAAAAGAATAATTAAATGAATCATCAAACACCATACTCTTGTTTAAAAAGACTACACAAATAATCAATGGCCAGTTCAGCTCACCTGCAATGATAAACAAATTACTAGAAAGTGAGTGAGTGGATGAGGAGAGAAGGCAAGGAGAAATGTTTCATTCCCACCCAGCAGAAGATGCCTCCATTCCCGCAGCAGCCGGCAAATTCATCCTGATAGCCTCTCAAATGCTCGTTCATATGTACAGGCTACACCTAAATCACACATTTATAACCTAGGAAGAACCCATGGAAAGTTATATTCGATAGTTAAGTAGGTGAAGAAATCAAAATAAGAGGAGAAAGATTGTACAGAAGGAAAGAGAAGAGATAGAAAGGATTAAAAGTAAACTTTGGATGACGATGTCGAACCAGTGTTAATTAGGAAATGAGATACAGAATGGAGGAGGACTTATCATAAAATTATAGAAACAAAACAAGGATGAAGGCAGCCAGGTCTTCAACTACAAGCATCAATTCTGTCCCCACAGAAGCTGCTTAACCTGTTCGGTGTTTGCAGCGGTTTCTTTTTTGAAGTCAACCAGAAATCTTTGATTGGACTTTACTGGCTTTATCCTGCACTAAACGATATTCCCTTATCATAGAAACATAGAAACATAGAAAATAAGTGCAGGAGTAGGCCATTCGGCCCTTCGATCAATATGATCATGGCTGATCATCCAACTCAGAATCCAGTACCTGCCTTCTCTCCATACGCCCTGATCCCTTTAGCCACAACGGCCGCATCTAACTGCCTCTTAAATATAGCCAATGAACTGGCCTCAACTATCTTCTGTGGCAGAGAATTCCACAGATTCACCACTCTCTGTCTGAAAAATGTTTTTCTCATCTCGGTCCTAAAAGACTTCCCCCTTATCCTTAAACTGTGACCCCTTGTTCTGAACTTCCCCAACATAGGGGACAATCTTCCTGCATCTAGCCTGCCCAACCCCTTAAGAATTTTGTAAGTCTCTATAAGATCCCCCCTCAATCTTCTAAATTCCAGCGAGTACAAGCCAAGTCTATCCAGTCTTTCTTCATATGAATCAGTCTGGTGAACCTTCTCTGTACTCCCTCTATGGCAAGAATGTATTTCCTCAGATTAGGAGACCAAAACTGTACGCAATTTTCCAGGTGTGGCCTCACCAAGACCCTGTACAACTGCAGTAGAACCTCCCTGCTCTTATACTCAAATACTTTTGCTATGAATGCTAACATACCATTCGCTTTCTTCACTGCCTGCTGCACCTGCATGCCTACTTTCAATGACTGGTGTACCATATCACCCAGGTCTCGTTGCATCTCCCCTTTTCCTAATTGGCCATCATTCAGATAATAGTCTACTTTCCTGTTTTTGCCACCAAAGTGGATAACCTCACATTTATCCACATTATACTGCATCTGCCATGCATTTGCCCACTTACCCAACCTATCCGAGTCACCTTGCAGCCTCCTAGCAACCTCCTCACAGCTAACACCGCCCCCCAGCTGCGTGTCATCCGCAAACTTGGAGATGTTGCATTCAATTCCCTCATCCAGATCATTAATACATATTGTAAATAGCTGGGGTCCCAGCACTGAGCCTTATGGTACCGCACTAGTCACTGCCTGTCATTCAGAAAAGGACCCGTTTACTCCTACTCTTTGCTTCCTGTCTGCCAGCCAGTTCTCTATCCATATCAATACTGAACACCCAATACCATGTGCTTTAAGTTTGCATACTAATCTCTTCTGTGGGACCTTGTCGAAAGCCTTCTGAAAGTCCAGATATAACACTGGTTCTCCGTTATCCACTCTACTTGTTACATCCTCAAAAAATTCTATAAGATTCATCAGACATGATTTACCTTTCATAAATCCATGCTGACTTTGTCCAATAATTTCACCACTTTCCAAATGTGCTGCTTTCCCATCTTTAATAACTGACTCTAGCATTTCCCCCACTACCGATGTTAGACTAACTGGTCTATAATTCCCTGTTTTCTCTCTCCCTTCCTTTTTAAAAAGTGGGGTTACATTAGCTACCCTCCAGGAACTACTCCAGAATCTAAAGAGTTTTGAAAAATTATCACTAATGCATCCACTATTTCTGGGGCGACTTCCTTAGGTACTCTGGGATGCAGCCTATCTGGCCCTGGGGATTTATCGGCCTTTAATCCATTCAATTTACCTAACACCACTTTCCGGCTAATCTGGATTTCACTCAGTTCCTCCATCTCATTTGACCCCCGGTCCCCTGCTATTTCCGGCAAATTATTTATGTCTTCCTTAGTGAAGACAGAACCAAAGTAGTTATTCAATTGGTCTGCCATGTCATTGTTCCCCATGATCAATTCACCAGTTTCTGACGGCAAGGGACCTACATTTGTTTTAATTAATATTTTTCTCTTCACATATCTATAAAAACTTTTGCAGTCAGTTTTTATGTTCCCTGCCAGTTTTCTTTCATAATCTATTTTCCCTTTCCTAATTAAGCCCTTTGTCCTCCTCTGTTGGACTGAATTTCTCCCAGTCCTCTGGTAGGTTGCTTTTATGGCTAATTTGTATGCTTCATCTTTTGTTTTGATACTATCCCTGATTTCCCTTGTTATCCACGGATGCACTACCTTCCCTGATTTATTCTTTTGCCAAACTGGGATGTACAATTGTTATAGTTCATCCATGCAGTTTTTAAATGCCTTCCATTGCATATCCACCATCAACCCTTTAAGAATCACTTGCCAGTCTATCTTGGCCAATTCACGTCTCATACCCTCAAAGTTACCTTTCTTTAAGTTCAGAACCCTTGTTTCTGAATTAACAATGTCACTCTCCATCCTAATGAAGAACTCAACCATATTATGTTCCCTCTTGCCCAAGGGGCCACGCACAACAAGACTACTAACTAACTCTTCCTCATTACTCAATACCCAGTCAAGAATAGCCTGCTCTCTCATTGGCTCCTCTACACATTGGTTTAGAAAACTATCCTGCATACATTCCAAGAAATCCTCTTCCTCAGCACCCCTGTCAATTTGATTCACCCAACCTATATGTTCATTGAAGTTACACATTATAACTGATTTACCTTTGTTGCACGCATTTCTAATTTCCTGTTTGATGCCATCCCCAACTCCACTACTACTGTTAGGCGGCCTGTACACAACTCCCACTAGCGTTTTCTGCCCCTTAGTGTTTCGCTGCTCTACCCATATCGATTCCACATCCTCCATGCTAATGTCCTTCCTTTCTATTGCGTTAATCTCCTCTCTAACCAGCAATGCTACTCCACCTCCTTTTCGTTTCTGTCTATCCCTCCTGAATATTGAATATCCCTGGATGTTCAGCTCCCAGCTTTGGTCACCCTGGAGCCATGTCTCCGTGATCCCAACTATATCATATTCATTAATAACTATCTGCACATTCAACTCATCCACCTTATTACGAATGCTCCTTGCATTGAGACACAAAGCCTTCAGGCTTGTTTTTACAACACTCTTACCCCTTATACAATTATGTTGAAAAGTGTCCCTTTTTGATTTTTGCCCTGGATTTTACTGCCTGCCACTTTTACTTTTACACCTTGCTACCTATTGCTTCTGCCCTCATTTTACACCCGTCTGTTGCTCTGCTCATGTTCCCATCCCCCTGCGCATTAGTTTAAATCCTCCCTGACAGCACTAGCAAACACTCCCCCAAGGACATTGGTTCCATTCCAGCCCAGGTGCAGACCATCCTGTTTGTACAGGTCCCACCTCCCCCAGAACTGGTTCCAATGCCCTAGAAATTCGAATCCCTCCCCCTTGCACCATTTTTCAAGCCACGTATTCATCTGCAATATCCTCCTATTTCTACTCTGACTAGCATGTGGCACTGGTAGTAATCCAGAGATTATCATCTGTACACTTTGAATACCTCGATTGTAATCATGTGTTGTCTTTCCACTGACATGTTAGCACGCAACAAAAACTTTTCATTGCACCTTGGTACACGGGGCAATAAGCTATACTGAAATCACATTGATTCCTTTTTTTAAAATTATTTTTATTAGAAGTAAATACATAATAAAAAGCATTTTGTTCGTTGTAATCATACATTATCAATATTATTTATATTAACAATTGTATAGTAATTGTACTTCTATATATTTTTTCCAATTTTTATAAAGATAGAAATTAATAGAGAGAGAGAAAACAAAAAAGAGAAGGAAAAGTTGAAGAAGAATGGAGTGTTCAATAGATTATGCATCGTTGGAGATATATCCGGGTTTTATGAAATGTAATTCTTCATCTATTCTTTGATTCAGGTTTCAGTCGGGTTCTCGTGCTGAACCAGTTTGCTCCTTCAAATATTCAATAAATGGGGACCATATTATTGTAAATAGTTCTTGTTTGTCCATTAAGACAAATCTTAATCTTTCCAAATATAGGGTCTCCAACATTTCAGTAGTCCACATTTTAATTGTGGGGGTTATAGAGCCTTTCCAAAATTTTAATATTAATTTTTTTCCCGATTATTAAACTATAATCGATAAAGGTTCTTTGATTCGATGTAAATAATTGATTTTGTTCTATTATTCCTAATATTATTCATTTTGAATCAGGGATCAATTTGGTATTGACGACTTCCGAAATTATCTTTAAAATTTCCATCCAAAAATTCTTAATCTTTATACAGCTTACGAATGTGTGCGTTAGATTAGCCTCTAAGTGTTGACATTTATCACAAATAGGGGAAACGCATGGAAAAATTCTATTCAATTTGGTTTTTGAATAATGCAATCTATGTAATACTTTAAATTGTATTAAAAAATGTCTAGCATTTAACGAACAGTGATGTATATGTTGTAAGCTTTCGTCCCAAATTTCTGGCCTTATTGTTTGACCTAATTCATTTTCCCAATATTGCCTATATAATTCCGTCTTTGGTGCATCATTATCTAATAGAATATTATAAATACAAGATATCAATTTCTCTGTGTTCGGATGCTTATTCAAACATTCATCAAAAATTTATATCTTTCTAATTCTATAGTCATGTGTATTTGACTTAGCATAGTCTCTAATTTGTAGATAGCTAAAGTAATCTTTTGGTTGAAGCTCATAAATTTGTTGTGATTCCTGAAATGAGAGAAATGAACTATTCCTATAGAGATCACCCATCTTTGTAATTACATGATTTTTCCATTGTAAAAAACCCTTATTCATCAATGAGGGTTTAAATGTAGCATTGTTTACAATGAAATCACATTGATTCCAACCAGCTCTCTGCCTATTCAATCCCATCCCTCTGCTCTTTCTCTGTCCCCATACAACCCGCAGTTGCTTGTTCAATTTCCTTCCAAAAGCCATAACAGTCTTTATTTCCACCACACTTACAAGAAATGAACTTCAATTCATAAGGACTCTTTCCCTACCTCCCTCCCCTTTGTGTTTTACACACTGCTTTGCATCCAACTACACAGATGAAAGAGATTTAAGATGCAACATGTAATTAGATCCATCTGGAATGAAGGGAGAAGAAATACATCAGACTTACTGCAGATTAATATACAGTTCCTAATAGTATGTGAGCACTGAAGGTCGACTTAGTGTGCAGGCAAATTTACATGATGAGTAATGGGCCATGAAATAACAAAGGAACTTGGGAGATTCCAGCTGTCCTAAAAAAAACTAGGAGGAAGGTGGAGTGGAAGTGGGAAACAAAATCATTTTTATTATGGACATGGGACTCTTTATTCATCGTGCGTGGATGAAAAAGAGTCCTGTGTACACGATTTTTATCTGTTAGGATGCTATTCATTAACAACTGCTGGCCTGTTATTAACTGGCTTGACTTCTTCATGCCCCTAACTCACTCCACTCTCACCCCTTCTGAACGCACAGCCCTGTGCTCACTCACCAACAATCCCATCATTGTTATTAAACCCGCTAGGAGGGGAGGTGCCGTTGCAGTCTGGGAGGTTGACCTCTACCGTGCTGAGGCAAGACGGCAACTCCCAGACACCTCCACATCCCTACCCTTTGACCATGACCCCACAGATGAGCACCAGGCCATCACCTCACAGACTGTTAATGATCTCACCGCCTCTGGTAATCTTCCCTCCACAGCTTCCAATCTTATAGTTCCCCAGCCCCACATTGCCTGCTTCTATTTGCTTTCCAAAATCCACAAAAAAGACTGAACTGGGCAGACCTATTGTTTTTGAGTGAGTTTACCCCAAAACGTCATCTCAAAATGCCTTGATTCCATACTATCCCCCCTTTTTCAGTCCTTTCCCACTTACATCCAAGACACCTCACATGCCCTTCAACTCTTCATTAACACACTTGCTAGGCCAACACTCCTTTATCTTTACCATGGATAATCATTTTACACCTCCATCCTCCTTGAAGGTCTCAAGGCCGTCCAATTTTTCCTTGAACAGAGAAACTATCACTTTCCTTCTACCAACATTCACCTCCACCTGGCAGAATGTGTCCTCAGCCTCAACAAGTTCTCCCTTGACTATTCTCACCTTCTTCAAGTTAAGGGTGTAGCCATGGGCTCTCGCAAGGGCACCAGCTATACCTGCCTTTTTTTTGTTATACAGAACATAGAACAGTACAGCACAGGACAGGCCCTTTGGCCCATAATATTAGTGCCGAACATGATGCCCAGATAAACTGATCTAATCTCCCTGTACATGATCCATATACCTTTATTCCTTGCACTTCCATGTGCCTCTCCAAAAAGCCTCTATTATATCTACCTCTACCATCACACCTGGCAATGCGTCCCAGGCCTCCACCATTCTCTGTGTTAAAAACTTGCCACACACATGTCCATTAAACATTCTCCCTCTCACCTTATAGTTATGCCCACTAATGTTGGACATTTCCACCCTGGCAAAAAGGTCTGCCTGCCTACCTTATCTGTGCCTCTCATAATTTTATACACCTATCAAGTCTCCCCTCAACTGCCAGCATACCAGAGAAAACAATCCAAGTCTATCCAACCTCTTCTTGTAGCTGAAACCCTCTAATCCAGGCAGATTTCTGGTAAACCTCATCTGTACCCTCTCCAAACCTGCATATCTTTCCTGTAATGGGGCAGCTAGCACTCCACTCATCGGTTCACTCATCTCTTCCCACCCAACCCACCCCCTCCCCAGGTATTTTCCCCTGTAACCGCATGAGATGTAAAACAAGTACCTATACCTCCTCCCACACATCCATCCAAAGACTGAAACAGCCCGTCCAAATGAGACAGGTTTACATTTTCTTCTTCTTACCCCATCTACTGCAACCGGTGTTTCCGATATGTCCTCCTTTACATTGGCGAGTCCAAGACTGGACTAAGCGATCATTTAGCTGAACACTTATGCTTGGTCTGCCAAGGCCTACAGCTGTCTCCCAGTTAATTCTGCTTCCCTTTCCCAAACAGGCCTTTCTGTCCTGGGCCTCCATTACCAGAATGAAGCGACACGTAAATTGGAGGAACAAAACCTCATATTCTGCTTGGGTAGCTTACAACCCTACAATATTCAATGAATATTGAGTAGAAACAAAGAACTGCAGATGCTGGGTTACGCAAAGGGACACAAAATGCTGGAGTAACTCAGTGGGTCAGGCACAAACTCAGGAGAACATAGATAGGTGACTGAAGTTCCTGAACTGAAATGTCACCTATGATGTTCTTCATTGATGCTGCCTGACCTGTTGAGTAACTAGTTCTTTGTTCCAACCATCTGCCTATCAAAACCTCCCTCACCTCTGTCGACCTATTACCTGCCATGCTTTGTTCTGTTTCTCTCCTTTTCCAACATTCTTCTCCCAGCCCCCATAATCAGTCTGAGGAAGGGTCTCAATCTGAAATAACACCTATCCATGTTCTCCAGAGATGCTACCTGACCTTTAGTTTAATTTAGTTTTGTTTAGTTTAGAGATACAATGCGGAAATAGGTTCTTTGGCCTACCAAGTCCGCAACGACCAGCGATCACCCAGTACAGTACATTAGCACAATCCTACAGACTAGTGACAATTTACAATTTTAATCAAAGCCAAAGCCAATTAACGTACAAACCTGAACGTCTTTGCAGTGTGGGAGGAAACCAAAGCTCCCGGAGAAAATCCACACAGTCACAGGGTGAACGGACTAACTTCATACAGACAGCACCTGTAGTCAGGATCGAACATGGGTCTCTGGCGCTGCAAGGCAGCAAGTCAACCATTGTGCTGCTGTGCCGGCCTGCTGAGTTACTCCAGCATTTTGTGTCCTTTCCAATTTTCTTTCATGTGTCAGCATACTATTTCTGGATTCTCCACCTAAAGCTCACTGCCTCTCTAACTCTCCCGCCCTTTTAAGATATTATATCCTTTTCACCAAGTGCTTTGCCACACTTATAGTCAAATATTTTGTTTGATTTTGTTCCCAGAAAATATATAATCAGTTTGAATGTACTAAAGTGGTATAAAAATGTAAGTTATATTCTACAAGATTGTAAAGGGGAATTTCCCCATGAACATTCAGAATAAGTCACATTGATACAATGTCACTTAGCAGAGGATGTGCCCTTTCACCCACTGAGTCCCCTGGAACCATCCAGAACCCATTTACACTAATCCTACATTGATTCTACCTTATTTTCCCCACATTATCATCAACTCCCCTGCACCACCTCCCCTACCCCTCCCTGCCAGATACTACCATGGCACATTAACACTATCCTACACACACTAGTGACAATTTACATTTATACCACGCCAATTAACTTACAAACCTGTACGTCTTTTGAGTGTGGGAGGAAACCGAAGATCTCAGAGAAAACCCACGTAGTCATGGGGAGAGCATACAAACTCTCGTACAGAAAGCACCCGGGTCTCCGGCGCTGCAAGTGCTGTAAGGCAGCAACTCTACCGTTGCGCCACTGTGTCGCCCACACCACCCACAAATTGCACCCCGTGCCGTAATGTGGGAGGGAACCATAGCACCCAGAGGAAACTGACATGGTTATAGGGAGAATATGTAAAGTCTACACAAGCAGCACCAGGCCAGAAGAGAACCCAGGACACTAGAGCATGTGGCAGCAGCTTTACTAGCTGAACTACCGTGCCACCTTTGTGCGAGACCTCAGTCAGGCAAGAATATTTTGCTCCTCTTAGACATGTCAAATGTTTTATTAAAATACAGAATCTTGCGTTTTCTTTCTCCGGTTTCAGTTCACAATTAAGTAAATTGATTTCAATAACTTACCATGATAGATTGCTGGGCCAACATCTGTGAATAGGTTCCGCTACTTGCAGCCCAGGACCCCATTCTGGTTGAAAAAAATGATCTTTCCCAGTTTTAGCATCAGTTCCCTCTTGTCATCAAATACAACAACATAAGAAAATGCAATTAATATGTAAATTAGATGAAGTATAGATCCTTTTTCGCTTTTTTTAACTGGATTGGCTTCCAGATATGGAAAAACATAAAAAGGTTTCCTTGTGCTGATGTGATGCATATTGTACATTGTAAAACAGTGACGGAAATCTTCACAATTATTTAAGAATACCAGAAAAACTTAGAAAACCACCAATGGCCAAACAATCTGTAGCTGAAGATTTAAAGTATCTATGATCCATGGACACTCGCTGACCTCCATATGTTTGCCAGAAATTTTGGTTTCCATTTCAATAATGATAGTAATTTTCACTTCAGTTGGGGAATAAGTTTAAACCACTTTCTTGTAGATCTACCTAGAGGGCATGGTGTATTTAGGGCTGGCCTCTTCAAAAGAGAAGTAAACCACTTTGGATTTGTTGTCTAATGTTGAGGCCCCTCGCTGTAACCTTGATCTAACTGCAGCCCAGCTCTGAACAGTTACAAATCAGACCAAACAAGAACACTGATGGGTCTAAGCGGCACACAGCCCTGGGAACCCAGTAACCTTTGAATTAGTAGAAATGATCATTAAGCTGAACTTCTTTGACAAAGCCTTTATATTTTGACCCTGGTTTATGAAGAATGGCAATAATTTTCAATTCCCACAGTCTGCAACTTCACGGGGGGGGAAAATCTTCAAGGTCCTATTAAATTAAAACCAGTTGAGAAATATATATGAAAATGAAAGAAAATATGACAAGGGTTCGATAGTTCTAGCATTGTCAATTTTGAGGAAAGTTTATGATTTTAATGACATTTAGGCGACCATCATTTATGTTAAATTTTCATGCAATGTCCAATCATAGATCGATTTATTTGAATTTGGGATTGTTTTGTATTGAATTTGTATTACAATTCTGCATTATTAAACATAACAAAATACCCTGTGTTCTGAGAAAACTCCAGACGTTAAAGGTAGCTGTTCATTAAAATTGAATTTCAAGTTTTCATAACGCACACAGTATGTTAGTGAAGTAGTTTGGGAAATTACAGAACTATCTTAACTAGGCAATTGTCATAACTAGACAATTCATGCTGTACATGTTTAAGCATTAAGGCTTTGTGTTTGAATTGTGAAGTTCATTCTGCAATTGTGAACAGTTGGAATAAATGGCACCTTGTTCTGGATGAGATATTCATCGCAAACCCTGTCTGCCATCGCAGGTTCAATAAAAATATCCCATGACACCATTACAGAACATCAAATCTCATCCAGGATGACATAGGCCAATGTTACAAAACAAAATATATATATATTTTGTATTATTTTTGTTGTTGTTTATGTGCACTTGGTATTTTCATATAGGCAGTTGTATCTCTTGCATTACAACAGTAACTACACATCAGAAGGAAAGTTTATTGACTGTAAAGTGGTTTGGAACATTCTGAAAAGCCTTGTACAAATAGTCTTTTTTTCCTATTTTACAGTTACTGTAGTTCCCTCATGGCCATTTACCCAACTCTCATATCATTATCAAGCCTGGTCCAGCTGGTACCTCATTTGATGAGAATTGCAGAAGCAATTCAAAGCACCTTCATACAATGAGAAACAATTTACACGCGTGTTATTTCGATGGACTGCTGTATCTCCACTGATTTTTATGAGGAGTTTGATTTGCATTATCTAATCACTTTTCTCATCTTTCCCTTGGTCCAGAACTGCAGGAATTCCTCTGCATTGCATTGGGAATTTACACTGATATATAGGATATTCTTTTGAAACGTAGCAGAATAGATCCAGTGATTTCAAACACCAGTTATGACTGGCAAATACTGAGCTCCTGTGATCTTTCCCAACCAGTTTAAAAAGTTGGCTCTCCCCGAACAAATTGGCCATATCCCAATCAAATTAATCACCACATGTTTAAGCTAATTGCATCCGTTTATAGACCTGAACATGAGCAGTTGTATTTTTAGGTAAAAGCACTAATTGATAGCTTTAATTAGCCATTTAATTTACAAAAGGAACCGATTGATATAAACCAATGTAAATTGTTCTGCCTAGAATTTTTTAGATCAAGTTTATAATATAAGGTTATTTGCAGGTGGTTTACCAGACAATAGAAACGTACGTGTCTTTGTGGTAAATCTACTTCCAGCTGTATTAATTAATTAAGGAATGTTTTAATTAAATTTTAAATTTACATTTTGAAGCACTGGTTCAAGGAAGATTTTACAGCTGGCAATATCCAAATGTTTAAGCAAAAATACTTTCATAAACCATTGTAATTTTAAACATAGTTTCCTTCCGAGGGTAGTAATTGCAACCAAAGCTGGTATTCATGGTGAAGATGATTTTAGATGATTTAATTTCAATATCCTTCTGTCTCCTGGCAGGGTCAAATTCAGGATGTGAAACTTTCCCCTTTGGAAAGTTAGAGAAAATGTCATATTTCAAAGACATTACTTTAGCAAGGTACTAATAACTGAAGCAGGCTCCAAAATTAATGGTAGAAAATAGGTAAACTTGATGTTTGAGACAAGAGGGTATTAATCAGCACTGCTCTTGAGGCCAGGAAGGATAGACAAGTATATATATATATATATATAAGCGTTCAAGGAAATTAAACTGCAAATAAGGGAACATTGATAAAAACTGATGGTATCAAAATTAAGAATTATGTCAGGAAGCTTTTCTTCAGTCAATGATTGATTAATACCTGTAATTATTATGCACAAAATACTGAAGCTAGGCAGTGGTTATTAGTCTCTCTTTTGTTGATATAGGATTTAGTTGCAGCTGACAGTATAAAACAAGACCAAATAATGCTAGCAATAATAAAAACTGAAAATTTTGGGAATACTCAGCAGGTCAGACCACTTCAGATGTTGGCTGCCTTTCTGAGGCAGTGACTGCGATAGATCCCTTCGATGGTGGGGAGGTCAGAGCCGGTGATGGAATGGGCAGTGGTCACAACTTTCTGCAGTCTTTTCCGCTCCTGGACGTTCAAGTTGCCGGACCAGGCCACGATGCAGCTAGTCAGTATGCTCTCTACTGTGCACCTGTAAAAGTTCAAGAGAGTCCTCCTTGACATACTGACTCTCCGTAAAACAAATCTGGAAACAGAAAAGTGACTGATGGGCAGGGAAAGTAAGAAGGTATATGATAGAAGAAGGGCAAGAGTGGTTAGACGATGGGGCAAGAGGGAGAAAGGAAAGAGACCAAAGAAGGGTCTAGTGGTGGTGAGGGTGGAGATAGCTGCATGATTGCCTCTATCTGCTCTCTGAAGTGGCGGGAGCAGTAATTATGATCTGAAATTATTGAACTCTTGAAGGATTAATCAGGAGAGGTGACGTGATTTCTTAAGGTTTCTTAAGATTTTTTAGAAAAAACCTCGTGAATAGTGAGATCAATGTGGGGAAGAGTAATAAGCTAAGGCAATATGAGGTTTAGTGCCTCAGATATGCCCCCTGACACCAAGCAAAAATTTCCCCTTTTATCCTTGAACTGAACCGTCTTCACTCTGGTTACAGTCTTGTTTTTAAAGAAGATATAAAAGGCTTTGGGAATTACTTTAATCTGAATTTCCAAAGCCATTTCATGGCTCCTTTTGACCCTTCTAATCGCACGTTTGAGTTATTTCCTTCTTTCTTTATATTCCTCAATCAAATTCCATTCTCTTAAACCTTACATGTGCTTTAAGCAACCTTACTGGAACAGGCCTGTCCTGAGCTTTGATCAACAGGCCTTTAAGCAACCCCCACATGTCAGATGTGGACCTGCCCAATAACAACTGCTCCCAGTGTATCCTCCCGAATGCCTGTCTAATAATGTTGTAAGTTGCCGTACTCCAATTAAGTACCTTCCTTCAAAGTCCAACCTTCTCCTTATTCAAAACAATCTTAAAACTTTTGCAGTTCTGAACTTCTCCAAAACCTCACTGTCTTGATCTTAGCTATTGTGACCACCCAACCCACTGACCTCATAGTCATGCTACATTGGATTTCAAAATGTTTGCCAATTAAATCTTCGCTATCTGGGGCCTCAGATCTGGAGAATCAGTCTTAATTGTTTCTATCTCTCTATCTCTTTTAAAGCACCATAAACATTAACATGAAACATTATTTTTAGCCAGTAGCTGTAAACATTTATTTGTTTAGGCATCTATGAGTTAGCTTAGAACATATTCCTAATGTTGATTAAATGTAATCTATGGTTTGATCAATAGCACACTTGTGTCGAGTGTCACAGGGTGTCCATCCTAGGCTGGATGAGGCTGCAGTTTCAAGGTGATTCAAACATATTTGCCCTCATTGTTATCTTAAAATGCTAAGTGAATCGATTTCTTGAATTGCCCCAGTTCACAGTATGATGAGGGCCATATGTTGCATCACCAATGGTGATCTTATGAGGATTTTAATGACTGTGATTCAGATACAAACTGCAGGTGGTAATATTGCTGCTATTATTGGACAGGAGGGTCAGACGCTTGAAATCTCACCACGAAAGGTTCAGGAATAGCTATTTTTCTGTAGCTATCAGGTTCTTGAATCAACCAGCACAATTCCAATCCTTCCTCTAAAGCAGCACACCATGGACCACCTCCTGTACTGCAAAGGACCTGATTTTAAAAATTCTTTTTTTTGCACTAATAACTTGTTTTTTGCAGCCTTTTTCTTTTCACTGTCTTGTAGAATGTTTGTGTGTTGTCTGAGTCTATGTTCCTGCGATGCTGCTGCAAACACGATTTTCATTGTAAACACAAGAGACTGCAGTTGAAATATGTTGGAAGACGCTGTAGATGTTGGTTTAAACCAAAGATAGACACAAAAAGCTGGAGTAACTCAGGGGGACAGGCAGCACAGGAAGAGAAGTAATGGGTGATGTTTCAGATTGAGACCCTTCATCAGACTAGTTAGGGAAAAGGGAAACGAGGGATACAGACAATGAGAGAGATAAAGAACAATGAATTAAAGATATGCAGAAAAAGTAACAACGACAAAGGAAACAGGCCATTGTTAGCAGTTTGTTTGGTGAAAACGAGAAGCTAATTCGACTTGGGTGGGGGAGGGATAGAGATGCTGGAACCTTGAGCAAAAAGCCAAGTACTGGAGGAACTCGTCAGGTCAAAGTCAAAGTCAAAAGAGTTTATTGTCATGTGTCCCAGACAGGACAATGAAATTCTATCTTTGCTTAGCACAACAGAACATAGTAGGCATTGACTACAAAACAGATCAGTGTGTCCATATACTATTATATACGTAAATACACACATGAATAAATAAATTGATAAAATGCAAATAACAGATAAAGGGGTATTAATGTTCAGAGTTTGGGCCTAGCCAAGTTTAATAGCCTGATGACTGTGGGGAAGTAGCTATTCCTGAACCTGGTTGTTGCAATCCTCAGGCTCCTTTACCTTCTACCTGAAGGTAGCAGGGAGATGAGTGTATGGCCAGGATTGTGTGGGTTCTTGATGATGCTGCCAACATTTTTAAGGCAGCGACTGCGATAGATCCCCTCGATGGAAGGGACGTCAGAGCCGATGATGGACTGTGCAGTGTTTACTACTTTTTGTAGTCTTTTCCTCTCCAGGGTGCTCAAGTTGCTGAACCAAGCCACGATGCAACCGGTCAGCATGCTCTCTACTGTGCACCTGTAGAAGTTAGAGAGAGTCCTCCTTGACAAACCGACTCTCCGTAATCTTCTCAGGAACTAGAGGCACTTATGTGCTTTCTTAATAATTGCATCAGTGTTCTCTGACCAGGAAAGATCTTCAGAGATGTGCACGCCCAGGAATTTGAAGCTCTTGACGTTTTCAACCATCGACCCGTTGATATAAACAGAACTCTGGGTCCCCATCCTACTCCTTCGAAAGTCCACAATCAGTTCCTTGGTTTTGTTGGTGTTGAGGGCCAGGTTATTGTTCTGGCACCATATGGACAGTCGCTCGATCTCTCTTCTATACTCTGACTCATCCCCATCAGTGATACGTCCCACAACAGTGGTGTCTTCAGTGAACTTGATGATGGAGTTCGCACTATGACTGGCTACGCAGTCATGAGTATAGAGTGAGTACAGCAGGGGGCTGAGCATGCAGCCTTGAGGTGCTCCCGTGCTGATTGTTATCGAGTCTGACACATTACCACTAATACGAACAGACTGTGGTCTGTGAATGAGGAAGTCGGGATGCAATTGCAGAGGGATGCGCAGAGACCCAGTTCTGCGAGTTCGGTAACCAGCTTGGAAGGAATGATTGTGTTAAATGCCGAGCTGTAATCGATGAATAACAGCCTGACATATGAGTTTTTCTTGTCCAAGTGGCCCAGAGCGAAGTGGAGGGCCAGCGAGATCGCATCCACCATTGATCTGTTGTGGCGGTAAGTGGACTGCAGTGGGTCCAGGTTTTTGTCGAGGTAGGAGTTGATTTGCACCATGATCAACCTCTCAAGTCAGCCAGCATGGGTCCTGAGGGAATGGACAGATGGGTCTTGGCTCTTCTTCAGACTGATGGAGAGGGAGTGGGGGGGGGGGGGGGTCTGGAAAAAATGTGGGAATAGTACAAAGCCTGGCAAATGATAGGTTGATAAAGGGGGAAAAGAGTCATTGAAATATGAGTTGAGATGGTGATGAAGGCCTGAGATGAAAAGGCTGGAGAGATTTTTTTAATGTATCTGCACACCACCATGTTTCTGCATATGACAATCAACTCGACCTGATTTGAACGTTAACGAATTCACTGGATGCACAAGGAAGTGTTGAAATCAATCACCGCCAAGGTAGTCTCAGGTTGTGGGACAGGCCCATAGGCCCTCAGGTTGTGCTGATGCGCGCCCAGCGACAGCGGCGGTATCCCTTCTGCTCCATGTTGCAAAGGATATCGAAGAGATAAAGGAAAGAGAAGCATGAATGGAGTCCACAAACCTGGATCAAGCAAGGCGAAAAGCAGACCCTATATTCAGAACAGGCAATTCGGGACCAATGATGAAGGTGTGAGAGACTCGCCGTTTCCATCGTCGACTTTCACGCGAACACATCCTCCTGGAATAGTTGATACATTGTGTTAAAGAAGGAACTGCAGATGCTGAAGAATCGAGGGTACACAAAAGGCTGGAGAAGCTCAGCGGGTGCAGCAGCATCCAAGGAGCGAAGGAGATAGGCGACGTTTCGGGTCGAGGACCCGAAACGTCGCCTATCTCCTTCGCTCCTTAGATGCTGCTGCACCCGCTGAGTTTCTCCAGCCTTTTGTGTACCCCCATAGTTGATACATTGTTCGTTCTGTTGCGGGCTCATTTTGAGATGAATGAACAAGTTCCCCATTGATCTCTCCCTCAATCCCAGCACTGTGCCATCAGCAACTGAAGGTAATTTAATTCCTCCGACAAGAAACACAACGCTTTGGAATTCAGGCAAGTTATTTTTAAAAAATACCAGAAATAGCATGCAAAATTACTTGAAACAAAAGAATTGGAATGTCATTTCCAATTAGCCGTTCGATGATACGAGCAATCCTGCATACTTGAGCATCAGGGAAATGTTACTTAAATGGGTACAATGCTGGAGAATTTTCACTAAAAGAGATTCCTAGAAATTAATAGTTTGACTAACATAAAGTAAAGGGATGGAGATATGTTGTCTGAGGACAACGCCGCGGCCTCGGAGCGGTCAAATGCCATGTTATTTTAGGAGATTATGCCATGTTATTATATTAATTTCACGTGAACTTCAATAAAAATCCAGGAATATTCTGACATTCTCCCGAGTACAGATTACTTTCTTCTAGGGAAATTGTTTAAATAACTCCGGTGCAGTATTCGCTCATGGAAGTTACCAGAATTTCGCCAAAAAAAAATCCCAAATCCTCCAAAATCAATGGAATTGAGTGAAACTGGCCAAAACAGCTCCCAAACCGAATGACAAAAATTGAGAACCATTGAAGTTAAAACTGAAGATGTTTAAGGGCAAATAGATAACAGTTCTGTTTCTGATTGTGCGCTTGTAGTTTTTCCATTGTGCAGGTACATGCCAATAAAACAGGAAAATGCCCTTGGATTTACTTCCCGGAATTCAAAACATTCCATATTCCTAGATTGACAGAAAAGCATAATTTTGGATGTTAATAAAAACTACGTGAGATAAACTAAAACCTGCTAAATATAAATTGATGTTAAAGCCAAGAATATTTTAATTTTACAAGAAACATTATTTTCATGAAGGATTATAAAATCTATATTAATTGTTGGAATAGACTACCGAATCGTTTTGTTTTGGCTAGGCAATAGACTAAGCGCGTCCTTTTTAAAATTGCATTATTTTCTAGGCCTTTTTTATTCTGTTTTTTTTTTAAATCTGGGAATCTTATGTACAATTTATTTTCTTGAAATTAAGATCACATAAAATGCTGGCAGATTCACGGAAAATTTGTAAAAGATTAACAACATTTCGGGAAATATGGAAGATTGGTGGGGAAATTGTGAGAAATCAACACAAACAGCATCTTTGGGAATTAAAATCGAAATGATGAACAGGCCCAATAGAAAAGTCAGAAATTAAAATGAAAATTAAAGCAGCTAGAGTATTTTTTTAAGAATCGGAATGAGGCATGTTTTACAATGAGTTTTGCAACAACACATTGGACCGATACCACTAGAGAGCGCTGCCAGATTATCAAAACAGCCGAAAGAAACTCAATGGTAGAAACCCGACCTGTGTCCGTTGATTAAACTGATAACGATCTGAATTAACAAAAACGAAACACTTTTCAGCCGTGTGTGTAACTCCGACGATAGGGAAACTTGGGAACCAGCAGCATTCGCACACACGTAATTGCAAAACAAATCATGCAACTCTGGAATCCGCTTGCAATAAAGTCGTTCGTCCAAAACGCGACTAGATTACGCAAGGACTGGGAATATTGTTGTACGGTTTAAGATTTTAATAAACGATTAAAATTACAAGTTATCCGGTGGTAGATGCCGATTATTTTACAACGGATGGGCGGGGTAAAATTCGCCCTGCATGAATTTGTTACTGTGATTTATTTATTCTGAAAGTAATACATGAAATCTCATATGCAGCATATGCGTTATAAATTCATGTGGCGCTGATAGAGCATCTGCACATGAAAATGAATCTGGTAATTGGAATTTAGATAGGTTACAGTTTGTCAGCTGCGGACCCCATCTCAATAAAACTCACTTTTCATCTGTTTACAAACTATCGTTTATGTGTGTTATGGTGCCTGTTCGCGCAGGAATTTGAAAGATGAATGTGTATAAATTTGCAAGTACAAAAGTGTGAGAGCTCTAGCTGTGCCAGAGTGACAAGTGTCACATCTAGTTCCAGAGAGGTAGCTGTCAGCAGTATTATGTTTATCTATGTGAAAATGAACTACCAAAGCAAATCGCAGTATTTTATCTGAATAAAACATAGTACAATTTAAACGACATAAAAAAAACTCTATCCAAGTGTAAAAGCTAGACTAGAGCTATGCATCTGTTGTAATGATGAACATAGTAATGCGTAGAGACAATTCATTTGAGAAGGTAGACATTCATTTGAAGTTTGCTGAAATAGAAAACATTTCTAGTTTTATTACAGATAACTATTCAAATTAGAAATTAATGGAAAGATCCAAATTGTAAACTGCCCGACACTTATCAGACACTTTATAGTTAAAATTAAAGAGAGAGTTGAAGCTTCATCAGTATGTACACCGATGTGTTTCGGTAACTACTTCGGTGTATCACACTTGTTACACTGCATGGAACAATAAATAGAGTGTCTGTGCGGAAAATACTGTGTAGCTGTGGCCTCGCCATGTCTGAGGTTATGTATCAGACGCACACCCTTGGACACCAAATTTAACATGGACTGACAACAAACAAGTAGCGCATAGTTGAAGGATAGGGCGCAGGGAAGTGTAAATCGGAACTACAACTCCCGAGATGCACTGCCAGTGTCTCGGGGGTGTTGAGTTGGCGGCAGAGCCAATCGGCGGAGGCATGGCAGGTGCCTGGGCGGGAGGGCAGCCAATGAGCGTGAGAGTGGGGCGGGCGGGAGGGCTTCGGGAGGCGAGTTTGTCAATGGCTGTGCATGTCGGGAGCAGCCGATCCAGCAGCTCGGGCGAGCGCTGCACTGGGGAAAAAGAGAGAGAGAGAGAGAGGGAGAATGTGAGCGAGAATGTGAGCGAGAGAGAGTAAGCAGAGGAGAGAGGGCTAGAGATTGAGAGACCCAGCAACACCCAGCACAGCCACCAATCTGCAACTTGCGAAACTCTTCCAAACAAAACATCAAGCGAGAGGGAACAGAAAGAGAAAACAGTGAAAAAAAAGTTGATGCTCACTTTTCGAGGATACAGTTGGTAGTCATATAATTATATGCAGCACTGACTTGACATAACCAACTGCAAGAAAAAAAAGATAAATCTGAGAGAAAATGAATTTGGCGACGCTACTCTTTGCGAGTTTGTTGTGTGCAACACTGAAGGTGCGGGGAATAATTTCGCAGTCAGGTAAGTGACAGGTTTCCCTCAGTGTTTTTGGCGCGTAGTGTGTGCGTGTCGTGTTTTAATATTGGCACAACATTTACCCTGTTTGTACACTTGAATGAAACAAAGTTTTGCCTTTAAATCAGTTTATGCATTCAAAGCTTTCATTTAAATGGTAGTTAGTGTAGAAGTATGTGTGTCACACAAACGCCTCAGTTACTAAGAGCCACTGGAGTGTTGTAACAATTTGAATTGTCCCCAAAGCTCCCTGCTGTTGTTCCTTCTTAAAATCTTTTGTGCGGATGCCTTAATTATGCGTGTTTGCGCCTTTCAGAAGCAGTTGAGCTTGACATGTAGTTTTCAGCTTGTGAGGATTTCATGTGGCAGTGAACCGAGTTTTGCCTGTCTGCTATTTATTTTCCCCTGGCAGCGGGATCTTAACATGGTTTGTGTGTGACCTAGGTTGAACAACTTTAGTTAAATATAACCCGAATAAATGTAGCTGCAAAATGCACATTTGGTACAGGTGCATAACGAGACAGTAACTGCCTTTTAATGTTTTATGGGAAGCAAAATGGAACGAGTTCATCTCCCCCTCAGTGTATGTGCTAATTGTATGTACTTAATCAAACCTAAAATATTGTTTGGGTTGTAATCTGCTGTGGTGTAGCGACGGGGAGCCAGCAATAATTTGTTTTGATATCAATGTCTAAAATATGAAACCAGGGCGGCATCAACTGGGGTGCCAGGGGCGACAAGATGTTGAGTGAATTACTTTTAGATGAAGCAAATTAAGGAAACGAAGGGAGACAATCTGCTGCTCATGTTATTAGACACACTTCAAGTTATGTGGCAGTGGAGTATTTTATTGATGCTTATTTTCCGGGATTGATGTTATTGGTCGCCCTTGCTTTCGCGCGTAAGAACACAAGCCAGTCATTAGGAGTGTTGCAAAAGATCACAATGTATTGCATTGTTTTTGCTGCAATGTAAAGTTTTCGCTGGAATGTGTACCTGTCAAAAACATTTAATTAAAAACGACACGAATTATAACAGAATGGAATTGCATGATTCGACATTGTAAATATAGTTGCACCGTTCCGGTTTGCCCCTGACCTCGAGAAATGGGCAGAGTGCCTGGACCTCTGGAACTAACGGTGGTAACGACGAGCAGTGGCGGCTGCCGCTCTACATTTTATTAATCCACCCATGAATGAATGAATGAAGGTTAGATCAATCTGCATGTGAGCTCGGTGAGTTCAATCCACGCAAGGGAAGGAAGCCCACACAGTGCCAGCCTGTCAGACGGCTCCGAGTTTTGAGAAGGTCGTGAATTTGTAAGGGACGCGGTTTTGTCAAAAGGCAAGACGTGCTCGGACAGAAAGCAGCGCTGTCCTTCTGTCACACGGAAGGGCGAGCACTGACAGCTCCGGCGCAGAGTGTTTTACCCTCACACTCTCTGGATCGGAGGGTATCGTTCGAGGCGGGTCAGCCCTCGGCTGCACAACGCGTGGAAGCAGAACAACCGGAGAAGCTGCCATGCGACCTGTGTCCGTGTGATGTGTGCGTGTGCAGAAATCCATAGGAACCGCGCAGCGCTGTCCAGCACCTGACAAACCCCCTCAGAGGTTTTCCTCTGACGCCGCCGTGTCCTCGGCTTCATCGCATTGGGATTCGCTGTGGCCATAGATCGCTGCTCCCATCCCGACCCCGCTGTAACCCCAAACTAAACATTTCTCCGTAACCTGACAACCTTGGTCCTGATTTTTTTCTAACGCCGCTAGCCTGGCAGAATGTTGCTACCTGCGTTTTCTTTCTCCAAAAATTCATTCTCCCCCCCCCCCCCCCCACCTCCACGCACCCACTATCTCCCATACCCATAGGTTGTTTTTTGTAATTCTTCTGCCGCTGTTTCCCTCCCTGTTATGTAGCTAGTACACATTTCCGACACCCACACTCGGTGAATTCCATTCTATCCGCGGGTGTTCAACTGGATTAATTCGCCGGGAATAAATTAATTCGCGGAATAAAGTCTAATAGATGTGATTTGACAATCTTTATCGTTCTCTACATGGCTCTTTCGCGTCACTCCCTGCACCCAATGTGCAAGGCCGGCAGGCATTTATTAAACATTTTGTATTGTCTGGGGATCATTGCTGGCAAATAACTCCTGTTGTACAACCAGTGCCCGGGAGTGGCCCGATGCCTGTACACGCATGGGAAATTGATGGATGGTTTTAAGCAGATGAATTCGCTTTCCTGGGCTTCGCCGTTTGCCGCGGCATCCAACAGTCACGGATGATAACTCTCCACAATTATTAAAAGAGAGAGAGTGGTCCGCTCTCCAAGACACCTACACTGTACTGGGGACACAACACGCGAACAAATGCCCCCTTTGTTGAATGATGCTATGTGGCGAACTATGTATTTTTGTCATCAGGACTCGGGTTCATTTAAGCCACCTTACACGTTGGTCCGGTATAGGAAACACAGAGACACTGTAACTGCGGGTGGCTTGGGGTGGTTCGGGCTGGCTGCTTTGAGACGCCGTCCCTCGGCGCGGGTATATTTTGGCAATAATTTTACACAATGCCACCATTGACAAAAGGCGTCCATCGCTCCATAATTTGGAAGCCGGCTGTCGAGGGAAAAAAAAAACAATCTCCAAGGCTGACATTCACTTATAACGAAGTCCATCCATCACTAGCTATTTAAAACAAAATCAACCGGAGTGAAGGCTGTGAATGCTGTGAATGCGCGGCAGGTCGGACAGCAGTACCCGTGCAGCGAAACGGTCGAGTAACACCTTTCGTTGCATTTGGGGAAATGGGCCGGGACCCTAAACTGTGGCAGAGCGCGGTATCTGCGGAAGGGGAAGCAGCCAGACAGTGAGCGGGTCAAGGCTACCTCGTTACACTCTGGCCTGTTTATCCTTTTAAGTCCCGTGTTGGTCAGACTAAATGCATTACCGTGCAGCACAGTGTCAGGGAATCCTGCGGTCACACTGATAGATGGCATGCAAAGGATGCAGTGCGGTGAGACCTGCACCCGACCCCCGTCATTTGCATGCAGGGTTTAATCCGGCTGGGCTCTGGGCTCTGGTGCTAGCATCTTCGTTGCAGCCGCTTGTCTCCTGGTAACCAGGGACGCCAGGTGAGACGCCTGCGCAGAGCCGGCAGTGGGGAGGCGCGGAGAAGCCCGCACCTGCCCGCACTGTGGGACCGGCTGTACACAGCGGCACACGCAGCATGGCCACGCCCAGGTTTAAAGGGCGAATGGACAGCGAAGGCTGCTGTGAATCAACTAGGATCAGTTTACAGTGGTTGCACTCGCATCTGATGCTGCAGTGACCCCGCAGAGCTCGAAACGGTTGCACGGGAAGAACTCTGCTTCTCACAAACAGCCAAGATGCTTTGCTCATCTTATAGCGGTTTTGTGAAGGGCGGAGGTGAAATGGCCCTAAATACACCCAGGTAGACAAAAATGCTGGAGAAACTCAGCGGGTGAGGCAACGTTCCAGGTCGAAAACCTTCTTCAGACACCTAAATACACCCAATACAGGTTACATAAACCTATAGTAAGAGCAGATGGACCAAAATGCAGTAGTGCAAATGGCTATCTGACTATGACAACCATTGGCACTGTGCATTTACATTATATTATACATTCGAATTCTCTGTGCGCGCGCGTGTGTGAGAGAGAGGGACGGTACCTGTGTTTGCATGTACATTTATGTGCGCGTATGTGAGTGTGTGAGTGAAACATGTATGTATGTTTAAGAGTATATGTTTGTGTGTACGTTCAAGAGAGTTTGTGAGAGGATGCATGGCGATGTTTTGTGATAATGTGTGTGAGTTTAAGTGTAACCTGTTTCTGCGAGTGTATGTGTAAGAGTATTTGTGTGTGTGTGTTTCAGAGTGTGTGTGTGCGCATAAGAGTGGATGTGTGTATAACTGAGAATATGGGCTGTGTAACTGCGCGAGAGTGTTGAGTTGGTAAGTGAGAGAGCGTGTGAATGTGTATGTGTTTATGCTGTTTTAAAGTTAAACCGTTTTTCACTGGGGACTCGGTGAGTGAGTTTCCGACACCGCAGAGTCAGGACTGGATGTTTGTTGCCGAAATTGCCCACAGAAATTATTCGTACATTTTCCAACATCCCGAAAAGGCCAGCGATTGCGATAATATTGCACGACCCCTCCTTTGACACCAATAAAAGTGTAATTGTTTTTTTACAACAGGCCAGCCACAGCGTGTGAAATTGACGAGGCTTGAATAACGACCCACATAAACTCGTTTTCCCGCGAAATCTGGCAGTCGCAGAGAAAGGGAGAGAGAGAGAGAGAGAGAGAGAGAGAGAGAGAGAGGGGAGACATGGGGAAGGAGAGAGAGGGGGAGGGATAGGGGAGAGAGAGAGAGAGAGAGAGAGAGAGAGAGAGAGGATCGCAATGGAACAAAGTCACAATGTATGGATTTGAAAGAGAAGAAACGGCCCGTATATAAACTCAATTGTACGGTTTTGTGAGCTAGAATCCTTATCGGGAATAATTATAGAACTGGGCACGAAATCACCGGAATGTAACAATATACTGCATCTTATGTAAAAAAATAATAATTTGCACGACCTGCGATCACATAATAAATGTATTATTTGTAATCGAAGTACATCCTGTGAAAAAGAACAGCCCGATAGCACGGCAGAATATTCAACTAATATCTCGCCTGTTATTTTCCCCACAAAATGGGATTACTTAAATAAAAAAATACTTGCCAGATATCTAGTTACCTAGAATGTATTTTTTTTATTTGAAGGTATTTAGGGCGAATAACTTTCTGAAGAATGACTGATCATGACCGGTCGAATCATTCAACCAATCGCCCCCGTTTTATCCCTCTAAGATCCAATTGGGTCACATTCTCTGTTGATATTTTACTTATTTGTTTCAAAGAATGATTCGTTTCTTTGTGAAAGCTATTTGCACCATCCAGCAGGCAACAGGGGCCGGACACCAGCAACCCGCTGCATAAACAAGAACTTTGGTTTCGTGCTGATTATTTAAGATCCTCGTGTTAGTAAGAAATAGCCCAAGCCATTGAACACACCTGTGCTAAATTTATTTCAGACTGTCTCTGCTCTGGAGAGCGCGATCGCAATTTCTCGGGCCATACCCCGGCTGTGTGCAAACACGCTTCAACATCCCATTGAATGGACATTTTGTTTTCGGCAAACCGTGATGGTTTGCGTCTCATCGGCGCTATGGGCATTAATGAAGCCGCGATGCCTTCACCTTGTCTTTCCCCCGGTCAGTTGTCAGCTTAATGCCTTAGCCTGAAAGTTGCCGTGCATAGGATAATGAGCGAGTGGAATTGTTTCTTAAATGGCTGCTTGTCTCAGCGACCTGTAATAAATGGCCCGCGAATGAGAAATGACAGCTGTGAGGGGTTCATTCTCCCAGCACTCATGCAGAAATAACGGTGCAGCCTTTTCACAGCCCAGAGAGAGCTGACCTTGGATAACAGTCATTCCCATTTTCACACACACACACACACATTCCCAAAAGCGTATACACAACCTCACACACGCACATACACATACAAAGATAGACTTGGACACAGAAAGTTACACACAACACTTTCCCACATATACACACATCCATACACTTACCCACCCGTACAAAACACGCATACATGCATACAGAACGAGTTACCGCCAAGCAATCGGCGTCTATTGTGTATTTCGGAGAAGGGGGAGAGTTATATTCCGACCCTGCCATTCAGTCATCGAGTCACACAGCAGCGAAACAGGAACTTCGGCCCACCTCGTCCATGACATCCAAGATGCCAGGCCCATTTGCCTGCGTAGGCTCCCGTCTCTTTAAAACCTTTACTATGCAGTTATGCACCTATTATGCACCTATATTTTTTCATACTATCCTATGCACCTATCCAACTTCTGAAATAAAACCTTACAATATGTGCACACATCCTCGAATACAATCAAAAATAAGTTTATACTATTTATTTAAAAACAATTCTGATAATGTTTTGACCGTCTAAACAAAAGGAGAATACACGATCGCCTCTAACATGTTCAAAAATCATTTGCTTGCGGTGTGCTGCTTGTGAAAACTCTTCTTTCTCTGTATCTGATGTTGACCTGCAATTCGTAACCGAATTAGATTAACGCAGCCTTCGTCTGAGCGGTTGAGCGCGTAGAAGCTTTATAATGTACGCCCTTCACCTGCGTCCACAGCTTATCAAGCAAGTTCATTTATTTGAACCATCTTCTTCTTTTCGTGTGGCGTGCACAGCCTAAAGTTGTAGGACAACTTGTTCTATTTGATCTTCCGTTTGTGCACGTCGAGTTGATTGCATTAGGTGAAACAGGGCGGACCACGTGAAGGTTGCAATCTTCCACCCCTATTTGAACCTGAATTCATTTGAGTCTGAAGAAGGGGTTCGACCCGAAACGTTGCCTATTTCCTTCGCTCCATAGATGCCGCCTCACCCGCTGAGTTTCTCCAGCATTTTTGTCTACCATCGATTTTCCAGCATCTGCAGTCCCTCCTTAAACAGTTCATTTATTTGCTGGGGAGTGGGTAAGGTGACTTCAGCAAGTTTACGCCTGTGGCTATTTGTTCTCATGTAGTCCCGAAGTCCGATGTGACCCATTTCTGCTAAAAGACGACCCACTGTCAACATGTTCGTTTTGTGAACTCAAAAGTACTCGAGTGCATGCAAAAAGCACCACCGATGCCCATGTGAATGGCTTCACAAAATGTACAACTCTCTGTGGTTTGAAGTCATTTGACCCCGCATTGGCCTTCCCCGATGATGTAGGAATTTTCTCTCCCCCGCCAGTGCCACCGTGACATGGGCGTCGGAGTAGAACAGAGGCTCTCCTGAAAGGTTTGCGATTAGAGCGATGTTTAAAGACCCAGTTTAGAAGGTTTCTATTAATACCACGGGAACTTTAGAGCTTCCTAATGACTGGGACGAGTGGCAGTTACGTTTCATTGGAAAATATAGATGGCAAGCCAGCAGAAATGATTCGCAGAAGAACAAGCAGTCTCTTAACCTTCTATACTTTTACAGCGATTTAAACAACAATAATCACGATTCAAGAGTCAATGGATGAAAATTCAACCAGACCGTGAAAAAAAATCCTGATGAACCCGGCCATGATATATTATGTGCCAGTTGTGACTTACTAATAAAACACTCCATAATAGCAAATGTAAACCTCCCAATAGTATCATTCAACTAGGACTGCTTGCAGCTTATAGTAATAAATTCCATGCAGGGCAGTCACTTCCCTTTTGCTTTTAGAGTGTGTAGTTGACCAAGCTGTAAATTCTACTGATCTAAAAATGAAAACAGACAATTCAGCTTGCATAAGAACCCAAATAATTAATTTGTTCTGCTTTGCCATTTGAATGGTAAAGTATATTAGTGGGGTGTGTTTTCATGTGTATTTGCTTGATCTTTCATGTGAAAACAAGACTTTATTTTTAATATGTAGAGAACTAGAATTTGGGAATTACACGAAACAAAAGGTGAATTCAGAAAGTATCCTGCAGTTCAGATTTTGGTGAAAACGTTGGGCTACAATTTTGATAAGGAGGGTATTATCTTTTTGAAAAGAAGCATTTTCCCAATTTAAATCTGTTTTAACTGGCATCTAAAATGAATGTCACTAAGCCTTAAGTTGCACAAAAACGTACCTATTTGCCACAGGGGACGTGTGGGGGAGGATGACGGGAGGGTGGGAGAAAGCAGGCCACATAGTAGTCATGTTGTTTAGCCCAATGAGAAACAATGTGCATATTCAGATTGATTCCTATCACCATTCAGTGATTTTGACTGAGATGGAGACTTTAAATTTGCAGAATGAAACAGAATTGCTCTGTTCCAAGTAGTATAATAGCCTTGTAACTACAGCTGGCTGACAGCACAATAGCCTTCTGAGAACATTGCCATCTTATAAATTATTTGAAATAAGCGTTAAAAAACTGAGCCTTAAACAAAAACTACTTTTGTTGCACTTGCAGAAAATTATACTTAATTGAACCCTTCTGTAACACTGTGGGTCTTGCGTTTGGCATAGTAATTTTTGGTGAATGAACAATTAAAAGAACCTATTGAATTTTTGGTGTAGTAGAGTTTAAATACTAAGCTGCCACAGTGCATTAAAATACCTTGAACAGTGCTGAACGCTTCAATCTGTGTGAACATGGGAAAAATGTGTTTGTGCTTCTGAAGATCCATAAGGTTCTTCATCAGGTTCAGCATTGTAAAGGTAATTTTATGCCACTGAAATTGTTGGTTTAATTGAATGGATGGGGGGGTGGGGGGGGGGGGGGTGAATGAATGAAGCTGGTGTGATATTGTCTACCTTAATGCTGAATCTGGGATGGCGATCAAAACTGTTTCCAAAAAAATCTTTTGACTGACAGATAAAAGTTTTCAAGTGTAAACTCCATCATGCTTTCACCATGCCCTGACACTACCCGTGAGTAGGGGATGCTGTCAACATTGAGTGCTGTCTTCTTAATTGTACTCCTCTGCTGCTCAATTGCCAAACTTACTATAGACTTACTCATGTGGAAGGAGACTGACTTTTCAGGTCTTATTCCTTTGCAAGGAGTTATTAATTCACTTGATATTAACTAGGGGGGATCACGAGGCACTGTTTTTAAAAACGGGTTTTGAAAAGAGAAAACCTTTTTGCTGGTGTGTAATGGTAATTTATTTAAACAGTTTGAATTATTTCACTGGGCTTTGCTTAAAGAATGTACGATATTCACCAACTACAATGCAACACAGCCACTAGCAGTGACTTTTAATTACTTGCATCTGATGCGTCATGTGTAACTTTGGATTTTAGCTTCAGAAGATAGTCTTTTTCATACTCGAGCACAGCTTCACTAAGGTGTGTAAGATGTGCTTAATTTCAAGCTCTGACTTTATCTTCAGTTTTACTTGCTGATGTATCCCCAGTTACCTGCTGAAGTATCCCCAGCCTTCCACCTGTTGTAATGGCTCTTTATATGATTTGCAGTTCAGTTTTATTGGGTAATATTCCTATAGTCACCTAAACTATTACTTGCATTACATAGAAGCAAGGTGAACTGCGTGCATGTGGGGCAAGCAGATATAACCAGGCTTCTGTAGTTATTTATTTTGAGCACTGTAGGCAACTCAAGCACTTAGTGCCACATGACTAATCTATTGGCCCGTGCAAAACTGTTCCCATGAGAATATGCAGTTGTCAGAGACTTCTAGTAAATCATACATTGCAAACACAAGCTTGTGCTGTGGGGTGGGCAGAGAGCACCTCTGATACTGTGTAAGAAGGAACTGCAGATGCTGGTTTAAACCGAACATAGACACAAAAAGCTGGACAAGGTCTCAACCCAAAACATCACCCATTCCTTCTCTCCAGAGATGCTGCCTGTCCTGCTGAGTACCTCTGATACTGGGTTCAAATATCCTCATAGTTTTGACCCGCCTCATCTTTATGACCACCTTCAATTCCATAGCTCTCTGATTCCTAGAAATCTCAGCATGCCAGGCAGCATCCATGGAAGGAGAGGCAGATAACATTTCAGGTCTTTGCACTTGGTCAGAATCATCCGTACCTGAAACTTTAACAGTTTTTCTCTCCAAAATGCTGCCTGAGCAGTTTCTGTTTTTGTTTCCGATTTCTAATATCTGCAATTTTAATAAACAAATTCATGTGTTTCTATAATTGAGTCTAATTTGCAATCCATCTTTGGCAATCACTAGCTGAGGTATTTACTTCAAATTCTCCTTTCACCAGAACTAACAATTCTTTATATAACCTGGGGTTAAATTTTGTTGGATAATATTCCTACTGTCTCCTTGCAATAGTAAACTGTTACATGCATGACATAAAGGCATGTATTTATGGCTCTAGCTATAATATTCTTCCAGCTTTTTGGAAGCAGATAATGATACACAGGCAAACAATTGGGTCATGTTTCTGTTCTGTGTGTGCAGTGATAAGCACACTCGATAACTCGGTTACTTGAAGGTTAAGAGTGTTCCTTAATTTAGGTGCATTATAAAGTGAAAATCAAGGTGTTAGGGAAGAACCTTCTTACCACGTCAGCCTTAGATATGAATCATTAAAATTTGTGAAGAAGTACCCCTTATTTGATTTTGGAGTCAGTTAGAAATAATAAGTACTACAGATACTGCACTTCTGTTGCCTTTATGGATGCAAATGGCCCATTGACAATATTCCCTGAAATGTCAAGTTCTCATCTAATGAACATCTCTGCAATTAAGTCAATACGTGAAGCTGGGTGAGGGAGGAACAGTTGTCGGGGGGGGTAAATTGCAAGTTTGCACATAATCAAAAGCTAAACATTTTTCATATAACGTGGTTCTTTTGACCATGGGACTATTTGGACAAATATCTTGGACAATTGGGCCATTTTATAAGTGCTGTAATTAAGATGATAAAATGGCCACTCGAGGTCTGTTCAAAAGGTTACCCCCAGGTCCTCTGGCTCCTCACAAATCTGAAAGGAAGATTAATTGGTTACGGTAAATTATCCCTTGTGTGTACGTAGATGGCGAGAGAATAAGGGTAACGTTGACAGGCATGCAAGATGCAATGTATTACAGGGAAATAAGATTACCCGGAGAATGGGGATATAAGGGTTGTTCAAAGAGCTGGCATAGATTCAACAGCCTGAATGGCTTGATGTGAGAAAGCACATACAAGGGACACTCCTCGCTTCAGATTTCAGTTGTAAATTTCGGATTTCCAGTTTTGCTTTCATCTTTCAAATCCTTTTCCCAAACATCGTGCACTTTCTAAAGCCTGCTGTGGGTTGTGCATGCTAAATAGATTGCTTTAATTGCTTAGCCTTGTTAAATGTTTATTAACCATTGCAAGGTTTCTCAACCTCCAGTGGCAGACGAAGTGGAGTCACACTAGTTGTGTTGAGGACTGAATTTATTTAGGTCATGGAGGGAGAAAACCAGCAAAAACTAAATGTTGGACAAAAATGCTGGAGAAACTCAGAGGGTGAGGTGGCATCTATGGAGCGAAGGAAATAGGCAACGTTTCGGGTCGAAACCCTTCTTCAGACTTTCAGAGATTTCAACCCGAAACATTGCCTATTACTAGGTATGTTACAAAACTTACCTTGAGCAGCGCTGCAATTCTGCCGATCCCCGTGTGCGTGACTTTGGCGCCTTTCAGAGGGGGGCGGGTTTAAAGTGCCGTTTTTCTGCCGACTTGGCAAATCGATCCACGTCGGGCGATTTCGTCGCGGAAGAGAAATCGCTCCGACATTTCATTAATGAAGGTATTTTTAAATTACGCTAGATAATTTATAATCTAGAGTAATTTAAAAATCACCTTCAAAAGCTGCGAGTGCCGATAACGGGAAGGATTTTGCATAGGGGAGAAAAAAAGGGACACAGTTTATTTTTATATTAAAAGTTGTTTTTTATGGAGGCTTTAATAATATTTTCATGTTGCGAAATGGGGTCCAAAAAAAATGTATGAACCGGCTGTATTTTTAATACTAACTTCACTGCAAACCGCAACGTTCCAATCCACTGCATTCCACTAAAACCCACTCGCTAGTTGATTTAAATGGCCATTAATTTACAGGCATTAAACACTAAATTCCTTCCATTTGGCCCAGAAACTATTGAAGATGAGATTTAAAAATTATGTTATTTTGTGGATTATTGTGTGAATGTTATTTGGACACTTAGACAATTTAAAAAAAGTTTATCTTTTCTTAAGAAATGGATAGATGTTTAGATCTACTCATTGAATTTTGTAATTAGCTACAATTAGATAACTAACTAATTATATGCTTTAATTTCAGGTCATCCAAGTAAGATTGTTTCATATTTGTTTCAGAATACTTCAATCTATAATAACTGGAAATTTCATTGAGTTCTCTTAATTTTTAAGAAAGTCATGGGCTTTTAATGGTTCGAGATCACAGCTTTTGAGTTAAGTCAATTGAAAGGCAATGGGGAACAAGATGCTAATTTCCGAGTATGAAAATGGTCATAACTTTCTTAATACTGAAGATATGAAAGTGAATTAGGTGTCAAATTAAACTTATTTTTATGCTTTATCTGATGGGATAAATTGCAGACTTGATTTTTAAAATCTCAAAATTTTGTAACATTGCTACTATTTCCTTTGCTCCAAAGATGCTGCCATCGATTTTCTAGCTTCTGCAGTTCCTTCTTAAACATAAAAAAAACTAAATGTTGGTCATTTCGTTAATGCGATCATCATCATTTTCAATGTTTCTAACGTTTTTAGGATGGTCCTGCTTATTTGTCGGCATACCTGAGGCAATGTCTGTAGTCCTGTCAGTTTGGTCATGTTCTCAGCTCACGTAGATGAAAAATGAAGATGTGGGAAAAGGTTATGAAACTGATAAACATTTCCATCTATTATCTAAATTTGGCTCCAGAATAGATATGCCCAGAGCAGACAGCCATCATGGGTGATTGTTACTGATGAGCCATCTGTTCTGTAAGGCTATCTTAACATTGCTTAAAATCGCTAAATTGAAACAATAGCTTGCCCAGGTTTGCCCACTCTCATTAAAATTTGAATGAGCTATTGTTTTAATTTACCAATTTTGTTTTTAATTTAATTAATTTTGTATAGCAGACTATACCAGGATATCAGCTCTGCATATCTTACCAGACTTTGAGTTTCACAGGCATTGGCCTCTATGGTGTGATGATTATCCCCACCCCTCTCCCCTCCCTGATGGTCAAGAGCAGAGGGCGTCACCGTAAAGTATTCCCCTATTCTTATGCACAGCACCAAATCCAGTGTGAACAAAAAAATAGCTCATTTTATTTGTTGAATTTCACCGATGCCTTCCTCATAGTTTGTTTTTCATTGTTGCGGAGTTAGGAAGATTTCAATTGTCAACAGAAAAGAAAAGTTGTTGCCTACAATGCCAGTTTGGAAGTTATAAAACCATTCTCCACCCCAGTGCCGTATTAAAGAACAAAGCAATCCCCTTGGGAGAGATTACCCTTCATGCTCAGTTACAAAGGATCGCTGTTTCTGCCAGATACTGAAAGAGCAGTGTTTGTAAAGGAAGTTATTTAAAGTGTAAAATCCAACAATAATTTCATTCAATGTGGAAATCAAGGAAAGGAAATCATTTGCAGTGTTAAGGTGAGATCTGAATAGCTCTTACAAAGAAGCAGTGTGGACTCAATGGGCAGAAGGGCCTTTTCCCATGCATTTGTATTCTCAACTACATTCTGATTTTCATTGTTGAGATTGTTGCATTTGTTTTGTGATGAACTTGGATGAAATGAGTTTCTGATCTTCCAGACTTGATTGTGGACAGTGATTTCCATGGGGATCAGAGCAGCATTAGTTTTTGTGATTGAAAATTTATTGAAAGAAATGTACTAAGGAAATGCCAACCTGCTACTTGTTGCGGTGAAATAACTTACCTTTTTAGTCCTGCATGTCTTCAAAATGTAAGTCAAAGATCAAGAATGCACCACATCAGACTTTCTAGTCATTTCCAGATGCAAATATAATGTACTGCATAATTGGAAAAGAAAAACATAGATCGGAAATTCAGATGGATGTATCAGCCAACTGCTTGAGGTAAGCTCATGGCATATTCATAGCACAGATTGCCATATAAATTGGAAAATGTTATACTTCACTAGTGCCCACTGATGGTATGAGCATTTCTTAGGGGCTTTTTATCTGGGGATGATATGTGTTTGTAAATGCTGTAAATATCTAATGAATAAACCTCAAAACTGCTGCTCTTTTTCCTGCCATGTAAAAATACCCCCATTGTTCTTCTCAATAGCATTTTGGAACAAAAATCCAATATATAGTTGCAATTAATAATCTCCTTCAAGTCATATAATATTTGTTTAACCCAATCTAACTGAAAAAGCTTGATGATGGCCCCAAGTTCTCCCAGTAGCATCAATAATACATTCAATCATTTAAAGTCAAATGGGGATCTTCATTACCAGTTTGCTGTAGTCAACTGAGCTTCAGAACTGTAAGGAATTGGGGAGATCGGTGAACACAGATCTGTGGATAATTTGATTTGGGTGATAAGTAGAAAATGGAATTGATGTTTAAGTATCAGGGCTTTAGAAAGTGTCTTTGCATCACATCTTTGGGAGAATGTGGGTGTAAAAGACAATCTATTTCTCAGGCCTGAAACCAAGTGACACTATATTTGTTTACATGTTAATGGATTTCTGGCATGTCATGGAGTCATACAGCATGGAAACAGGACCCTCGACCCAACTCGTCCATGCTAATGCAGATGTCTTTTTGAAGCAAGTACCTTTTACCCTATAAACCTTTCCTGTCCGTGTATCTGTCCAAATGTATTTTAAATGTTATTATTGTACCTGCCTCAACTATTTCCCCTGGCAGCTGATCATTGTGTGAAAAGGTTGCTCTTTGGGTTCCTGTTAAATCTTTCCTCTCTCACCCTAAGCGTTTGCTCTCTGGTTCTTGATTCCCCATCCCTGGAGAAATGACTTTGTGTATTTACCCTATCTATTCCCCTCATGATGTTATACACCTCAAAAAGATCACCCCTCAGCTTACCACACTTTTCAAGGAATAGCGTGCCCAACATCTCAATATCACCCATGCCTTCATGTCCTTGCAACATCCTCTTAACTCTACTCTGTACCCGTTCCAGCTTAATGCCATCTTTCATATAGTAGAGTGATCAAAACCGAACACAATACTCCAAGTGCAGCCTCACCAATGTGTTGTACAACTGTAACACGATGCCCCAACTTCTAGACGCAATTTCCTGACAAATTAAGTCTAGTGCGCCAATAGCCTTCTTCACTGCCCTATCTACCTATGATGCCACTTTCATGAAACTATGCAGATGTACTCCTGTTCTACAACATTCCCCAGGAACCTACCATTCACAGTGAAGCTCCTGCCCTGGTTGAAATTCCCAACACGCCACACCTCATGCTGATCTGAATTAAACTCCATTTGACATTCCTTGGCCCTTTTGGGATCAAAATCCCACTGTAATTCTTGATAACAATCTTCACACTCTACGATAGCACCTGTTTTATTGTCAGCTACAAACCTACTCATCATGCCTTGTACATTCTTGTCAAAATCATTGATACAGATGAGAAACAGTAATGGGCCCAGCGTCATTCCAGTGTCCCTGAGATACACCACGAGTCACAGCTCCTCATTTATCCAGGAAATAGACAGGTGGTTTCACTCGTGCTTTGTGACCACTCAGCACAGAGCATCAGCCAGATTTATGAAGCTTCCCTCATCTTTCATTGAAGCTTAAGGATGGAAATAATTATTTCATAATTAAGATAATTTCCTTTATCAGCACTGCTTCCAAATATGTGAATTTATGCATTGTATATTATTTTAATATATCTTCTGTCAAAGCAACACTATGAATCATAGGTGTCAAGCTCTTCCCAACTGAATTTACTTGGTACCAATGGCACTGGGTCTCTAAAGGGAGCTAAATATGAATGCATTGTCATGAAGTGTATGAGATCCCTCTCCACTTTGGTAGTTCAGAGAATGAAGCTGCTTAATTAATCATATTAGCTTCTGTTAAGAATGTGTAATCAGTACTAAACACCTGGATTTAAGGTTGTGGAGAAAGAGAAAGGACACAGACTTGTGAGTCCACAGAATAGTTCTGGGAACTGTAATAACCTGGGAACATTAAAGCTTTTTCTTAACGCTTTTGCCATTCACTGAACTTTATTTACTGGGGTTAAAGAAAAGGCTTGTTACTATAGCAGAGGAGTACAGTTTTAGAACTGAAGTATTCTGTGAAACTAGATCTGAAATTCTTTTGTACAGAGAGAACAAGAGTCCCATCTTAAAAGTTGTGTTCCCTACTGGGGCATTTTAAACAGGGCCTCTGAATGTGAAGTGTATGGTGTTCAAAGTCTTTACAGATCTCAGAAACAATGTGAAACGAGAGTGGCGCTTTTCTACTCTTGCTGCTTAATCTTTATTGGGCATGGGCTTGAAGATAATGCTGCTGAGAGAACATTAGCCTCTGGTAGGATTTTTACAACCACCTATTCATGTTTGTGTAGTCAATTAAATCTGACATTCTGCATACAGATGGGAATATCATAGTCCAAGGCAAAGTCAGCAACTTGAAATAAAGCAGGCAGATTGAGGCTACTGTTTCTTAATCAAATGGCTCATTGCATTCCATATGTTACATGAACTTGAGAACTTAACAAACATAAGCAAAAGCAGGCCAATCTACCCCTCATTCTACCTGATTTTATTCCTCAGCATCACTATTTTGCATCCCAATTTCCCTTGATTCCCTTAATATACTGATACCATTGACTTGTGTTTTGCATGAACTCAGTGACTGAACATTCACAAAATCATTGGGCTAGACAAATCCAACAATTCTACAGCTTTTGAGTTCTTCGTGTCTCTATCCTGAATGGTCAACATCTTATTCTGATTCCAGATTCTACACATTCCAGCCAGGAGAAGCATCATCCCTGCTCCTATCCCAGCTGGTTAGAACATTGTGTGTTTTGTTGAGAGCACCTCAACTCAAAGGAATTTTAGCCCAGTATGCGTAATCTCTCTTCACAGGATTGCAACAGGATTGCACCCCATTGAAGGTGTCAACATGTAAAGCAGCATTGCATTCCTAATTCCAAGTACATGCATCCCTAGGTAGGGAGACCACTTTATAACAAGATTCCAGATGGCATCTCATCAAGAACACTATATATTTACGATGAATAGCATCACAGATAAGTGGATAGTTTGATTTGTCGTTCAAATATATTTCACTTTTTAAATTATAATTAAAAAATGAAAGTTTCCATTATTTTATTATCTAATTGATATCCATTATTTGCGTCTCCCAGAAACGAAGAATTAAGTGCCATTTTTGGAGCTAAATGGAGGCTATAATTTTTCGTGATGCATTTAACTATGCAAGATTGTGAAGGTGAATATTCTTTGTTTGTGGTACACGTGTGTATGTAACACCGCAAAATTAATAACCAAGCTACAGAATAGTTGTGGGGCAATTCACTGGAATGTTACGATTGATGAGGGGATGTGTATAAAGAGATATTGGAAAAGCTTGGACTGTGAAAGTTCAGGGGGATTTATTTGAACTGTTCAGAATAACAGAGAATGTTGGTGGCATAGCTTGCCTTTGGGGGAGAATCATTATCAAAAGAGACAGACCAGGAAATTACGAGATGAGGAACATATTATTGTGCAGTGTGCAGGTATGATCTCAAATCAGTGGTTAAAAAGCAGTGGAAACTTTTTGAGTGGTAGCTTTCAAAGAAACTGGCTACATAATTAGAAAGGAATATGGGGAATAAACAGGGAATAAGAACTCCCCGTTAAATGGTGAATGGTTTTATTGTTGTAAGATTCAATGTTTTTTCATAATTACAGAGAGTTGTGAATGGCTCAGCAGAAGGTCATTTTGATGTGTGACAAAGGCTTGCATACATCAGTGAGTCCATTGATATAATTCAGAGTCATATGGCAGTAAGTGTAGGAAGGACCATTCCTTCTCTCCAGAGTTGCTACTTGTCCCGCTGAGTTACTTCAGCATTTTGTTTCTATCCTACAGCAGTAATGCAGGCTCTTCAGCCCACTGAGTCAATGCTGACCATCAAACACCATTTACCCTACACCTATGTAAATCCCATTTTATTCTCCCCATATTGCCATCAACTCCCCCAGATACTATCATTCACTGACACATCAGGGACAATTTACAGTGGCCAACTAACCTACGTGTCTTTGGGATGCGAGAGGAAACTAGAGCAATTGTGGGAAATACACAGTCACAGGGAGAAAATGCAAACGCCACATGATCAGCACCCAAGGCCAGGGTCTCTGGAGATAAGAGATAGATTTGACCATATAGGTTTCCTCCCACATCCTAAAGATGTGCTGGTTTATATTCGGTGGAGGGATTGAGGGGAAAGTGGGATTGGTGTTAATGAGTGTTTAATGTTCGGCTTGTACTTGACGGGTTGAAAGGCCTGTTTCAATGCTATATGAATTTCCGTCTCTATAACAATTTCTTGATTAATGAATTTGAAAATAAGGCAGCGGCAGGGAACTTTAACTCAATTAATTTCAATCTGGTTTGAAAAGTTGGTACCAGTATGAGTAACCATGGAACCACTGGATGATCAAATAAGCTAATCCTCCAAAAACTAATGTCCTTTAGGGGAATATTGGATAATCTGCCCAAAATTAGATTGTGTGCTTGGCACTCTTGAATAGGAGTGAATTTCTTGGCACAGCACCACTCTAAGAAGCGTTGGAGGTTTTACACCTTTTTCAAATTTTGATTGTTACTGGCCAAACAAAAGTGGAGAAAGAGAAATATGGAGGGCCTGCAAAAAGGACACAGTGATCAGAATGACTGAGAAGAAGAAGCACATAATATGAGAAAACATGACGTTGTTCACTTTGATAAGAAGAATGGAAATTTAAATAGTGAGTAGATCGTAAATGTTAACGGAAGAGGAAATAGTAGTTTTATTGTGTTTTCACATTGTTATCTGAAAGAACGTGCGTCAGTACAAGTGGAAGCCTTCTGTGCTAGAACTATGCTCAATCACTGCATTAGTTGTTACCTCACTACCTTTCTGCTAACAGTTGGTTGAATGCCCCAGTATGTCCAAAACTATAGCGAAGGACCAGGCCAGGTTTATGGACTTGCCACAACTAAGCGACCATCTTGTGTCCAGTTTACAAGATTGTTTATTTCAATGATTGATATCTGTTAATTAAAGTAGTTGGTATTTTGAAAAAGGTGTCTATCAGGACAATCCCGAAGGACTGTTTTTACGTATTTTTGATTTCCATGCCCTTCAACATTGACAGCCTCAAGCCTAATTGACTAGAACCAGAATAAACATACTTTCCTTTCTGCTTTGCTCCCTCCATGCTTTCCCCCTGTATATGTGTGTGTGTGTGTGCCTGTGTATCTGAGTGTCTGTGTGTGTTCAAATATGTATACATGTCTGCATGCATATTTGTTGTCTGAAAGTTGCTGGATACACCTCTCTGTTATGGCTGGCTACATTTCAAAGTCCACAGTTTTGCTTAATTCCTGTTCACACCTCACCAGCTCCACTCATTCAATTTCCTTTTTTCTTGAAATTACAATTCATAGATTAATAACATATCATTGTATGAAACAATCTAGAATATACTTTATTTTACCTTTTCCTCTGAATTCTTATCACAACCATCTTTTGTTTTATTTTAGTAAAGTAGAACAAGCTGAATTAAACTGAAAGAAAGTATTCAGTTTGCACACATTATGGTTGTCTTACGGCATTTGAAGTCTCCTGTCATTAGTTAAATTTACAAGCTTCACTCATTCGACACAGAAGACCATTGCAATGTAGCAAACCGGCGTAACCATCTGGATAGAGAATTGCCGCATTGCCTGCTAATTTTGTTTATCATCTGAAGTCTTGATGAGCATTATTGTCTATTCTCATTTCACACAGTTTACTGCAGTCTATTTTCCAGCAGAATGCTAACTGAATATCTTGTAGTACAACAAATATTAAAGGGACTGACTTGAACAAATTGCATTTTGTTTACTTCACATCTGAGACCAACATTATGGCAAATAGTTAAAGTGATTCCCTGTTAAATAATGAGTGTTCATTTTCCTCTTTTCGTTATATCTGTTGGTAGTGATCTTACCCTCTTTTTTAAAAATACTATATTAGCTTATCGGTGGTGTCTGTTGCTAGTGTCTTACACTATTGGTAGTGTTCATTAGTAGTTACACCATTGGTTTTATTTGCTGGTAGTATATTTCCTTATCGATAGTATTTGATGGTATTATATTACCCTATTGGTGGTGGTGCTATATTTCCTGTTGCTAGTATCTGTTGGTGCTATCTTCTCCTATTAGTGGTATTGATAGTAGTATCTCCATTGGTAATAATTTCCCTGTTGGTAATATTTTCCTTAATTGACAGCGTCAATGATAGTGTCTTCCTCTATTGGCTATTTCGATCAGAGAACCAAGAATGGAACGGCAGGATAATGTGTGAGATGAGAGAATCACTTTTGAAATTCAGTACATTTTGGTAATTAAAAATGTGAATTTTGATTGTAAATGTACTTTATCTTATGGTTACAGTAGGCAGTTTACCTTGTAGCTGTAGTCATGATTATCAGTCATGGCCTTCGATAAGGCATTGCGCTTGATACGTTAGTAATCCATGGTGTGTGAGCCATTTGCAATGAGTGCCATCCAGAGTAAACTTTCTTAGTTCCATAGCAGTGGTCATTTAAAAATCCATTTCTATCCAGTAAGTTTATCCAATGGTAACATGAGATTTCTGTGTTTTGGTATCTTCTCTTAATCACTCACTAAGGCAATTCAGGATACTTTGTAATTTCAACTAACAAAGGCACATATAAATATACGTTATGAAGGTAATTATTTTAGCAGTTTAAAAGATAGACAGATATTCCATCAAGTTCTGAGACTATCAATGGCACATAGAACAACTGGTTGCATTTTACAGTCAATACATTTGTCAAAAACAATATTACAAATTCTAGTCCCTACTTAAAAAATAAAAAAAGAACCGATTAACAAAATAAAACATTCATTCAAAATAACTGTACAATCTATGTGCTTTAGTGCAATATAAATCTCTTGAGACATTGTGGACCAAAGGGCCCTTTCCTGTGCTATACTGTGCTATACTGTTCAATGTTCAACATTCTATGGTCAAGGACCTTTTCCCATAGAGTGCTCTGCACCTGTTCTTCTAATATGGTTCATCCTGGGTGTCATGGTACACCAGTCATTGAAAGTAGGCATGCAGGTGCAGCAGGCAGTGAAGAAAGCGAATGGTATGTTTGCTTTCATAGCAAAATGATTTGAGTATAGGTGCAGGGAGGTTCTACTTCAGTTGTATAGGGTCTTGTTGAGACCACACCTGGAGTATTGTGTACAGTTCTGGTCTCCAAGTCTGAGGGTAGTTGAGGCCAGTTCATTGGCTATATTTAAGAGGGAGTTAGATGTGGCCCTTGTGGCGAAGGGGATCAGAGGGTATGGAGAGAAGGCAGGTACGGGATACTGAGTTGGATGATCAGCCATGATCATATTGAATGGCGGTGCAGGCTCGAAGGGCCGAATGGCCTACTCCTGCACCTAATTTCTATGTTTCTATCCTTCATCCTGAACATATGTTTTGAGGTTTATCCAGCCAACTCTGTTTTCTGCCACATCTGTTGTTGCCCTGATATGGATATGATTTTCACCACATCTCTTGCCCTTAGACTGACAGAGCTTTGTCATCTCTGCTATAGTGGTGTGGCTGTCTTTGTGCCACTATGTCCTCCAAATCTTTTCAGCACTTTTGGGTTCCCTCTACAATATTGGCACATTTCTTATTGAGTTTGAATGAAGTGATTTGCTGCATTGAAGAAATCTTCCTGGTTTTCTAATCATAGTTTATCAGCCCCTTCACCTGTACTATCATTACATCCAAGTTTAGGTATGAAATCTATCTTGTTCATTACAATGAAATCCATTTCTTTCCTGATTATTTGCATTCACCATCTTCAGAGAACATCTCCCAGCACACTTCAGTGCAGACTTGTAGATTAATAGCAAATGATAGGTTGGCTTCAACTGCGCTGCTTCAAGATTAGTGGTTTGCTTCAGAAACACATTGCATGTTGCTCCTGTGTCAGGTTGAAGTGTAGTAATAACTTAGTGTAGACATCGTACCCACTATGCTTTCCACAGTAAGACTTTGTTTGACATCTGGGACATTGTATTCAAATGGTTGTCTGATTTAACCCTGTCTGTGTCCCTGCATAGCTCATCTGATCCACTGCATGAATGTTTAATGTCCTCTTTATGTTGCACAGTTTGGAGAAATGATTTTCGAATCCACATCACACACACTTTTTTCCCACACCTGGAGCATTTATTTATCAGCTATCCATGGTGCTTTGCATGTTTAGCCTTCACTACTGTTCTTTACCATACTGTTTCTCTTGTGCTTCACCCCATATATTTCCTGCTGTTATCGATCCAGCATTTCTAGTCTAGCTTTGAATATCTCTGCAGTTTTATATTCCTATGCCTTTTCACAAATCAATTATCTCTTGTTGCAGCTGTCCTTTCAGGCTATGCTCCATGATTCCACAAATCATTCGATCTCTGTTGAGCAAGTCCTTCAAAACTGTAAAATTGCAATGATATGCTGATGATTTAGGAAGAAATCACTAAAGGATTCTTCCCATTCCTGATTGCAAGTAAAGAACCAGTAACTCTTTCAAAGATGTAGGAAGGAACTGCAGGTGCTGGTTTAAACCAAAAGATAGACAGTTTCCAACAAAAAGCTGGAGTAACTCAGTGGGTCAGGCAGCATCTCTGGAGAAAAGGAATAGGTAACATTTTGAGACACTATTTTCAGACTGAGAGTCAGGGGAAAGGGAAACAAGAGAAATGGACAGTGATATAAAGCGATATAGGACAAATGAATGAATGTTAAGCAAAACATTATGTGGTATTTTGGCTGGACAGCCCTTTTAGGTGAAGGATCCCCTTTGAATAATGGCTGGGGAACGCTCCATTAAGTCGGGGCCAGTGTCTATTCTTCAACTGCGCGGCACATCCTTGGGCCATTGATCTTTGTGGGATCTTACTGTGCCCACATTGGCTGCTGTGTTTCCCACATTATGGACATGATTAGGGAAGCACTAAGGGGGTTGTAAAGGAATAGGTCATAGAAGTCACTCCATAAACACGAGTGCTTGCCTAACACGAGTTCAAGGCCATTCACCAAGTTACAGATCCTTTAATCATTTACCATTGCATTTGTAACATCTAGATGGATGCTCCCTCTTTAGTATTCATTAACCAGTTCAATTCATGAGCCTGATTTAGTTGATCAAAAGATTGAAAGATACAGCATGAAAACAGGCCCTTCGGCCCACTCAGTCCATGCTGATCATCGATCACCTGTTCACACTAGTTCTATGTTATCCCATTTTTGCACCCTAAACAAATGGTGCAATGTACAGAGACCAAATAATCTAGATATCCGCACATCTTTGGGATGTGGATGGAAATTGGAACACCCGGAGGGTAGCCTCACGGTCACCACACAGATAACACCCGGGGTCAGGATTGAACCTGGGTCTCTGGTGCTGTGAGACAGTTGCTATAACGGCTATGCCACTATGCTGCCATACAGAAATCTCTATGGAAACGGGTTGTTCGCCCCACCACATGCTGACCATCAACCGCACACTGATATTATTAACACTGCATGTCTGAACATAGAAACATAGAAAATAGGTGCAGGAGTAGGCCATTCGGCCCTTCGAGCCTGCACCGCCATTCAATATGATCATGGCTGATCATCCAACTCAGTATCCTGTACCTGCCTTCTCTCCATACCCCCTGATCCCTTTAGCCACAAGGGACACATCTAACTCCCTCTTAAATATAGCCAATGAACTGGCCTCAACTACCTTCTGTGGCAGTGAATTCCACAGATTCACCACTCTTTGTCTGAAGAGAGCAGTTGGAATTCGTATCCCATAGCTCCAACAACCAGACTTTGATTCTGGCTGTAGGGGTTTGCATGTGCTCCCTGTGACTGAATGGGTTTCCTCTGGGTGCTCTGGATTCTCTCCTCATCCCAAAGATGAGCAGGATAATTGGGCCACGATAAATTGTACCTGGTTTAGATGAGTAATAGAATCCGAGGGGGGAATAACTTACAACTGGTGTAGGATTGGTGTAAATGGGCAGTTGAAGGTCAACCTGGTGGGCTGATGAGTCTGAATCCACACTGTATGAATTGATGGGAAACTATGAGGGAACAACTGCTTACAGACCCCCAGGTTTGCTGCTATGATGGAGTGACTAGTTTTTGCAGCATAAACAGCTTTGCTACAATCCTACTATGTGCACTGTAGGTTTGCTGAGATATAAAACATAACCCAACTACAGCCATTTTGAACCAAACCCCGTGTATCCCCGAAAAGATGTGCTGCATTTCTGCTGCCATTGGTACAGTCTGATAACCTGTGGAGTAATACTAAGCTGGATAAAGTACGGAGTTGGCCAGCAGAGCAGGACCAGTCCCAACCCAAACCCAAATGTACTATTATAATGTAGACCTGATTCAATCCATATCTGACACGTTCAGTCACACCGGTTTGGCTTAGGTCAGACAGAAAACACACTCCTCCACACTGCCAGGTTATTAACGGACACCAGGCAAAACTGCATACCCTGGGCTGATCATAGGGGACACCACTAATAACACCGCTACAGAAAACTCTGCATATGTTAGCTATAATCTGTCAGAGTTTATTCCTATTCCTGTATCTGGTCCCTAATAATGCCACAGATTCTATCTTGTGAAGCAATGGAAAGTGCCTTATTGTGAAATCTAATTGGACAATATCCATTGGATTTTTCTCTTCCAGTCTTCTCATGGCTTCCTTTGGAACATTGAATTATTATGCCTTTCGCATTTTCTCAATTCTTCCAGTGCACTGCAAACCTTGAGGAAGCTGTGCTAGTGCAGTACATAATACAGTACATAATATTAATAGTACCTAATATAATATATACTAGTAATAATAACAGGTTAGAAAAGTGCATGTTGTGCTGAAATCAGCATGCAGCTAATACTGTATGTTGGAGCAATGCAAAGAGGATTCCACTCATGCTTAAGACTAATACTGGTTGCTTGTGCCCAGAAATTCATCATCGTCACAGACATGCTCATTTTCTGTGCTTTCATTTTGCACTGCAATTTCACAATTTCATTGACGTAATTGTAATGGAGTTTTGGAAGGGGAGTATAACCGGCAGCTACTGATGAAGGACAAGGATTTTACCTCCATGATGATGCCAGTTTGACCTTGCAATCTGCCAAGTGCAAAATTCCCAGTGGTAGACAACCTCAATGCTATGCAACAGCTTGATCAAGTCAAAGGAACAAATGGGTGAGCTGAGTAACAAGGATAAGTTTAAGGCAAAGTTAGATAAATACAAGACGGAGAAGTATGTAGAATTATGTGTTTTTGAAGAAGAAGGACATGCGCATTAAGCTTGTAGGTCAAACAACCTGTTCCTACTCTGTAAATACTGCCATTCCTTGTAAATGGAGGGCAGCCTTGATCAAGGTATTTCAGCACTGAAGTTTGAATTATGAAGGAGATTCTTTGATTTGTAAACGTGCAGCCAGCTAGTTTCCAACAACATATCATCCTTTCACAAAGAAATCTAATAGTAGCCATTTTCATTATCTAGCTTTAAAATATGCGACATTAAATTAAATAATGAGAAATCCTTTTGGATTTAATTCTATAACATCTGTATGCTTGGGGTTATTTTCCAACACTGATGAAAGGGAGTGAGAACAGGACAGTATTCTCCCAGCAGGACATGTTGCATTCTGCAATGGAGTGACAAACAATCTGGCTGATGCACGGGACCATATTGCTTTTGTACCCTAATTAGACTGTTCTTCACATTGCTAATGAGCAAGCAGATGCCAACAATACTGACTGCACTGTACACAGAACAAAGCATAACTTGCCCAAGATCATCTGAAGTAAGATGGTCTTAAGGATTTGTGAAGAATAACAGCATTTGAATTTTTCCTTTAGTGTAGCTGTATGTTTGCTGACCATTTACACACGTTATTAAATGTGGAATGCTTTCCCTGCAAGCAGTTCTGTTTTTCCTTGTATTAATGATTTGAAACACTTTTTAATTAAGCAGCCTGTTGCCAGATATTCTGCTTGTTTACATAAAGAACTTAACCATTTCATTACCTGGTTATAGTCATCACTATCATCTTTGGAGATATTGTAAAACAAACTCTTATGAGTTGTGATTTCTTTCCTACTAATGGTTTAGAATTTTATTAAAATTATCATTTGTGTTTCCTTTTATCTTGCTCATGCGGCATTCAGACGTGGCAGCTTACATTGGTATATTTATATTCGCATCCACATTGAGGCATAGGTTAATTCAATTGAGTTCAGACTGAAGAGATGGCGGTTTCGCTCTGCTGAGTGTACACGACTTAACTCAAATGGAATTTGCTGCTTCAATCCATCCGTAATGGGGTGCAGGTTCACAGTAGAAGATATCTAATGTCGGCAGTCAAGTGCCAATAGTCCCAAATTCACTTGAGTTCCTGCATTTTACATGAAACATTTTGCATTGCTATGCTCGCCAAACAACATCTCACGTATATTCTGGTTCGCACAAATGTAAAGGATGCCTTTGGGCTATGAAATATATTTTTTTAAGGGGAAGTTAGAAGTGCATATGAGTGAGAAGAGAATTGAAGAATATAGAGATGGATTTAGATGTAGAATCATAGAATCATGGCAATACAGAGGTGGGCCATTTGGCCCATCATGTCAATACAAGCTGCTAGTAGAGCGATCCCATCCATCCCATTCTCGCATTCATTCTTCACTCTGGTATTGCCATCTACCTTCAGAAGGCACTGATTGATTTTATTTCCAGCATCTTTATATCAGTGAGTTCTCATTATAAACAAATCCTCGTTGATTTAAAAACAAAAGCTTTCTTTGCCTTATGGGCCTGTCCCACTTAGGCGACCGTTTATGTGACTGCAGGAGACTATGCAGTCGCCACATGGTCGCCACGTTCACGGGTGGTTGCCGGGGAGACGCCTTCATGGTCGTGAGGAGTTCCTGCATTCTGGGAACTAATCGCGGCCTCAATATGGTTGCCGCAAATTGTTCAACATGTTGCAAAATTAACGGCGACTAGAATAAAGCCGCCATGAAGAGTAGCGATATTTCTCATGCCGTAGGAGTTGCTAGGAGGTCGAAGGTTCTTGAAGGTTCTTGTAGGTTGTAGCCGGTGCTGACTGGTGAATTCCATTGGCTCATTGGAAAAAAGACTTAAGCAGTATTTTTCAGGACCAAGGATAACCGACCGGTAATGTTAAATGTCTGCCAGACTTCAAAGCTGTGTATTTTCGGCTTCTTAAAAGTTGTCTCCACTCCTTCTCCCCCCTTCTCCCCTCTTTGACCCCCCCCTCCCCCTCTCTTTTAAAGGACTTACCGTACACTGTGCTTTAGCTGTCTTAATTACAGCGCCAAGCTTCCTGTTCATTGCGCCGTGTGTCTGTATCACATTGGCTTGCACCGTGTGAATTTCACTCGGACAGCGCTCTTGCCTGTGGCCCTGTCCCCCGCCTGCATAACGAGCTGGTGAAGGAAGAGATGTGTGTGTGAGTCTTCCTCTCTGACAGTCGCCATTCCAGTTGCTGGTTTTTCAGGCTACTGTCGGCAACTTGACAGACGCCGGCAGATATGCGTCTTCATCAGATCAAAAGCCTGAGAGAAAAATTATTATTTTATTTGTTTTCAAAGTAGAGATGTGTTTTAATTGAGGCAGCTGATCTGATGAGAGCTAACCAACCTGAATCAGTAACTCTCTTTAGCTCCCCACTGATTCTGCCTGAACGGTTGAAGATTCCCAGATTTTCTGGTCGATTTACCAAATTGGGAATATGCTGGATTTCCCACTGCAGCCAGGGCAGGCTCGTCCCGCAGGGCAATGCTTACATCTAATGCTTCCTCAATTTCACAAACTCGGAAAACAGCAGCAACACAAAGAAGAATAGTGCAGAGTAAAAATTGAGAGGTTTCGCCCTCCAATGCAAAGCACTCATCAATGCAGTGAGAGTGAAGCAGTAACTGCTCTGGCCAGTGCATAATCTGCAATGCCCTACATGATCCAATGGTTGGACATTAGATGGAGATTGCTGGCTTGGTGCCGGCTTGAAGAACATAATATTTGAAGAGCAGGAAAGAACTGCAGATGCTAGTTTAAATCGAAGACAGACACAAAATACTGGAGTAACTTGTTGGGACAGTCAGCATCTCTGGAGAGAAGGAATGGGTGACGTTTGGGGTTGAGACTCATCCTTAATCCTGATTGACTGCCTAAGGAGTGGTTGGAATGATTTAGTGATGTCCCAGTCATTGCCATTGAGAGATACAGTGTAGAGATGGGCTCTTCAGACCACAGAGTCCACAACGACTAACAAGCACCCATTTTTATTGTAAACCTACCCTAACCCATTTTATGCTCTTAACATTTACATCAATTTTGCCCAGATTCTATAATTCACTTACATACTAGGGCCAATTTACACCAGTTAATTAACCTTCCGACCCACACATTCTGGGGATGTGGATAGAAACCGGAACGCCTGCAGGAACTAATGCGGTCACAGGGAATAGGTTGCAAACTCTTGAACCGAGGTCATGGGAGCTGCGAGGCAGCAGATCTACTAGCTGCACCTCTGAGTTTCAGTACTGACCAACACACTTACACACAGCAGCATAGTCATTCTACACGGAAACAGATCCTTTGATTCACCGAGTCCATACCAACTATCAAGCAGCTATTTACACTGTTACAATTTTATTCCCTTTACCTTTCCATTAACTCTCCACAGATTCTGTCATTTCACACGGGACAATTAACTTACCAACCTGCATGTCTTTGGGAAACTCTCAGAGGTCATAGGGAGATTGTAGAGACTCCATATAGGCAGCAACCAAATTCAGGATTGAACTAGAGTCTGTGAGCTGAATTGCAGTGGTGATAGTGTTAATCAATTAGAGAAGCGGGCACAATTAAAACAGACCACTGGTTGAAGCTCCTGATTCGAAAAGGCAGCAAAGATCCTTCATCTGTTAAATTAGCAAGGCAGCATATCTAATATTTAGAAGCTAAAAGGGACCTTGTGGTATTTTGGACATCCGGGTGAGGGCTGTCAGGGGAGAACACAATGCATGATGTGTGCTGTTGTCTTTCTACCATCGAAGTTAGCAGTGGTTTCACACAGCTCAGATTAGATGAGAGGTTTGTCATTGTTTTTGGCCAGAGACAGCTGGCTGGAAGCAGAGTCGAAGGCTCCAGAGGACAGCTAGAGACTGCCAAATTCATTAATCAGAGAAGACCGCATGTTACAAGAAGCTTGGTGATCGTAATTAGGAGCCTGTTTAGATCTAATGCAATGGAGACGTGAAAGATATAGCATGACATGATTCTTAACAAGTTTGTTATATCTGTGGAGTGTAAGTGGTGGCTTATCACAGGAGAAATGATAAATTAACAAATGTCAATTGGATTTTCTTTCCAGACAACTTTCCTGACACTTTTTAAAATGCTGATGGGGAATTAAATATCAGTTCTGCTTTTGTATAATTTGCTTCGACATTGTTCTGTAAACTGTCTATTAAACCACTCTTGTATTTAAATGGCATTTGCATGGGCTTGCAGCTTGATTAATTTATTGGACTAGATGCTGTCAGGGAATATTGGAAGGGCCTTGTTGATGTTTGTAAGGAAATAATTATGCACTGCTGCTGTCTGTGACCATATGCAAGCACCTCACTGGTGTAAATCGTGTCCCTGCCAGTGTCTTACAATTGGTCCAGCAGTGCACCAAGGCTGCCTTTACTTTTTTTCCTGTTGCCTCAATGGTGTTTCTTCCCCCCCACTCCTTTGTAGGTGGCACCTCAGGATTTAGGCTAACTTACTTTTAGTCTGGTTCTGAGGTGGCTGATTGGGTCATTTTGGTGGGGACCAGAGATGGGATAGAAGTTGCTGCTGGGTGCCCTGGCACTTGGCATCAGCCATCTCAGTCACCACACTCTTGCAGCTGGTCTTCGTGGAAACAACTTATCTCTCTGAGGTGAAGAGCTTGGTTTGTGCTTCTGCATATCTTCCAGATATCTACACGCACACACACACCATCAGATGTGAGCAGAGATCTCCTCCTCTTCAGTACACCAAGGATAGTGAGATGAATTGTAACCCTGCGATACAGCCATCACCAAATTGTGCTTAAATCTGCTACTCACTGTTCTATTCTCATGAGGCCTAAGGATGCCAGTGAAAGGCTATTTCAAATTGTGATAGTCCTATATTTCCATCTTATAAATTATTTTCTCCAGGGCAATATTACTTGAGCATTTGAGCTGAGGCATATTAAAATAACAAGGTTTAAGAAATTTCTCCAGAGATGACTGATTGAAAAAGGGAATGCTTTGTAGTCGCTCTTTCATGACCCACTGATCAAAATTTAATAATGTGAAGAACATTCTATTTTTCATCTGATCAAGAACGGATCAGATGAAAAATACGGTACACGGTATTTTAGAAATTCCAGTCCTATGTACAATGGTACAACTAATATATGAATAGCTATTCCCCTACATGAATTAAAATGAGTGGGAACACTTAGAATGAGTACATTGGGAGTAGGAATGCTACAGAACTTCAAACAATTGTGCTTATGTAACTTTTCTCATAACATCAAGAAATTCCCAAGTGTTCAACAGGCAATGAAAGTCTGTTACTGTGATGATGCAAGGTAGCAGGGCAGGTGATTTGCTTCACATCAATGTTGCATTGATGCCAAAATGGTTATATCCAGATACAATGGAGACACAAGAAACTCCACAGATACTGGAATATGATTATGACCAGAGAATTTGTCTTAGTGATGTGATCTGAGGAATATATATTATCCAAAACAAGAGGATTGAATGCCTCTCTGCTTCGATGGAAGGGTGCTTTGAGATTATTGTTGCCTCTCCTCCTTTGTAGGATTGAGCATGTTTCACTTCTATTCTGGTGGTGAAGTGAACCCAGGTTCTGCTGCAGACATGGCAGAGGGCAGTAGCTGGGATGGCTGGCTGGCTGGCTGTGTTGGTGTGTTCTTTCTGCTGCTGTCGCTGGGCACCAGTGACTGAATGAGAGGTTCTCAGTGTTATGCTGAAGCTCCTACTCTGTGTTGATTGGCTATGTGACAGGGATGCACATGAATTTGAACATGTTAGAATTTTCAAGAAGAACATCCTTGTACCCTTTCCTTTGCAAAGCTTGCAGTGAATGAATGTACTGTATCTATTTCAGAAATCAGGTGTCACACATTCAAACAACATGACCTGCTTAATGGAGCTGAATGTGTATAATTATCTCCTTGCTTGGGACATTTGGTTTTGTGTGATTGATGGCATTGATTGGCTTATCCTACAGATAGAATTAGAGGAGATAGTATTGGTAGTTTCTCTTCAGTGCTGTGAGGTGCATGCTATAGATAGTCAGTCTTAGAAGTGCACAGGAACTCGGGGGTAAATTAACGCAGTAGATTGGGAGCTTTGTACTGAACGTGAAGCTTTGATCCTCAGACATTAATTTCCTTGGGGAGCCAGAGGCTGTGCTGGTGCACAGAAGCCGATGGTGATTTTCTTAATTGATGTCTGCCTTCAGTGAGGGCAGCAAAGCTGTTTTCCAAACTTTTAAAATTAAATGTGAATTTCAGAAGGCAGACAGGGTCTTGATCTAATGCCTCACCTGAAAGACAGCTCCGCTAGTAGTGCACTATTCCACTTCAACATCCCCTACACCGCCAGGTCTTTATTTAGGGAATGTGTAAAAGATTTTGGGATGATCACAATCTTAAAATGTTCAACATTGCCACTATACAAAACTTCAATTCAAAGCAAGTTCATAAACAATGTGGGAAGGCTGGTCATTGTCTTGCACATGCACATGTTGCTTGTGGAATTTTAGAATGACTCTTATTGTTGGAGACTGTTCAGGCAGGAGAGAAATTACATTGTGGGGGCTTGATTCAAAAAGATGAAGGGAGCTGTTTTTCTTTTCATTGAAAATAATTGCTGAAGTGGTCATGATTCCAAGGATTAAATGGTGTGACTGAAATCAAGAGACTTGGCATGGACCATTCTCCATGTCTCTGGAGCCACCTCTCGGGCAAGGCAGACATTGATGATGAAATTCATTATCTACGTCAATGCACCATCACAGTCTTTAGTCAGTTGAGGAGAAGATTTTTTGAAGACTGAGACTTCAGACCGAGCAGAAGACTCGTGAACTGCCATGCAGCAGTGAGTCTTTCCCTCCTGCATGCTTCTGAGACCTGGACTACCTACAGCAGGCATTTCAAAGCACTAGGAAAATACTAGTAATGGACTCTGCAAAACTTTCCAAGTTCATTGGAGAATGGACGACACAAATCAGTATCCTCTCCCAAGACAGCATTGCCACACTTGAGGCCCTAAGTACTCTCAGTTAGCTGCATTGGGCAGACCAAGCCCAATTCCGGACATCCAGAACAAACAATCTAATTCTAAGCATTGACATAGAAAGAAATTGCCAAGCAGACAGAAGAATGATTCAAGGATGTTTTATCTTTGGATAAAGGTAGCATCCCTACTGACTCCCAAGAATCTCTGCCCTGGGAATACTCAATGCAGAGAAGGAGCATTCGGGATGACACTGGGAACACACAGAAGCCCTGAGTCAATGGCAGCAGGAACGCACTTTCTCACAAATTACCCACTTGCCTACCCCATTGGGCTCCTCCTGCCCCACATGGTTCCCACATTGGCCTCAGTCATCTCAGAACCAACAGAACCTGAATGGAAGCAAGTCATCTTCAATCATGAAGGACTTCCTAAGAAGAACTCACATGGATTATGTGACACATAAATGAAAATAATCATTGAGGTACGAGAGATGGGAGGATTATATTTGCAAATATGGAGCAAATGCCCTGGTTTTGAGGGTGTATGAATGAATTTCCACAAAAACAAATGGAATATGTAGAGGCATGAAAATGGTTGCAGTTGAACTGGGATAAGTGAATACTTCACAGTCACAAACAGGTAAAAGGTGTTAGAGCATGAATGGATTCGAAGGCGAGGGTTGAATCATGGAGATATAGTGATGAATGAGGCAGTATTGATATGGTGCTTTGCTTTGTAAGACTAAATGAATGGGTTAGAGCCTAAACACACACAATGCTTATGAGAATTGACAAGATAGAAATGGAGTTGCTGTTTCTCTGCTTTGGGTGAGTAAAGACACACATTACAGTCTCAGAATAAAAGATTGACCATTCAGGATAAAAGGAATGATACTTCCTGTTGGGTTCCACTGGGGCACAGTGGAGTAATTGGCCAGCATATTTAATATATATTCAGGATATGTATCCTGTATCCCAGCATTAATGCTGAGTTTACTTGCATTTCTGGATGGATATCTGCAAATCCATGCAGAACTGCCTGGAAGATCCAGCAAAGCCTGGCCCATTACATCAGTGTGTGCTGCCCCAGACAGCACCCCGCCACAAAAAAATACCTTTTCTTCATTCCGTGCTGTCTTCTAATAAAAATATTTATTCATTCAGATATTATCTGCACAGTTTTAGATAAGAAATCAAGAATATATATGCTTTATAATATTTATCTAAGCTGTTCCAAGCTATCATTTGCTTTGGATAGATAAGATTGTTCTGGGTAAATCATTACATGATTATAAACTTAATTTTATCAAATACAGCTTTGGCCAGATACTTTCCCAATTTTGGCAATCCTGGGCTGAAGATTATACTTAAATTCTTGCTTCGACTCTCACCAGAGCAGCTTCCAAACCCCCTTCCTGTTTTGCGTATAGCACTATCACTTACTTTCTGCCACACATGGCTCCCATCTCCCCTTTGCCACATAACTACACTTGGAGGTAATTTGTAATAATCAATTAACCTACTGCTCATTGAAATGTTCTCACTTTTCTAAATTTAAAGTAATAACACTTGAAAGGCATTGAATAAATCCCTGAAAAATATTTTTTTGCTAAACTGCAAAGGTATGACATAAGAATGAGGGAATTAGACAACATACATTTAACCTTTCACAGAGCCAGCACAAAAATAATCATTGAATGGCCTCTTCTGCACAGTTAGAATCCAAGACTAGAATTACTTTCTGTCATCCTTCCATGATTCTTCAATGAGAAGCCGTATTGAAAACAATCCAGCCAAATCACTGTTTGCTTATCATTGTTGAATTGAAGGAATGACCCTAGGGTTCAGCTTCATGATCTCCACTTGATGTTTTGCAAGATCTGCTTTGTAACTTTGATTAAAACCAGGCCATATGGATTAATCTAGCCGGTTCTCTACTTGGCTCGGTTTGGCCACTGCAATTGTGAAATAGCAAACTTTGTAGTATTCCTGAGAGCAAGCTGGCGCTCCGAGGCTGAACAAGGAAAGTCCACTATTATCCCTACTGTATGTGGTCTGGGTCTATGTGTTCCTCCAGCACCTCTCCTTCTTCCCCCTTCCCCATCTCCCTAGAGCTGATTATAACCCCCCCCGCCCCCGATAATCCCTCCCCACCCTATCCCAGTTCCACACATGCATGAAGGTCGGGGTGATGTTAAATAAGGAACAGCACATTGCGAGGGGAAAAGAATGAAGATTCTAGAGTTACAGTTCATCATACGCCCTTCAGATATTCAAAACATCTTCTGCCTTCCATGCACAATTTGACTTATTATTTTCAGCATTTTCTTACCAACAGCATTGTCTTTGTACCTCTTCTCTCTGCACTCCAACTCCAATTGCAGGATTGTTGTGGTGCATTGTGGGTGAGATCAGGCCACATGTGTACAGTACGTGTGCTTGTTCTCATCGTGTAGGCCACCCAAGTTGATGCAGTACCAGTTGCCAAATCCGTCTGGGTGGAGTTGCCTTCTGATCTCAGACTGTTCCTCTGCAGAGGCGTTGCAATAGCAGCCTTGCCCAGACCAAAACAAATGATGTACAAAGCATGTCATTTTCACAAATGGCAAAGGAACTTTCATGAAGTTTCTGAGATCAATCAAATCTAAATCAGTATTTGCATTACTCTACAAATGTTAGAATTGTGTCGGTTGGCAGGTTAGTTAACTACTACTTTACCAAATTGCCTTGAGTGTACAGATGAATATAGAATACAGACTGGTTCTATCAAGTTGCAGTACAGATCGCCACAGGACACCCTTCTTCAAACTGTAAAACTCCTCCCCCTTCTGTCGTGGGTATTAGACTGACTCCCCTCCCCCCCCCCCCCCCCATCATTCTTCAAATCGCTACAGATCCCCAATCCTTTCCGCTCCTCACTTTAACTTCATGTTTCATGTATCATGACTATTGACAGATCAGTTAATTTCCCTCCTGGGATAAATAAAGTTATATTGTATCATATCGTATCATAGAATTGAGGCAGGTGTTGCTGGGAATAGGAGGAGAATACTACGGGTAATAAAATTTGGTGCTTGATGGTTGGCACAGGCTTGGTGTGCCTGTATCTGCCCTGTAGCTTTATTGTTCTCTCTCTTTGATTCTATACCTCAAGTTGCTGAATACCAGCAGTTCAGCAGTTCTGCAAATTTCATCCATAAATAACCAAGAACTGGCATTGCAACGGCACTTTGCACAGTTGCGTGAGATTTGTAAAGTGAATGACAGCTCATGAAATGCTTCGGGGGATGAGTCATTGTGATAAGTTGTTGATGAGGACAAAATCAACCATTTCCAGATGCATATGGTCTACTGTGAAGCAGAAGAGCGCTTATATGAGTGATAGAAGAACAAAAAGGACCAAGAGAAGCAGGTGGACCATGGTCCATTTAGTAGCCTCCCCTTTCGTGTTGTAACAAAATGCTTCCATCTTGGGTTCTCACACATCACAATTTTCCCACATTTTATACAGCATTTTTAAAATTCCATCAAGTTTCGGAAAGCCCATAGTGTGTCTTTCACAGAATTGAGAATCTCCTAAGCACTAATTTCAGCGAATAACTCACAGGCACTGAAAACTTACAATGTAACTTTGAAGGAAGATTACTGCATCTTTTTATGGGCAGAAGGTAGTGGATGATGGCATCAACCACACCACAGCCTCCTTGAGGGATAAATGCTGATATTCCAGCTGTACATTTGTGATCTGACAGAAAGGGCTCTTCTCAATACCAGACAGGGAAAGACAACTAAAGTTCTGGCGATGAGGAAATTTAAAACTGGAACAAAATTAACGCAAAGATGAAAGCAAACAAAACTGATCTGTAAAATAAAATAATTAAACTGAGTGTGTTTGTTATATAAACATTGCCAGCAGTCTCGGGACATTTCACATCATATGAAATGTGCCTACTGCACAGTAGGAGTGGGAAGCTCTTTGATTACACTCCAGTTATTTTAGGCTCTATAGAATATAATGTTTGGGGAACAAGTCGGATCCCTGGCAAATTAAATGATTAAATTGGTGAAAACAGTGAAAGTTGCCTCAGCCAGACATAGCCACCACAGCCAGACGTAAAAACAGCTTTTTTTCCAAGAGCAGTAGCTCTACTCAACAATCAAAATTTGTAGCCGCCTTTTGCTCTGGTATTTTATTTCATTCTTCACATGTTTAAATTATAATGTTTTATTCTTAATTGTTTACTGTATATCGTGTTGTATACTTGCGAGCAAAGCACCAAGGCAAATTCCTTGTATGTATATATACTTGGCTAATAATATTTATGCAATTCAATTCAATTCAATGCAATTCAAGTGGTGTTCAGAATATCCAACCAAACCAGACTGAATGGAAAGTTAAAGTTTCAGATACTCCTGGGTAAGAGAATAATGTTAAAAAAAAACCCAGGCACAGGAATATTAAACAAAAAGGTTCGGATGAATCTTCTTTTGCACAACTTCATAAGTCATCCTACCCTATCACCCCTAGTGGCATGAAACACCTGCTTTCTGAGAAAGCTTTAAAGCACTAATGGAGAATTTGAGATGAGCAACTGGATGAGAATGTACAAGGCAGGATTAGTAAATTTGCAGATTACACAAAAGTGGATGGTACCGTAGATAGCAAAGATGGTGATCAAAAGATACAGCAGAATCTTGATCAATTGGGCAAGTGGACTGAGGAATGGTTAATGGAATTTAATGCTGATAAGTGCAAGGTACTGCCTTTTGGGAAGTCATTCTTGATGATAGATGCCATCTTCTTTAAGCAGCCTCTCATGTATATGCTTTCAATGGTGGTGATGGACCAGGCTGAGTCCACCACTCTTTGCAGCCTCCTGTGTGTTGGAGTTGCCTTACCAGGCCCTGATGCAACTAGTCAGGATACTAACCAGGAGTTGACTCGTGTTACTCTTCTAATCCAGTTTGAGTTAGCATGGTGGACTTGCTTCAGAAAAAAAAATTTGAGTGGAAATAGTCAGCTGGTTGAGCAGTATCGGTGAAGAGAGAAGCAGCCTCAACACATCAGGATGATGCTTTTTTTCAGAGTTATCAACCTAAAATGTCGAGACTGGTTTTCTTCCTGCTGATGCTGCAAGACATTTTGAGAGTTTCCAGCCTTTTCACTCCATTTCAGACGCATTGATTTGCATTCATAGTTTACTTGTAAATTTGCCAGGTCCCAGTTTGTGGGAAGTTAATGTGCCAGCATGGCATGTAAATAGAAATTCTGTGTTTGGATTTTATCAGTGGGATCATTTGGTGAAAGATGATGATTGCTTTCATCTGACTGTCACCAGTTAAGATGAAATAGCTAACTGGAGAGAGATTGGGATAGAGGTGTCCTTTCATATTGCATTTTCCTTCAGAATCACAATGTGAAGTTAACTTCGGAACTAATACCACAAAATCTGATGCAAAATTCAAATTAACTTACAAACTAATTTTATTTCACAGGAACTAGACACTGCACCATTCTACTGTGTATGTATTCCACACACGTTTTGACAGCGAGAAAGAAAAGAGAAAAGCAAACCATTCATTGGAAGTTTTGCGGACACTGGAGACCTAATTTTATTCTCGAGTATAATTATCCGCAATAGATTTTTGTAAAGGAATTCAATCTTGTTAAAATGAATGGTTTCTTGCTTAAAAGATAAATATGGATACATAGCTAAATATGTAGAAATGACAAAATGAAATAATTGGAGGGATTTGAAAATTCAATGTAAATAATGCTAATTTAAAAAAATATGCTTTGCAAAATAGTCTTTAATTAGTAAATGGTGAGTCCACCTTATGTGTCTGGGACTGGTAAAGACGTTTGGAACGGCATGATTGCATTGGAAAGGGTGCAGAGGCGATTCACCAGGATGTTGCCTGGGATTGGGTGTTTCAGTTATAAGAAGAGACAGGATCGGCGTGGTTTTCGTAAGAGTGGTGGAGGTTGAAGGGTGAACTGATAAAGATGCACAAACGTATGAAAGGCATAAATAGGATAGATAGGCAGAGGTGCCTAAAACTGGACGATATAGTTTTAAAGGATGTTTAAAGAAGATTGCAAGAGGATGCTATTCACCCAAGGGGAGCTTGCAATCTGGAACATACCGACTAAGAGCTAACATTTACAAAGCACTGGATCCCTGGGATGGCGGGACTGTCATATGAGGAAAGATTGAAAAGACTAGGCTTGTATTCACTGGAGGGTTACACAAAAAGCTGGAGAAACTCAGCGGGTGCAGCAGCATCTAAGGAGCGAATGGCATTGATATCTTGCTAAATGGCATTGCTATAGATTTCTGTTTGGATTGCTACCAAATAGCAAGAAAACAATATTGGTTTCTTGAGTTAACTGCATTGAATTCTGAATGCTTTATACGTGTGATATCATAATTTTCTTCTCATCATTTTTAAAGTCACAGAGTCATACAACACTCAAACAGACATTTTGGCACACCTTGCCCATGCTGACCATTAGGTACATACATGAGTAAAACATTCAGAATTCAATGCAATTAACTCAAGAAATCAATATTGGTTTCTTGCTATTTGGTAGCAATCCAAACAGAAACTAGGCAGTTCTAACCTCTGCCATTTGTGTCTTCATGTGTGTGATTAATCTGAATATCTCACCATGCATGACTGAAATAAAACATGTTTCACACGAGTGACTCTTAGAAGTGATTGGGATTGTCAATGCAGTAGTCCCCACAAAGAAAAAATATTGAGCACTGCTGCTCTGTATGAAAGTGTACTAAAATATGTTGGAAACCATGTGAGTTTGTTCGAACTAATTACGCAGCAGAGACGGACAAAAAATAATCTCTCACGTGTTAGCTGGTGAGTTGGTGTCAATAGACAATATACAATCGGAGCAGGAATAGGCCATTTGGCCCTTCGAGCCAGCACCACCATTCAATATGATCATGGCTGATCATCCACAATCAGTACACCATTCCTGCCTTCTCACCATATCCCCTGACTCTGCTATCTTTAGGAGCGCTATCTAACTCTCTTTTGAAAGCATCCAGGGAATTGACCTCCACTGCCTTCTGAGGCAGAGAATCCCACAGATGTACAACCCTCTGTGTGAAAAGGTTTTACCTCATCTCCGTTCTAAATAGCTAACCCCTTATTCTTAAACGGTGGCCCCCTGTTCTGGACTCCCCCAACATCGGGAACATGTTTCCTGCCTCTAGCGTGTCCAAACCTTTAATAATCTTATATGTTTCAATATGATACCCTCTCATCCTTCTAAATTCCAGAGAATACAAGCCCAGCCGCTCCATTCTATCAACACATGATAGTCCCGACATCCCACGAATTAACCTCGTGAACCTACGCTGCACACCCTCAATAGCAAGAATGTCTCCAGAAGTGGTCTCACTAGCACCCTGTACAACTGTAGGACCTATTTGCTCCTATTCTCAACTCCTCTTGTTATGAAGGCCAAAATGTCAATCACTTTCTTCACTGCCTGCTGTACCTGCATGCTTACTTTCAGTGACTGATGAACAATGACCCACAGATCTCGTTGTACTTCCCCTTGTCGCTACTTGACACCATTCAGATAATAATCTGCCTTCCTGTTATTGCCACCAAAGTGGATAACCTCTAATTTATCCACATTAAACTGCATCTGCCATGCATCTGCCCATTCAGCCAACCTGTCCAAGTCATCCTGCATCCTCATAGCACCCTCCTCACAGTTCATACTGCCACCCAGCTTTGTGTCATCTGAAAATTTGCTAATGTTTTTAATCCCTTCATCTAAATCATTAATGTATATTGTAAATAGCTGCAGTCCCTGCACCGAGCCTTGCAGTACCCCATTAGTCACTGCCTGCCATTCTGAAAGGGACCCGTTTATCCCTACTCTTTGTTTCCTATCTGCCAACCAATTTTCTATCCATGTCAGTACCCTACCCCCAATACCATATGCTCTAATTTTTGCCTAGTAATCTCCTATGTGTGACAGCATCAAATGCTTTCTGAAAGTCCAGGTACACTGTATAGCAATGTTACAAAATTTTGAGATTTAAAAAATCAAGTCTGCAATTAATCCCATCAGATAAAGATTAAAAAAAAGTTTAATTTGACACCTAATTCACTTTCATAACTTCAGTATTAAAAAGGTTATGACCATTTTCATACTCAGAAATTTGCATCTTGTTCCCTATTGCTTTTCCATTGCCTTAACACAAAAGCTGTGATCGAGGACAGTCAAAAGCCCATAACTTTCATAAAAATTAAGGGAACTGAATGAAAATTCCAGTTATTATAGATTGAAACATTCTGAAACAAATATGAAACATCTTGCTTGGATGACCTGAAATTAAAGCATATAATTAGTTAGTTACCTAATTGTAGCGGAAATGGTAATATACACCCAGACTGCACTGAAAATTCAAAAATGTGATATTGTCAAGATCAGAACTTTAATATTATTGTATTATATGCTGTAAGTCCGTAACAGATAGGTAAATAAATTACAATTTCTAGCAATAGACCAAGTCTTTATGGGGAAAATCAGTTGCTAGCTGGTACATTGGCATATCATTATCGGTAGCATCATCATACTCCTCGGATTGTAACCAATAAGCAACTCTGTACACCTTGTTTTCCTCAACTTTTCAGTTTTGGCATTGTAAACAACAAGTTTTTGCTCTTCAAACCATGCATGACATGCCTTTCTGCCCACTACTGTCCCATTAAGTATATCATGTAGATCACCTCATTTGGAGTAGTCCAAATTCGGATAATCTCTGCGAATGCTGTCTAAATCAGTCTCTTTTGCTGGGCATTTGGATTGACAATTTTGCATTTCTTCTTCGGAGACATCTGTTTAAAATGTAAAGGAAAAAAAACACTGAACAGCATTAACAGAAACAAGTTATTATTTGCAGTTTTAGAAAAAAGGTAGAAATGTTAAAGTTAAACTCTTAATCAAATAGTAAATACCCAACAAAAAATTCATATTCATCAGTTTCATCAAATCAATTCATCGAATCAAATATACTCATCTAAATTCAATTACTAGATCTAAACATCTATCCATTTCTTAAGAAAAGGATATATTTTTTTAATAGCATGTATCCAAATAACAAGCTAATCCCATTCACACAAGAATTCACAATATAACATGATTTTAAAATCTCTCTGTCATTAACTTGTATGCCAGATGGAAGGAATTTAATGTTTAATTCACATAAATTAATCTAGAAACATCCACTCTCAAAATTATCAAAATTATTATTTTTTGCACAATACATGTGGCTAAAATTGTTGTGGATATTTAGTATAAAAATATTGTCTATGGATAAACAATAACACAAAATATAGATGATTTAGATGCTCTTATGACGTGATTGTCCAAAAAAAAAGAGGATTTAAATCATCTTGCGAGTGGGTGTTTCTGGAATGTGATCGATTGGAATGTTGCCATTGCCGTGAATTTAAAGACACTGCCGGTTTGTATGGGGCCCAAATAACATTTTTGCGTTAAAAAAATAGATTAAAGCCACCCCAAGAAGCAAGATTATATGTGAAATAGACGACTTACCTTTTGTTTTGTCCTGATATTACGATAGTCACGTTGTAGGCGTTGAGGGCGTTTGAAGTTGCATTTTACTTTAATCCAACTATTAAATTGTCCAGCGATGTTTTAATTAAAGCCCGAAGGAATCCCTCTCCGACAACCGATACAAACCTGCATTTTTATCCTGCCCCCCCTCCCCCCTCAAAGGCACCAAAGTCGCACACAGCCCGTGGCAGAACTGCAGTGCCGCTGAAGGTAGGTTTTGTAACATTGCTACACTATATCCACTGGCTCTCCTTTGTCTATTTTCCTAGTTACATCCTCAAAAAAATCCAGAAGTTTAGTTAAGCATGATTTCCCCTTCGCAAATCCATGTTGACTCTGACAGATCCTGTTATTGCTATCCAAATGTGCCACTATTTCATCTTTTATAATTGATTCCAGCATCTTCCCCACCACCAATGTCAGGCTAACTGATCTATAATTCCTTGTTTTCTCTCTCCCGCAGTTCTTAAAAAGTGGGATAACATTAGCTACCGTCCAATCCACAGAAACTGATCCTGAATTTATAGAACATTATAAAATAATCACCAATGCATCCACGATTTCTAGAGCCACTTACTTAAGTACCTTGGGAAGCAGCCCATCAGGCCCTGGGGATTTATCAGCCTTCGGTCCCATCAGTCTATTCAGCACCATTTCCTCCCTAATGTGAATTTCCTTAAGTTCCTCCATCACCCTAGATCAGGGGTTCCCAATCTTTTTCATCCCATTTACCCCATGCAACTTTAATAGCACATAACAATGTTATTTTACTTATTTGAGAACAACTACTGATGAACAGATACCGGTATACCAGAATCAAACACTGTCAGTCAATGAGGAAAAATATGTACAAATCCAGAATCAACAAATTCACCCCCTGGGTAGGTGGGGAACCCTTGCCCTAGGTCCTCTGGACACTAGTACATCAGGGAGATTGTTTGTGTCTTCCTTAGAGAAGATGGATCCAAAGTACCTGTTCAACTCATCTGCCATTTCCTTGTACCCCATAATAAATTCACCTGTTTCAGTCTTCAAGTGTCCAACTTTGGTCTTAACTAATGTTTTCCTCTTCACATATCTAAAGAAGCTTTTACTATCCTCCTTTATATTCTTGGCTAGCTTACCATCGTACCTCATAATTTCTCCCCATATTGCCTTTTTAGTTATCTTCTGTTGCTCCATAAAAGTTTCCCAATCTTCTGGCTTACCGCTCATCTTTGCTATGTTATAGTTCTTCTCTTTTATTTTTATATTGTCCCTGACTTCCCTTGTCAGCCACGGTCACCCCTTACTCCCCTTGGAATCTTTCTTCCTCTTTGGAATGAACTGATCCTGTACTTTCTGTATTATTCCCAGAAATACCTGCCATTATTGTTCCACTGTTATCCCTATTATGGTATATTTCCAGTCAACTTCGGCCAGTTCCACCCTCATTGCTCCATAGTCCCCTTTGTTTAATTGTAATACTGACATCTCCGATTTCCCCTCTTCCTCTCAAATTATAGAATAAAACATCATATTATGGTCACTACCTCCTAATGGCTCCATTACCTCGAGTTCCCTTATCAAATCTGGTTTATTACACAGCACTAAATCCAGAATTGCCTTCTCCCTGGTAGACTCCAGTAAAAGCTGCTCTAAGAATCCATCACGGAGGCACTCCACAAACTCCCTTTCTTGAGGCCCAGTACCAACCTGATTTTCCCAGTCTACCTGCATGTTGAAATCTCCCATAACAACCACAGCATTACCTTTGCGACATGCCAATTTTAACTCTTGATTCAGCTTGCACCCTATATCCAGGCTACTGTTTGGGGGCCTGCAGATAACTCCCATTAGGGACTTTTTACCCTTACAATTCCTCATCCATACTGACTCTACATCTCCTGATTTTATGTCACCCCACGCAATTAACGGAATTTCACTCCTCATCAACAGAGCTACCCCACCCCCTCTGCCCACCTGTCTGTCTTTTCAATAGGACATATACCCTTGAATATTCAGTTCCCAACCCTGGTCCTCTTGCAGCTATATCTCTGTAATTCCCACAACATCATACTTGCCAATTTATAACTGAGCCTCAAGCTCATCCGCTTTATTTCTTATGCTTCGCGCATTCATATACAACACTTTAATTTTGGTATTCACCTCCCCTCTCACACTGGTCACTATGTTGCCATAATATATGAAACATAACCTCTGACATATGGTTCGTCCCTCATACAACACAATGGATTGTAAGCCCCTCATGAATTACATTTATTTTATGGAATTAGCTTAATCACAAAGGTGGAAATAAAGAGTGTGGAGCACTCTTATTTCTGAAGATAGACATAAAATGCTGAGGTAACTCAATGTGTCAGACAGCATCTCTGGAGAAAAGCAAAAGAAATAGGAAAAAAGGACCTAATCCTTTTCTCCAGAGATGGTGTCTGACCCGTTGAGTTACTCCAGCTTTTTGGTCTATGTTCGGTTTAAACCAGCATCTGCTGTTCCTTCCTACACACTCTTATTTCCAAATTTGTTGCTTCAAAACTCACTGATGTATTAATGTTGTACAGCATTGTCAAAGTTACTGTGTTTTGGATGAAGTGTTCTTCGCTTGACTAAACTGGTCAGCTGAACACTACCTAAAGAAGAGCAGCGAGAACTTCATGGTTCCCAGACACCATTCCTCCTGCACTCAATGTCACCAGGGAATGAAGTGAACTGGTCACTGACCTTATTTGGTGCTGTGCAAATTGGTTGTGACATTCACCACTGCTTTTACCTTGCTTCTGAGATAATCTGCTGCATGTGAAGTGCTTCCTTAAGACCTGCTGGTTTTAAAGGCCCCCCCACCAATACAAGCTCTTTCCTGTAGATGGAACCCATGGAGGAATTTCAGCTGCTTCAGCTTAAAATCTCACTACATTCTATGGAAACATACCAGGACCCTTTCTCAGCTATTTAATGAAGGTTTCAGCACTCTTTATTCACGGAGCTGACGAAGGAATTCCTTGGGCAATATTGACATGTTAATCACTAATTCTCACGCAGCACAATACCACTTTTATAATGGGCTTCTGGCATGACGTGCTTTTGAAAGAATCCCAGAGATCACATTGTAAATTGAGTTTGGTTTTCCCTGAAGTATAAAATCCAAAGTAAACTCAAGTCAGTTAATTACAGCAAATAACTATCTGATGAAGATAGTTGATAATACTTTTATATATAATGTTGTCAATTCTTGCAGTGATTTTAATATTCTTTGGTATGATCTTTACAATAATGCATGCTCTTATTCCCTGTACTTTGTATTGAGTGAAATCAGATTTGGTGCCATTAATTCATAGTTATGCTGACAAAATTACTTGTTTAAAATTGTTATTGACAATAAATAAATCTGGCTTCAAGGTAAAACCACGATACTGACGTGGAACCACTTTCCAATTAAAAAGATGGAACTCCACGTTCAGAAAACCTTATTCTCAGGGATTTATATACTAAAAAAGAGAAAATAATAATTTTATAATTGAGTTGTTGGCATCAATACCAATGGTACAATAGGTTCCCATATTCTGACTTTATTCACTCAATCCCACCTGGCTGTCCAGTTTCTTGAATTCCATTTTATGAAATTTCACATTTGAAAACTGCTGGAATATGAACTTCGGTGATGAACAATGTAAATATTTCAAAGCTGCCCCAAAACCAATGGTGGTTCTAAACTGAGATTTGTGATAATATCGCAGATTATTTTTGGAAAACCATTTTTAAAATCGCAATAGACAATAGGTGCAGGAATAGGCCATTCGGCCCGTCGAGCCAGCATCGCTATTCACTGTGATCATGGCTGATCATCCACAATCATTACCCTGTTCCTGCCATTTCCGTGACTCCGCTATCTTCAAGAGCTCTATCTACCTGTCTCTTGAAAGCATCCAGAGAATCAGCCTTCACTGCCTTCTCAGGCAGAGAATTCCACAGATTCTCCACTCACTGTGTGAAAAAGTTTTTCCTCATCTCCGTTCTAAATGGCCTACCCCTTATTCTTCAACTGTGGCTCCTGGTTCTACACTCACCCAACATCGGGAACATGTTTCCTGCCAAGCGTGTTCAATCCCTTAATCATTTTGTATGTTTCAATAAGATCCCCTCTCATCCTTCTAAATTCCAGTGCACACAAGCCCAGTCGCTCCATTCTTTCAACATACGACAGTCCAACCATCCCGAGAATTAACCTCGTGAAACTACGCTCTACTCCCCCAATAGCAAGGATGTCCTTCCTCAAATTTGGAGACCAAAACTGCACACAATACTCCAGGTGTGGTCTCACCAGGGCCCTGTACAACTGCAGAAGGACCTCTTTGCCAACTCTATAACCAACTCCTCTTGTTATGAAGGCTAACATGCCATTAGCTTTCTTCACTGTCTGCTGTACCTGCACGCTTGCTTTTAGTGACTGATGTACAAGGACCCCCAGATCACATTGTGTTTCCCCTTTTCCTTATTTGACACCATTCAGATATTAATCTGCCTTCCTGTTCTTGCCACCGAAGTTGATGACCTCACATTTATCCACATTAAACTGCATCTGCCATGCATCTGCCCACCCACTCAAACTGTCCTAGTCATACTGCATCTACATAGCATCCTCCTCACAGTTCACACTGCCACCCAGCTTTGTGTCATCTGCAAATTTGCTAACGTTATTTTTAATCCCTTCACTAAATCATTAATGTATATTGTAAATAGCTGCAGTCTCAGCACTGAGCCTTGCGGTACCCCATTAGTCACTGCCTCCCATTCTGAAAGGGATCCATTAATCCCTACTCTTTGACAGTTAAATTTTGCTTGGAAGTGGAATTAGCTCTGCCAAGGACAAAGCCAATAACTGCTTTGGCCTTGTGGGTCTCTGGTTCAGTGTCAAACTCAACATTAGTTGATTAAATCTGGGGTCCTTCAGATGGTTTCAGACTAAAGGATTAAGGACAAGAAAGTGAAAGGCCAAAACCATCTACAAACATCTGTGTTCCTCATCAGAAGAACATAAGAAATAGAAGCACAAGCAGGCTCATTGTGCGCGCTCTACTCTTCAGTAATATTGTGGCTCATCTTTTATCTCAGTACCATTTTCCTACAGTAATAATGTCTGAAACCCTATCAGTCTTGGTCTTGAATATACTCAGCAACTAAAGGGCCTGTCCCACTGGCGTCATTTGCACTTAATTTACGCGACATCATTTTCGCGTCACGACGTGCACTTGATGCGTGCATGGTGCGCATTATACGCGCATGGTGCATGGTGATGCAGGCAGTGACGTGCGGTCGTGAGTGCCGCCCCAGGATTTGGGGATGTACAAAATCTTCATGCGCCACCTACGTGACATGCAAATGACGCCCAAGTGGGACAGGCCCTTAAAACTCCACAATCCCACTGCGTTAAGTATTTGAAAGATTTACACCTTCCTTTCGAGATTCCCTGTCTTCATTGTCGAGAAATCCATGCATGCAGACAATAGATGTAGCCAGAATTCAGAATTGATGTGATGCGGCATGTAGTTCAACCAAACGGTATTATTTTAATCCTAGCGTGATAAAAGGGCACTGGGATGAGCTGGCAGAAGGCTTAACGGCATCCAGCAAGCACTAGTGGTTGATGGAGTTTTGTCAGGAAAACTAGAATGAAACAAACAAAACCCACTGCTGACAATGCAGAAGACTTAGCTATGATATTCCTACCATAACCTGTGAATTGGTACTCCAAACTGAGAGTTTCTGACTGACCATGGAAGTCAGACAGTGGGGTTGTGGGGCGAGGGGGGAGGGGAGGAGATGTTGGTGGGCAATAAAAAGCCCCAGAAGGCTGCTTCGCGAAGGCTGAAGTGCATTCCATTCAGCCACGCGAAGACAGAACCCCAAGGCATCATATAACATAACTGATAATCAAATTTAAAACTATTAGCAGTATCCAATTTAAACTCTGGATTCAGAGATGACGTGGTTGACTCCCACAGCAGTGTAGTCATGTGGAACCAATCTAACTATGTTGCCTCCCTAAGTGTTTGCCCTGAGTCCTTGGTATTCTGAATAACTCAACAGTGCAGTGTGCTGATAGACAAGTGTTTAGTGTGGGTGTTTAACCTCTCAATTGGGCTGCATTTCAGAATCTTGCATGCTTGCCAAAGAATGGTCTAAAAGTAGTTCTGTTCCAGGCTGTGAAATTATTCAATTACTCATGTCCTTTTCTTACTAATTTATTTCTATTGTGAATTTTTGGTTCAGCTTTACATCTGAATTTTCTTTGGGGAAGGAGATGAGTTCTTCAGGAGTTATTTATATTATAACATGGTTCCTCTTCTCCACAAACTTGCCGTGGGAAGGAGAGTAACTTTGGCGTCAGTCACGATCAGCCTTTCTTTTGGTCTGGACCAGTGTCATTACTTACAACGCTCCATGACTTAGCTGGGTTGCTTTCAATAAGACTTCTCATTGAAGAATCAAGGAAGGATGACAGAAAGTAAATCTCTCTCCAAAGAATATGACTTGCGGTTCAGTATTTGAAAATGAATAGAGGGAGCCAAGATAATGAAAATTCAGAGATCTTTTTCACCTGCATATTTGTTTGATGCCTCTGTGCTGGATTGTCGAAAGTCTTTGCATTTGCCATATTAAGCATTTTTTTTCTGTAGATTTGCAAAATGAATGATACATAAATTCTGCTCCTTTGGATGGCTGAGAACACCCGTCAGAATTGTGGAATAATGTGTGTAAGAAAATTAGTGAGTGAGTGATCGTGTGAGAAAAAGAAAGGGAGACAAAGTGTCAGAACACATTAGAATTAATAACACTGCCGTTGATACATAGAGAGATTTGAAGTCTTATAAATCAACAAATCATGTTGAAAGTTGAAGATAGGAATTCACCTATACTGTGGTGGTAATTTACTGCGGCCAAAATGAAGAGTAGGAGTGGAATGGTAAGGACATGGATCAAGGTGGATGGAAGTGGGAAAAGAGAGGGATGTCACATCTCTGAGCCCCTTGTGACTTCACCTGGAGGAAACTCACATGGACTCAGATAGTGTTTAAGGTGCAAACTCTGCACAGTCAGGATTCAACGTGGACCATTGGAGTTGTGCGGATCTACTAACAGGGCAGCGCCACCCAGTGCTGCCACAATCTTTGAAAAAGGGTTTGTTTCCATTAATTTGTAATCATATTTTGACTCCCCCTCAAAAAAATTGTTAACGGATAATTTAATTTTTTTTAGACTTTAACCTTTGGAGATACAGCGTGGAAAACAGACCCTTCGGCCCACCAAGTCCGCGCTGACCAGCGCTCACCCTGTGCACTAACATTATCCTACACACTAGAGACAATTTACAATTTACAGAAGCCAATTACCCTACAAATCTCTACATCTTTGGAATGTGGGAAGAAACTGGAGCACCCAGAGAAAACCTGTGCTGTCACAAGGAGAATGGACAAACTCCAAACAGATAGCACCCGCAGTCAGGAACAAACTTGTAAAGCAACTAATTTAATGCTGCGCCACTGTGCCACCCCCAATCTAGTAACAAATGTAAAAAAAAGGGATCCTGCGATTTATTATATTTATTAGGAATTCCTTTATCTCTATTTGGACATGATCACTGACTCGCTTTATTTTCAATAAATGAATAACGCTCTGAAAATAATGAAATAGATCATCGTTTGAGCATGTAAAACTGCTTCCTAATATTCCTTCATGCGATTTGTTGCACCATTTCAAAAATTAAAAGCAAATCTTGAGCTTCCTTGACTTGCTGTTATTTCATTCTGGAATTGAGCAGAGCACAATTACCGCGTATTTCACGCTGCTTTCAATTTAATGAAATGCGGAAGACACAAATATCGTAATATGTTTCTGATGACAGAGAAAATTGTTTTATGAAATTGCTATACGACATTTTGGTGCTTGTGTGGCAGTGGTATAATCGCAGTTCAAATTTAGCAAGCAAACTCCGGCCCGTTTCACACTCCCTCAGTCATTTGGTGCCAACCACCTCAGAGAGATACTGTAAGTTGCTCCCACAAACAGCCAGTCAACTTCTCACTAAGAATTGCAGCCAGATGGAGAATATTAGGATTTTTCAATCCGCTTCGGTGGTGGCAGCTGAATTTAGGTACCTTGTACAGGAATACATCTAAACTATTCATACTCCATATTCAGGAGTCAAATATGTTTGATTATTATATGGACTGAAATGCAATTCTTACTTGCTGTAGCTTTACAGGCACATTAATGCAACAACACAACACTATACTATAATTAATAATACTATAAATTAGCAGTAATATTAGGTAAGCAGTTCATAACCTAGGTTTAATCGCAAAGGGGATGCCTGGGAAAGGAGGAAAGGTGACCTCTGTGCTGTCAGTTGGGGAGAGAGGAAGGTTTGCAGTTTCCGACTTGTCATATTATTGTTATGAGCTGACTGCCTGCCCGCATTATCAGCCAATGGCCAGTTATTTACCCCTGTGAGTAAACCAATGAGCTGATGCATATGCCTGTCTGAAAACCCAATTCTACTTGTTAGCGAAATGTGTAGGAAGGAACTGCAGATTAGGTTTAAATCGAAGATGGACTCAAAATGCTGGATTAAATCAGCTGGACATTGAACTGCAGCATTTTGTGTCTATCTACTTATTTATCACTGTGTGACTTTTCTGGACTGTTAGCCAATGACATGTTGTCCAATACAGTTAGCTTTCCATGACCAAGGAGCAAATACCGTTTAATGTTTCAATGACCCATATGCCCATCTTGTTATACAAAGGTTATCAAGGTTATAATTCCAGGCACCCAGTCCTGTTTCTTATCCAGTTATGTGGGAGTCACCGGAGCTTGCAATAATAAGAAGACAATAATTCCTACCTTGTTAGGTAACAAGCCTTCCCCAGTTTGTCATTTGAAGAATGGAAGCCTATTCTGGCTGTGATCAAAGTACAGGGAGGGATGTATGCAAGTGCATTTGTGTTGATTTAAAAAAATAAGTTTCTACTGTAATTTCCTCCCCTTTCCAGTTGAGTGACTTGTCTGCTCTCAACTATGAGCAATGACTCATTGGGTTTGACATGAGAGGGTCCTCAAGACCTTTTCAAGGGAAGAGATGAATGACGTGTATACAAAATAAGTTAATTTGTACGTATGAAGTAAATCAAATTGGTGAATAATAAAATCAATGAAAAGCATATGTTGAAAATGCTTTTGCATTCATGGAATTCCAAACACAGAAACCTTTTGATTTGACCCAATAGGCCTTTGATCCTCAAAACGTTCTCTCAGCCTGGTTGCATGCACTACCTCCCTGGTTTACTCAATGCCTCTACCTCATTGTGGACATTGGATTTTGTTTATAGAACTACGTGTATTACAAATGCTGAGAACTGTATTATGCACTCTGTATCTTCCCCTTTGTTCTACCTATTGTACATGTTTTGTTTGATTGTATAATGGGTAGTATTATCTGATTAGATTGGATAACATGCAAAACAAAGCTTTTCACTGTATTTCTCTATATATGTGCAAATAATAAACCTAAACCTTAAATGCTGCTCTCTTCTGCCACTGCTTGAGGCAACGTGCATCACATTTTTGACTCTCTTTTAATAAGACAACTTTCTTCTGAATTCTAAATTGGGTTTTCTACCATCTTACATTCATGATCTCCAGTTTAGGATTCCCTCATTCATAGAAATATCGCCATTCAGCCTCAGCTTAGCGGTACTGAATGTATTATGCAGTTCTATCAACATGTCATCCTCTGCCTCAGAACATCTTCCAATTGATACAGCTGAAGGAGAAGAATGTATGGCACTATAAATCAGACATGAATTTCTCAACAATTTTCCCAAGGCCTCAGTATCAAATCCATTCCTAATTTTAAAGATCTGTCTCTGATCATTCTTCAGCCATCTCTTTCCCAAAACAATAGGATTCAGCCTGAATGTATGTAACATACATAACTATAAACCGCCAAAACGGGAATAAATAGAAAATAAATTAATCAGTGTCTGCATTGGCTTTTTTTGTCACTCTCAGCACATACTGTAATAGCCTGTACATATAAGCAATTGAATTGACGCAGTTAATTCTAAAAAAATTAATAAAAGCCACATATCCATTCTGTAGAGGTCTATTTAGGGTGCAAGCACAATGGATGAATGGTTTGAAAGCAAATGACTGTAGGAGTGCAAATGAAGTTACACTGCAACATACAAAGGGAAAGTCTGGTTCATCAGAGATAGCAATACGTCTTGGCTGACTAATCGTGGGTTTGAATAAAGAATCTGCAGTACTGTGTTGCCAACATACTGTACAGTCTGTGGACTGTAACCTTTTTAACTATAAAACACTGTTGATGTTAGTCTAAACTGAGAAATGGATTCTGAATATGAAAACATAATTTGATCATTTTGACTTTCTAGATTTATTTTTCTATTGTACTTTTGGAAGCTGTTTTTGTACTGCACAGTTTCAAATTTCTTTGTTCATTATTTTGTTCTGAAGTTATTGTTACTGTTGACATTTATTACTGCAGTCTTGGTGAATCAAAATTTAGTAATTGGCTTAAAATCCCAAATATGGCCTTGTTGCCGATTCTGCAGTACATTGAGATTAAAGTCAAGTTCATCAGATTCGTAGTAGTATTAGAAAGTGAACTACCAGAGCAAACAGTTTTTTTATAATTAGCTTAAACTAGTTTATAAAAAGAGTAATTTGTTGTGTCCATTGCAATGAGCTGGTACAGCGGATGAATGGTTCCAAAGCAAACGTCTGTAAAAATACAAATGAAGTTACAGTATATTACAACATTTAAAGCATCAGATTGTTGTTCCAGAAGTAGTAAAATGTCTTCATCTGGGAGCAGACTTAATTTCAAAATGAAAAGCATTGTGTAAATGCAAATGTTATTAGCTTCTCATTATTTAAAGAATGCTAATGTTGGAGATGCAATGAAGCCGCAATCCTTTCCTCAGAGGAAAGGTAATTTGAATAGAAGCCACAATGGACACTCACCTTACACTTGCACAATAACCACTGCTTTGTCCTATGGGACTGCTTGCTATGTTGTGAAGATTAGTTAATCATGTGAAGCACCGTGATCAGTTTCAGGATATAATGCAACAATAGATCAATATTATTATAATTGATTTATTTTCATTACGCTTCTTATAAATAATCACTAAGGTGTGTACTAGAATTAAAATTCTGACTGATTTGGGAAAGACATGTTAATCAAGAGATTTCATGTGGCAATGCCATTTACTCTGGCAATGTAAGTTACTCTGCTATCTTTCCACCACCAAACCCGCTAATGTGTCCCTGAATAGTCATTATACTGGAGTAAACAATCTCATCGCCTAGAAGTAACATGAAGTTGGACTTGGGTCAAGAGCCAAGAGTTAAGAATTTAATACTAACATGTACCAGGAACAGGACAATTAAATTCTTACTTGTTACAGTTTCGCATGCACATGAACACAACAAAACAAATAAATATACAATATTCAATATTATAATCAATTATTAGTAATGCTAGTTAACCAGCCCATTACAGTACATGGTAGATAGTACATAATGCAACCTTAATAAAGTCCAGAAGAGATCGTTATGGAGGTTGGGTTGTGAGTAAGGTAGTACAATGTGGTTCAAGAGCCAAAAGTGATGGTTGGTTGGAAGAAGCTGTTCTTGAACCTGCAGTTCGCAATTTTTAGCCTTCTGTCGCTTCTTCCAAATGGTAACAGTGAAGTAAGAGTATGACCAAGATGTGGATATTATCTTGATATCTTTAACGATATAAGCTGACTTTTTGAGGCAACACTACCGTTAGACCCCTTTGATGGTGGAGAGGTCAATACTTGTGCTAGACCAAGCAATGCCCACCACATATTGCTCCTCCATTGTTCTTGGTCATTCGAGTTACCAGTCACTATGCTCTCTGTTGTACACCTGTAGAACATTGATAATTTGGCAACAGGTTACGTCTCATATTTCTATAAAGATTCAGTCAGTGTCAAGCTCAATTTGCTTGTATTGTGGTTGCCCATTCTAACTGCCAGTGTTTGGATCACTCAGTTTGGTAAGCTGCCCAATATAGACGTATCATTCTCATGAATGGACTCACTGTGTACAAAAAACAAACTGTTGCAGGAACTCTGTGGGTCAGGAAGTATCTGTGAAGGGAATGGACAGAGATGTTCGGGTCCGAACCTGAAGAAGGGGTCAGACTTGAAACATCTCTGCTCATTTCCCTGCACAGATGTTGCCTGACCATTGAGTTCCTCCAGCAGTTTGGTTTTTTTTGTTAAAAATTCCAGCATTTACACTCGCTTGGGCTCCATTGGACAGACTATGTGTTTTGTGCCAGCTCCATCACTTCTTTAGTTTAAAATGATCAAATAAAACCAAACTTTCAGAAACCCACCATCACTGAAGCACAACAAACTGTAATCCTACTGCTTACAGGCGCTGGAAAATTGAATCAGTGGCCTAACCTAAGTTACTAACATTATTCTTCAATTTAGACTAGTCCACACTGGACCAAAAGTCAGCCGCTTTTCTAGCTTTATTTACCTGGTCACTTTTGGATGCACCTGAACCAAGTTAAGGCAACAGAGTCAAGAGGTGTGAACCAATGCCAAATTTCTACCCCGATAAGGGGGTGGGAGATTGCAACCTTCACGTGGTCCACCCTGTTTCGACGAATGCAATCAACCTGGTGTGCACAATCAAATAAGATCAAATAGAACAAGTTGTCCTACAACCTTAAGCTGTGCACACCATACGCAAGAAGAAGAAGACCCCCATAAGATTTCCCTCGACATGGTTGTAGACGATCTATACCTTTGTTGCATCACCTGTCACCATCATAAACCAGACACTGGGCTTGGTCCCATGGGTCAGAAACAATTCAAACATGTACTGAAAATATGTTTTCAGAGAAACATGTCCAGAGAAAGCTTCAGTTGGTTTGCAGCAGAGATTTGAAACTCATTGTTGTCATTGTTAGTGAGTCCAAGTGAATTGGATTGTTTGTGAGCCGTCAGCAACACCTCAGCTGGATGAATCAGCCACAGGAAACAGAGTTGAAGGCTATCAGCTGGGGCTCGTCTTGTAGCAGAGGTCTTCTACTGTTCCAAGCCCACAGCTACATGAGTTGGCACAGAGTCTTCTTCTAAATGTATACTCAATGCAGTTATTGCCGACATGGTTGCTGTCCTCCATGGCTACCAAGAATCCTCTTTGGAGATCCTTCTGGTACTTGTTTGAACTGACATTTTCTTTTTTGTTTATTCTTGGGAAGTGGCCTAAAATGGCAAGGCTAACACGTTGCTCTTCCCAGTTTGCCCTTGAGTAGGTGATGTTTTTGATCTTTTGTGAAGGACCATGAATGGTCGCGATGGTTTATGACTGGAGGGGTATCTACAGTTCCCAAGTACCTGCTGATCTAGTCTTTCATGGTAACTGGATGCAGGTTTGGAGGATCTTGGCAAAGAAACCTCAGAGTGTTACCGCAGAGCATTGTGTAGGCATTACGTTTAGAATCATAGAGCAATACAGCATGAAAACAGGCCCTTTGGCCCAACTTTCCATGTTGACCAAGATGACGTTCTGGGCGAGTCCCATTTGCTTGTATTTGGCTAATTTCCCTCCAAACTCCTCCTATCCGTAGATCTGTCCAAATCTCTTTTGAAAGTCGTCAATGTATCCGTTTCTATAGCTTCCTCTAGTAGCTTATTCCAGTTATGGATACCCTTTGTGAAAACTTTGCCCCTGAGGTCCCTCTTAAGTGTTTCCCCTCTCAACTTAAGTCTATTCTGGTGTTAGAATCCTTTAGCCTGAGAAAAAGACATTGAACATTCACTTTATCCATGCCCCTCAGGATTTTGTCTATTTCAATAGGATCTAAGCTTCCTATGCTTCAAAGAACAAAGTCTGAGCCTATCCTACCTCTTCCTATAATTTAAGCCTGCAAGTTCTCTATCTTCTGTTGCAACTTCCAACATTCTTCTTCCAACAAAGTGGGGTAGAGGGAGTAAATGTTGAAGTATGTTGGTGGGGACGAATGGTAATAATTAAAGTTAATGCTTCACTTGGATGTGCAATTAGATTCAACCAGGGAATGGGATATTCCATCATTCCTTCATTTATGTGACATACTTTGTGGAAGCTGGCAGATAGTTTGAGTAACAGGACGTGTGACACTTGCTGAAGGACACTTGCTGAAGGATACCCAAGGGTAAAATGCTCGTACAATGTGGAGTCGAATGGTCATACAGTGTGGAGTGGTGCAATGGCACAGCTAGAGATGCTGCTCCCTCACAGATCCATTGACAGAGCTTTCATTGCAATGTCTGGTACTCCCTGTATGGAGTTAGAACTGCTCTCCATAACTGCACATGCTACAGTTATTTTCCATATTCCAAAAGTGTGCACTGGTAGGTTAATTGGCCACTGTAAAATATCTGTAGTGTGTACATGAGTGATAGAAATTGGCGGTAATTGATGTGATTATGGGGAGAATAAAACAAGATTATTGTAGGATTAGTGTAAATGGGTGCTTGATAGTTGGCATGGACAAGGTGGGCAGAGGGCGTATTGCTGTAAGCATGTATAGTCACTTCATGACTATAACCATGGATCAAATAGGCATTTTCATTCAGTTGGGATTACAGATTCTAAGGGAAATGTCTGTCATTGTAGTACGACTGAGCTACAAATGGAAATCCTTTCAGAGATCTGTGCTTCATTCATTATCCAGACTCTTAGAGCAGATACCAGATTGTCACATGTTACAGCAGTGACAAGATGTGATAGGATCTGATTCCATCCAAACCTAGCAGCTAAACACAAAGAGTAAGCAAGAAACAGATTCTTCTTTGCACAACATGCATTGGTAAGACTGGGTACTTACTGCGGGGAAGGGCCCAGGATATTTAGCAGACTCTGACTGAGTGAGTCCAGGTGCTTTCTGGATAGTTAAGTGAAGTAGACAATAGACAATAGAAAATAGGTGCAAGAGTAGGCCGTTCAGCCCTTCGAGCCTGCACCACCTTTCACTGTGATCATGGCTGATCATCCACAATCAGTACCCCGTTCCTGCCTTCTCCCCATACCCCTTGACTCCTCCATCTTTAAGAGCTCTATCTAACTCTCTCTTGAAAGCATCTGGAGAATTGAGACTCATTTATTCATAAGTTCATAAACTGTAGGAACAGAATTAGGTAATTTGGCCCAACAAGTCATCCCCGCCATCCAATCACGGCTGATCTATCCCTCTCAACCCCATTCTCCTACCTTCCCCCCACAACCCTTGACACCCTAATTAATCAAGAACCCATCAATCTCTACCATAAAATATATACCCTTATCGATAATTTACATTTATCCCATGGCTTGCAGAAGATAGTTAGTCTCTGGAGGTGGTGTGCATGCAGTATCTGATAATGGGGAGGGAGTAAAGTTCCACCATCCCTGGTCCTCATCATCAGATATCGTACACACACCAACAGGCCAACAGATAAAGAGCAGGACCTGTTGATGTTACACAGAAACATAGAAAATAGGTGCAGGAGTAGGCCATTCGGCCCTTCGAGCCTGCACCACCATTCAATATGATCATGGCTGATCATTCAACTCAGTATCCTGTACCTGCCTTCTCTCCATACCCCCTGATCCCTTTAGCCACAAGGGCCACATCTAACTCCATCATAAATGTAGCCAATTAACTGGCCTCAACTACCTTCTGTGGCAGAGAATTCCAGAGACTCACCGCTCTCTGTGTGAAAAATGTTTTCCTTATCTCAGGAATTCCCCCTTATCCTTAAACTGTGACCCCTTGTTCTGGACCTCCCCAACATCGGGAACAATCTTCCTGCATCTAGCCTGTCCAACCCCTATAAACTCCCCCCTCAATCTTTCAAATTCTAGCGAGTACAAGCCAAGTCTATCCAGTCTTTCCTCATATGAAAGTCCTGATATCCCAGGAATCAGTCTGATGAACCTACTCTGTGCCCCCTCTATGGCAAGAATGGCTTTCCTCAGATTTGGAGACCAAAACTATACGCAATACTCCAGGTGTGGTCTCACCAAAACCCTGTACAACTGCTGCAGAACCTCCCTGTTCCTATACTCAAATTCTTTTGCTATGAATGCTAACATACCATTCGTTTTCTTCACTGCCTGCTGCACCTGCATTCCTACCTTCAATGACAGCCAGGTCTTGTTGCATCTCACCTTTTCCTAATCGGCTACCATTCCAGTAATAGTCTACCCTCCTGTTTTTGCCACCAAAGTGGATAACCTCACATTTATCCACATTATACTGCATCTGCCATACATTTGCCCACTCACCCAGCCTATCCAAGTCACCTTGCATCCTCCTATCATCCTCCTCACACATAACATTGCCCCCCAGCTTCGTGTTATCCGCAAACTTGGAGATGTTGCATTCAATTCCCTTGTCCAAATCATTAATATATATTGTAAATAGCTGGGGTCCCAGCACTGAGCCTTGCGGTACCCCACTAGTCACTGCCTGTCATTCTGAAAAGGACCCATTTACTCCTACCCTTTGCTTCCTGTCTGCCAGCCAGCTCTCTATCCACATCAATACTGAACCCCCAATACCGTGTGCTTTAAGTTTGTATACTAATCTCTTATGTGGGACCTTGTCGAAAGCCTTCTGAAAGTCCAGATGTAATACAACCACTGGTTCTCCCTTATCCACTCTACTAGTTACATCCTCGAACAATTCTATAAGATTCGTCAGACATGATTTACCTTTCATAAATCCATGCTGACTTTGTCCAATGATTTCACCACTTTCCAAATGTGCTGCTATCCCATTTTTAATAACTGACTCTAGCAGTTTCCCCACTACTTTCCCCACCACTTCCCCACTAGTTTCCACCACTACAGACTAACTGGTCTGTAATTCTCCATTTTCTCTCTCCCTCGTTTTTTAAAAAGTAGGGTTACATTAGCTGCCCTCCAATCCTCAGGTACTAATCCAGAATCTAAAGAGTTTTGAAAAATTATCACGAATGCATCCACTATTTCTGGGGCTACTTTCTTGAGTAACCTGGGATGCAGCCTATCTGGCTATGGGGATTTATCCACCTTTAATCCATTCAATTTATCCAACACCACTTCCCGGCTAACCTGGATTTCACTCAGTTCCTCCATCTTATTTGACCCCCAGTTCCCTGCTATTTCCGGCAGATTATTTATGTCTTCCTTAGTGAAGACAGAACCAAAGTAGTTATTCAATTGGTCTGCCATGTCCTTGTATCCCATGATCATTTCACCTGTTTCTGACTGCAAGGGACCTACATTTGTTTTAACTAATCTTTTTCCTTTCACATATCTATATAGACTTTTGCAGTCAGTTTTTATGTTCCCTGCCAGTTCTCTTTCATAATCTATTTTCCCTTTCCTAATTAAGCCCTTTGTCCTCCTCTGTGGGACTCAGAATTTCTCCCAGTCCTCTTATCTCACTCCATACTAAGTTCTGATCCAGGTCCTTCCAAGACGTATTGGAACATGGGCACCACTGGCTAAAATGAGCAGAGTTGAGGGATAGAGCCCAGAACTGTCCTGGCGCAATACTGTACCACCTCATGATCACTCCATTTGAACTTCAGGTATCCCCCAAAATATCGCAGGTGATGAATTTCTGAAATAAAAATAGAGAATACTCAGCAGCTGAGGGAGCGCTTGCAGAGAGAGAGAGAAATTAAGTTAACATTTCAGGTCAATGAAACTCTAGCAAAATTCAGAAGAAGCACCTCATTTTAACCAGAGCATATCATTTCCACCAGACTTAACATTGCCCGCCTATGTATTCAGATACATAGAGCATGTTGTTAGTGCAGTACCATCCCCACCACTTCTGGTGTGGTGTTTGTGTTCTTTTAACCAGTGTGGAAGAGATAATTGGTGATGTAGTATTTTGTAGCATATTTTCATACTACTTTATTGTGCTTCTCTACAAGAAGCTAAACTGAGTCAGATCTTGCACAGCAGAGAAATCATAGTCAGGCATTATCACCAGCTTGGTTTTTACATTTCGTTTTACTCAGTTAATCTCATGATGTTGCTTTGCAAACTAACAATATTACCTTTTGTCTATTGAATCAGAATCTATTGATTCTGTTTTATTTCTTTTCTCGGCTGCATTATCTTTTCCCTCATTTACTTTCTCTTCCTTCATCATTTCCCTCGCTATGGTTGCACTTTCTTGTGCTGCCCCTCAAGTGTCTCAGCTGCTATGACCACTTGCTTCAGTGGTGGACTCAGGTTCCCATTCATGCTCTTATTGTCTTCCAGTCAGCAGCCCTTCTGTAAAAGGCTATTGTCTGCCACTCCGTCACACACCCCATGAAGGAAGCGACAGACTGACAACAACCCCTTTGTGCTGCCACCTTTGGATGGGGTCCTGTCTGGTTGGGAGCGGAGCTTTGAATGGATGATCACACTGTGCAGCAAGGAACAAGGACCCTCACAGCGCCTATGTGTTGAAATTGCCCGCGCCTACTTGCTCTCAGCTTGTAGTCGATCCCCCCTTACCTCTAGCTGAATAGCCCCATTCATTTCAGCGACAAGGCGCCACATTATGGAGACTTGCACTGACCAAGTTTGTTTTTTTTTGTAGCTCTTGTAAGCAGTTTTAGCCCTGGCCCACTGGTTTGGGCTGTCACGAATTAAACAGAGTTTTCATCTGCGTTTTATGCTCGCGCTTGGTTTGAAATATTTGCCTATTTCTTTCAGGGTAATTAGCATGGCTTAATTGCACAATTACTAACTGGGGGAAAAACGCTTGCTATATCTCTACTGTCACTGGAGCAGATGCAGAAGTTGTTGGGAGAAGAGCTCAAAAACAAACAGAAGGTCACAGCCAGGGGATGAACAAGCAGCTTTTGCACACACATGAATGGAAGCATTTCTTCCAGAGGAAAGCTAATGCCCATGTAACGTTAACTCTCTGTATCCACCGCTCTGCTCGCATTACCATCAATCACCCCAGGTAATGCCCCTCAGGGCTAAAGATGGCAAAAGTAGCTTGGACAGAGAGAGTGCTTCAGGCCTCTGTCCAACTCTTGACCAAGTCTTGCCGGCTGAGATGCAGAACTTTGCTACGCTGCCTCAGAACAGAGGCCTCCCCTTCAAAGAGTAAAATAGGTCATAATCACAAGTATATTAGATTAGATTCCTTTATTGTCATTCAGACCTTACGGTCTGAACGAAATTGTTACCATACAGTCATACATATAATAAAAACAAAACACACAATAAACACATATCCAACATCCACCACAATGAGTTCACCAGGCACCTCCTCACTGTGGTGGAAGGCAAAAGTCTTAAGTCCCTGTTTTCCTCCCTCCTAGTTCTCCCTCTGCACTGGGGCGATCCAGGCCGCCGCCACCACTGGAGCACCGCAGCTCTGAGCTGGGCCGCCAACGCTGGAGCACCGCAGCTCCAAACCAGGCCGCCGCCACCGCCAGAGCACCGCAGCTCTGCGGGCCGCCACCGCTGGAGCACCGCAGCTCAGCGGGCCGCCACTGGAGCACCGCAGCTCTGCAGGCCGCCGCCGCCGTTGAAGCACCGCAGCTCCGAACCAGGCCGCCGCCACTGCTGGAGCACAGCAGCTCCAAGTGCACCAATGCCGCCGCCGGAGCACCGCTGCTCCAAGCGGACCGCCGCCACCGCCGCTGGAGCACCGCAGCTCCGAACCAGGCCGCCGCCACAGCTCCGCCATTAGGCCTCAGCACAGACGGTGACGGGGGACACGCATCCCCCCGAAGGGAAAGACCAAGATTCTGTTTCACACACATACACAACCTAATAAAACAAAATTCCACTGAACAATCACAAAAAGACACAAAAAAAAAGAAAAAAACAGATGGACTGCAGGTGAGCCGCAGCTGCCAGCCAGCGCGGCCACTTCCGAGCATATCAGAGAAATGCTCTTTAATCCCTGGTACAATGAAACCGTGCTCCCAGGCATATTGCCAAAGGGTGCTCCCAAACAACAGCTTCAGATAACTATCAATGTTCAAAATCAGGAGAGCGCATGTATGAGGATATGGATTGGGATCAGGAGGAGGCCATCCAGCTCTTCAAACCTGCTGTGCCATTTAATATGTTGGCTCCATTGATTGCAATCTCAGCTCTGAATCCTTTCCTGGCTGTGGTAATCTTTCACCTCCCTCCTTATCAAGTATCCATCTACCTCAGTTTTAAGAATATTCGAAGACTCTTCGTCCTCCGCCCTTTGAGGAAGTTCAATCTCATGGTCCTCAAAGAAAATAAAGTTGTCTACTAATGGGTCACCCCCATTTCTCAATTCTGTCACAAAAAGAAGCATCCTCTATCATCCACTCTGTCAATATACCTCAGAATTATATCAACTTCAATTTAGCCCCATCTCAATGTTCGAAGCCTCAGCACAAGCCTAACCTATCCATCCTTCCTTCATAAGATGACCCGTGACAGGTATCAGTCGAGTAAGCCGTCTGTGAACTGCTTCCATTGCTGTATGTAATGAGACTGTTGCAGTACACAGTTCTCCTGTGGTGCCACCATGTGAGGAAGAGGAAGTTAAATGCAAATAAATGTAAATTGTTCACAGTGGTGTATAGCATGGGCAGTTTTGTGAGCCAGGCATGCCTGACAGAGCATTGCTCCAACTCTGCTGGAGTTCTGGCTTTTGATTTATTGGTCCATGGGATCCGCTATTGCAGACAAAGGCAACATTTATTGTCCATCGCTAATTATCCTTGAACTAAAGGCAGTAGGTCTGGAATCACACATTGGACACATATTGGGGGAGGATGGCAGATTTCCTCCACTGAAAGACAGCAGTCAGCCTTGTGGAGTTTTTTTAGAATAATTCAGTAGTGTTGTAATCACCAAAACTGCAAGTAACTCCAGCTTTATTTAATTCCAACTGCTGTGGTGGTACTCAATCTCCCCAGATCAAAATTTGGGCTATTTATCTAGTAATTTATCTCTTTATCTTTATCTTCTCTTTATCTTTGTTTAGTTTTTTAGTTTTAGAGATGCAGATGGAGGCCCTTAGACGCACCGAGTCCGCACCGACCAGTGATCCACGCACATTAACACTGTCCGACTACTACTAGGGACAATTCACACAAACACCAAGCCAATTAACCTACATACTTGTACGCCTTTGGAGAAGACTTTGCTCCAGACCTCTTCACCTTTCTGTGGAAACAAGGAACTGCAGATGCTGGTGAATACACATAAGGACACAGAGTGCTGGAGTAGCTCAGCGTGTCAGGCAGCTTCTCTGGAGAGCATGGATAGTTTATGACTAAAAAGTCTCAAAACTGAAATGTCACCTAGCCATGTTCTCCAGAAATGCTAGCTGACACACTGAGTTACTCCAGTATTTTGTGTTATTTTCTCATCACCCTTATCTTCCCTGCCCTTATTATTTTGATCCCATCATTTCACAGGGGGATAAAAACTCGCAATCCAAGTGACTCAGTCAAATACTGAAAGCTCTATGTGCTGAATTTACTTGTGTAAAATGGCACATAGTGTGGTGACATTCTTCCAGCAGTAGGGCAGATTAACCTTAAATTAATGCGAGGGAAAACAGCACAAATTATGTTTTGTGATCCATATTCATGGAGCTTGAGCCTTTCCAACTTCAGTTCACCCCACCTGAAACATATAGCGGTAAAGTGCTGTCCCTTTAATCTCCTGACATAATTCACCTTTGCAACTGGTTGGATTTGGTTGACTGGGCAATATTGAAGGACTTGCTTTTGTAATACACTATAATTGTTATCAACTTCATAAAGAAATGTGTAGAGGAATATGTTTCTATCAAAACTATCCAAGTATCACCTCACCAGAACCCTTGGATGAACCAGAAAATTTGCAATCTACTGGGTGGCACAGCATTTAGCTTGCTGCCTTACAATGATTACAGTGCCACAGACCTGGGTTCGATCCCGACTATGGGTGCATGTCTGTACGTAGTTTGTACGTTCTCACCGTGACCGTGTGGGTTTTCTCTGAGATCTTTGGTTTCCTCTCACACACCAAAGATATACAGGTATGTAGGTTAATTGGCTTGGTATAAATATAAAATTGTACATTGTGTGTGTAGGATAGTGTTAATGTGCGGGGATCGCTGGTCGGTGCGGACTTGGTAGGGCAATGGGCCTGTTTCTGTGCTGTATCTCTAAACTAAACTAAACTAAACTAAACTTAACTAAACTGAGGACCAGATCTGCACCGTTCAAGTCAGGTGATCCAGAGCCATACAAGAAGTCCAGTTGCGACCACCAAAGGCCATCACAAACACAAAAACCCACTTCCTACCAAACTGGTGGTTGAGACCAATGCTCAGCAACTGTGGCAGGGCTTGCACACTATCACTTCCTGCAAGGTTAATATAAGTAGGTCAAATGTATGCAATGCATCAGTCCTGAAAAGCTCAATGCTTTTGATGCTTGGTTCAAATGGGAGAAGAACAATGCTCCTTTAAAGGGCCTTCACAGTTACCAACGACCCTGTGATCTCGGTCATCTATCTGACGTGGTTGTTATGGGAGATTTCAACATGCACGTAGACTGGGAAAATCAGATTGGTACTGGACCCGAAGAAAGGGAGTTTGTGGAGTGCCTCAGTGATGGATTCTTAGAGCAGCTTGTTTTGGAGCCTACCAGGGAGAAGGCAATTCTGGATTTAGTGATGTGTAATGAACTGGATTTGATAAGGGAACTCGAGGTAAAGGAGCCATTTGGAGATAATAACCATAATATGATACGTTTTAATCTACAATTTGAGAGGGAGAAGGGTAAATCAGAGATGTCAGTATTACAGTTGAACAAAGGGGACTATGGAATCATGAGGCAGGAGCTGGCCAAAGTTGACTGGAAAGATACCCTAGCAGAGATGACAGTGAAATAACAATGGCAGGTATTTCTGGGAATAATATAGAAGGTGCAGGATCAGTTCATTCCAAAGAGGAAGAAAGATTCCAAGGGCAGCAAGGGATGACCATGGTTGATAAGGGAAGTCAGGGACAATATAAAAATAAAAGAGAACAAGTATAACATTGCAAAGATGAGCGGGAAGCCAGAGGATTGGATAACTTTTAAAGAGCAACAGAAGATAACTAAAAAGGCAATATGAGGAAAAAAGATGAGGTACAAAGGTAAGTTAGCCAAGAATATAAAGGAGGATAGTAAAAGCTTCTTTAGGTATGTGAAGAGGAACAAATTAGTTAAGACCAAAATTGAACCTTTGAAGACTGAAAAGGGCAAATTTATTATGGGGAACAAGGAAATGGCAGACGCATTGAACAGGTACTTTGGATCCGTCTTCACAGTCTAACCACTCTCTGTGAGAAAAAGTGTTTCCTCGTTGTACAGAGCCGTAATGAGACCACACCTGGAGTATTGTGTGCAGTTTTAGTCCCCTAATTTGAGGAAGGACATTCTTGCTATTGAGGGAGTGCAGCGTAGGTTTACAAGGTTAATTCCCGGGATGGTTGGACTGTCATATGCTGAGAGAATGGAGCGGCTGGGCTTGTACACTCTGGAGTTTAGAAGGAAGAGAGGGGATCTTATTGAAACATATAAGATTGTTAAGGGTTTGGACACGCTAGAGGCAGGAAACACGTTCCCGAAGTTGGGGGAGTCCAGAACCAGGGGCCACAGTTTAAGAATAAGGGATAAGCCATTTGGAACGGAGACGAGGAAACAATTTTTCTCACAGAGAGTTGTGAGTCTGTGGAATTCTCTGCCTCAGAGAGCGGTGGAGGCAGGTTCTCTGGATGCTTTCAAGAGAGAGTAAGATATGGCTCTTAACAATAGCGGAGCGAGGGGATATGGGGAAAAGGCAGGAACGGGGTACTGATTGGGGATGATCAGCCATGATCACATTGAATGGCGGTGCTGGCTCAAAGGGCCGAATGGCCTACTCCTGCACCCATTGTCTATTGTCTATTGTCTATTGACGTGAAAAGAATCTACTCCAGTGTGAACCTTTGGAAATTGATGGCGTACCTGGATGCATTCTCAAAGTCTGTGCAGATCAATTGGCTGAGTAGGGAAAGGACTTGGGAGCGCAGGAGGATGAAGGGTGATCTTATAGAGGTGTATAAGTTCATGAGAAGAATAGAAAGGGTAAATTCACAGAGTATTTTACCAAGATTAGGGAAATCAAGAACCAGAGGACATAGGGTTAAGGTGAGATGGGAAAAATTTAATAGGAACCCGAGGGACAACTTTTTTACACAAAAGGTGGTCGGTGTATGGAACAAGCTGCTGGAGGAGCTGGTTGAGGCAGGTATTACAATAACGTTAATAAGCAGTTACACAGGTGGGACTAGTGTAGATGGGACATGTTGGTCGGCATGGGCAAGTTGGACCAAGGGTATTTTTCCATGCTGTATGACTCTCTGACTCGATGTTACCGAATACTCTATCAAACCTAAAATTGGGTGGTGGAAAACATATTGACTGGTGGCATCAAGGCCTGGTTTAGTATCAAGAATGGTTGGTTTCTTGGTCCTCCAAAATATTCCAAATGGAATTTAAACTGGAGGTGGTGGAGGGAGGACTTAAGCCAGAAAGGGTTTTTGGGAAGAAAGAGCTACCTTAAATTTATTTGCATCTTGTTGGGTAACTATACTAGGGTGGAGACTATTCCACGCTTTAATTGTGCGGGGGAAGAATGAATTGCTGTACACATCTGTCTTGGTAGCTAGAATCACAAATTGGATTGAATGCCCTGATCTGCTCCTAATTGGATTGGGTTTGGTGTAGATCTTGTTATCTATGTCGAGCTGGCCATTTAACATTTTGTAAAAACAGGTCAAACGGTGTGCTTCACGTCTGTCTTGGAGAGGGTTCCACCCTCGAGAATTCAGAAGTTTGGTAACACTCGCTTCTCTCTCATAGGTATTAGTAACAAATCGAGTTGCCTGTCTTTGGACATGTTCGATGGAATAAATATTTTTATTTGTGTATGGGTCCCATGCTGCAACTACGTAGTCCAAATGAGGTTGGTTAGCCTGGTTTAGCATCAAGAATGAAGGAGACTTCAGAAAGTGGCAGACATTGCCTGGTTCATCATGGGTACTGACCTCTCCATCCTTGAACGGATCTATAGGAAGTGTTGCCTTAACAAGGCAACTCACATCTTCAATGTCTCATGCCACACTGGCCGTGCTCACTTCACTCCCTTGCCCTTAGGAAGAAGGTACAGAAGCCTGAGAACCATTACCTCCAGGTTCAAGAATCACTTCTTCTCATCAACCATCATGTTCTTGAACACACTGGAAAATCCTAACCATAATCCTATCTCAGCTCCAAGCAATTACAGACATTCACTGTCAATGGACTATGGTTGTTCTACAAACGTGTGTTTTTTTTTTTTTTTGCATTATCATGGTCAAGTTTGAAAAACGTAGAATGTATTATATATTTCTTTATTTTTGTTGATGCCTCAAAATGTCCCTGTAAAGCTGCAGTAAGCACAAATTTTATTATTTCGGTTCATATCCAGTGCATATGACAAACAAACACTTTTGAACACATGAACTCGTGATATTCTCCATGTTCATCTGGGAAATCTGCCCTGTGTTTTTGCATTAATTCCAACTAAAACCATTCTTGTTGCAATCAGATACAGTTGTGTCCACAGAAGATTACAAAACAATAAGGAAAACCAGCCTGTGCATATGTCCATTTGAGTAGAACTTAACCCTCAAGTCCCCACAGGAGTTTCTCACTGATTCTAGGTGTTTCCTTTCTACCTGAAATTGCATTGCTGTATCAATTATTCCCCACTGGCAGCCCACTCTCTATAGGTGGCCTGATGGACAGTTTCCAGGTGGTGATGCTCCCACTCTTTTGCTGTTATAGTCCTTCTAACTGGTAGAGGTCGTCAATTTGAAGGATGCTATCTGAGTCGTCTTGGTAACTTGCTGCAGTGCCCCAATTTCTATTCTGTATTCTTATTGGTATTTAGCTAAAGAGGTTAATCCTCCCTTCCCCATTAGACATATTGATCCATTTTTTAGATGTTCTGTCGTATGGAAACCTTTATATTATCATTTCCAATCAACATTTTGCATCATTGATATACTACTGTTAGATTAGCTTCCTTTGAAGTATAAAGGTAAAGATTATACGTGCCATTGAAGACAAGTTTTATATGTATCTATCTATTTGATAGAATTACCATGCCTTGTTTATTCAGTGTCGGTAGCATTTTAAATGGATATCAATTGCTTGTGCTTGTATTGTGTCTTCATTGCTTGTAGTAGGGATTTTAAATTTAATCAGATATACTGGGAATACCTAGCAGCTCAGGTAGCAACTGTGGGGAAGGTTAATATTTTAGATCAATGAATAACTTGAAATATTAACATTCCACAAGTTCTCCCTGACTCCTGGTTGCTTCCTGTATTTCCCATCTATTTCCTGGTGTTTATAGAATGTTGTTTCTGATTTTTAAGAGTAAGTTTGAAAATTTAAAAAAAAATTGTGTGACTTTATAGGGCTGCATCTATCCTTGCACAGCTTTTGCAGAATCTTTTGGCACAATACCCCTGACAGAAGCCCTAAACCTCATTGAAGGCTTGTATAAGCATCCTCTGCTTTTGTTTTGTCTGCAGGGACAGCACAGCTTAAACCCACACCCATCGCAAAGTTTGTCCATTTTCACTTGCTTGTCTTGAGGCTTCATTGCATCAGTCGAAAGAATATCTGTTGTCCAACACTGGGTGTGTTTTGACAGCATTTTGAGAATGTGGTTGGAATTTGGCACCAATATAAAGGATATTAACAGGGCCAGCACTGTGCCTCGGACTTGATTTGTGCAGTCGCATTGTGTGAGCTCCCTTGGATTTGCAGTATGAATTACTTTCACAAAGCACTGCAATCTCCCAGACTCAGACCTGGAATGCTTATGTCTGCCTATGCACAAAGCAGATCTTCTGCGTTTTATATTCTCCAGAATGAAGAAGCCAGGAGGACTTAATGTGTTTCTTTTTTTTTAAACTTTTATCCATTAGTTTCTTTGTGAGTACAGCCCACAATTGTTGCATGGTTCATTAAACAGGGGAGAGACACCAGAAAGATTAATGGTGCATATGCGTATGATGTTGGCCTCTTAAACATTTTGGATCGCTTTGGTGTGTGAGGGAGCATTGATGGACAACCCCTGTCAAGTGTGCTTATGGACAAATAGCTTACTGATGGGCTTAACATTTCCTACAGAAATGGTGCAGACTTAACAAGAAGGCTTCAGAAGATCATTATGGAAGTACATAATGAAATAGTGTCTAGGATTGCCTGGTTGGACATAATCATAATCCCTGTCCCCACCCAGCCAGTCACCATATATCCACCATGAGCCACAACATGTCCAGTTTTGCTACTATATCCATGGACCTGTGAGGAAGATATTTGATTGTGAGAAAAATGAATGCTAATAATCAGAAGGATAGAAAAAAAAATGTTAAAAGACATTTAAAAAATATATTTCTCAAATTGTCCTTCAAAATTGCTGAGAGCATACCCAAGAGATTAATTTTAAATGATTGCCAGAGTCCAGGACAATCCTGGATGGCTGGTGACACTAATTATATTATATTCCTGATTGTCATCATTCTTAGTTCTGCTTTTTATTGGGTTTGCATAATTATGAAAGGTATAATTATAAAACTGTTAATATGCACACATTGTCTAACATTTATCTTGAAAACAAAGGTAGGGCAACTATATATATATTCCAATTATCCATTTTCTCTACTATTTTCCACCAATTTTGAAAAACAACACCAATGCATACACTCTGCTAATACCAGTACCACCTGGCTGGGAGTAATCAGCAGAGAAGAAAAAAGATTAATTTCAAATGTATTTGATTTGCAATGTGTTTTTTTCCATTCTAGCACCTAGTGTGTCAGTATTTGGAAGACCAACATTGGTGATTTTCAATTATTTACCCAATTCTATTATTCACTGGGGTAGGAGGGATTACATTATGATAAATCGTGGCATTTCCTCTCCACTTCCATTACCACTCATCCATCTGCGTCATGTTACTTGCACTACATTTATTTTACACACTCTTTCACGAGAGAAAACCCAGAGAGCATGCAGAATAAGGTTGGGTTTACATGCATTGGTCATGACAATTCTAGATCAGGACACCGCCAGCATTTAGAGATTCACTGCCATGTTTGATGACAATGGACAACTCAGCTGTACTATACATTTATACTTTGTCGACTTCCAATGTGCATTTGCAATATGCGTTGACATCCGGTTAATAAGCATGTTTCTGTGACAGTACCATTAATATGTCTCATTGAATCAGTTACAGCAGAACCAGGTTCCAATGCCCAATGCTTTTTTTCTTAATGTGTTGAACACTGTATTTATATATTTTTAAATCTATATATTGGCTTATGCTGCAGTTCATCAGATAAGTGGATTTGGTGAGGAGTGCAGTTGATATCATTTTCTGTCCATAATTGTTTCCATCCAGATTGGTTCATGGTAACCTTACCACCAGTAGTAACTTGATGCATCATTAATGATAACTCAGCCATGACAGCAAGGAGAAGATTGTGAATTTAGGGCCAGGAAGTAAAATATTAACTTCCTAAATAAGATCACAACCAAAGTAATGAGTTGGTGACTAAATAAAATGATTGCAATGATAGAAATTATAGAGGAAACATCTAAATAGCCAAACTGAAACATTCCCTGAATGATTAATTGCCATAACGGTTGTCGATCTATCTTTTCTCATAAAAACAAAATCAACATCAATTGCAAGACAATATTTGATATGGAGTGACTGTTTTGGCCTATTCACGCAGAACAATATCCCATAACTTGATACACAACTAGATTATCTGGCCTTTTAATAATGCTGTTTGAGATATTACTTGGCTGAGATATTTGCATATATATTGACCAAAATATTTGAAGGTTTTACTAAAACATATGTGGTATATATGGCTGAGATAATTTACAGTAGATGTATATTGGCTAAAATATTTGAAGTATATCCGGACAGTCACCTTTGAAATATTTTTGTCCCGTTAGGTTATGTTTTTGGTTTTAATTGTCATTATTTTTTAGCTGTGTATATGTATGGGGATGGGGGGGGGAACCATTTAATCTCTTTCCTGTACGAGGACCCGACTTTTTCCTTGTCGGGTCTCCGGTGTCGTTGGAGCCAGCGGCGGCCTCCAACCGGAACCAACCTGCAGACTCGCCATCGCGGAGTTAGCCGACATCGGAGCGGGAAGAGCTGTGGTGGCGCGCGGCTGCAACCCGACTTCAGAGCATCGGAGGCTCCGGCCACAGGCCCGGTGGATGGTAGCATCGGGAGCTCACAGGTTCCTGGTGGGAGACCGCTTTTCGGGGCTCCCGCAACGGCAACTTCTCCTGCCGGAATCGCGGGGTTTAAATGACTCGGAGCTGGGCCTAACATCATCGCGGCTTAAACTGCCGCGGGACCTACCATCGCCCGCCGGGGGCTTTACCATCGTGAGCCCCAGTCGCCTCGACACTGCAGTTGGACTGCTGGACTGTAGGAGAAGAACAAAGAGAAGAGATAAGACTTTTGCCTTCCATCACAGTGAGGAGGTGTTGGAGATTCACTGTGACGGATGTTTGTGTAAATTGTGTTCAGTGTGTGTCTTGGTTTTTTTGTAATGTCATGTCTGCAGGAATGACATTTCGTTCAAACCTTGTTTGTTTGAATGACAATAAAAGGCATTCTATTATGTTAAATAAGGAACTGCAGATGCTGGAAAATCGAGGGTACACAAAATGCTGGAGAACTCAGCGAGTGCAACAGCATCTATGGAGTGAAGGAGATGGCAACGTTTTGGGCCGAAACCCTTCTCCTTCGCTCCATAGATGCTGCTGCACCCGCTGAGTTTCTCCAGCATTTTGTCTACCCCCAAAAGACATTCTATTCTTCTATTATTCTATTGGAGCTAAGACCTTTGAGGGTATAATTAACAAGATGCTTGAGTTGATATAGTGATTGAGAAATGTTAAATATATGTTAATAAGACATTTGAGGCATATACTGACCGAGACATTTATGGGCAAATATTGACAAGAAATTTGTGAGTTTGTGAAGACAGACAAGTCTGCAGATGTTGGAACCCGGAGCAAAAGATAAACTTCTGCAGGAACTCAATGGATCAGACAGCATCTGTGGAAGGAAATGGGTAGTTGACATTTATGTCAAGATCCTTCAGTTGGACTGGTCCAGAGCTTGGGTCTTGACCCAACATAATCAAGTATCCATTCCTCTCCATACTTGCTGCCGGACCCACTGAATTTGTCCAATGCTTTTCTTTGCATTTGAGGTAGGAAATTGACTAGAAATTTGAAGTATATATTTACAAGTAGTTTGAGGGTAAATATTGACTGAAACAGCTCTTACTTGAATTGTAGCCTCTCTATGTCAATCTGGAATCTTGGTTAATCGCCTCATTTGAAAGACAGCACCCTGTGTTGAAGTGCCTGTTTACACTATATGTGTTCTAATTCTTGCATAGGAGTCATACTCACCAGCAGGAGTGATGCTCTCCGCCCTGACCAACTCAAAATACTAATGCTGGCTTTTAATTTTGAACAACTATTCCCTTGTTTGTTTACTTGACATTCTCCAGTGCCTTTGTATCACTCTAGTTTTCTTTAGTTAAAAGTGCTTGGAGGTGAACAAGCAATCAATGAGACCAAGTGATGTAAGGAAGGGTATGAGATGCTGTCAAATTTACATCAAGACCATGAGTAATATGAGGGACCTTTATGTTGTTGGGGGTGTAATAAACTGTGAAGAATGGGGAAAAAATGCATCAATGTTTAGAACACGTTTAATCAATATTTAATTATCATGTGCTGAGCCATTGATATGATAGATGTTATTTATAAACTCTGATCATTCTTACTTATGTGGATGATGCAGATGCCAACCTGTATGAGAAGGAACAACAGGTTAATTGTTTGCAGTGTAATAAAGACACATTTACATCCCTTTGTTGAATCCAACACATCTGCTATTTTTCTATTTTGTCACAATGGCATGAGCAAACCAAACATTGAGCACAGGTTTTGTTTGTTTCCATCACTTCGCACAGTGTGCAGGCTGACAGATTGAGACAGTTAAACATCATGAAGTTGTGTAGGGAGCATGATGCTGGCTTGCAAGCTGTCCTTTGACAGACAGGCAATGTACCTTATTGTGGCTGCATTGTATCTTCAAACCATTACTGTATTAATACAATCAACGGAAATGACAGCGGTGGTTTATTTAATTAACAATGTTGGAAGGTCTGGATTGAAAGGAGGGCATGCAGAATGGCACATGCCATCACATTGCTTTCATATATATTAGTTGTTACACTGACATAAACATGTATTATCAATTTGTACATTGAATTGGCTGTTAATGAAACCTTGGCCAGCCAGTCATTTAGCATCATGCAGCTCCAGATTTAATCAACCAGAGATCTATATGTCAGATGAAGTGCACACGGCAGACACATTTGTTGGAAAGAAGCTGAGGCAACTGTCAGAGCTGTTAAGATTACTGAAAGAATGCAGGCAGAACAGTAGTGATGTCAAGTCTGGCAGTGTTTCACGCAGAAAACATTTACAACTGCATATTTTTGGATTGGTGTTTATTCTTAAATGTTTTGCTTGGATTAGGCCTGCGACGTGGTGGGAGGAAGTGGAATGTTGAGTTATTGGAAACTCAAAATCATGGTTGAAGTGAGACTTGTATTTATCAGGTCTGGTACAAACAAGGTGCAATCAGTTCACAAACACCACACAGTGAATGGCAATGCCCTGGGGAGTGTTAGAGAGCAGAGTGCTCTAGGAGTGCAGGTACGTAGTTTATTGAAAGTGATTTCAAAGGTAGATAGGGTGGTCAAAAAGGCTTGCGGTACATTGGTCTTCATCAGTCAGGGTATTGAGTATAGAAGTTGGGATGTTATGTTACAGTTGTACAATAAAGTGATGAGACACATTTAGAGTATTGTGCTCAGTTTTGGTCAACCTGCTAAATGGAAGGATGATTCAAAGGTACTTTAGGTACAATAGTCACGTGTGCCTAAGTCCAGTGAAATTCCATGTTTGCATACAGGTTAGGGACAATCCTACTATATATCAGGCGCCATCATACAGTTTAAGAGTGTAAAATAGTAGACCACATTGAGACAGTACGCAAAAAATCGTCACGTTTTAGGTGCCATCTTGTGTGCTTCAAAATGTTTTAAAGATGCTGGAGTCTCAACTGTCCATTCCTCACACTCTGCCACATGTAGCGGCGCCCGATTTAATGGAATCCCAAGCTGCTTCAGGGCCTCCAGCGGCCCACTCCACCGAATCAATCATTCCAACGACTCCTCGGCACGTCTATATGCCCTCCTACACCTCCGATGGCCATTGCTCAGCCCCTGTGACCCAGGGCACCTCCCATAGCTGATTCAGAGCGCCTCCAAGGGCGCAGAAGGTAAGCCCCCCCCAGCCTGCTTACTACATCAATTCTTCCATCTGGAAGGAGTGACGTGGCCAGGACGAGGGACTGAGGCATTGGTAGAGGTTAGGTAGGCTAGGACTATACTACTTGGAGTGCAGGAAGTTGAGGAGTGATCTTATAGGGGTGTACAAAACCATGAGGGGGACTAGTGTTGATGGGGCATCTTGGTCCGCATGGGCAAGTTGGGCCGAAGGACCTGATTCTGTACACTATGACTTCAAGACTAGTTCCTCTCTTTTAATGAGTGATAATCCTTTTACCTGCATTCAGATCACATTCCCTCAGCTACAATAAAAGTGTTTTATACCTCTAAATGCATTGGTGGATAGTTTTATTCATATTTATTTGAATCTGCAGGTTAGACTTTGAGGAAGCTGGTTTAAGGTGGACAAGATGGCACCTTTATTATTCTGCTTGGGGGAAATATTTGTAAAATGAGGTTGGGCATCTCAACGCACCCATTCAGCGAGGCTGCCTGGATGTTGCGGATGTGAGAGGCGAAATAAAATCACGTGGGTTCTATTAAGCAGTATTTCAACTCCGGCAGGAGAGGCTGAGTGAGCCTTAGCCCAATCCTTTCTTGAACTATACTCGTATGTGGATGTTGCCTCACCTGGAAACTGAGGTGCCAAATCATCATTCGTGCCAGACTTGTGGCATGGTAGATGCTGTGTCGGGTATGTGGTAATCCTGCTTCTGGCTTCTGCTGATCTACGGCTCCAGAATGGACAGGTCCCAGAACTGCTGTCCCAGGTGGTGCTGAACTGGGGAAATCAATGGGAACATTAACCAGGAAGTTGAGAATATACTCTGCTTCCTTGCCCAGTTTACATTCTTTAAACTCCTGGCATAATAGACTAACTAATGTAGAGCAAGCAGATTATTTCATCACTCACTGTGCATAGCAAACCAAGGAATTTGCTGCCTAATTTGATTTAGCATGTGGGTGGTGTTGATAAATAAATGGAATTTGTTATGAACAGCCTAAATCCATTTAGTTGTGATAAGGCTCCTAATTCAAAAGCAATTGCTCTTAAATTCACTGCTTTGTTTAAAGTAACAGCCGAAGAGCTGGAGCAAGGAGAACAAATAAAGGCAGCATGGTGGTGGAGTAGGTAGTGCTGCTGCCTCACAGCTCCTGGGACCCTGGTTTAGATCCTGATGTTGGATGCGGCCTTGTGTGAGGTTTACACATTCTCCCAGCGACTGCATGGGTTTGGTCCTCATGTCCCAAAGACAATGGGCTATTTGGGCCGCTGTAAATTGCTCTCAAGTATGTGTGGGTGGTAGGAGAGTCAGAGGTGGGAAAAGGAATTATTAGGGATATAAGGATAGAAAATAAGTGAGGGGGAATGGGATTGATAGGCTAAATGACCTGATTCCATGTTGTAATAAGTACAAAAAAATTATATTGGGGAAATATCAGCTTTTTGGGCTTTTTATTTTTGGTGATGTGGATTTCTTTTCCTGAGTGATCTGCATGTGTTTGACAGGGCACCACTAAAGGAGCTTAATACACCCATAGGCTGTATTAGTTGTACTGAACTGAATCGTGGCAATGGTGGTCAAAGTACACCAGACTCAGGAAAATTTGTGCAGAGGGAAGTCTTACCTTATGTCCAACCTTTGCTGTATCTTAGCATCATAGAGTCAGCACAATCACCATGACTAATGTCTGTGATGCCAGAGAACTAATAGATAACAATGGAAACAGGTCTGTGTCGACTATCAACCATTCATTTATACTAATCCCAATTCATTCTTCCCACATTGGGATTTGTAAAAATGGGAACTCTTCATTTGGCATAGATGTGGTGTGCCTGTGTTGTATGACTCATTGACACCCCCATTAGTTCCCATCTGACTTTTTCACTAACCTATGCAACTAGTGGCCAATTAACCTATCACATCTTTGAGTTGAGGAAGGAAATTGGAGATTCCTGACAAAATCCATGTGCACACAGGGAGCACAGACAAACAGTTCCTGAGGTCAGGATTAAACTGGGGTCTGGGAGCTATGAGGCAAACGGCCCCACCGGCTGCACCACTGTGATTCCCCAACTCTGCAATTGTTTAAGGTGACATGAGGTGATTTGTAATTCAATTCCAATTATACTGCACCTGCCTTGTGAATGCATTATACTGACAATGAGCGCCTTAGTCCAGTGTTTCACTTGGAAGTCGCAATATCCCTTACTTAAGAGACTGAAGTATGAGCAGAATATTTAGGCTATTGAAAGCTGTGTCACCATCTTGAATGATCTTTTACCTCTGTTCCATTTCCCTGCTCTCCTGCTCTAAATCCATTGGCTGGTTATCGATATTCCTCAACTCAACCTGGGAAACATTCCCAGATTTTCACCATGAAGTTGGGTTGTGATGCCAGAGGACTGTTGGACAGTAAAACCTGTATTGAGGTAGGGAGAAGATGCCTTGGGAATGAAAGATCTGTAAGAAAGGCCAGCCAGCTAATGCCCACATTGAGGATTTCCAGAGTCACTCCTTCCTGTCTATCCTTCGCTCTGCTAATTCTTCTGATGGGGTTGACCTGTCAGTGGGACAGGACGTACCCAAGGCAGCTGATGGAGGAGAGCGGGCCTTTGAAATGTCAGATTTGGTGGATCTTCTGTGTTAATCGCTTACTTGAGTTTAAGGGGAATGGGAGGTATGGTGCCGGTGAGTTTCAGCTTGTCTGCTTCAGCCAATCAAAAAAGGCCAGTCCACATACCAGCTCCCAGCTGTGGTCTCAAACCAGGCACCTTCCTGACCTCGGGCGTTTCAACTCAGCCCAGACATCAGCCGTACACCCAGTCTACATTCCCAGCAACATACAACCATATTCATGTAGAGGAGAGGAAAATAGGTGTGTGGATATGGAGGACTTAATGTGCTAGTGAATGAGCCAGATGCCAAGGCACTGGGATTTCTGAACAAAAGGATACCAGATTATCGGAGATTTCCTTTAGTACCACACCAGCTCGCACCTACTAACTATTGTGACCTATTTATTCCTGTATGTCGGTCCATATTATCCCTATTTCCATGATCTTAATTTTGATTAATAACTTTTCATACATGTCTTTCAATAATGAAAACATACTACATCCACTGGCTCCCCTTTATCTATCTTCATGAGCACCATATTTGATATAGTGCACCCCAGTTTGAAAAAAAGTGTAATCTTAAAATCCAAGCAAGTGGTTTCATACCATAATAAAACTCTAATAATCTGGCATCTGGTTGTTCAGAATCCCACGTTAGAATGGAGCTACATTCCTACAGGATGCTTTTCTCTTAACGGTAATGCCCCAGTGGGTATGTGATCTACAGGCAACAACATTCTGATAATATTATAGGCAAAATGGAAAGGATTGTTTGATAATGTATGTTTGTATGTATCAATGGAAGAGATTGCCTTGTCAGTTTCAAAAGAAAATCTCCTAAGCGACTCCCTCTGTGAATCAGCAGCCTGTAATGATGTCCTTGGTAAACTAGTTCAGTTCCCTGTGTAAATGTTGTGTTTATTTATTAACGTTTTACACATATTTATCTGAAAAGAACAATTTTTATTCCGTAACTCAATTTTTATGAATTGTGTAAGGATGAACCTTTCTTACCTGAACTGCTGTAATGCAGGGATGCTTTGTACATCTCCCACTCCCGCGAAACTCCTTGATTCATAGGAAAATTTATGATACTACTGTGTGACATAATAAAAGTGAAATAAAAGATTGTGGTTGGCTATTAATTCAAGTAAGATCCACCAGTCCATAAAATCTGCTTGACATTGAAGTATCAAAGATGCCAGATTATTTAGATTTTGTTGTATTTTAATATAATTGCCAAATCCAAGCTGCAGGGACTAGTATGATATAACAAAGCCATTTTGACAATTTGTTGCAAAAGCTTGAACATTAGTTAATGCAAGCATTTGGCAGAAGGAAAATAACCTTTAATACCTAAATATTTTGTAAGTGGACTGTTTTATCACATGGTCCATTAATTACATTCCTCCCAGTAGAGCAGTAATGATTCTAATCCACCGGTCATCTAGTTTAACTACACCTGTCATAAATAGCAAGTAATTTGCATAGATAATTATGCTCAATTTCAAATGATCAATGTTACACATGAGAAATGGATGAAAGGTACAGTCTTTTGCTGGTGTTGACAGTTTTGGATTCAGACCAGTTGTATAATGACAGGTAATTGTGTTTTGTTTCTGATGTTGCAATCTAGAGTTTTATTGCACTGTAAAGTACTCATTGTACTTTATAATACAATCACGTAGGATGAGTAGTAATTGCATGAAATATGAAGCAGTCTTACTTTCTGCAAAATAACAAATCAACCATTACTATGTGAATTACTGTGAACTCACTTTGTACAGACAATGAAACTGTACATGTTTAAGGGCAATCTCTCCATAAAAATCAGAATACCTTCTGAGAACAGAAAGTGCTGAAAATACTCCGTAGAACAGGCAACCTCTGTAAAAGAGAAACAGAGTTAATGTTCCAGACCTATGACCCTTCATCAGATTCTGCCTGCATAGATGCTGACTCATCATTTCCAACATTCCAAAAAATTCCAACATTTTTGATTTCTAATAACTTTCAACACTGCCATTGAGCCCAGCAAGTTCACGCCATACATCAAGCACCCATTTACACAAACCCGACATATCTCATTTTACTCTCCATCAACCTCCCACCCCTCCCGCCCAGATTCAACCACTTACCTACACATTAGGGATGATTAAAAGTGGGATGCAGCAGGAAACTGGAGCACCTGGAAGAAACCCACAGAAACCAAGAAGAAAATGCAAAGTCCACATGGACAGCAACAGAGGCCCAGATTGAAAGTGCGTCATTGGACCTGTGAGGCAGCTGCTCCATTATCTGGGCTACCCTGCTTCCCGCTCTGCATCAGCATAATTTTAGATTGTCTTGTCCTTGGAAAGGTGCTGTTTTTATGGCACTAACATTTGAATTATGCTTACTGTTCAGTACAAGGTTAGTGTTGCGCTGTCATTTGCCATTGCATTACCTTCTGACGGGATGAATGATGATGATTCTATGAGTTTCATAGGACAGATGACTCTGAGTATCCAGTGCCTTGCTAATGCAGTCAGCAGTCCAGAAGGGTCATGACATCTGAACTTTGGTACCTCTACTTTGAATGGAAGGTGCTTCATTTGAAGTGCCACCTCTGTCGTAATGTAGGAACCAAGGCAGCTAATTAGTACATAGCATGCTCCCATTTAGAGTCATAGAGTCATAGCATGGACAGCGTGGAAACAAGCTCTTCAGCCCAACTTGCCTACACCACTGGTCCCACCTGGTCCATATCCCTCCAAACATGTCCTATCCATGGACTTGTCTAACTATTTCTTAAACGTTGGGATAGCCCCAGCCTCAACTACCTTCTCTGGCAGCTTGTTCCATACACCCACCACCCATTTATGTGAAAAAGTTACCACTCAGATTCCCCTTCATCTTAAACCTACGTCCTCTAGACCTCATCTACTCTTGGCAAGAGATTCTGTCAAACAAAAAGGTAATCGGCTTTGATAATCTTACTCGTAAAAAAATTTAAATAATTTTTAAAATTAAATAAGAAAAATTAAAATAAGTTTGAGGAGAAGAGCTTCCCTCTTCTCCTCAAACGTTGTCAAACGCTGCCCCAAGAAATCACAACAAACTAAAAATCTGTCTGAAGAAGAGACATGGCCCAAAAGCAGCAGCCTGAAGGAGAGTTCAGACCCAAATATTTGTCTATTCCCTCCACAGGTGCATCCTGACCCACTGAGTTCTTCCAGCATTTAATTTTTTGCTCAAGATTCCAATATCTGCAGTGTGTGTCAGACTAAAAATCATGCCTTTGAAAAACATAGAACATATGCTTCAATAATTTGAAATGTAATGTAATATCAAAATGAGATTCCACTCCTTGTTTTATCATGCTGTGAAAATGGCTTATTTTCCTCCCACCCAGACTATCTTGGGGGATGAGGCCGTCATCTTAGAAAGGTTAGCTGGTAATAAAGGAAGTACTTAAATGATCTTACATCAACACTTAGAGCACAACTTCGAACTGCACTAGCCAAGATGTTTTAAGCAGATGATTAGAAAGCAACTGGTCTTGGAAATTGAGCTGGATACACTTCATCCAAAGGTCCTAAAATAATAGGGATTGAAATGTGCAGAGCAGCTTGTTGTGGGTTGTCTAAAATAAAAGTGAGAAGCAGTGCAGGGTCACTCAATTCTTTGGAACTCTTGATTAGTACGGGTGTCATGGGTTATGAGGAGAAGACAGGAGAATGGAGTTGAGAGGGAAAGATAAAACAGCCATGATTGAACGGCGGAGTAGATCTAATTCTGCTCCTATCACTTATGAACTTCCCAGCTCCCTGATTTTGCACTTGGGCGTTGTGAGTCTGTAGGAAGACCTCTGTTGGTTAACTTGGAAGTATGTAACTTGGCTATGCGAGGTGATCTTTGTTACGTTCTGGCACTCTTTTAAATTTACTTGCTTTACATGGAGTTAGGTTTGACTACTTTGGGCTGATCTCATAAATAATTTATCAATATATAAAGTTCTTCGTGATAGGCTGATCCTGAAGTTTAAAATGTATGGCATCCATGGTGGTAGTTTGGATTCAGTTAGCTTACTCAGAGAAGACAGGGGGTATCGATGGAATGGTTTTATTATGACTGTAACTTTGTGACCCGTGGTATTTGACATGGATCAGTACTGGGACCTCTGTTGTTTGTGATACATGTAAGTCTAGATGGACTAGTAAATAAGTTTGCAATTGAGAGATTGGTGGAGTTGTGGGCAAGAAGAACAATGTCAAAAGATACGGCAGGGTATAGGTCAGATATAGATATGATGAGAGAAATAGCAAATGGAGTGTAATCTGGGCAGGTCTGGGATGGTACAATTTGGGAGGTCGAATGTACGGGGAAAGTATGCAGTTAAGTGCAGGATCCTGGTAATAGCATGTAAGGGTGTGAAAGTCATGTCTGGTGAGTATGCAGCACCAGATTCTTCCTCCATCGGCAGGCGTTACATCCCAGAGAGTGAAAACATCAAAGAGCAGGTTGCAGTGGGAAGCATTGAGCTAACTCCCTGAAGTGTATGGGCTGACAAAATAGCAGAAAGGTGTGAATCAGCCATGCTCAGCCCTTCACGAGTGACCATGGCCACCCACTGCCCCTTCCATGGGAGACAATACATGTCAATGCTCCGCTTCCCATCAATGTCGCCTTGCTGTTTTGTATTTTGAAGCACCTTTTCTGCAAAGGAAATGCCTGAATAGGGCCTTGCATGGTAGTTGGTGGACATGCCTTGGTCGTACGGCTGTCAGAGTGAGCTGCAGTTGCCCGTATGAACTTTTTAATAGTGATGAGTATTGTGAAGTGTCCTGATTGAAGGCGACTAATTGATTAATGTTGCTGCACTGAGAAGGTACTCGGGCAAATGTCGTATTATTAACTTAGGACTAGAACAGTGGCGTTCACTTGATAATTCATTAGATCATTAACATCCTCCAGGCACTGCAGCTATACATTGTTCCTGGTATTGACCTCATGGGAAATCTCCTCCCTTTACCTTCCAATCAGATTCCTGTATATCTTCCAGCTTCCTGGTGAATTAAAGATGTCCCTCCTATCATTCCCTTCCTCCACCTACAAAATAATTGAAATGCAACGCCCTTATTTTTCGTGCATCACTCACATAAATGGTACAGTTCACAAAACAATTCTTGCAACAATATCCATCCCCTATTTGGAATGAACAAGCCGGAACTCATGTTAAGGTAGACAAAAATGCTGGAGAAACTCAGCAGGTGAGGCAGCATCTATGGAGCGTAGGAAATAGGCGTCGTTTCGGGTCAAGACCCTTCTTCAGAACTCCTATTAATATCAGTCTATCCATTGGCTTGTAGTGTGGATTTGGTGGGATTTCTTTGCTTTTGTCTGTGCTATGCTTTTTTAAAACCCCAAGTTATATTTCTTCATAACTCTCTTATCCACTGGTCCCGTTGCCTTCAAAGATCTGCAAAAGTACCTCTGCCTCTCATTGTTCTTGCACTCCTCTCATAACAATGCCATGGTGATTATGTGCCCTCTGTGTCTTTCTCAATGTGCATCATTGTACCAATATGCCTGCTCATTTTACCAGTCAATCGATCTCCTCCTGTTTGCCACTGTGATATTATTTACTGCATCACAAAGCCTTGTATCGTAAGCGAACTTCAACATCTTTCCGTGTGAGTTAAATTAAATAACCAAAACAATGGCCCGCAGATCTGTCTCTGGGGGAACTGCAGCACATATTTTTCTTCAGCCAGGAACCATACATTCATGCTTATTTTCTGCCTCCCATCACTGAATCAATTATAGGCACTACTGTTCCTGTACTAGAAGAATGTGGGTGATATCAATGAAATACACAATAGGGCTTCCCAGAGCAGATGCGGGGATGAAGTTTTCCATGTTTAAAACAAGGGGCCAGCTTTTCAGAATTAAGTTGAGAAGAAATATCTTTAACTGAAGGGGGAAGAATCTTTGACATTTTCTATTCAAGAAGGCTGTGGAGGCTAAGTAGCTGAGGGTATTCAACACAGAGATAATGCGCTGAGTGGAAGAAAGTGGCAGTAAAAGCAGAAATGACTTTATTAAATAGTGGAGCAGGTATTAGTGGCTGAATGACCGACTCTTTCTTGCATTTCTTATGTTTGTTTGTTGTTAGTATGAATTTCTGTTCCATTAAAAATTCTGTTATGTGGTACTGTACCAAATGTCTTCTGAAAGTACAAATGTACATTATGCTGTTTCTTTAATCTTTGCTCCTCCATTTGTCAAGTTAATCAATCATGATTTGCTTTTAGATCACAGATCGGTAGAGAGATATGATGTGCCTATAGAGCTTCGATGATATTTTCAGAGAATTTGCATTTAACAAATCCACATTGACTCTGTTGATTTTCTCTCAGTTTGAAGAAGGGTCTTAACCCAAAACGTCACCCGTTCCTTCTCTCCAGAAATGCTGCCTGTCCCGCTGAATTACTCCAGCATTTTGTGTCTATTTTTGGTTTAAACCAGCATCTGCAGTTCTTTCCTACACAAGGATTGAAACATTGTTGACTGAGATTATACCTTCTCCAACTTTGGCAACAAAAGAGGCATCAAATAACTTGCATCTTTGCATGCAGCTAATGATGGATGATCATTTCCCTTTCCATGAATACATTTTTTTTAGATGTGGTAATAATATGGATGGGTTGCCATGGAACAGGGAGTGCAGTGACCACTTCTTGTTATAAGAATTTTAGTGAACCAAGATCTTTATTTCCTGCTGATAAATATTGATCAGATATGAAAAGTATGGTTTGTGGAACCTGTTTCACTCTTTGGCTGTTTAGCTGGTTTGAGTATACTTGCGAGTTGCGAATTGGAATCTTCAAATCAGCTAATCCAAAGGAAGACAAAAATGCTGGAGAAACTCAGCGGGTGAGGCAGCATCTATGGAGAAAAGGAATAGGCAACTTTTCGGGTCGAGACCCTTCTTCAGACTGAAAGCCTTGATCTTAGAAGATCAACATTGATCTTATAAAATAGTGGATCAGATATTAATGGCTGAATGAAACACTCTACATACCAAGAAGGGAACATGATGGACCAACATTGACAGTGCAGAATGGACAGAGAAACTGGAAAGCAAAAGCTTAATTGGCAATATACATGATTGGATGGTTGCTGAATGATCACTGAATGGGTTATATGACTTCTCTTTGGCCACTGTTCTAAACATTAAGATAAATGGATTAATGTTGTGCTAACACCACAAGCAAAGGGTAATTACTCGGCTTAAAAGTGAAGACAGAGCTTCACTGGGTCTTGAGATCCGTATGGCAGCCTCGCCAACAGTCTGTCCGTTAATTCGCCATTTTTTGTTATTTTTAGGTGTTTTAAAGGTTTGTGTTAAAGTTATGTGGTTTGGTTTATGTGCAGGGTTGGGTAGAGGGTCAGTTGAAACTGTTTTGCAATCTCTTACCTTGCCGGAGATGCAATTGTTTTCTGGGTCGTATCGACGATCGCTCTGCAGCTTAACATCATGGAGCTGGAGACCTTGCTCGGGACTAACTTTGAGCCCAACCGCAGAGCATGGACTTACTATCGGATCCGATTCCTTGCCTGGGATCGATGCTCCAACCGCAGCCTGCGGATTTTAACATCGCGGAGCTCGCAGTCTCGCAAGAGTCCGAGGCGGGAGCTCCAAGGTCGCAAAAGGTTTCGACTGGTCCCGACTTGGGGTCGATCGCCCGGTGTGCGGAACTGAGATTCCCCCGATGCAGGAGCTTGATCGCCCCAATGCGGAGAGCCCGCTGCCAGCTACGGGAGTCAAGATCGTCCCGTCAACTGAAGGCTCGAGGCCCCTGACCCCGGGAGAACAAAGAATGGAAGAGATTGAACTTTTTTTCGCTTTCCATTACAGTGAGGAATGTGGAGGAGTCACTGTGGTGGATGTTTATGTTAAAATGTATTTTGTGTGTTCTGTTACTTTTTATTAGTATGACTGTTTGGCAAATCAAATTCCTCGAATATTGCAAAACATACTTTGCTAATAAAGTATGAAGTATGAAGTGATCGCAAGAGAAAGGAAAAACTGTAGGAAGGCAAGGATTTGTGGTTTGGGTATCTTGGAAACATGAAGATAAGAGGTGGTGCATTCCCTCTCATTTCAGACGGTGAGGATGTGACAACTGATTGGATGAGATACTTAGGCAGCAGATAGAGATAATATTCTCTTTCCCTTTACTGCTATATTTTGATTGTCCAGGTATTCACTAAAATAAAGGAAGGGGAGATAAGTAGTTTAGATCATGATTCTCAAAGCAATTAATTATTCCTGAGGCATTTTCACTATGGTCGATCTCCAGAGAAAAGCAGACATTGGCCGAGAGATAATTATTAGGCAGGACTCCTCCGCCATCGTGCCATGGAGATGCACTCATTGGTTTGCAGAAGAAGGGCCTCGACCCAAAACATCACCTATTTCTTCTATCCAGAGATGCTGCCTGTTCAGCTGAGTTACTCCAGCATTTTATGTCTTTCTTTCATTGGATTGGCATTTCATATGGAAGACAGCCCTTCCAATAGTGTTACTGTCCGTCAACCTGCTCTGTAGTGCTCTCCTGAAGTGGGACTGACCCACAGCCTCCTGACCCAGGCATGTGTATGTTCCAAAGGGTCACAGCTGACTGCTTAATTTAGAGCAATGCTAATCCAAGAGTTATTTGAACATAAATTAGATTGGAATAGAAGCAGCACAGCTGTTAACTGTTGTGTCAGAGATGTAAATAGATGGCCATGCACAGATAATCCTTTTTCTTAGTTCTGCAGTTTAAAAATAACATTTTGACAGACCTAAAAGCAATGACAAGAATGAAAAAAATCCAGGCATTTTGCGGCAAGTTACGAGTACTTTTATAATTGGGCAGCTTTCACAGTAATTATTTTCCTTCATTTTGATATATTGCTGAGTGGGGAATTCCTTTCCTCGAGTTCACACACACCAGATGACTCAGCAAGAGTCAGCTACTACGCATCAACTTCAACTGTTTTCATACTTTGGGAGCACTTGCAAATATGTCCACACTCCTGGGGACTCCAGGGAACTATTGTTATATTGGCAAGGACCTCCTGCAAATATTCTCAATAAGCCCAAGTAAATCTACTCCCCAGAGGTCTGCTGCATCAACATCAGCAGCCAAAGGTAAAATAATGTTGAAAACATTTTTATTAATATTTATAGGGAGAGTGAAAGACTATAAAGTGAAAGTGCAGGTGAAACCAGAAGAGCTGTTGAGCTCACAGATAGCGTCCATGGTAAAGCCTACAGTAGCAGGAACAGCCAGCAACAGACTGACACAGCAAGAAACAGGTGCAAGTAAAATAAATCGCTGTTTTTTCTGTCAGTGGAGCCTTTCCAGTGACCAGTAGTTTACATCCTGGCATGGAAGGGCAGATTCCATTCCATCTCTTGACACAAACGTGGGTTTCTTTGCTTCCATTTTATGGTCTTCGCAATATTTTAAATAGTTGCCAACCTCAGCCTGTATAAATATACAGAGTTTGGCACAACTGGTTTTCACGCCTCAGCTCTTCACGCCTCTGTGCATTATGCCGCGAAAAGGAGCAATGTCACTCATACCCTTGCTGTTAGTTTGTCTCACTATTTGTCTCACTGGTGTCTGTCAAAATGCTGACTTATTGTAACATATATTGCTGTGAGTGACCCGCATGTGACGATAGTGTATTTATATAGCCCGAAGGAGCATTTTTATCTCTTGCAACAAGCAGTATCAGTGTACGCTTTTAAAGCAACCTTCTGCAATAAATGTCTCATTCTATGAATGTGAGCAATGCTTCTTACTATCATTCTAAGCTGTCCATCTCATAATGCTGAGGAATTTAATTAAAAGTGTTAAGCTATAGTAAGCTGTGTCTGCTCAGTTAAATACAGCAAACCCTTGTTTTAACCAACCTCATTATAATGGATTTTGGTTATTGCGGAAAGTCCTACAGACCTGCTGCCCACGCCACCCCCGGCTCGCACCAACTCCCCTGCCGCTATCAACATGACCGCTCATGCTACCCCTAGCTCGTGCTGTCTCTCCAGCCTTCCTTGCCGCTCCCGCGCTGCCCCCAGCTCATGCCGCTTCCAGGCCAGACCTACTATGACCACTCCAAACTTTACTTCCACTTTGTCACACGGGCTGCAACCAATGACTCCACCAAAGCGCCGGAGCCATCAACTCACCTGGAGTCCAGGCCCAGTTCCGGACCAAGAAGGGTCTCGACCCTAATGTCACTATCCAAGTTCTCCAGAGATGCTGCCCGACCTGCAGAGTTACTCCAGCATGGTGTCCAATTGTTTGTTTCTACCACTGATACAATGATAATTCCTTATTCGGTTATAGCTGACAATTGGCAATAAAGGACACCACACCCCCCCAATGGCCTGTTATAACGAGAGTTCACTGTATAGCACTTGAGAATATATTTATCTGGGCAAATTCTTTTTTTTTTTTAAACTGTATTCTCAAGTGGTGGCTTTCATTGGTTATTTTACGACATTATATTTTAGATTTTCTTACGACTCAGAAGGAGACCATTTATCCCATCATGTCAATGCTAGCTATGTCAGCAATCCAATTCCCCTTGCTCACACCAACCATCAAAGTGCCTTTGACTGTGTGGATTCCACCAAGTGCTCTGGCTTCCTCCCACATTTACTGATCCCATTTAACAGTATTTGGCCTTTTGACCACTTTGGCAATCCATGTGTCTGTGCATATGCTCCTACTACTTCCCAGGCAGTGTATTGCAGATTGCAACTAACCTGTGGCGAAGAGATCTTCCTCAGATTTCCTCTAAACATCCTGCTCATCACTTTAAACCTGTGGCCTTGGAGGCCTCTTCCATTGTGTAAAGCTTCTTACTATCTATATCCTATTTATGCCCCTTGTCATTTTGTATACTTCTATCTTTTCCCTTCATCCTCTCCACTGTGTAAAACAAACCTAGTTTATCCATCCATGTAGCATCCCAGCCAATATCCAGGTGAATCTCCTTGACGATGTAGTACAATCATGTCCTTTCTGTAATGTGTTGCCCAGAAGTTGTGAAAAGCAACATGAGTGTTAGGCTTAACAAATGAACACAAATCCTTGTGACCTCTCTTGACATTTTTTTAAAAGGCTGGAGGACAATCAGTATTGACCTTTTTGCAAGATAGTATGTATTTTCCTCCCTGTCTCTTTGGATATCATTGTCAGCTCTTTCACAATATCATATACATAATTTGTCAATTTGGCAGTTATGCTGCATGCCCTTGAGTACATGAATATGCCCATGTGTTCATGCATTGAGCTCCATTGCCTAAATAACTCCTGGACCAATAGTCTACCAATTTTAAAAAGTCAAATCCTTGTTCTGTTTAATCCTGCCTTTGTAAATTAATGAAGTTAGAGAATAATCTTCAGCGGGAAGCAACATTATTCCTCTCCTCAAATTTACATCCCCCGTATATCTCCGAGTTTAATACTTTCACCATTGCGAGGTGTATCTTCAGGTGCATCTTCAGGTGCCTCAACTGGAATTTGCCCCCAAAATAGTTTTGTCAAGCTGCCCTTAACAACTTCCTGCTGGATTCTCCTCAGGTTTTCTCCCTTCAGGTCTTGAATTTCCCTCTTCAGGTCTGCACTGTTCCTTTAGCAGCACATTAAACCAACTGCTCCTCCCTGTCCTTAAAATATCTTCTTGAAATATTTACACAGTTCCCTTTCGAGGACTGCTATTGAATCTGTCACCTGTGCTCTAAACAGCAATGCATTTCATATCTGAGTGACTCTTAACATAAAGGTAATCTTTTCCCTAGTTCCTTCTGCATATCAACTTTTCACTTTTCACTGAATTAATGTCCCCTTATTTTATCTATCGGAAGAATTCAGTAGTATGTATAATGTTGGTGTGAACAATGATTGTTACTTTAAGGTTGTTGTCCCTTTAAGATTGTACTATGTGACTTCTCTCTGACAATGTCAGCCTGTGAAGGGTCCTTGACTAAATTATGGAACCTTTGTTTGACTCTTTCTACTTGATGTTTCTAAATCTGTCTGTTGTGCATTGGATGTTGGAGGGTTGGAGACACATATTGTACATGTTCATGATTTCAAACAGTGCTGTCAGATCTGCCTTTAGACTGCTCTGTGCTTAGGAGAGTAACCTCAGTCAATCCACGGATCTGTGATCTCTTATCTTGCAACCATTTAAGTGACTCTCTACTGGGTTCCCTCCAAAGCATTTTATTAGGAAAGGACGGTACTTTGCGATGTTAATCATTCACAATTTGGCATTGATTAAAGTCAAAGACATAGACTTAAGGGAGGATAAAGAGGTAAGAAAGGGAAAAACGGAGTACAATGATGTAGCAATTAATATTGCGAAATGTGTTTTATTTTTGCTGGGGAAAATTACGAAGAAATGCAACGGAGAAATGAGTGTCAGAGGCTCTGGGGGGGAAGGCAGGAGAATGGGGTTAGGAGATAGATCAGCCATGATTGAGTGTCGGAGTAGACTTGTTGCGCAGAATGGCCTGATTCTGCTCCTATCTCTTATGATCTTATGATCAGAGAAGCCACAGAATATGTATATGAACAAGCCTACTGGTCCCTTGTTTACATTTTTATTTTCGATGCTTGGATACAATATCCATTTTATGATCGGAACAGGTCAGAAAAATTGGCAGGCTATTTGTAAAACACACCACGTCAAGACAACCAAACAAGGTTTGACTTTCATGCACAGATGTTCAATCTGAGAGAATCAGTTATGAAGGACACCCAACCCATCATAACCTGCTGTTGGACAACGATCAAAAAGTAAGGTTGCAAAATGCTGTGTAACGAAGGGCAACAAAGGGGACCTGGCTGGATCACATAGCTGGAAATAAGAGCAGATGGCCCCTGACATTGCAGACCTGGAGCCCTTCCCCATAGTCTCATGACTGTCAGGAATACTCATTCGAAGCAGCAAAGAGCGATTTGGTAAACGCGCCCATTGTATGATAGGGATGTATTCCCAAACTAATTTGTTATTTTAAAAACTAAGTTTAACAATATCATAAGGCTTCATTGTTTGATTTATGATGGGCCTGACGATGTAGTTTTAATAGGATTTGTTTCAGCCTAACTTGTAGCAATCGATTGTGGCTTCAAATCCAAATCGCTAAAGACATGGATTGGAGAAGTTTAGGATATGAAAAGGGAATTAAGGAATTACGGGGTTAGTGCAGGACACTGGCACTGAGGTAAATGATCAGCTCTGAATATATGGAATTGTGGAATGCGCACGAGGGGCCACATGTCATGATCCTGCTTCCAATTCTAATGTTAAACATAGAAACATAGAAAATAAATGCAGGCGTAGGCCATTCGGCCCTTTGAGCCAGCTCTGCCGTTCAATATGATCATGGCTGATCATCCAAAATCAGTACCCTGTTCCTGCTTTCTCCCCATATCCCTCGAATCCCTTAGCCCAAAGAGTTATATGTAACTCTCATAATCCTTTTATTAAGCAACAAACCTATCATAGGAATACCTTGCACATAGAATTTCATATTCCAATTTGTCAAGTGCATGCTCTACTGTTTTGGTCTAAAATCGGTGGTTGTTAAAATGCTGGAACTACCAACTGATACCATGAATAAAAAATAATATTGAAAGCAACCTCTGGGGCAGTGTACATGGAGCAAAAATAGAAATCTGGATGCGATCCTAGTTCTTCACTGGTGCACTGTTACTATTTTCCTGAGGCAGCAGCTTTGAATTCGTGAATTCCACGTCAAATTTATATATAGGCTTGGTTCTTGCTCCTAAAGTCATACTGGATCAATGCAGTCCATTTACTCGAATCCAATTTTATTCTCCCCACATATTCTATCCTTCACTTACACACAGGGACAATTTGAAGTGACTAATTAACCTACCGATTCTCACTGCTTTGGGATGTGGGAGGAAACCCATGTGGTCACAAGGATAACATGCTGATTTCACAAAGAGAGCAACTGAGGTCAGGATTGAACCCGAGTCATTCGAGCTCTGAGTCAGCGACTCTACCAGCTGCGCCACTGAGGTGCTTCCAAAGCACAGACAAAGTTACATCCAGTTATATGAATTCATACTTACTATTGAACAACCATTCTGGCACTGGAACATTTTACATGTGGATTCTAATTTCCTGAGAAGAATTACTTCAAACTTTATAGAGTCTAGAAATTGATCAATGAATGGCATGCAAAATGGGTTAAATTAGGTGTTGATTATTGGTCTGAAAATGCTTTGTAATCTTAAAGGCCTTTCCTCTGTGTGTCCCATGAGAATAGTGGGAGGACTAGAACATTAGTCAAATGGGGAATGATCAGGGAGGATCTTCACTCAGGGGAATGGTTCTTTGATCGCCTTTTGGGTTTTTGAAAAAACCGGGTTGAAGACGAGTGGGTTAGTGAGTGGGCTGAAAGAGTTGGGAGGATATCATAATTGATAATCCAGAGAGACAGGCCTTTAAACTTGTTAAATCTGGTTGGTACTCAACCTGTTTGATGACCTTTGAGCTTGTTCTGCCATTCAATATCTGAGATAATCTCCGTAAGATCTGGCTTCTCACATTCTACCCATGTCTCCCAATTCTGTTAGTATCCAAAAATATACAGATCTCTGTCCCGAACACATCCGAGCACAACCAGCTGTCTGGGTAGAGAATTCCAGGGATTCCCAGCTCTTGGAATGAGGATTTTTTCCTTCATCTCCCTCCCAGACTAATATTAGTGGAGACTTAACAATTTGAACAATAAAATGAATTAAACATTGTGCTAAAATGGGATATATGCATTTCTATTATATTGCTAGATAGCTCATAAAATGTGTTGACACTAAATTGAATTTAAACATCTAAAATTATTTAAAACTAATGTACTTTCACAAACGTAATGAGTACCTATGCCAGTGTACTCTGGCCTGCCTGAATGAGATGCTTGGCATGCTTGGCATGCTTGGCATACAGGTGTCAGAGGTTATGGGGAGAAGGCAGGAGAATGGGTTTAGGAGGGAGAGATAGATCAGCCATGATTGAAAGATGGAATAGACATGATGGGCCGAATAGTTCCGCTTCTATCACTTATGATGTTATGATCTTATGATAATCGTAACACCATCTTCACAGACAAAGCAAACATTCGGCTCGACTCATTCATGGATTCTCCTTTTTGTGACCCTGCTTTTTGTGGTTTTGGACAGACCTGGTGCTACATTGTGATGCTTTCATAGTGCATGTGGGGTTGAAAAAGGGTTTGAGAAACATACAAACATTAAAGAAACATACAAACATATTTATCGAAAGGAATAGGTTATTCAAACTCTCCACCCTCCACACTACTGGATAAGCTCAGCAGGTCAGGTATCATCTATGTTCTTCCACCACTTGTGTTTTGCTCGAGATTCCAGCATCAGCAGTTACTTGTGCCTCTAATGGGCCTGTCCCACTTACGCAACTTTTTTGGCGACTGCCGGCACTCGTCATAGGTCGTTACAGGTTGCCAAAAATTTTCAACATGTTGAAAATCCAGCGGCGACCAGAACAAGGTACGACCCTTTGGGCGACTACTCACGACCATACAAGCTTCACCCCGCGACATGTCGCCAGGGTGTCGCCTGTATGGTAGTGAGTAGTCTCCTCAGTTGCCCAAAGAGTCGTAGCGTCTTTCTGGTCGCCACTGAATTTTCAACATGTTGAAATTTTTCGCCGACCTGCAATGACCTATGTGCCAAATACATGAAAAACCAGGCAATGGAGCAATTTGCTTATTCTTAATAGGATCTTGTGTGCCCCAAGAGCCCGACAAAAAAATAATTCAACGTCTGAGATTTTCAAACTCCATCTCAATTGCATCGTGTGGGCACTGCCAAACCAGCCATTTGACTTAAGTGAAATCAAATCAGAGAATACTGGAAATACTTAGCAGCTCAGGTAGCATCTGTGATGTGTGGGAACGTGGGATATAACTTTGGTTTACCGAGTATAACTGATAATTGTATATTTATTTATTGTGTTTTTGCATTTAACATGCCTTTAAAGCTGCAACAAGTAAGAATGTCACTGTTCCAGTGACATGTGACAATTAAACACACTTCACTTGAAATATTTAGCTGGTCAGGCAGCATCTGTGAAGAGGGAATACAGATAGTAATGGATATTATGCTCTTATCGGGGCTTTGGCAATTTAGGGAGGCACAGCGTGATGCACAGAGGTTGTAACTCTAATTTTACAATGTTTTGTAGTTTGCATTTATGAAATTGCTGTAACCTCCTTCCAAATTACCTGTATATCATAGTATCTAACTTGACCTTCAAAGGCATTTAGCATAGGAATTATTATAAGCCAAAGTATGCAGAGAGAGGTCCGTGTTATCCTAAATATTAACAGTTGATTCGGTTTTCTGAAAGGGTTGTTCATCACTACCAAAAGGTTTGCAATTAAAATGCCCCAGTGAATCATCTTTTATGGACTACATTCCAGACACCACAAACTCGGTGCTCATTAACATTAAGGCGGCATGGTGGCGCAACGGTAGAGTTGCTGCCTTACAGCGCTTGCAGCACCGGAGACCCGGGTTTGATCCCGATTATGGGTGCTGTCTGTATGGAGTTTATACGTACTCCCCATGATCTGCGTGGGTTTCCTCTGAGATCTTCGGTTTCCTCCCATACTCCAAAGACAATAGACAATAGACAATAGGTGCAGGAGTAGGCTATTTTGTCCTTCAAGCCAGCACCGCCATTCAATATGATCATGGCTGATCATCCACAATCAGTACCCCGTTCCTGCCTTTTCGCCATATCCCCTGACTCTGCTATCTTTAAGAGCTCTATCTAACAGGTTTGTAGGTTAATTGGCTTGGAAAATGTAAAAATTGTTGCTAGTGTGTGTAGGATAGTGTTAATGCTGGTCGTCACGGACCTAATGGGCCGAAGGGATTGTTTCTGCGCTGTATATCTAAACTAACTAATCATTGAGAACAGCGTTTGCTTTTCACTTACCCCAGTTAACCGATACACAAAGTATGGTTGTAACGGGTTTCTGCACAAAAAGATTCCATCAACTGTCAGAGGTAGACAAAATGCTGGAGAAACTCAGCAGGTGAGGCAGCATCTATGGAACGAAGGAATAGGTGACATTTCGGGTCGAGACCCTTCTTCAGACTGATGTGGGGGTCGTCACCACCAACTGTCGTCGTCACCAACTGTAATATGATCTATTCTGCTATTGTTGACTGGAGGATACATATTGAACAAGTCACAATATCATATAAGAAATAGAAGTAGGAGCATTCAATAAGATTGCTGGTGATATTTTATTACAGCGTCACATTCAAACTAAGTCCATGTCCCTTGATTTTTTTAAATATCCAAAAATGCATCTCTGTCTTGAACCTACTCAGTGACAGAGCCGCCAAAGTCATCTGCAGAAAAATATGAATGAAGAAGTATTTTTCTCCCCATACTCCTGAATGGATGATATCCTTATTCTGAGACTGTGACCCCTGATTCTAAACACCGTTTCCAGGGAAAGCATTCACCCTGTTTCATCCCTGTCAATCTTCATAAGAATCTACTGTGTTTGAATGGTACACAAGGGAAAATTCTCCTGCTCTCTTCTGTTAGTGCACTGGTACCTTTTACCTCTATTTGGGATGGGCAAGTTGCTGAGAGATAGCTCTCAATGCCTGCAGTGCTCACTAATTAATGTCATTATATTAATCTCCAGACATTTAATGCAGTCACCAGGTGTAAAGTATTGGGTTGTGTTAAAGAAGGAACTGCAGATGCTGGAGAATCAAGGGTACACAAAAAGCTGGAGAAACTCAGCGGGTGCAGCAGCATCTAAGGAAACTGTCTCCGTAGAGAGGAGGAGAACTTCTTCAAAGTAGGCATACCTTGAGGACATATTGCAGTGGAGTAGACAAAGTGTTAAAGAAGGAACTGCAGATGCTGGAGAATCGAGGGTACACAAAAAGCTTGAGAAACTCAGCGGGTGCAGCAGCATCTAAGGAAACTCTCTCCGTAGGGAGGAGGAGAACTTCTTCAAAGTAGGCATACCCTGAGGAGATATCACAGTGGAGTAGACAAACTTCTTTTTTGACTCCTCACATTTCCTCCAAACACAAGGCGTAGCTATGGGCACGCGCAAGGGCCCCAGCTACGCTTGCCTCTTTGTCGGGCACGTCGAACAATCTTTGTTCTCGGCATACCAGGGCCCCACCCCCGACCTCTACCTCCGTTACATCGACGACTGCTTTGGTGTCACCTCCTGCACCCATACACAACTGACTGACTTCATCCATTTCACCACCAACTTCCATCCGGCACTCAAATACACTTGGACCATTTCCGACATTTCCCTACCATTCCTTGACCTCACCATCTCTATTGCAGCTGATACACTCCTGACCGACATCCACTACAAACCAACTGACTCCCACAGCTACCTGGACTACTTTTCCTCCCACCCTGCTTCCTGTAAGGACTCCATCCCCTATTCCCAATTCCTCTGTCTACGCCGCATCTGCTCCCAGGATGAGGTGTTCCACACCAGGTCATCACAAATGTCCTCATTCTTCAGAGAATGGGGATTCCCCTCCCCCACTATAGATGAAGCTCGTATCAGGGTCTCCTCTATACCCCGCAACACTGCCCTCTCTCCCCATTCCCCCACTCACAACAAGGGCAGAGTCCACCTGGTCCTCACCTTTCACCCCACCAGCCGGCACATACAACAGGTAGTCCTCCGCCAGTTTCGCCACCTCCAACGTGACCCCTCCACTCGCCACATCTTCCCATCTACCCCCCCGTCTGCCTTCCGCAAAGACCGCTCCCTCCGCAACTCCCTTGTCAATTCTTCCCTTCCTTCCCGCTCCACCCCTTCCCCGGGCACTTTCCCTTGCAACCGCAAGAGATGCTACACTTGTCCCATCACCTCCCCCCTCCACTCCTTTCAGGGACCCAAGCAGTCCTTCCAGGTCCGATAGAAGTTCACCTGCACCTCCTCCAACCTCATCCGTTGCTCCAGATGCCAGCTGATCTATATCGGTGAGACCAAGCGGAGGCTTGGCGATCGTTTTGCCGAACACCTCCGCTCGGTCCGCAATAACTAACCCGACCTCCCGGTGGCTCAGCACTTCAACTCCCCCTCCCATTCCGTATCCGACCTCTCGGTCCTTGGCCTCCTCCACGGCCAGAGTGAGCAACACCGCAAGTTGGAGGAACAGCACCTCATATTCTGCTTGGGGAGTCTGCATCCTCTGGGCTTAAACATTGAATTTTCTCAATTCTGTTAACCCTGGCTGTCTCCTCCCCTTCCCACCTCTCCCTCAGCCCTCTGGACCTGGCATTCCTTCTCTCTCTATCTCTCCCCCACCCAAGTCGCACTAGCTTCTCATTTTCACACTACGAACAGCTTACAATGGCCTGTTTCCTTTATCATCGATACTTTTTTGCAAGTCTTTCATTCATTGTTCTTTATCTCTCCACATCGTCTATATCTCTAATTGCCCTGATCCCTAACCAAGTCTGAAGAAAGGTCTCGACCCGAAACATCGCCTATCTCCTTCGCTCCTTAGATGCTGCTGCATCCGCTGAGTTTCTCCAGCTTTTTGTGTACCATAAAGTATTGGGTTGTTTGCTGGGTTTGACCATGTGGGCGAAAATCAGAGCTTTGTTTGTGAATCGTGATTATATTATGCTACCAAAATATAACAAAAGATCATGTTTTGCTCCCTACTCATGTACCAGTTACACCAGCCTGCCCTCCCCACCAAGTGGGTTATAATAGGCCTGGCATTTGTGCACAAAGAGCACCCTGAACTCCTCCTGTTCTGTCCTTTTCCAAACCCTTCATTTTTGTTGCCCCACTGCTGGTGGCTGTACCATCCAGCTGCCTTGATCTAACAGCCAGCCACCTCCCCCCTCTCCCCCCCACCCCCTCACTCCCACTGCCACCACAGATGCTGCTCGTCTTGCTGAGTACATCCAGCATATTGCTTGTCATCTTTGACCAGCCTGCCTCAATACTTTCTCATTTGACACAGTACCACATTTTGCCTAATAATTTAGGAATCGTTGGAAAACTCTAAGGAGGTAAAAGTTCAACAAGTAGGAAGGTTGTACTGAAGCTGAGGAGGCAGTAGAGTTGAGGAAGCTGGAAACAGTTTGGGCCTCCAGGTGTTGACATTGGGAGTATATCATTCATTTATACCCATTTTGTCTTAAAGTGCCCTTTGTTCATTGTCTACCTACCTTATTTATTGAATACAGGCTACACAGTCAAACCCCCCCCCCCCCACCTCCATTATCATTAAGCGCAAGATGACGATGATCCTGTAGCAGCAGGCCATTCTCTTTTTATTCCCCATTTAGGCTTTTGTTAAACTTGCCCATAGAAGATCAAACACCCACCAAAATAAACCTGCCAGCAAACTTTAATGAGTGATCATATTAAACCTACATCAGAAGCGCTGGAGAGTAAAACTCTCTGACAGTCCAGGCAGAAAATAATAGGAAGTTGAGCTTGCATTCAATCATTCTAGCTTACACCTTTGTTATCACTGTAATAAATGTCCTCAGTGGATCTATTTGAGCAAAAAGTCAGTGCACCACTATAGACAATCAGATAGCAGTCATCGAGCCATCGAAGTAATTTGGAGAGTGATGTTGTCTTTTATTTAACACTGTTATTAGTTACAATGTCCTCTGGACTTGTTAAATGCTCTACAGGATAGACTCATGAACTGCAGATTGTCCCTTTCTTTCCGTTATTTCTGGAAGCTGCTGACGAAGCCCGGCAGCAGAGCCATGGCTCTGGAGAGGTTGTGCCTCTCTTTGCTGTGAGGTTGATCAATCGTGGGCTGCGAGGATCACTTGCATCTCGCTGTGTTCTCTCTCTGGGTTTGGCTGATGGGTCTGTGTTACATAGAAACATAGAAAATAGGTGCAGGCATAAGCCATTCAGCCCTTCGAGCCAGCACTGCCATTCAATATGATCATGGGCTGATCATTCAAAATCAGTACACCGTTGTAGCTTTTTCCCCATAACCCTTGATTCCCTTAGCCCTGTGCTAAATCTAACTCTCTCTTGCAAACATCTAATGAATTGGCCTCCACTGCCTTCTGTGGCAGAGAATTCCAGATTCACAACTGAGAAAGTTTTTCCTCATCTCAGTCCTAAATGGCCTACCCCTTCTTCTTAAACTGTGACCCATGGTTCTGGGCTCCCCCAACATCTGGAACATTTTCCTGTATTTACCCTGTCCAATCCTCTAAGAATTCTATATCTTCTATAAGGTATCCTCTCATCCTTCTAAATTCCAGCGAATACAAGCCCAGTCGACCCATTCTTTCATCATGTTAGTCCCGCCATCCCTGGAATTAATCTGGTGAACCTACGCTGCACCCCCTCAATAGCAATAATGCCCTTCCTCAAATTACGATACCAAAATTGCACACATTACTCCAGTTGCGGTCTCACTAGGGCCCTGTACAACTGCAGTACGACCTCCATGCTCCTAAACTCAAATCCTCTCACAATGAAGGTTAAAATGTCATTAGCTTTCTTCACTGCCTGCTGTACTTGCATGCTTACTTTCAGTGACTGATGTACAAGCACACCCAGGTCTTGTTGCACCTCACCTTCTCCTAATCTGACACCATTCAGATAATAACCTGCCTTCCTGTTCTTGCCAGCAAAATGGATAACCTCACATTTATCCACATTGTACTGCATCTGCCATGCTTCTGCCCACTCACCCAACCTATCCAAGTCACGCTGCAGCCTCATAGCATCCTCCTCGCAGCTCACACTGCCACCCAGGTTTGTGTCATCTGCAAACTTAGAGATGTTACATTTAATTCCCTTGTATAAATCATTAATATATATTGTAAACTACTGAGATCCCAGCACCAAGCCTTGTGGCTTTATGGCACCCCACTAATCACTGCCAGCCATTCTGAAAAGGAACCATTAATTCCTACTCTTTGCTTCCTGTCTGCCAACCTGTTCTCTATCCATGTCAATACCCTATCCCAATACCATGTGCTCTAATTTTGCACACTAATCTCTTGTGTGGGACCTTGTCAAAGGCTTTTTGTAAGTTCAGATACACCACATCTACTGGCTCTCCTTTATCCATTCTACATGTTATATCCTCAAAAATTTCCAAACGATTAGTCAAGCCCATTCCCCTTCACTTCATTCCTTCACTCTCCTCTCACTCCACAATGACCAAAGCCATTCCACCACCACCAATGCCTGAATACACTTGGTGAAGCATAGACAATGCAATGCCAGAGCAACTAGCTACACAGTGGTGCAGCTGATAGCTCAGCTGCCAGACTGCTCCAGCAAATACTTCTTCATACCACCTTCACGCCGAGCATCTCATCTTGTTTTCTTCTTTTTTTGACCATTGTAAAATAGTACTAGTGTGCAGGTGAGTGAAAGAATCGGGGAGGAAATTATAGGAATATAGGGTGTATAAAATGGGATGAGTGGAGGATTAATCTAAATGGGTGTTTGATGCTTCACACAGACTGTGGGCCAAAGTCTGATTGACTCTATGGCATCAGTGACTCAAGATTATAACTATTACTAGACTAAGTGGAACCCGTTGGGTCCCAGCATCACACAGGAGGGCTGGTCTTCCATCGTAATATTCCACCTCGCCACCAATTCCAATATTGGTGGCTTTCTGGAGCACTAGTATGAGTGCTGTGAGCTGAAGGGACTGGTTTCCAGAGGGCTAGTATGGACATTATGGGCAGAATGGATTCTTGGGCTGGCGGCTCAGTCACTCAAGCCTGTTGTGCTGGCAGCTCACTCACTCATGGCTGGTAGGCTGGCAGTTGACTCACAGCTATTCCTTGAATTCCATTTCAAGCGGGGTGCAAGGCCACCGATTTCAAGTGCAGTTTCATACCATTTCAAGCAGGGTGCAAGGCCCCTAAAGACAGCGAGTCATGACTACTCCCTCCTCCATCTTGCAGAGACTGAGCTATGCCCACACTTCTCAGTTTTATAGTCCCTCCCCCCTCCAACCAGAAGGGGTGTGGCCTTCATTGTGTGATTGACAGGAGAGAGAATCTCAACATTTTCTAAACACTAATAACTCTTTTATTTTTTATCGATGGGAAAATTCCTTGGCACCTGATGAGTGGAGGGGGACTCTGAGTAAGATGGCCAAAAATCACAGCCGTGCTTGGTAGAGTTTTTTTATAAAATCAATATAAAGCGTAAATGGGAAGTGGTCAAGTTTAGACTTTTAATTATATAGAAGGCAAGCCAACTTTAATTAGGCAAGGCAACTTTAATAAGGCAACACAGCTTTAACATTTCCAAACCAAAGGCAACACAGCTTTAGCATTTCCAAACCAAAGGCAACACAGCTTTAGCATTTCCAAACCAAAGGCAACACAGCTTTAGCATTTCCAAACTATATTTTCAAACCACGTTAAGGGCACTGACAGGTCAGTAAATCCACTCACAGTTTAGTAGACATGTGTTCAGTGTTATTCACAGCTCTGAGACTGACACACGTGACCCTCACACTCCCCCATCTTGCAGAGACTGACTGAGGCACTCAACACTTCCGGGTTTTATAGTCCCTCCAGAAGGGGCTTGGCCTTCAGGAGAGAGAATCCCAACATTTTTGAAACACTAATAACTCTTTTATTTTTCATCAATGGGAAAAATCCTCTTGCCTTGTGCAGCGGAGGGGGACAAAAGTAAGATGGCCAAAAATAACAGCCGTAAGTGACAGCATTTAAAAAAAATAATCAATATACAGAACAACAGGAAGTGGTCAAGATCAGCCTTTTAGTATTATAGATTATATCTATTGAAGCAAACTCAGGGTGATCCTTTTAATGACTGTTAAACCCTGAGCAAATCATCCCTGAAACCCCGGAATCATGATAATAAACCTTTTACATTCTTCAGTAATTGAGGGAGTTATATGATATTGTTCTAACAACTGATGATCCAACATTATAATTTATATGATATTGTAGAACAGGTTGAAGCATGATGTGCAGAATACAGCTATAACTATTGGATCAATGAACTCTTTGTTTCACTTGTTATTATGAAATGCAAATAACCAAACACACTGCAGAACAGGCTAGAGTGACCAAATTTCACATTGTTGAAATGAACAGATGAAAAAGCATGATAGAACTTTAATTTTTCATTATTATGCTCTGGTGATTGCATCATACTTGCAATGTACAATGTAATAATACTATTGGGTAAATATTGCTTTTGGGTGGGGAGGGGTGCTGAGGAAGGTCAAGTTTTGGAAATATTTAGTTTAGTTTATTATTGTCAAGTGCAGCAATACTATACATGAATACAATCAAGCAGTCCACAGTGCACAGATAAAAGATGCAAATGCGTACAACATTTAGTACAAAGATATATCTTTGAAGTCCAATAAAATCTGATTAAAGATAGTTCAAATGTATCCAATGAGGTAGTTCGAAGGTCAGGACCCCAGTCTAACTGATGAGAGGACCACTTAGTTGACCACACTGGCCAACAATGTCCCACTTGCCTGCACTTGGTCTATATCCCTCCAAACCTGTCACATCCATGCACCTGTCTAACTGTTTCTTAAAAGATGTTTTCTATGGCGCATCTGTAGACATTGAGGAGGGTTGTTGGGAACAGTACAAATTGCTGGTGATAATTATTCCTAGGAATTTGAAGCTTTCAACCTACTTTGACACCATTAATGTAGACTGTGGTGTGTGTACTAATTTGCTTCCTTAAGTCAATAACTATCTCCTTTGTCTTGCTGACATTGAAGGAGAGGTTGTTGCCTTATCATCAAGTTATGTGATTCTCAATCTACTTTGTGTTGTCATTATTCGATATCCGGCCCACTACGGTGGTGTCATCTGCGAACTTGTAGATTGAGTTGGATTGGTATTTGGCTGCAAAGTCGTGAGCGTATAAGGAATATAGTAGGGTGCTGAGAATGCATTTGTCACCTGTCCTCACTGATTGGGGTCTGTTGGTCAGGATGTCAATGATCCAGTTGCAGAGGGGAGTGCTACCTCCTAGTTCTACATATTTGGAGATGACCTTAGTTGGGATTTGATATTAAAAGCAGAGTTGTCGTCTATGAATAAGAGTCAGTGCAGGTATCCTTCTTATCCAGGTGTTCCAGGGATGAGTAGGTCTGGGGAGATGGCATCAGTCATGGACCTGTTATGGCAGTAGGTGAACTGCAGTGTATCAAGGCTGCTTGGCACTTAATGTGTGCCATAACCAGCCTTCATGATTGTGGATCTCAAAGCCACTGGTGCTTCATGATTGTGGATCTCAAAGCCACTGGACAGTAGTCATTAATGCCTGAGATCTTACTTTTCTTTGGCACTGGGATAATAGTGGTCTTCCTGGAGTAAGTGGGTACCTCAGAACGGAGTACGAGAGATTAAAGTTGCCTGGAACACTACCTGCTAGTTGGTATTTGCATTTCCTAAGGACATGGCCAGGGCTTCCGTCTGGGCTAGTTGCATTTCTTGGGTTCACACTCAGGAAGGCCGATCTTACTTTTGTAGCAGTAACCACGGGAACAGGCACACTCAAGTCTGCTGGGACTGATGTTATTATCCTGTGGGCCTTCTGCTCAAAATGAGCTTAGAATGGAAAAAATTGTCATAAGAAAACCCTCTAGAGTCTGACTATATGTGGTTTGATGCAGAGTAAAATATTCACCAGTCGGCATTGACTTCATCACCACAGATTCAACCCCAGTTGGCAAGTTTTTAGTTGCACGCTAGCCACACCAGCTGGATATTGTACATGTTCTGCTCACTCTGTCAGATGACTGTCCACCATTTTGTAAGCATTTTGGCCTATTTCTCTACTTCTGTGACTTTATAACTCTAGTGTAAATATGTAGTCCATGGTTGGCATGGACATAGTGGCCAAGTAATCTATGATTTTGTGACGATAACCTACTGCGAGTAGGAACTAAACTGTTCAAGTCACACATTAAAGCAACTATATTTTTGAATTTGATCCTGCCAAAGGAGAACTAGGAAGCATAGTAACAATAAAATGGAGTGCCAGACTCATATAATGCTGTGCATAGTGTAGGAGAAGTTACATTACTTTATACTGTCTGATTTAGTTTCTAATTCTCATGCATGGTAATAATTTAACTTAGCATCTAATTATTCCTCTGACTATCTTCTCTGGTAGTTTAGCTTTAGCCAGCCAATTGCCTTTGGCCATTATTGGCATGTAGTATTCCTCAATGCAGTGCATTAGTGAGATGTCCCAATGTGTTCCTTGGCACATGCAAATTCAATCACCATAAATCTGGACAAATTGAAATATACAGCTGTAGTGTAAACATAGCATGAGTTTCCTGACTGCGTCATAAAGATATGGACTCAGAGCAAATATCTAGTTACTTGGAGCTGAATTGTAGATCTCTCACTCAAACTGCTGTCCAACCACCTGTCATAGTCAGTGTTGCTGTACTTAGGATTGAGCTATCTAAAGGATGATAAATGTGTCCTGACGAAAGAAGTGAAAAATATCACTGGAATCCAATGCTGGTGCTGGGGCTGTGTTATGATCTGTTGCCTGGAGATAATTTCAACGAACATTCATGGCTAGGCTTAGTGACGAGCACTAATATCAAGAAATAGACCCTTGAAAATAGGAGCAGGAGTAGGACACTGGGCCCCTCAAGCCTGCCCCACCATTCGATATGTTCATGGCTGAACTGCCTCGGGTCTTATTGCATCTTTTTATGCCAGTTTTCCACAGTTCGTTGTACTATTTTTCAAAAGTTTATCGATCTCCACATTCAATGATGCAACCTCCACCACTCTCTGGGGCAGAGAATTCCAGAGGTTCACCAACATCTGAAAGATAAAATGCCTTTGCATCTCCTTTTTAAAATGAGTGACATGTGATCTTGTTACTAATCCAAGGGCCCTATTTAGGAAAACTTGATGGTTTCTTAAACAATCAATCTGCTACATATTGTTGAATATTGTAGAGAAAGGGCTTCCGTTCTATAAACTTTAAAGTATATTGCACAACAGTAAATTATTTTGAATTTATTTGTACATGAATTTACTTTCATCCTAATCTGGGATTCTTTCTCCACTTTATAACGTTTTCCTGTAAACAGTCTGCTTATCATGCTGGAGCTGTTTATGAAGTCTTCTCAATAACAAACCAGGCTGGAAAGTAAGGTCAGCATGTTGCCCAGCAAAGTGCTGCCGTTCATCTTCAAGCAACTCAGCGATTGCCTGATACTGTTATAGCCTGGCATGCGCAAAATGCAGCATAGGCAATGAGCAAAGGGTGTATTTATAAACTGCTCACAGCCTGCGGCTGATACACAAGTGCTCACGGACCAAACTTCAAAGATACAGTGGCCAAACAAGGCGCTGACCAAGAATTTTGCAAAGCACTGCTCCCACTGCTGTCAGTGAATTTGAGGTACTTAGCCAACAATTCTGTGTGCACCGTTTCATGAATACACCCATAATGTGCATTGCAGTTAATCTTTGGCACACTGGTCACTGATCTCTGCCCTTTCCTTCCATCTGTTGCTTCAGAACAAGCGCCTGACTATGTTGTGTTCTTCCATCGCCTGTAATACTGACGATTGCATTGTGTATGGCTGAGTTTGCCTACTCCAATGCCTTTCCTCTTCCACTGGTTTAATGGTAGAGTACTTTGCTCCATACGATCTTAAGAGAAAATTCTTTCAGAGAATTACTTATCACTTATCAATGGAATGTTTTCCACAGCAGAGGAATGCATAAGCATCTTGTCTGCACCCCGATGAACATAATTGCCCTCTGTCTTGTGCTTGTTCTCCTTCACTGTGCATATGGAGCCATTGTATTCAGGTGTCAGCCAGCCAGTGATTCTGTGAAGGGGCATGGTTACTTTTGTTCGCTGCTTGTTGTCTCTTCTCCCATATCTAGGCAAATGGGAACAGAGGAATGCTCTTTTGAACACTTAATGTGAAAGTACAGCAACCACATGCCTGCGAAACACAATCAAAGCATTCAGGAAAAGTTAATAAATGTCCACGAGAAGCAGAGAAAAAATTGATTTGTTATAAGTATTCTTTGAATCAAACTATCTTTTACTTTTATTAAGGTTTAAAAAAAAATAAATGCTTGCAAACCTGCCTTCTTTTCCCTGGATTTTTGCATGTTCATATATTACAATACCTGGAGATTATATCATGCACCAGTCAATTCATTGGCTCTGACTAAAGGAAATGCTTATACATCACTGACTGTTTCCTAATAGAAGCAAATCCATCGGTTTAAGAAAGTTGCTGCTGTACTAGAGCTATGCCTTGTGTCAGCTTCCCCCCTTCAAGAAATTGCACGGTCCTTGGGAGAAATTGTTCCAAGTAGACACCTTATGATTAGTTTAAAGATACTGTACAGAAATAGAGAGAGTATGGAGGAGATTTACTAGAATGTTGCCTGGGTTCCAGCAACTAAGTTACAGAGAAAGGTTGAACAAGTTAGGTCTTTATTCTTTGGAGCGCAGAAGGTTAAGGGGGGGGGACATGATTGAGGTCTTTAAAATGATGAAAGGGATAGACAGAGTTGACGTAGATAAGCTTTTCCCATTGAGGGTACGAAAGATTCAAACAAGAGGGCATGACATGAAAATTAAGGAACAGAAGTTATGGGGTAACATGAGGGGGAACTTCTTTACTCAGAGAGTGGTGGCTGTGTGGAATGATCTTCCTGCAGAAGTGGTGGAGGCATGATCAATTTTAATATTTAAAAGTAAAGTGGATAGGTATATGGACGGGAAGGGAATGGAGGGGTATGGTCTGAGTGCAGGTAGATGGGACTAGGGGAAAATAACTGGTCGGCACGGACTGGTAGGACCGAGAAGGCCTGTTTCCGTGCTGTAATTGTTATATGGTTATATGGTTATATGGTTATAGAAACAGGCCCTTCGACTCACCAAGTCAGCACCAATCAGCAATCCCCACACATAAACACTATCCTACACCCGCTAGGGATAATTTACACTTATACCAAGCCAATGAACCTACGAACCTGTATGTATTTGGAGTGTGGGAGGAAACTGAAGATCTTGGACGAAATCCACATGGTTACAGAGAGAATGTACAAATTCCGTACAGACATCACCCGAGTCGGGATCGAAGCACTGTAAGGCAGCATCTCTACCGCTGCGCCACCATACCACCCATATTAGTGGGAAGTTTGGGTCCAGGTTGAGGAGACTGCTTATAAACCTCAGCACTGATTATTTTCAAATGTGAAATTGGGATTATTATGCAATTATTAGTTGTGGGATTATCGGAAAGATGTTTGAGTGAGACGTATATAAAAATGACACCTGCTCTCAAGCAAGATGCCTTTGAATGTCAGCAGAGTGCCAGGTGCAAGTCTTTTGTAAGCCTCTACTGCTATTGGCAGCCTAGGATGCCAGCTGTCAACAAGGCTTTTGGATGTGTGATTCCACTGCACATCTGAGTCACTGCAAACCAGCTCCGGCAAATCTGACAGCAGTGCAAGATTCAGCACGGGGCGAGAGATTATATTAAGTTGGAGTGTTGTGATTGCAGCAGGTGTCATGCTAACATTTTGAACGTTGAACCTTTCTGAGGTTGTCCATCAGGACTGAGGGTGTCTTGCTTGCACTTGCTTGCTTCTGTAGGTTCTGAGGTACCCTGTGGGGCCTATGCGGGGACCACAGATTCCTCCATAGACCAGACAGGAGGTGGCACACAGTGAGGGGTGGGTATTTAGTTGGTGAGGTGTTGCATTCCTCAACTCCTCATTACATGGGTGTGGTGTGCTCCGGAACCATGGGCCTGAAGTTCTCAATACCATTTGAATGCTCCTTCCCTGTGGAAACACCAAGCTCACAGCTATGTATCAGAGGTGCTGATGTGTGTCTGACAATATGAAAGCAGATATTTGGCTTTCCATTTATTTCATGGAATCATAGAATGGTTACAAAAGGCTATTTAATCCACAGACACTATGCCTGCTCTTTCCCCAGAAAAAGGTTTCCGCACTATGAAGCTGATTATGACAATGCATTCCTGATCATAACAATATACTGTATAATTCATCTCTCATCTCTGGTCCTTTCCTGCTTACATCAAATCTGTTGTCCCCTTTTGCCCCTGGACACAGAGTTCCTCTCTGCTACTTCGGTGAGTAAAAAGGTTAAGAAGAATTCAGATTTGAACACCTGGTTGCTATGATCGCAGCACAGGTACTTTTTCAAACTGTGCTTGAAGTTTTACTTCAGTTTGCATTGTTTGTTTTTCTGTTTGCATTCCAAACTTTGCAACGCCTTTTGTTTCAATATATTCAGAGGGGTCTCTGCAAGGGAATTGGCCTGATCTTATCTCTGCCTTAAATGACAAATGTAAAATATAGGCTCACATAAAGCACAGAGCAGGCATTTTATTGTTGGATTATTGAGACTTGTATAGATTGCAGGCTGTGTTGTGACCAACAATATCTCTTTTACTCCCTGATCCCCTGTTCTGATAAGGTACACTTTGTGCAATGGCTGTGTTTGCACTTGGAAAACAATAACGATAGTAATTAGGACACGTGACCTTGTAAGATTCTAAAGCATACCAGATTTAACTGCACCTGTCACTTTGCTTTGCAGTGCAGTGAAAAGTTATGCTCAGAGGTTATCAGTGTTACCTCTGCATTGATTGATAAGGCTGCGGTTTGGTGCTGCCAGGCCACTTTAAATCTTACCAGGGATTAGTATGTGCAGTACCTCCCTTTGAATTATTTTGAAATATGCTTTGCAAATATTCCACAATCATTAAATACAGAATGTGCCAGTCGACATTTCCATTGCTTAATATTAATGCAGCATCATAAAGTCATACAGTACAGAAACGGACCTTTCAGCCCAACTCATCCATGCTGTCCAAGATGCTCCATCTAAGCTAGTCCCATTTACCCGCATTTGGCCCATATCCCTCTATATTTTCTGTCCATGCACCGGTCCGAATGACTTTAAAATTTTGTTATTGTACCTCAACTACTTCTTGGGCCAATTCACTTATATTCCCAAGAAAGACACAAAAAGCTGGAGTAACTCAGCGCAACAGGCAGCATCTCTGGCAAAAAGGAATGGGTGATGTTTCGGGTCCAAACCCTTCTTCACTTATATACCCACCACCCTCTGTGTGAAAAAGTTGCCCCTCAGATTCCGATTAAATCTTTTCCCTCCAACCTTAAACTTATGCCTTCTAGTTCTTGATTCCACTACTTCGGAAAAAAATACTATGTGCATTTATGCTATCTATTCCTCTCAAGATTTTATACACCCTTGTAAGATCGCCCCTCAGCCTAAAGTCCTAACATATATCTTCCTATAGCTCAAACCCTCAAATCTTGTCCTCATAAATCTTCCCTGCAACCTTTCCAGCTTCACAATCACAATCAATCACAATCACAATCACAATAATACTTTATTAGCCAAGTATGTTTTGCAACATATGAGGAATTTCATTTGCCAAGTTAGTCATACAAATAAAAAGCAACGGAACACACAAAATACATTTTAACATAAATATCCACCACAGTGACTCCTCCACATTCCTCACTGTGTTGGAAGGCGAAAAAAATTCAATCTCTTCCCTTCTTTGTTCTCCAGAGGTCAGGAGCCTCGATCCCTCCGTTGACGGGATGATATTGACTCCCGTAGCCGGCGGCGTTTGGGCCCTCTGCATCGGGGCAATCAGCTCCTGCATCAGGGAGATGTCAGCTCCTCCGCGCCAGTGATCTGACCCCGAGTCGGGGAGGGTCGAACCTCTGCATCTGTGGAGCTCCTGACTCGTCCTCTCCCGAGACTGCGAGCACTCGATGGTAAAATCCACAGGCCGCGCGCGGTTGGAGCAAACCCAGGCAAGGAATCGGATCCGATGTTAAGTCCACGCCCTGCTGTGGGGCTCAAAGTCAGTCCAAGGAGGCTTCCAGTTCCATCGATGTTAGTCCGCAGAACGACTGGAGGTACAATCTGGAAAATAATCGCATCTCTGGCAAAGTAAGAGACTGAAAAAAAGTTTTCCCCGACCCCCACCTAAAAACAAACCAGAGAACATTTACACAAACTTTTAAAACACACTAAAAATAGAAAAAAGACAAAAAAACAGACACTGTTGGCAGGGCTGCCAATCGTGCTGGTGGTATGCTCATGGCACATTTCCTATAGCCGAGTGACCAAAACCGAACAGCCTCACCAAAGCCTTCTACAACTCACAATCAGTTATCATTCATTTACAAACTCATTAAAGTAAATTGCTCAAGGGGTTTTCATGGTAATTTTTAACTAATTTGTGCAACGGCAGGAGGGCCTTGAACTGTGGTCTTGCCCACAGTCCCTCCCTTGACCTGCTGCACTCTTATGCCTTCAGTTGTCATCTTAATTGCAGTGAAAATTTCCTCGGGACCCTTTTGTTTTTTTGAGGTGTAGCAGTTCAGTTTACAAGTTGTTGAAGCCTGCTGCATTTTTTTTTGTTGGCCAGCACAATTACACCAGTGTTTGCTTATACTTTGATCTCCCTGTTTCCCTTTGTGAGCAGATTAATCATCAGCCCGAGTGCTATTTACTCTCCTGATTCTTTCTGGCCTTTCAATTACGTTTGTTCCCCTCAGCTGCCCCTCCTGGTGTGTTGGAGTGTTGGAGCTGAGTAATGTCTGTGCTAGGGTTACACAAAAGGCTGGAGAAACTCAGCGGGTGCAGCAGCATCTAAGGAGCGAAGGAGATAGGCGACGTTTCGGGTCGAGACCCTTCTTCAGAAGGGTCTCGACCCGAAACGTCGCCTATCTCCTTCGCTCCTTAGATGCTGCTGCACCCGCTGAGTTTCTCCAGCCTTTTGTGTAACCCTCGATTCTCCAGCATCTGCAGTTCCTTCTTTAACAACATAATGTCTGTGCTAGTTTGGTTTAATAATCTGTTGTCGCCTCTCCCTATCCCAAGGAAGTGGGAGCTCCTGCAAAGTCTGGACACAAAATGTAGCTGAATGTTTCTGTTGTTCATAAGTTCCTTATTATTTTCTTTTTTAGTCCTTGGGACTCCTTGAAGGAAATCAAACATGAGGGAGTTGGATTATCTTGATTGGCCAAGGTCAGTGCATGAACCCAGAAGTTTGGGTAGCACAGTAACACAGCTAGTTGAGCCTTTCAGTGCCAAAGAGTCAGGTTCAAACCTGTCCTCTGGCACTGTCTGTGTGGAGTTTGAACGTTCTCCCTGTGACCACATAGGTTTCCTTCCAGTTCTCAGGTTTCTTCACACATCTCAAAAACATGTGGCTTGTTAGGGTAAATTATGCCTTGTGTGTAAGGTGAGGGGGGGTGGGGGTTGATGAGAATATGGGGGACTACAAAATGGGACTGATGTAAAATTGGTATACATGGTTAATGGATGGTTGGTGCATGCTCAGTGGGCCGAGGGGTCTGTTGCCATGCTGTATCCATGTTACAGGTCAGATCATCCAGTAATGTCATAGGCAAGCCATGTCTTAACTGCCTGTGTTGAATGTCTCCATGAGTGTAGGTTCCAGCCCAGACATGACGGTGGATGGGATACCTGCATACATTGTTTCCACCTCTCTTCTCCGAGCGTACTCTCAACTGACCAAGAACCATTCCACTTGTCTCTGCCCTGAGACTGAAACTGGGATCTTCCTACTTCTGTGCACCTCAGTACCACACCAACTGGTGGCTTTAATCATTGGAAGAGGCATTGCACTGCAGTCTTTTTGAGCATGTGGAAAGGCTTCATAGTTAATAACCGGAGTCGGTCCTGAACTGCAGGGACAGTGTCAATGTATCTGCACAGAACAAGATCCCACAGAATGTAATATGATAATAGCAGGTAATATTTATGAAGGAGTTGGGGAAATGTTATGGAGATGTTCTTGTTCCACAGAATGACATGGGGTCTACTCTGCAAAGATCGAAGGGCAGCCAAAATCTTGGTTGACAACCCCTCCAAAGGAAGGCACCCTCGATATTTCATCTGTACCCATTGCACCACATACAAGTGATATTACAAGGAAGTAAATTCGGCTGAGCTAACGGCTCAGGAGGATGTTTTGCCAAGACTGCTACCTGGCAAAGACAGGAGCAAGCTGCTCAGAGAACAAGCAATGGAATTGTTAGCTGGCTACCTTGGCAGGTGAGAAATGTTGCCGATGCTCCATAAATATCCCTTTTTGTTAAATTTCCACCGGGCGGGGGGAAATAATTTAAACATTAATTGAAAGTTGGGGCCTTCTCTGAGATTGTCCCTGAGACATTGTCACAGAAAGTCTTGCAGGGGAATAAGTGGGGCATAACCTTAACACAGGTGTTAATTTACCCTTAAACACACAAAAGGCAATGGATTTTGGGAGCTCTCTCACTCAAACAGCTGCTCACATAGAGGGTCAATCGAAAATAAGATTGAAAATGGAGATTGATGGAGTTTTGATTGGATCAGGCATTAAGGGATATGGACCCATGGCAAGTTAATAAAGTTAAGATTTATCATGACCAATGAGCTAATTGAATGGCAAAGGAAGGTTGAGAACCGGATTATCTTCTTGCTGTTCATGCGTTGCCTTTGTTGCTTTCTCCTTTTCAAGGAATTTATTTGTTGAAGAAATCTTGGGTTAACAGGTTGGGTCTGAGCATGTTTTGAAGACTATATGATGCCACATCTAAAGTATTTGAGTCCCATGCAAACCCTTCGCTGCCATTTCCTGGGAGAATGTGCACCGCACAGATGTGCTTTGAAGGTCAAAGATCTTTTGGTTGGCCCTTCAACCACTGGAAAGTGATAAGAAATTGTACACATGTCCTCCACTCCCAAATATGCTCCCAGTGATATAGAAGAATTTCAGTTACATTTTTCTTCCCTGTTGATGTACAGTTTCTGAATTTACAAGGACAGTTGACCTATTGGTGTGATATAATTTTGAGCCAATCCCCATTAATCTAATCAGCCAGAAATGGGGGAATTTATTCCTCAAACTCAAATCATTCCTCTCCTCCTCCTCCATTGAGATGCCTTTGATTTTCTCCCTTCCTTCTCTATCTTTGCTTCACAATGTTTTGCTCCCTCCATTTTCCATTCCTCATGCTCCTCTCCCAGGGACCCTTCTTCCCTGTGAGGATTTCAATTGCTTAAACTTTAAGCATGGGCGTTCCTTCTTTATCTCCCTCTGCTCTCTTCAGTCTTTCTGACGAGCCAACAACATCCTTTCTCGCAGCTTTTCCAGTGTTGGAAAGCATTGTGAGGTATGACCAGATGATAATGTAACCTCTCCAGGTCAGGGGCCTGTGAACCACTGCAGGTTGCAGAACAATTTGTCGCTCTTTGCTGGCAGCTTCCAGAAGACAAGGTCTCACACTTAACCTCCCTGCGTTTTTTATGGTGTTGGGTGCATTTCCATGTTAATTGCTCATTGAACTCAGCACATAAAGTTAAGCCAAATGCATGTGATAGTTTTTTATGTAGTTCAGTGAGTTCCCAGACACTCTGCTGCTGTTATGTTGCCAGAATTTAACAGGACCAAACATTTTCAGATTGAAGGGTGCAGAATAATATCTGACACCCTAGTCTTCACTCCAACAACATACACTCATTTTTTCCTTTTATTATATTTTATGTAATCACATTCACACCAGTTTATAAAATTGCAACTTAATTTAAAATGTGTTACTGAGCTTGAAGCTACAGAAGAAATTTACTATTCAGTGGATTAATGAGGGTTAGTTAGTCATTAAAAATGGTGTGCTTTAGGTATGGATGACAAAGTGTACATAAAAAAAGACAAATTAACACGCATTATGCCTAAATGATACACTGTAAGTAGCACTAAATGTTATCTGTATGTAAATGTGCAGTGGTATACTTTAAAATCAGATGTGCCCAGATATAACCATTTTATATTCATAGCTGTGTGTGCACTCACATGTGTCTGTGTGTGAGTGTGTGAAATGAACTGTTGGAGCTGATGTGATGTTGTTGCAGTATTAAGATAGATAGGTAATTGTAACCCCTTTATATTAAAGAAGGGTCTCGACCCAAAATGTCACCTAGTCCTATTCTCCAGAAATGCCGTCTGACCCGCTAAGTTACTCCAGCTTTTTATGTCTATCTTTTGAGGATATTCTTGCATTGGATAGAGGACGCTCACTGCAGTTTCCTATATGATCCCCGGTATGAAGGAGATTGGCATAGGAGGAAAGATTGAACGTTGGGCCTAACTATGTTCACTGAAGAACAGCAGAATGATTGATGATCAAAGATTGCATGGAAACATGTAAAATTATGAGGGCAATTGATTAGATGGATGCCGAGAGGATGTTTCTCCAGGTGGGTGTATCTTGAAACAGCGTATCTAGTCAAGGTGAAGAATCAGCCATTTAGGTCAGTCAAGCCTGGATTTCTTTTCCCTGGAGGATATGAGTCTCCAGAAATTTTTACCCAAAGAGTCATGGAGGTGGATTCATTCAAGGGTATCATGGTCAGATCTTGGAGCAGTGGGAGAATGGACATGGGGAACAGGCAGGAAAAGGGTGTTGGCAAGTTCAGAGCAGCCTCGTTTATGTATTTATATGCAAAGCAGGCTTGAATTTTTTGCTCATATTTCTTATGTAAAAAAACAGGGACCTTTATTGATCATAGCATAGCATCATAATAATTTTAACAATGGGATTAATGTGGGATTAGTGAGTTGATGGTTCATGGCCAGCAGATTTCCCATGCTATATCTCTGGGATGTACACCTAAGACTTGAGGTTTGCGCCATTTGCCCATTGGACCCCTTCAACCTCCCTCCCAACCCCCCAGCCATCCACAGCTGGAGATTAGAGGACTAACAAGAGGGGAGAACCCATGAGTATGATTCAGATTCAGATTCAGATTACCTTTGTTGTCATTCAGACCTTTCGGTCTGAACGAAATTTCGTGCCTGCAGTCATACATTTATTAAAAGCAACAATAACACACAATAAACAAAAAAATAACATCCACCACAGTGAGTTCACCAAACACCTCCTCACTGTGATGGATGGCAAAAGTCTTAGTCTTTGTCTCTGATGGAAACTCAGGATTTCATTATATTTGGCCCTCATTATATTTGTTAGTTTGTAAAAAAAAACGTTCACTGCCCCTCAGAATAAACAGCAATGCTGAAACATGCTGTAGAATTGACTTATCATCACGGGAATCTTGGTATTAGAAACTTTGTGCTGGCACACTGCCCACTCCTGACATCGAAAGTATCTACTGCAGCAATTTTATTAAGATGTTTGATTTCTCCATCCACAGATCTTTTGCCCTTGGCAAAGAGCAGGAAACAGTCTCCAGTGTCCAAATGGTTTTGATGGCATAAGTTAAATGTAGCTTTGAACTACACAATCGCAGAATGACATTCACCATTGTACAGACTGTAATGCTTTACGAAAAGACATTTCTCTCCACAGCGAGCGTATTCGTTATAATACACCCAGCTAGGCAGTGCAGCTGTCAAGGCAAGAGTTGGCGTAGAGACAGCGGTGGGAGGGGAAGATTTAGAACGGATGACAAACCCCTTTAAAGACCCAGAACTGCTTGTTTCTAAAAAAATTGAATACTCTGTAAGTAGATTGTAACGTGTGAGGGATGAGTCACACATTAAATGCCAGGCAGGTGAGTTGAGCCTGCAGTCCTTATCATCAATGTCTTTCCATCCAGTTGTGTGCAAATTCTTCAGGTATTTTTCTCGTCATTCTCCTCCGATTGGTTTTTGATATTCAGCAATGTTCCTGGACCCTTCGGAGGATGCACCTCAGAGACGTTCGATTAGCTAATTGCATTTTGCACGAGTACATTGTATTTTTTGCGGTCTATCATCTTTTCACTGTTGTAGAATTTTATGTGTATTTCATGCATAATAAATTTATAATTTATGTTTTTGTCTGTTGTCTGAGTCCATGTGTGTGTGATGCTGCTCCAAGCAAGATTTAGTGTGCCTGCATTTCCCCATACTTATGCATGTAAAAACAAACTCGACTTGGCTTTAGGGGAATTCTGAACAGAGTAAAAGCCAACAAGACAGGGGCGAAGAACGTCAGTGAGAAAGGGTTTGAGGTTTGAGATGATTACGTTTAAACTTTGCTAAGCTAGGGCAAGAATTGAAACACAGGGAAACGGAAAGTTGACAATCAGGTGAATTATGTCTTGAGTAATTCACAGCAAAACGTCCAATAATTCTGCTGCTCATAGTAAACTAGCAACCTGTTCTTCAACATGCTTGGAACAGATCCACACACAGCTCAAACCTACTGCCTCAACAGTTTTCAAACTCATAATTGGCAATAAATCTTAATTGCTTGTCTCCTTTAGCCCACGAGCAGTGGAGCTTATGTTGGATTGTACAAAGAATAAATAAAAGGTTTTTTTAAGTGAATTTCACCATTAGCTGCACAGCACTTGGACATTCTGGTGATGGTTTGTTGGGGACCCTCTCATTGAATGGGAGTTCAGATGCAATACCTTAGGCAGTTCCTAGACATGCCACCAGATGGAGCACTTTGCAGACCTGCAGCTTCCACCTTGGCATTGGGCATGAGCACAGCTTTCCCCAGTCACCTCCTACTGCCCATGATAAAGGAGTGAGGCCATGGACGTGCGACAGACCACCATGTACTTTCGACCCAGCCGATGTGGCAGAAAGGAGCTGGAAAACATCTGTGCGCAGCAAAGACAAAAGGGAATACAAACAAAGAATGCCAGAAACACTCAGTCGGCCAGGCAGCATCTGTGAAACGATAAACAGAGAGTTAACCTTACAGTTTCAAGATCCTTTGAAGGGTCTTTGACATGAAATATTAAACTTGTATCCTTTGTTTTTATCTGAACTTGACATGATTTTAAACATGATACTTACTGCTACTGTGGGGAGAACAGTTCCAGTGCATCAATCAGTCTGTCTGCGTAATTCTAATCCTGCATCTATTCATGCACATCTCCTCAGCGCCTTTCCTCTCTTTCCTAAAATATAAAGCCCAGAATTAGCTCAACTGGGACTACCTGCTGTGTCTTTATGCACGTTTAGCATTGCTTCCTGGCTTTTGTTCTTAATATCTGTATTTATAAACCCCATATTCCATTTGCTTTGTAAACTGTTTTGTTAGCCTAACCTGCCATCTTCAAAGATTTGTCATAATTCGCCTCCCTATCTCTTTGCTCTTTCACCCCCTTTAAATTTGCTCTCTTCATCCTGCCAAGATCTATCGTGGTTGGCTGTGCTGAATTTCATCCATCTTTCTGGGTCCTCTGTGGAACAAATACAACCATAATCACTTGTAACTGCACTGCTTTCTTCATGTCTTCTTGGTCATAGAGTCGTGCAACATAGGAACAGGCCCTTCAGCCCATCAAGTCTGCACCGATTCATCCATAATACACTAAACCCATTTTGGTCCCCTCACATTTCCAATCATTTCCCAGAATCCACCACTCACCTACACATTAGGGTCAATTTACAGGGGGTTACACCTACCAGCTTGCTCATCTTTAGGATGTAGGAGGAAACTGAAGCATCTAGGGGAATCCCACGCAGTTACAGGAAGAACATGAAACTCCACACAGACAGGACCCACGGTCACTGAGGTGTCACTTAGACTTTTTGATATAATATGTGGAGTATGGCCTGTCCTCGTATCTCCCACTCTCAGTGTTACTGAGTCGTGACTATGAATGCTATTCAAGCCTTGTTCCAGTATACAATCTTACTCTGATGGTTCAGCATCTTGCTCGCCAGGCAAAATTTGCCATCCTCTTTTTCCAGTCACCCAGCTCCAAATTCCTGTGCTGCATTTAAACTCACCAGGATTCTATTTCCCACACAGCCTTCCTCTCGCCATGGTCCAATTTCTCACATTCCTTTTCACTCATCCAATCCCAGTTCACATGTTCTATTTCACTCAATCGGTTCCCACCCTCTTTGCTACTCGGCAGGCCATGGGTTTATGTGCTGCCTTTCATCTTACCAAGTTCACTGAAAAAAATATTGTCAGACTGGATAACATTAAAAAAGGCAAATTAAAGGAATGATAAGGTACCAATAGAAACCACTACCAATCTGCCAATCTGACAAGGTCAAAGTCCTAAGAATGCTGGATTATGGGAGTTGTACTGAAACGTGCAACGTTCAGGGTATACGAGAAGTGATGTGACCATGGAGGTATCCAAGGGAATGTGGGTGAGCACAGTGCAGGGTGAAAGCAAAGTAGCAGCTTGGTGTGACCGGGGAAGCCAGGGGTGAGTTAGGAAAGAATGAATCATCTGCTCCAGTGCAATGATGTATGAAAGGACAACAAATGGCCATTTTAGTAGAACTGCTGCTTCACAGTGCGAGAGACTCAGGTTCAATATTGTGGGTGTGGAGTTTGCGCTCTTCCTGTGACCGCTTTGCTTTCTTCCGAGGGTTTTGGTTTCCTCCCACATCCTAAAGATACGTAATTTGCTAGGTTAATTGGCCACTGTACATTTCCCCTGGTGTGTAGATGAGTCGTAGAAGCTGTGTGAAAGACACAGTAAATGGGATTTGTATAGGCTTAATGAAAATGGGAGCATGATGGTTGGCATGGATTCATTGGGCCAAAAGGCCTGTTTCTGCGTTGTATCTCTGAGATTCTGGACCCATGACTCTAATGAGAGAGTATCCTAGAGGGTTCTGATAGTCACAAGGCTAGCTCTGGTATCATAGGCACTGATCGGGAATCAAGGAGGGACACTTAATCGCTGCCAACACCAAGGCAGCGGATAACTTATGCGAAATGGGAGTCAGACTGCTGAAGGCTCGTCCACCCACAAAGATTCAAAGGGCACTCAACAGGGCAGGCCCTCTCGCAAGGACAGCATTCCTCTCAGAAGCCTGGCGACATTTATGAACAAGTCGACCTTCGCTCTCTTGCTTTGCTGCCTCAGGGCTCACCTCTGAGCAACCAATCCCAACCCCATATTGCCATTTGATGGGTCTAACTGGCTTCCTGTTGAACCAGGAAGCTGAGTGCCATGACTGAGGTGCCATTAATCAACAGGAGCACTGTCACACTGCACCAGCATAGATGCAGCTGCTTCCAATATTCCAAAGCTACAGAAAAAGGAAGAGGGAAGTGCTTGCTTCTCCACATCCGCTTAATCAGTCTGGAACATCACAAAGAACTTTGGAACTGATGAAACCCAATTGGAGTTGTATTGTTGGCATCAGGGCAACTGGTATTAAGTAATAGCTCAATACCCCAAAAAGAGAAATGTGATACTGAGCCACAAATTCAGTTTTACAACTGTGCTTCCACAGTGGAAAATGATTGAAAACTGAAATCTACTAGTTACCCAAGGATAGCCTGTATTGGTGTTTTAAATGGTCCTTATATGCCTTGTGAAAATAATAGTTAATAGCTCCTCCTCCACCCAGTTAAAGTAGCCCTTAGGAGGCTAACACAAAAATTGTACACACTCTCAATATGAATAAGAGCTTTGCAAATTACCTGTACTGTTCAACAGAAGCACAATGCAAGATTACAGTGCTTTCTTTTCCAGGGGCCTATAATTATATAACTAATAATACAGCATTAGAATCTTGCAGCACAGAAGGGGGCCAATTGGCCTGTCACACCCAAGCCAGCTGTTCCAACGAGCATTTGGTTTTAGTCCCACACCCTAGACTTGGCCGTTGATCCTACAAATTGTCCATCATCAGCCACATGCCAGTTATCCCTAGAAAATCTGACAATGCCACCCTTTCATCTTGGGGATTATAAATCTTTAGCCTGATAAAAAAATATGTATGTCTGCTCTGGTATTTGCTTTTTGACAAGTATTTTAGATGTATGGTTTGTGACCTACCAGGCGATCCTCCCCCCATGTCATTCTCCTGAAATGGTACTGGCAAATTATATTGTGTCAGCATCTGATTTCTCCAAGAATGCTTCACTTCAAACATAAAAACAGGATTGACAACTTCCACTTTCACTGGAGAGTCTGGTTTGCCATTATCCTGTTCACTCTTCACTTTGTTGTTGCATCCATGTTCCTTGTGAGTGTGTTACTAATGCCGGCCATTTAACCAGAGGCACAAGAGGAACACTGGTCCCAACACCTTGGTAACCTTCTCAAACGAACAAAATATGAGCACCCCTTTAACTCTCTTAACCCATCGTGTACTGCATTTCCTATCATTTCCTTTAACATCATGAAGTTCAGTTCTATGCATGTTGAGCCTTAACAAATGATTTTCAAACCAAAGACACACACGCGCACACACACACAAATATTCACTGTCCCAACATTAATCCACTCAGATACTTAATTGAGGTTGTTTTTAAACTTGTGATAAGATACCTATAACAATGAAAAGACCTTTCTGTGCTGTGTAGTACAACACCACATTAACTGAGCCCTAAGGCGTCAGTGGCAAAGACTGCTTTCTCAAGCAGGATGCTTAGAATACTTTATCTTCACGTCAAGTATTTCATTGTTTCATTTAACGCATAATTGAAATAGCAACAACTTGCATTTAAATATGTCTTTCAACTTATAAAATAACTTTGGACTTTAGAACAGTATCTTTTAAGTTAAGTCGAGTTTATTGTCACATATACAAGTACATTGAGAAGCAGGTACAATGGAAGTCTTGTTGTAACAGCATCACAAGCATATGCACTCAGATAAACCCACAAAGCCATAACATATATATATACATTTATATATAAATTGTGCAAGTTTGTCAATAGAAAATAAAGACAGCAAAATCACGGCGACAGTTTTTGCAAAGGAAGGTAACGTTATATTTCCTTCTAATTAACAATTTGATAGTGAAACTGAAGGCTGCTCAGGATAGTAAAGGACATGTGATCTTTAAAAGGTCAGCTTTGTTTGCAAATCACTTATTACAATGAGAAGTAGTTATACTTTTGTGAAAACAGAAACCTTCCTAGTAGTTCTCAGGCTTCACTTAATGGCACGTTAGGCTGGAGCTACTTACATAAAATAAAAACACAACCTGCTGGAAATATTCAGCAGGTCAGGCTGCACCTGTGGGCAGAGAAACGAGTCAACCTTTCAGGTCGAAGATCCTTCGTCAGTACTGGGATAGAGACAAGAGAAGCTTGTTAAACCGCAGGGTAGCTAGGGAAGGGGATGTGTATTTTTACGATAGGATATCTCCCCATCCTCTCTGCAGCTCATCAAGCTTCTTTTTGTCTCCTTCACAGTGCTGATAAATGGTCTTTGATATGAAATATTAACTGTTTCTCATCCCACAGATGCCACCTAAATTGCTAAGTGTTTCCAATATCTTGCGTTTTTTATTGTAGATTTCCAAGATCTGTTGTTTTTCCTGATGACTACTTGGAGGTGTTTACAGTGGTACTAATGCTGTAAGAAATTGCTGTTGGACTAAATATGGAATAGTCTGTAGATATCTTGGGGCTTTGATAGTCACAGGCTATCTCAGGGATGAGGCAACGTTCCTTTTGGGCAATCCTTCGGCACAGAGGATGACTTGCTTCTGCTCCAGTATCAGAGGTTCCGAGGTGGGGTTGCTACACCAGTGCCTTGAGATGCCTGTTCTAGGTTGTTCAAATCTTAAAACAATGTTTGGAGGGCAGGAATCATTGCTATTTCTTAAGATCATGCATTTTGTGCTTCATCTGAGATCTTGCTCTGCTGATAGCCTTTCCCTCAATCAACCAAAGGATGCACTGATGCATTGAAGGTTAACACCCATTCATTTCAAAAGACGTGGATGCATCAAAGCCCTTGCAAATAGGGAAATGGATACATAACAAAGCGATAAACTCACTAATCACTAATATTGTGCTGTTGTTTCTCAATCATCCCTGTTTAAAGTGACGATTGCTTTGATAGACATTATACTGCAACAACAGATAACTCATTAAAGGGGTCAGGGGTTATGGGGAGAAGGCAGTAGAATGGGGTTAGGAGGGAGCGACAGATCAGCCATGATTGAATGGCAGAGTAGACTCGATGGGCCGAATGGCCTAATTCAACTCCTATCACTTATGACATGGCCTTATGATGGTGAATTTCATAATCAGTGTCTGCACTCGTCAAAAGGTGGCTGAGGTTTGGTTTATGAAATGTAGTGTTGTATTGATTCTGACGATTACCTCCACTCGCTCTGGGATTGTTGATAGGGACAATGCTGTAGCTTTTATGACACCAGTCTTTGTTGAGATTGGCCCTGTTGTAGATCCACTAGTTAATATCATGGCTTGCATTCTATCTTGAAGCTGATATAAGATACAGAGTTGTAAAACCCTGCAATTTTAACTAGGGGTTACAATAGCTTCTCGTTTTACAGGAGCTAGAATAGTTGAGTTAAGGCTGTAAACTCTAAAGTTACACACTTGCTGCGTTTTAACCACAAAGATGTAATAGTCTATGTAATACTTTAATAGCATACACTCATACTTGGAATGAAATCACATAAAGGTATACTGGGCTCTAATAGATCAATGATACTAGGAATGCAATCATCTATAGTTAGACAGTTTTACCAAGACTCTAATGTGAAAAATATACATCTTCTAGATGCGCTGGGACGCATCCTCAGTGATGTGACCTGGGGTCATCGGGTGTTTCGGGTCTCACAACATCAGACACCCTCGCCCAGGCGACCCAGTCGGGGTTGATCAGGTCCCGACTTGCGTCCCAGCAGCAACCGCCCACGGATCAGCCATCTTAATAACTACTCTGCAGGGGTTGGGAGATTCTAGTGCATGGAGGGACTGGGCTCTGTGGGGTGAGTCCTGGCCAGGCTCCTCCTGCGTCTCACCAGGTTCAAGGCCTGTGCGCTGCACCTCTTTCTCCTTCTCTGAGCATTTCATTCTCGCCTGATGAATTTTTAGGCCATGGTATTTCATTAGGCCTTTCCGTAGCTTTATTGGGTGTCTTTCTCATGAAAGACACAGACTGGTGTGCTAACCCAGCCTGTCCTGGGTACCGTCTTTCCGTGTCGTCAACTGTCTCTCCAGTAGTCAGCAGTTGGATTAGGATTCCAACTAATCTGCAATTATGTTTGGTTTTAATGGACTCATGGAGTCACACAGCAGTGAGATATGTCCTAGTCCCACTGAGTTCACACCAATCATCAAACACTAATACTCTACCATTCACCTCCACACCAGGGCCATTTTACTGTGGCCAATCAGCTGCCAGTCCACACATCTTCAGAGGAAATCAAAGGACCTGGAGGAAACCACAAAGAGGACATATAAACCACAAATAAATAATCTGTGGTCAGGATTGGTCCTGAGCCTTTGGTGTCTTGGGCAACCTAACAGTGTTGGTACTGTTGCTGCAATAGCTAATTTAGAATTAATAATTATAGTTGCATTAGGGCCCTGTTTCAGGTATGGCGGTGTTGTAATAATCTGCTGTAATGATAAGGTTACAATACATTGATCAAACCAGGGCTAAGCAGCCACTTGTTTCCTAGATTTAGTGCAGTGTGCAGTTAGAGTGGCGCGTTATCATGAGTTATGCAGCACTCAAGGTTCAGGCCCGTTGAATGGATCTCCTTGAGTTGCTGTCAAGCTCCCGGTGGAAACTGCAAAGTCAAATGTCCTCCGGCTCTGCTGCATCAATGCTGAAGCACAACCAGCATCTTTCTGTACAAACGAGGAACCACAGATGCTGGTTCACACAAAATGACAGAAAGTGGTGGAATGTCTCTGCAGGAATGGCAGCATCTCTGTAGAACATGGATAAATGATATTTCGGGTCGGAACCCTTCTGTTCACTGGAGACAGTCTTCCATTGCTAGCTTGATTGCGTTCAGGAGATTTGAATCCATGCGGCATCATTGGTGAGTAACCACAAAATCAGGAGCTCTTTCTGCTGACAGGGATTGCACATACCAGCGGACCACCGGGTCCCATGGATTTTAGTTACCGGCACTTGGAATTCACACATGGAAAATGTAACAAAAAGGATTTACAGGCCACACTAGAGAGGTTACACAGTTCACAAGCACCTGAGCAGGCTCTTAAACTGTTTTGGAAGCATACCTTTTCAAATTTACATAAAAAGAATACAGACACACCTAAGTAAATCGGGAAGTAGACATCAGCCAATGGAAAAGAACATCAAAATCTTCCAAGAAGCCAGGAGAGGTGAGGGGACAGTGTCCTCAGCAGCATTTGCGCAGTAGCTGGGCCCCGTGTACTTTTACCACCAAATCATGAATTATATAAACACTTCCCAGCATCTTCCCAAGTCTTGCCTGATGTTGCGGAGGGAACATGTTGTTTAAATTTGCATGTGGTTTTTCACTGGCGAGGAGGTTAATCAGACAGCATGGCACTCAATTACTGATTCATTTCTTAAGCTGTTCCAGTGGCTCTGTTTCGGCTCTACGTGGCACTACTTCCCTGTGCTGTAACATTCCACGCTGAGGGAGAAGTTAATCACAATTGTCAGGTCATGTCAGATCTAAATAGGTCTGCTACCGTTTCCCAAGTCTAAAATCAGACCTTGTTCCGCGTAAATTGGCTGCTGCGTTTCCTACATTACTGCGGTGGCTATGATCCAGGTGCACTTTTTTGGTTGCAGAAATGTTTCTCGGCTGTCCTGCTGTTTTCCAAAGCTTCCCACATCCCCCTCCCCTCCTTTTCCTTTTCCTGGAACATGCTAGCATCTGTGGCACAAGTGTCTTGTACATATCTGGTACAATTAGAATGAATATTGTTGCATTTTCTATGTAGTCTGGGGCTTCTACTGTTTAGAGCTGACAATTACAGTACTGGAGTTCAAATCACACCTCATTTGTTTGCAACCACTTTTTAAATGCTTCACAGATAACTGACGTACAGTCTCTTTTAAATATTGCCGAATCCTTCCTCAATAACAATCATACTTAGGTTCCATAGCGCAGAAACAGGGTCTTCGACCATCAAGCACTCATTTACACTAACTCTATTTTCCCCACATTCCCATCAATTTACTTGTTCTGAACCTGTTCTGCCCAGACAGCAAGCTGGCTTTCGACCTAGTAGAAGCTGCGCAGATCAAGTCCTTGCCTTCTACCAATATAGAGGCTGGCTTCCAACGTGCCCTGAAAACGGATGTTACTCTCATCGATCTGTCATCAGCTTATGACACCGTGTGGAGACATTGTCTGTTGCTGAAAGTTTCCAGAATCTTGAAGTGCCAAACCTCCTTGCGTGCCCTCTCATCCATCCTCAGCAACTGTACATTTACGGTCTCCCTTGGGAACCAGACCAGCTCTGTCAGGACCCAGAATGATGGTCTCCCCCAGGGTTCTGTCCTAGCTCCCCTACTCTTCATTATTTATGTGAGTGACACGCCAACTACCTCGGCCAGGAAGTTTGCATATGCAGATGACCTTGCCCTCGTCTACCAGGGAGCTGCATTGAGGATATCAGCAGAGTGCTAACCCAAGACTTGAATGGGATGGAGGAGTACTTCACCTTCTGGTGACTTCGCCCTAACCCATCTAAAACAACTGTCACTGCCTTTCACCTCCGCAATCGGCTTGCCAATGCAAAGCTCCGGTGTCCTTTTGTGGTAAGCCGGTGAAGAATGAAGAATTCCCCAAGTACCTCGGAGTTACCCTGGCTTGCACCCTCACTTATCGTGAACACCTGAAGAGAGTGGCTGATAAACTGAAAGCAAGGGCTAACATCATCAGGAAACTTGCAGGCAACAGCTGGGGATCCAATGCACACAAGCTTAGCCCTAGTCTACCCAACAGCCGAGTTTTGCTCAACAGCTTGGGCTAATAACTGTCCCACCAAATGATTTGACACTGTACTTAATTCTGCATTGTGGGTTATCACATGGACGCTTAAGTCAACACCTTTGCAGTGGCTCCCTGTCCTTTCTCATGTAGTAACTCCCAGCATATGCAGAAGGGAGAGCATGTTGAAAGATTGGTGCACCATCGAGGCTAACCCTGACCTTCCCATGCATGCTGACTTGAACAATCTGCCCAACGTGTGCCTGAAGTCCAGCAAACCCTTCTGGTCTTCCGTTAAATCCCTGGAAAATTTTGACATCAAGACTGAGTGGCACAGAGCCTGGAAAGATGCCAACACCAACAACGGAGAGGTCATCACAGACCCCACAGTGAAACCACTAGGTTTTGATCTCCATCGCAAGCAATGGCTAACCCTGAACTGAATCTGCGCCCTCCATGCAAGAACAGCCTGCATAAGTGGGAGATGACAGACAGCCTGCTTGCAACTGCGGATATCCAGACCAGTCCATCCCACACATTGTGAATGACTGCCCACCGAGGCTTTTTCCTGAGGCCATTAAAGCCATTCACCCAGTAACGGATGCTGTCCTGGCCTGGATGTCTACCCTTGATCTACAACTTTAGATCAATTTACCCCAGATTCTGCTTGGTAGATTTATAGTGACTCTTCAAACTACCAAGCAGTGTGTCTTTGGGATGTATGAACAACCAAAGCACACTGTGGAAACCCATGTGGTCACAGGGAAAAGGTGCAAACTCAGAGTTCGAAGAAGGGTCTCGACCAAAACATCACCCATTCCTTCTCTCCAGAGATGCTACTTGTCCCGCTAAGTTACTCCAGCATTTTGTGCTTATCATCGGTGCAAACTCAGAAGTCAGGCTTGACCCGGGTTGCTGGAGCTGAGGCAGCAGATCTATGATCCTGACATAATACCTGAAACCTTATAGAACATTTCACGCTTATTGCTAGATTAGAACTTGACCTTGAGGCACGTAGGGAGATTAGCATTTTTTGCCTAACAGGTGGATTTTAAGACCGAGAGATGATGAAAAATGCAGGAAGGGAATTCCAGAGTTTAGTGTGCAATGGCTGAAGACCCACTGAATGAAATCGGCCCTTCTGTTCACCCGCTTGAGTTCTTTCCTACTCGATTTATATTCCTCATGAACCCTGTCTGATACCACCTTCTTAAACCTGACCCACTGAGTTATTCCAGCACTTTGTGTCTTTTTATCATAAACCAGCATCTGCAGTTCCTTGTTCCTTCACCTGGAACTCTGCGGTATGCAGATACTTCAGCAGAAATCTGAGGTGAAAACATCAAGTAGATTGTCACATCACGTGCCTTTTCATTTCATTGTTATTTAATTTATCCAAAGATTGCATTACATTCAAAGACCTCTCCATGTCTAATAAAATTCACCTTTTATGGCAAGCGGGAATGTGTACGGCCTGGAATAGGAAACTGTTCCAGATGATTGAATGCATTCCAAATCCAGAGCAGTCTGAGGTCATGTGTAAATTGTTCCTCTTAGTGGAAATGAGCGTGTAGGTTGGTCTGAACCAAAATCTAATCTTATTTCCGCTGTACAATCAGACTTGGCATTTTCCTATGGTTTAGATTATAGTACGTGGAGTGTATAAAGGTTAAAATTTCTCGGCAGGACACAAGAGACCAACTTGCTGGGTTAATCCATTCACAGAACCTGTGCAAGAGGTTAAATCTGTCACTTGCAGTACTTGAAGAGATCATGACAGAAAACAGTGAAATCACCTGCAGTGGTGATTCATTTTGCTGATGTTTGTGGGATCTTGCTATGTGCCAAAATGGCTGCCGTGACATGGCTACCGTTGGTTCCAAAAGCTAGACGATCACTGCAGTGTCTCACCTGTGTAGCTGAACAGATGCTGGGACTTAGAATCTACAATCAGCTGAGAGCACCGACAGAATGAATTGTTCACTGTTTTTGGAGCTGGGTGAACATTTATTGCTCTTGATTGTTACACCTTGCTAGGCCATTTAAGAGATTTCTCCCACAGGGCAATGAATCTCTGCAGCTCTTTGTTTCTGAGGGTGGTGGAGACCTGATCATTTAAGGTGGTGTTATATACATTTTTGAGATAGTGAAGAATTGAGGCCCAGAAGACGGGTTGAGGTCCGTAGAGATCATCCAGAGTGGGGCAGCCTTGAGGGGCTGAGTGGTATGCTCCTGCTCTCAACCACAAGGATAGTCGGGAAATCACACATAAACCAGATAACCATGCACTATAGATAGACACAAGGTGTTGGAGTTATTCAGTGGTTCAGGCAGCATCTCCGGAGAAAAAGGATAGAGTCATAAGGTATAGGAGCAGAATTAGGCCATTCGGCCCATCAAGTCTACTCCGCCATTCAATCATGGCAGATCTATCTCTCCCTCCCAACTCAATTCTCCTTCCTTCTCCCCATAACCTCTCGACAACTGTACTAATAAGAATTATTGGTAAGTAGAGGGACAGGATTCATGTTAGGTTTATGACCAGCTTTGGGAGGCACGTTCCAAGACAGCATCACTATCAGCAACATGTATCTCCCTCTTTAACACATATGCCCCAAATTTGTGCTGATTCAACAGTGCTGTTATTCCTGGAAATGCTTCAGAATGATAAGTAAGGTACCATTGAATCTCCTTTCACCACTCAATGCCTGGAAGGAATCTCACCAGGTAGCTTTCCCTGTTGTCTTACTTTTCCTGTCACCCTGCTGCCAATGTGCACAAAATCAGTTTCCATCAGCACATGAATGTGGCAATGGTCTCTTCAGAAGCAGGACACCCCACAGACCTTTCTTTTTGTTCACACCACCATTGCTGCCAAATTTTCAGCAAAAGGAACTGCAGAAACATTCAGTGGGACTGGGAGGGTACTTGGATTGGAACCAATGCTTCCCACCAATGTACAGGCTTTATCATCCCTCACTGTGCTCACAGCCTGATTCATTCTTATCCTGTGGTCCTCTTTCCAACACTTCTTCTTTGCCTTCCTTCACCATCTCCAAAATTGACAATTGCATTAGACTGGGGTGGAAGGCTTTCAATTGTTTAATGGCCCAATACATCACTCGTTATGTCATGGACCTCTTGCACAACGGTAACAACCGAATCTGGGGCCTCTTTCATAACCAGACATGACCTGATCCTCCTAACACATGCCTCAACATGCGGTTCCATTTCTGGAGTAGATAGTGTGGGGCTGGTTATTGAGGGGCAGCTGCTGACTATCTTCAGGGAGTGCTGCTGTACTTATTCCCCAGTTGCCCCATTAACAAACTCCAGCATTCCCCTCACCAGCTGATGCAGTGGCATTTTTAAAGCCTAGCCACAGACGATACTTGTTCAGCATGTGCACAGTGCACCTGCCTCCAATGGATGAGTAGTGGGAATCACTGAAATGCTTGCAGCAGTTACCGATTTCTTCTGTCTTCATTTGATTTCACTACCTACATCATCTTAATTGTCCTGATAATTCCCTTTAGGGTGAATTCCCTTCACATTTTTTTTGTTTTAAACTATTTTTAGTTCTTATTTCAATTTTATTCAATCCTTTATGTAATTTCAATTCTGGTGGAGGATGGAAAAGTTTAGTTATATTCAGTGTAATTTGCACCTGGTTGCTTTTCCTTCGTCTCTCTGTAGATCCTCTGTGCACTCACTGTAAATATTTTAGCCTCCCTCTCACTCGGGCCACTTTGCTAGTCGTGATTAAACTTACTGACCTCGAACAATTTAAGTTTGTTTTGTGAGATAAGTGGTCAATGTTTCATATTTGACTCTTAAACTTACAAATTCAGACCCCCTTCTTTGTGTGTCAGCGTCTTGGTATGATACGCTAATTACTGTCACTTATGACCGCTGTAATCAGTCTTAACTTTGTAGTCACCTGCCCCATTGTCTTCCTTCCCTCTCTAAAACGGTAGATCATTTTCCACCCTGGAATTGTATCTGCCCTGATCTGAGGCCCATCTGCAAATCTTCCATTACTGCCTACGTGGAGTCATAGAATGCTACTGTGTGGAAACAGGCCCTTCGGCACAACTTGCCCACACCGGCCAATATGTCCCAGCTACACTGCCTGAGTTTGGTCCATATCGTTCCAAACCTATCCATGTACCTATTTAATTGCTTCTTAAACATTGGGATAGTCGCAGCTTCAACTACCGCCTCTGGCAACTTATTCTGTACACCCACCACCCTTTGTGTGAAGAAGCTGCCCCTCAGATTCCTACTAAATCTTTTCCCCTTCACTTCCTGCTATCACTATCTTTACGTCCCCACCACATCTCATCTTATCCACTGCTATAACCCTCATTTGCAGCTTTGCTCTCCCTAACCCGACTATTCCAACCAATACCATGCATGTACAGTTTTCCATGCACTCTGTGACATATTTGTCAGCTGTCTCCAGAGTTCTGTGAGGAGCACAAAATCAGTTTAAGCATGAAAGCTTGTCCTTTCGATGTCCCGGTTTTAATTCTGCCATTGCCTCTTCCTCATCGGACCCATTAAGTTGTCTGGCTCAAGTATCAATTACCTAATTTCCGGAACGATTACAGATTCACCTCTGTGGCCTCTCATCCCTGGAATTAACCTGATGAATCCCATAAATGAGCGAACCAAAACTGTGCATTTACTCCAGGTAACCAAGTGCGGCTCTCTCCTGAAGAAGGTCCCGAGTCAAATTTTACCTGTCCATTTTTGCCTTACACACTGAATTCCTCAAGTACTTTGTGTTTTGCTTTCTCTTGAAGGGATCGAGTGAATTATGTAAACTGTCAGAATTATGTAAACTGTCAGAGCCACCAGCCTGCACCACACGGCCAATAATATCTGGGAAAATAAATACCACCATCCAACCTCGAATACCCATAAACTATTTGTTAACATTACTGGTCCTCATACATGCAACCCACTTCCGGCTTTGTTCTAGAGTAACCACAATCAAATAATCCTTAAGAAAAATTGGTGAAAATCTGAAATAAAAACAGAGCATGCTGGAAGCACTCAACAGGAGAGGTGGTAGCTGTAGAGAGAGAAATTGGGAAAGTTTCTGGTCAAAAATTTTCATCAAAATTTGGAAAGAAAGGAGGCAAATTACACCAGATAGCAGAGAAAGTGGAAGAAAGAAAAGGGATGGAACAAAGAGAGTGGCTGTGTTAGGGTGAAATATGCCGTCTTTAAGAAGCCGATAAGCTTTGTATATGTGATGTTTCATTATTGGTGTTAAGTGATGTAATGTTGTATAGTCTGGTCTATTGCAACATGCCCAGCTAGTCTGAATGTACGGATGAAGGGAGGTATGACAGGCAAGAATGGGCGCTCCTGATACAAATAGAAAGACTTCAGTGTGACATGACTGTCGCACCATTCTCAGAGGAGAACAGTGAAGTCCATAATTCCATGGGGCTGGAATTAAGCCACTCTTAAGTCTTTGCCGAGGTCGAGAGCGCCGACTCGATGTGAGTCTCTGCATTCTTTCCAGTGCCTCAACATTCCTGGAGGATCAGCCAGGAATCGGAAACTGATAGCAAAGGAGAAGGGAATCTAAGCAACTGCACTTATTCCAGCAATATACTGTACAATAGTCATTTCAGAGAACGTGATCTGTGCACGGTGCAATGGAATTAACCCTGCCCTTTCAGTCACTCCATGATCACGCACAAGCAAGGAGGTTCCATTGTCGCAGGAATGTAACACAGCTACAATTTTAAAATGATACAATTGCATCTTAATCATTCTTGAACTTACATATCCTGTGATCTCCTCGGTGGTTACATTAATGCCAATTAACTTTCACAGCAGCCGTCTAATAAACACAGTGCCTGAACATTATATAAATGGCATCCTAGCCACTGGTGATAGCATAATATAACTCTGCTTCTTGTGCACAGCACAGCTCATGACCAGAAGCTGAATGTCCTTTAGGTATAGGTTGTGTCAATTTAATTAGGCAACGGGGAATCTTTAGACTGTACCTTTTTGTGGATCCACAGACTGGGTATAGAAATAGTTCCACTGAAAACCACTCTGAATTATCTGCTGGGAGAGGCAACTGGCATTCTGGAAACTTCTGGAACATGTTTTTGCTCATTAATTGTTTCTAAGACTGATAGGCTTCAGTGAGACATGACTCATCCCTTCATTCATTTTGATTGTGGATAGACAGTGAAGTCGGAAATTCCAAGGGGCCTGTATTCACCATGGATCCTGCACCTACTCTGTACAGTCGTGCACTAATCGTGCAGTAAAAGTAAGTGATGAATGGACAGGTGCTGGTTTTCCTCGTGTTTCAGGGAAATGTAGTGTTGGATGGGGAATGGTGGGTGAAAATGGACCAGAGAGTCACAAAGTAAATGGTCCCTGCAAAATGCAGGAAGGGGAGGAGATGGGAAAGTGCGAATTGTGCTGGGACATGTTGGACAGTCAGCAACCAAGCCTCAGTAATGTCTGAACATTTACAACTCTCTTTAGTTTGGAAGAATGAGGCGATCTCATTGAAAAATGTTAAATTTTTACAGACTCAGGGCACTTGGGAAATCACCGGTACTGGTCCATATCTATCCGTCTCCCTCTCCCCTGACTGTCAGTCTGAAGAAGGGTCTCGATCTGAAACATCACCCATTCATTCGATCTAGAGATGCCGCCTGTCCCACTGAGTTACTCCAACATTTTGTGTCTATCTTCGGCAGGAACTCACTGGCGCTTGCTCTCCATAGATGCAGGAAGGATGTTCCCAATGTTGGGTGAGTCCAGAACCAGGGGCCACAGTCTTAGAATAAAGGGGAGGTCATTTAAGACTAAGCTGAGAAAAAATGTTTTTACCCAGAGAGTTGTGAATTTATGGAATTCCTTGCCACAGAGGGCAGTGGAGGCCAAATCACTGGATGGATTTAAGAGAGAGTTGAATAGCGCTCTATGAGTCAAGGGATGTGGGGAGAAGGCAGGCACAGGTTATTGATAGCGGATGATCAGCCATGATCACAATGAATGGCGGTGCTGTCTCGAAGGGCCGAATGACCTCCTCCTGCACCTATTTTCTATGTTTCTATGCTTCTATATGAAATAGAAGAAGGAACAGCCCATTCAGACCTATGCGTGCTTTATCATTCAAGGGACTGGTAACTGGGTGACAAGGCAAACTGGCTGTTTATGGGATGTGCAGAGTAGTGGGAGGACATTCAGCCTATCTATCTATGAGCTACCGTTCCAGAAGTCCCTTCACATGGCTTAACAGTTTAACCTGGAATGGAGCTGGCCTGAAAGGGCAGTAGAGGCATGCTCAATAACTTGTAAAATTGATGTGGATAGCTAATTAAAACATAAAAGAAAATTGCACATCCACAGGGAGAATGGAATTTAATTGGAAGGGCCAAAAATTGCCAAGGCCCCCTAAATACATGTTAAAGCATTGTGAATATTATATTATGCAGGGCCTCCAAGGGTAAGAGTCTTCAAGCTACTGTGAGTACAGGGTGATCAAAGGAAAGGTGTCTTGCAGGGCGGAATGCAGAGATCTTGTGGCCAGAAGTGGGTCATGGAAGAATGGGGTTTGGGTACATCACCCATAAGTGTATAAAATTATGAGAGGAATAATTTGGGTAGATGCACAGTCCCTTGCTTAGAGTAGGTGAATCAAGGACCAGAGGACATTGGTTTAAGGTGAAGGAGAAAAGATTTAATAGTAATCTGAGAGGCAACTTTTTCACACCAACGGTGGTGGGTGCATGGAACAAGCTGCCACAAGAGGTAGTTGAGGCAGGTACTATCACATCATTTAAGAAACAGTTAGACAGGTTCATGGACAGGACAGGTTTGGAGTGATATGGACCAAACACGGGCAGGTGGGACTAGTGGAGCTGAGACATGTTGGCCGGTGTGGACAAGTTGAATTGAAGGGCCTATTTCCACACTGTATCACTCTGACTCTATGACCTTCCAGCAGTACAGACCCTTTAACATTGCATCGCTCCCTATTTTACTGAATGGAAAATGTAGGTTACAGGTTACACCACTATCCACTTATTTCTGTGGTCAATGCAGGAATGCCTGCTGCACCCCTGACAATTAAGCTAGGTGTCGTCTCTGACACGTGAAAGGAAGTGGTGGCTGGAAGTGCTCAGATCAATTTCCTGATGGTCCATAGTTGATCACCAGCTTTCATGTTCAAAGCATGGATAAAGAATTGTGTGTAACTGGGTCCAGTTTCAAATTAACCATCTATCCAAGCGGCCTCGACCAGCGTTTCCTGGTTTACTTTGATTGGGTTCTACTCCATTGGGTACCAAGCTCATCCCCAGCCCCTTTCCATGAATTTGACCAGGGATGCACCACTGGCCAGATATGATGGCAAGCCACGTGATTTATTGGAGGGCATTTTACTCATGAAGATCATTCAACTCAATGTGGAATTCAGCTTTTAATTTAGCATGCTAGCAGTCTAAGCAAATATATATAAGCATTAAAATATGAAGCAATATGAATACAAAGCAAATATGACTACTGTTTATATACATAATCAAATATATATAAGCATACAAAAATTTGTGGAAGGCTGTGTATTTCAGAAGCCTTCATTCGTTGAACAGCACCAAATGGTTTTCAGAGCCATGGACATTTAAATTTCCTCTTTCAAGTGATACCTCATCGACATTTTAAAATTCAACCTCAAAAGCTTATCTCCCGTCGACAATCCCTCCCCCTCTGAATGAAGCAGTAGAAGATGGATGTTAAATGGGCAAGGTGTACCCATCTGTTAAAGGTCAGGATGAAAAACTGATGTTCCAGCTCAATTCCAAAGTCTTTTTTAATGTGGCTGACCTAGAAACCTTGGCTTTCGCTGGCGATAATGTGCCTCCATTTGTAATTAGACATGGTTTATATCGTAAAACTGCCTGAGTGACCCTATTTGTTACTAGTGTTCCCCAAAGGATTCTACAGTGCTGATCAGCCACTCAGGAACAGCTAAGGGTATTAGCTCAAAAAGACAACTGCAAGTATATATGACCAGAATAATGGCACAAGTGTAATTGCAAAGGCAATCTTTCACAACGGAGTTATTTTGATCTAATAAAATCTCTCCAAGGAGATTTGACACACTATGAATATGCTATCAGCTCAGGGTCTGCATTTCTAGGGGCCTGGAGAGATGGAAATATTCACTCTTGTTGGACCTGGTCATGCAATGATGCATGGTTAAGTTCGTATTACTGATATTTAGCAAGATCAATGGACATACAACACCTGAATCTATTATAATAAATCAATTTAACCAAACACATGATGCACTGATACGAAACGACACGATTTCACATGCTGAAAATAAATGTATTTAGGTGCCAGTCGACTGGTTGAAGAGAATCTAATTTGGTTGAATGTCAAAGGGTTTCCCCTCCCCCTCTCAATGAGATGCATGGTCTCAATAAAAACGATACTCCCAATATTATTGTTTCCTCTTTGGGGCTCTATTTAAAATGTTTTTAACCAAAGCATAATAAATCTGCTATGTTTTTGAATCCTTGAAAAATGAGCAAAAAGAAGAACTTGCATCTGCATAATGCTTTTCCCAATATCTCAAAGCACTTTACAGTCAACTAACCACTTCTGGAGTTTAAAAAAAAACAGGAAATGTGGCTGTCATTTTGTGCCTAGCAAACAAGCACAAGGAGCAATGACGCACGTGACCAGATAATCTGATTTGTGATTTTGTCAGAGGGATAGGTTTTTGTCAGGACACAAGAGAGAACTCCCCTGCTCTTGCTCAGTACAGTGTTGCAGCTGCTGTCACATTTCATCTGAACCTCAGCACCACTCACAGTGCAGAGCTTCATCAGCCCGATGCTGGGGTGTCAATCTGGCTTGCACGCAGGCGTCTCTGTATCGCAAACATCCGACTCATGAAGCAGGAATGTTGGAGTCATGTAAAATGCTTTTGCATCCTGCCTTTGAAAAGGCCAAGAGATTCTACAGCACACTACAATGACTCTGAACCGAATTCTATCAGAGATACAACCCCTCGACCTGCTTCCTCCATGTGACAGTGCTGTGCTGGCTGGGATTAGTTAATGTTACTGTCAAATTAATTTGCACTTCAGGCACCATCAGACTAACATTTTATATTTACATTTCGTAAAGTAAACTTTCTTCACAAAAAAAACTCAAAAAAATTATATAAATTGCATTTATAGTGTTGTTCAACTATAAATCTTTCATTTATAGTGTTATCAGATCTACACATTGATAATGTTAGCACATCATCTGTGCAAGGCACCATCACCACTCCTGGCCTTCTTGGATGATACAAATCGAGTGTTTTGGGAGTTTTTACACAGGGCTTAGCCCCTTAATGTCTAGACTCTTAATGGCCAAACTCTTTTTGACTGTGGTTCTTCCCCACAGAACCTTTGCGCTGGCTTCACCAAGCTTCAATGCATCTCTCAACACATGCTTCTGTAGCCTGAGTTGGCAGCATTTCCTTCCAGACATCTCTTTGTACTGGAAGGCCACACTTGCAGTAGCTAGCCATCATGCTCATTGCATGTTCTGATTAGGTCCGGGAGCTCACGGGAGTCACCCGGGACATCCCCCTCGAAGTTCAACACAGAACTTAGAGGGGGATGCCTTTCTACAGATTCCCTTCTATTCCCTCACTACCACAATGCTTGCAGCACTATCTCAATGGTTCCACCACTTGCATTCCTGTCCATGAGAAGATCACATCTCCAACACTGCCTAAAAAGTCAACTCCATGATGTCTCTCTCTGAATGCCTGGCCACAGCACTTATCACCAACCCCAACACTGTTACATGCACACACCCCTTCCCCCACACAGCCCCACCCGAAAACCACCTCTCATCCTGCAATAATCAAATATGAGGGTGAGTGTTTGTTCTAGCTCCACATGGCCTATTCTATATGTGACAATTTGATTCTGAAGAGGAATATAATTCACAGAGGAGGACCCATGCATAAAACATTCACATCACCACACCTCTCCATGCATTGAAAAGTGCCTGCACCTACAAGTTAAAATCAACAAAACATTGCATCAAAATTGCTGGAATATCCACAAACCTTATTACTGGAATTGGCTGCGCGTTGACATTAGCTCATTTGTCCAGGAGATTAGTAGCAGGATATATATTCAATAAAAACTGAGCATTGCTACAAGCCAAGTTGTGGTAATCTTACCCCCTGCAATGCAGGCTTGGTTTTACAAGTGGCTGCATAATGTACTACAAAGTATTTGAATACCTGCACAGCATTTTAATCTGTAACTATGTTCCTGAAGATTGATATCAAAGAACTCAATATCTAAACAGATGAAAGTGCTCCCCTGTGCTGAAAGGAACTAATGCAATTCATTTTTAAAATTGCCAATATTGATTGCTTTTTGAGCCAATTTGGAGGGAGAATTTGTCCTTTTAGAAACTAGTCTCAGTTGTAATCTTCTTTTCACACCCATTGTAAACTTTTCAAAGGGTTGAACCAAGCCACCTTGGTAATTGAGAAGGGGAAATGGCTGGCCTGGAATACTGTGGGAGGGGGTGTCAGCTGATCTGCCTCTGATCTTTAGCCCAGTCTGAAGAAGGGTCTTGACCCAAAACGTCACCTATCTCCTTCGCTCCTTAGATGCTGTTGCACCCGCTGAGTTACTCCAGATTTTGTGTAACCCTCGATTCTCCAGCATCTGCAGTTCCTTCTTTAACACTCTGATCTTTATTTGTCTTTTCGACTGTGTTCAAGCCATAGAGTCATACAGTATGCAAGCAGGTCCTCCAGCCCACCAATCTGTGCTAACCATTAACCAATAATTTATATGAATCCCATGTTACTCTCCCCACATTATGAACAGCTCCCTTCCCTCACCCAACCCTAGATTCTACCACTCACCTACACCCAAAGTGAAATTTACAGCAGCTAGTTAGCCTACCAACCCACACATCTTTGTGATGTGGGAGGAAGTCAAGTCAAAGTCAAACAAACTTTATTGTCATTTAGAAATACATCGATATATGCAGTTCCAAACGAAATTCCATTGCATTTGGCTCCCTGTGCAACACGATAATTAACAGAAGGATAAAAAGAATAAAAGGATAAATAGAGAATGGTGGCAGCCCATTACATGGCATTCAGGAGTCTGATGGCTCGTGGGAAGAAGCTGTTGCAGAACCTTGATGTTCTGCTCCTTATGCTACGATATCTTTTGCCCGAGGGCAGCAGAGTGAACAGTCCGTGATGGAGATGTGTAGGGTCTTTTATAATACTGCTGGCCTTAGACACGCAACGTTTGGTTGCAATATCCCCGATTAAGGGGAGAGAGGTCCCGATGATTTTTTCCGCTGTCTTCACCACTCTCTGCACGGACTTCCAGTCAGATGCTTTACAGTCCCCAAACCAGGCAGAGATACAGCTGGTCAAAATACTCTCTATGGTGCCCCTGTAGAAAGTGGTGAGGATGGGATGGGGAGGTGAGCTCTTCTCATCCAGCGCAGAAAGTGCAACCGCTGCTGCGCTCTCTTAACTGTTGATGAGATGTTATTTGACCAGGTCAGACTGTTAGTGATCTGCACTCCCAGGAACTTAGTGCTACTGACCACCTCCACATCGCTGTCATTGATGTGAAGTGGTGTGGGACTGTGCCGGTTTTTCCTGAAGTCGATGATGACCTCCTTTGTTTTTTCGACATTCAGGATCAGGTTGTTCGTATTGCACCAGTCCACCAGTTGGTTCTCTTCCTCCCTGTAAGCCAGCTCATTGTCGTCCCTGATGAGGCCCACCACTGTTGTGTCATCTGCGTACTTCATGATGTGGTTTGTACTAAACCTGGCACAACAGTAGTGGGTCATCAGGGTAAACAGCAGTGGACTCAGGACACAGCCCTGAGGGGAGCCGGTGCTCAGAGAGATGGTGTTAGAGGTGTTATTTCCAACCCTCACAGACTGGGGTCTGTCAGTGAGGAAGTCCAGTAGCCAGTTACACATGGGGGTGCTGAGGCCCAATGGAAGCAGTTTGCTTATCAGGTGCTGAGGGATAATTGTGTTGAATGCTGAACTAAAATCCACGAACAGCATTCGCACATAGGTGTTCTTCTCCTCTAAATGTTCCAGGCTCAGGTGGAGTACGGAGGATATAGCGTCCTCTGTGGAGCGGTTTGGCCTGTAAGCAAACTGGTATGGGTCAAGTGTGGAGGGGAGTCTGGAGGTAATGTGGTCCCTGACCAGCCTCTCGAAGCACTTCATCATTATGGGGGTGAGTGCTACAGGGCGGTAGTCGTTGAGACATTGTATGTTGGATTTTTTTGCCAACGGTATGATGGTGGCAGTCTTGAAACATAATGGGACAACAGCTTGGTTCAGCGAGGTGTTAAATATGTCTGTAAGGACATGTGCCAGCTGATCAGCACATTCCCTGAGCACCCGCCCTGGTATGTTATCAGGGCCTGCCGCCTTTCGTGCGTTCACTCCTTTTAGGGTCCTCCGTACAGAGTGCCTGAAGGAAACCAGAGCGCCTGAAGGAAACTCATGCGGTCATGGGGAGAAGGTGAAAACTCAACAGCACCAGAGGTCGGGTTGAACCGAGTAACGTGCAAATAACCATGAGGAAATTCGCTTCATGATCCATAATAACTTGCACAACCAGTGGAAACCTTCCCTAGTGATGAATTGGTGCTGGGTATTAATGAGAGCCCTGCTGGGAGCATACGTGTAGTCAGTTGCGGCCAGTATCGGTTTGAATGTGCATCACTGGGAAATGCCGGCCTCAGAGATTCTAGCTGCGCCTCTTTGAGATCAGATCAGAGCAGAGGAATCATCTCTCCAAGAATGTAATGCCTGGGATCTCTCTCATTCAACAGTTAGCGCCAAGTTGGGTGAAACTGCAATGATCTAGCGTAGCTGGTTGGAAAGATTTCTCTTTTCTCTGTAACTGTTACGCAATAATGCTGTAACATTACATTCTTGATGTTAGCATTTTTCTCTGCACTTCCTGTTGCACTTGTTTGTGAATTAATTGTACTTGTGTAAAGTATGATTTGACTGGATAACATGTAAACAAAGCTTTCCATTGTATCATGGCACATGTGATAATAATAAACCAAAACCAGTATAAATGCCAACCCTATTGTGTGGTGGTTGAGAGTCGCAATGATCATGAGTTCATGCAGTTCAGGCACAAGAGGGTGGCTGAACTAATGATAACACAAATTTGAGCCTTGGGAAACTTAAGCCCATGAAAACAGTCATTCGAAGGGTGAAGGAAGATTGCTCTTTCCCTGGACTTTGTTAAGGCAGATCTTTTGTCAATGGGCGTGTCTTTAATTTTGTCAGATCTTTGACCCACATTGGTCAATTGTGGCTGGGGAAGGCTGAAATGAGATCTCTAGTATGGAGTTGTGCCAGTCGTATCACACCTGAGGCATCCATTGTATGAGTTAACTACTCCCTATAGATTCTGGAATTTGGTCTGAAGAAGGGTCTTGACCCGAAACGTCGCCTATCTCCTTCGCTCCTTAGATGCTGCTGCACCCGCTGAGTTTCTCCAGCTTTTTGTGTAACCCTGGAATTTGGTAGGCTTCTGAGGGCAAGGTTAGCAGAGTGTCTTGGATATGAACCACAGAGCAACAGAGTACTGCGATATCTCCAGGTTCTGCAGTGGCTGGTTCACCTTTAAGTTCCAATGCATTTTGATGATGGCAATAATGGACACTGCACAAGTGGTTTAGTTTAGTTTAGTTAGAGATACAATGTGCGGAAACAGGCCCTTCGGGCTCACCCAGTCTGCACCGACCAGCGATCCCCACACATTAGCACTACCCTACACACATTAGAGACAATTAACACTTGTATCAAGTCAATTAATCTACAAACCTGTACGCCTGTGGAGTTGAACATAGCAGGAGTGCACCCTTTGCTGAGAAGAACTGTCCAGTGTGAAAATGTGTACTGTGAACTGCAATGCATGTCCAATTAACAATGGCCCCAAATTCCCTCAGGAAGTGATTACTTTCGCTGTCTATTCAGAGTTTCTGTGACTTGTTCTTTAAAGAGGGCATTAATGGATTCAAAAAATGAAGAAGAGAAAACAAAGAAACCATTCTAATGCAATTTAAAAATTCTGAGCTACAAGTCGCCCAGTCCAGAAATAACTTTGCTTGAAGAAGATTGCAGTCCAACATCTGTGTGAATCAAATTTTGCGGTGCACGCCATCCTTCTGATAATAAAATTGCATTTACTGAGCTCTTCCAACAGCCACTTTCACTCAATCTGTCATTGTGTCACTCAGTGACATGTTGGTAATGAGCATGTGTTACATCAGTGAAGTAGATTCACCAACTCCTCCCACGACAAGTAGTGTGGGTTGGTTCCAAGACTGAAAGGTAAATGTTTAAAAGATTTCTCTTTCTTTGAAAAAGTTATTATTTTCTCTGTTAACAACGTTCGTCCTGAGATAATACATTGCTAAGTACTCCCTATTTTTCTTAGGGAGAAAACGTATGCGACCTTTATGGGGCTTTAAGGTGTTAATTGGGGAGCTCAAAGTAACTTTTCAGATACTTTTGTTCTTCTTCCATGTGGTACCTTTGCTTTAACTGAAGTGATCGGGTAGGCCGCACTTCCCAGTCATTCAGTACATCAGTGGATCTTCAGTAACATTTTTCTTTGACTCGTGAGGTTGAGTCCAACTTGCAGGCACTATGTCCTTCAACTGAGCCATAGATAGGTGCACCATTTGATGTTCATTAGAACACAAGAATTGGGATGAGACCATTTGGCCCTATGAGCCTGCCGCACCATTTGTTAATATCTTGTCTGCCTTTGTACCTCAGCACCATCACCATGTCTGCATCGTTTGATTCCTATAATATCCATGTCTGCTTTAAATGCACACAATGACTGTCTCCATAGATTCATCATCAAAACCAAACTCACCTCCAAATCCTTGACCTAGGGGTCAACACTCCCTTCTCCCACTAGACCCTCAACTACCTGATACATAGACCAGTGAGGATAGGCAACAAAACATCTTCCAGAATAATTCTCAACACAAGTCGAGGGGGGAGGTATAGGGACAGGTGCATCTCTTGAGGAAAGTCTCCACTCGCACCTCATCCAGGTGTGGACTCCTGTACATCGGCAAGACCAAAGCAGGCTCGGCATTCGTTTTGCTGAACACCTCTGCTCAGTCCCCCTAAACCTACCTGATCTCCCGGTTGCTGAACACTTTAACTCCCACTCCCATTCCCACACTGACCTTTCTGTCCTGGGCCTCCTCCGTTGTCAGAGTGAGGCCCAGCGCAAATTGGAGGAACGGCACCAGCTGCTTAGCTAGGCCACTACGGCAACACCTCTGTAAGTGCCTTGACCAAGTAGCACAAGGGCTGCCGCACATGGGAACACCAACATTTGGAAATGTATTATCATCACTGGGTCTTAATCCTGGAACTCCCTTTGCAACAACTTATCTCCACAGGAGGAATGCAGCAGTTCAAGAAGGCAACACATCCCACCTTATCAATTACAAATCGGCAATACATTTCTAATGGGCAATACCTTTTTTAAGGGGAGGCACGGCAGCGATGGTTGCTGCCTTACTGCGCCAGAGACCCACTCTCAGTTCATTCTTGACTACGGGTGCTGACTGTAAAGAGTTTAAAACTCCCTGTGACCATGTTGATTTTCTCCGAGTGCTCCAGTTTTCTCCCACATTCCAAAGACGTGCAGGTTTATAGGTTAATTGGCTTCTGTAAATTGTCGCCAGTGTCTTGGATGGAATTAGTGTGTGGGAAAAATTGCTGGTCGGCATAGAGTCAGTGGCCAAAGGGTCTGTTTCCGCATTGTATCTCTAAACTAAACTAAAACATCAACATTCTACTGACTGATCTTTGACACTGTCTGACTGAACAGTATTACTGACAAAATTTATTTAATGTTGATTTATTTAATGTTGTCTTCTCTTCAAATGCAGGACAAGATTGTCTTCATCCAATCTGCCTTCATCCTTCTGCTTTCCCCAGCAGGGGTCACTGAATAACCATAAACTCTTGGAATCACAGTCGTGGTTGGGGTCAGCTGCTGCCCCTTGATCTTTGACACTGATTCAGTAACACATCCTATTTGTACACTGACATATTCACTCAACAAGCAAAGGCATTATGAACACCAATGCTGCCAATGGGCATTGTGTTAAATTGTAAATGTGCATAGTTTACTCCGAACCTTACTTAAAAATAGAACACTTGTTCAAATAAATTCTAAAGATATTTTTGAAAATTCAGTAATTTATTTTAGATTGGAAGTTTTCAAAGATTTGTATTTAAAATCACTGTTTAGGAAATGCATTTTTTGTCTGAAGAACAGTAATGTTGCCAGAGAATTTACTGTTTTGATCTATAATCTATAATTAATTGTAATCAATATTGGAAAGGATCAACTGTTGCAGTCAGTAGCTCATAGTTCTGGAACAATAACCTGTTGTGGAGATGCCTGTGAAGATTAGGTCCATATCGCTCCATGCTTTCTCATATAACCAAGAGTGGGGATCAAAGCTGACAGCTTTACGCCTGGCTGCATCTCTATTTCTCATCAACATTTCCTTGTCCATATGTACCTTTAGATAATCTTCCCCACATTTTCCAATTGTCATTTTAACATATGTAGTAATCCATCAAGTTTGAGATGTAAATGTAATGCAGATTGAATATAAATTTCTGGATCAGCAAGATCTTTTATCTTGCATGTCCCGGGTGCACAAAATGCCAAACCTTAGCAACACTCTGGTGGAGGAACTCAGCAAGTCGAGCAGCATCTGTGGAGGGAAATGGAGAGTTGACATGGAGTTGGGACACTTCATTAGATGAAGTTCTTTTTTGCACCAGTTTACCACAATGTAAATCTCAGTGAACACAATCCCTTCCTCACTAGGGGACTTCCTTGCAAGCTTTATTTCTCAGCAACTGGGATCAGCATTTTCAGCTATACTTTGCCCCCAGTTGCCTTTAGCTCCCCGGCATGAGAGCAGTCATTGTTTCCTGGTTCATTCCAACTGTGGCCATTGAATACCTTCAGGCATGGAGCCATGCAGCATGGAACGTTAAGTCTGCCCCAACCACCAAACACCCTGTGCACTGATCCCATTCCATTCTCCCCACCATTCTCATCAATTCTTCCCAGATCCTACCACTTACCAACACCAGGAGCAATGTACAATGGCCAATTGACCTAAAAATCATCTTGTCTTTGGTATGTGGGTGGAAACCAGAGCACTTGAAGGAATTCAGAGGAAGAACACAGAGACCCCATGCCAGCACAAGAGCCTGTAGAGGCTGAAATCTAGATAAATAAACAAATTGCTGGAAGAACTCAACAGGTTGAGCAACATCTGTGGAGGCAAAGGGACCATCTCTTCATCTCCACAGATGCTATCTCACCCATTAAGTTCTTCCAGCAGTTTTATATCCAACTGCACACAGACAATGGTTGAGGTCAGGATTGAACCCAGGTTACTGGAGCTACAAGGCAGCTCTATTAGCTGCACCACAGTGCATTGATGAGATTATGGGGAGAATAAAAAATAGAATGACTATAAATGGATGATTGATGTTTGGCATGGATTCAGTGGGCTGCAGGGCCTGTTTCCAGCTATATCTATTTATTACTCATGAAAATGCAAGTAATAGCTGTTTGTGCCATTGCATTTAGGTAATGGAGATTTTGATGGTGGAACTGATTTAGAATATGTTAGAAGCACATTTCCCTGGACAAACACAAAGCTTACGCTGTGAGTTAAACTAAAATAAATTTGCTGATGTTTTGCTATGCTTTTCCAATATATTGGGAGCGGTTCCCAGTGCTGGTGCCCTCTGCTGTTGCCTAGTTAGTTACGTTTAGAGGGCAGCAGGCATAACCCCATGAGTATAGATGTATCATGTATGATTTGCAATCCCAGAACACAAAGTGATCCCACATTTTAATGAGTTTGTGCATTAGTATTCCAGTTTTTGCCCTGGGCAGCATTCTGCATTACATGATTAGAAATCGTGTCTGGGTCTCAAGACGGGGCTGCAGCTAATGCTGGGGATATGCAAGCACGTCTGAAAGTTATTAGTGTTGATAATAATGCATGTTGACGTGTAGAAGAAGACAAAGTCTTCCCTTTGATGATTTAGTGAGGAATTATAATTAGAAGTTATGAGCAATACATCAAATCCACTCTGTTTTTCAGTGGATGTAATTTATTCATTAGTGGGAAAGTGACTCGCAAATTGAGGTTTGGGTTTTAGGCTGGCGCGACTTGGAAGCTGCTGCAAAGGTTGGAAAAGTGGTCAATATTGCTGCATGTTTTTAAATTTGGAAGCCTGTGTAACTGAGGCCACACTGGACAATATTTGTTGGTGCAATTCATTTAGAGTATTTCGCACTTTCATCACGTATCCAAACAATTACATAATTCAGCAACAAATTGAGGTATATAAGGACCTGTGTGATCATGGAAGTCTTGTCATGTCATTCAATATCCCATTTGCAAGAAGGAGATACCTGTATTAGAAACATCTCTGCTATTTGTTAGTTTATGGGATTAATGTTGTGTTTTGAAGGAAGCCGGGGAAATGGCAATAAGGATGGTTATATCGTTCCGCTTGAAGTGACCAAATATGAGGGGATCTCATGGATTTCATATTAGGCACTTACCTGTTGCTACTTTGTTATCAATGTATTTTGACAAGTACATTAACTGGTCACTCATCCCCCTGCACTTGGTGGGACTTTGGTAGTCCTTCAGGGTGTTGAAACCTTGATACAAGGTGGAGCTGGCTCAGTTTTGAGCAAGCCATGGGAGTAACAAGTTAACCAGGAGACTCTGGATCTAGGAATACAAAACATGATTAGTCTCACTGTGTTTTCATTAGCTATCAGCATGATGAGCATGAAAGATTCATATATTTGCATAAACTGAAGGGCTGGAGCTGAGGTACATTGACAGGAAGGAAACATGAGTGAGATAAAGACACCATCACAAGCTGGTTGTTCTGAATGGCCTGTTCCTCTTTCTTGAATTAGAAGTAATACACTTTGGGATAGCTACAGAACATGAGAGGCATTTTAAGAATACAATAATACACCTGACCTATGATATCTATTTTGCAGTAGCCAAGACTGGAAACAGTGTCACACAGGCCCCTTGGTCCACAGTACCTTGGTGCACTGGTCTTTGAAGGAGCTGCATGTCCTCTTTTCCCTTCTCCCAGCAAATCATTTTATTTTTCTTATATTTGGCTTGGGCAGTTTACAAACCAGCGGTATGAACATTGATCTCTCTAACTTCAGGAAAGCATTGCTTTCTCTCTCTCCATTCCTCCCCAATCCTGGATCTCCGACCAGTCTGACTGTCCTCCTGATTACATTTTACCCTTGTATGCTTTGTTGTCAACTTCCCCAAGCTAACAATGATCTATTCTAAATTTACCTTGTGCTTTGCCCCCTTTAATGTCTCGTTTTCACACCTTACCCTTCCATATCTCTGTCTCCCTCTCCCCTGACTCGCAGTCTGAAGAAAGGTCTCAACCCCAAACGTCTCCAATTCCTTTTCTCCAGAGATGCTGCCTGTCCCGCTGAGTTACTCCAGCATTTTGTTTCTATCTTTGGTGCAAACCAGCATCTGCAGTTCCTTCCTACACAAATAATGTTATTTAATAGTAAGATTAAACAAGAACTTACCAGTTTGAAGTTTGATCTTTATTTTATGAGGAGTTGCGATGAGGGATTTCGTGAAGACCCCGCCAGGCACGCATGCGCGACATTCTTCAAAGCAGCGGTGTGGAATCACAGATCACAAACCGAAGATAGTAAGATTAAAACTTGACCATACCAGTTGAATATATAATAGAGGGTTGGGAGCGGAGGGCACGAAATCCCTCATCGCAACTCCTCATAAAATAAAGATCAAACTTCAAACTGGTAAGTTCTTGTTTAATCTTACTATTTTACTTCGGAGTCACGTGAGTGACTTCGTGAAGATTTCAAAGCTCTGTGATTACATGCCCTGGACCACGCCCATGCTCACACACTGCCGTAATTCTGATGGAGGAAGTATGTTAACGTATTTCAGACTTGAACAAGCTGAAAAAATAATAACATTTGTTAATACAACAATAACCCCCTGAACTCGGGGACAAACGTTTAGGGAACAGCACTTAAAACTGAATCCGCCAACGTTGCGGGAGCGGTTATAAATCAGTTATAAAACCGCTGAAGTGTAGATTCACTGGCCCAGCTCGCTATTGCGAGGCCAAAATCCATGAACACCGCCATAGTCCTTGCCACTGATGTGGATGCAGCCCTGATAGAATGACTTTTAAAATATTAGTGTCTTACCTGCTGCACCGAATACCACCTCGTGTCATCTGGAGATAGTCTGCACAATCACCCTGTGACGTGGGTTACCATGGCTGAAACAGACCCGTCTCCATACATCTGATGCCCATTTGCAGACGTGTAGTCCCAGGTCTGTGTAGTGTAAGTAATTCTTCTGTAAAGAAGTTACCTTAGTATGGTCCGATCATTCTATCCAGGTTTAATTCCTGTAAAGTCATGACCTGTTGAGCTGTGTTCAGTGCCATTATCATAAGCACTTTGAAGGTGAGTAAGTCCATCATAGGCGACCAGCTCCTGAGGAGGGTCAACACTACCTCATCCCAGTCCAATCTAGCGATAGGACGACAATGCACTCCTGGCACTGTATACAGCACTGTAACTGAGGGACTCGTCATAATGACGACCCATGAGTATTCCAGCACCTTGGAGAGTATAGCAGATATGTAGATGGTCTAGGTCCGACTACAGAAACCTCCCACATCCTTATGTAGGCGAGGTACTGCTTCCTACTGGACTCTCTCTGCACGATGCTGTTTGACATCCATGGTCCTTTATGTTGCAGAGCCTGGTTGCGTATCTTGCAGCACCTGTCTGATGAAGCAGAATGGGGAAAACATAGAAACCCCGCATTTCCCCCCAACGTAGCGAAAACGCGTCCATCGCCACTGCCCCAGGATCTAGTTCTCAAGACATATGTTAGTATCCAATGGCTCAACCTGGACGCAAAGAGGTCGAAATCTGGTATTCCATATTAGGCTATAATTTTAGCAGATATTTGGAGGTTCAATCTACTTGATGTCGTTATTAATACTTGTGACCTGGTGTCCGCCACTATATTGAGCTTATCCAGAAGGTACATAGCTGAACTCAAATTTCTTTCAATCCACCAGAGCCAAATTAATGTTTCCAATTCATCCCAAGATATTAACTTGACGCCACCCATAAGGTTTAATATGCCTCCTCAGTGGTATTATTTTGAAGACGAACATACGTATGCTGCAGATTAGTACATTAATGCGCAGCCCTGGACATGCTCCCAGCATTTCTAAACAGTTTATACCTTGTGATTGAAGAAAGTAGACTCATGCAATCCCATTTACCGCCCCACCTGGAATGGTGTCAGTAGTTCCCCAGCCCTCGGCGCTTGCGTCGGTTTGTAACGCGACTACTAGGTTTGATGTAATGATGGGATTTAACAATCACAACCATTGCTAATCCACTGTTGTACCTCAATTATGCTTGGATTGGCAGCTGCTTAAGCTCGTAATTGTAAGCATTCGCTATACATGCCGAGATTTTGCTTATTCACCCAAGCTTTGATAGCGTAACGACCCAATTATGTGGCTGGAATGTAGCTCCAATTTACCCATAGCTTAGCAGCATGTCGAAAGTCAGTTCCCTGGCGCAAGCAAGGCTGTTACATGAATCTATTATGGCTATAGCTCTGTTCCCTGGATAGTGACAAACAGAGCCGCAGAATGTATGTACCTCCCTCCTACTTGTGAGGTTATGCATGCAGCACTTCCAAGAGAACCAGGCCCCCTTACCTCCATGGTTACCGGCGAGCCTGACGTTCTGGTTTCTAGTATTCCTTCTTTGCTGGGTGCTGCTCGATCGCCTCGGTAAATCCTTGTTCCTGCAGCTGGTGTGTGGTGAGGTAGTCTATGCTGGCTCTGCCCTAACAAGGCTTCTGCTGTTGGGGAGCTGGTGCGGATGTGTTCTTGATGGCCTCGTCTTTGACCGGCTTGGGCAGGTCCTCCCCAAACAGCTGTCTTGGAGGTGTGGTGGAGGTACGACCCAACCCAGCGAATTCAGGGTTAATGTCGGGCCGGATGGAGCTCTGACTAAAACAGTTTCCCGAAGTGTGCTACACAGGAGGGCTAGAGCATCCTGCTGCTCTGCGGATGCACCTGCCCCATCGAGGGTCCTGATGAGCGCCGTGATGCCCGACGCCAATAGCTTCAGAATTTTCTGCCTCTTCATCTCTTGTTCCCTCGCATTGGAAATTATGTTCCCTCAGATGGCTGAGTCGACCCTCGGGACGTTCAGGGTAACACAGTTTCCAGGATCCTTGTACTTCTCCGTGTTTCTGAAAGCACCTGGTCTAGGAACTGGTGTGTCGTCAAGAATTAATACTTACTGCCAATGTAGAGTGCAGCGGTACCCCTGAAAACAGGTTTCGGATTTTCGACACCTCCAACTTCTTCTTCTGGATCGAGAGCAGTGGGCTCTTCTGCTGCCGCTGCTTTGTCAAATCGGCCATCTATTGAATGCTAGCACTCCCGATGGACGAAGGTGAGATTGAAGGTGGTGGTCATGATCCGAACTCCCAGACCGCTGAGACTCCTGCTCTTGCCGACCCAGGTCCTGCTGATATAGTTGCTCCACCATTAGCTCCATCCTAGCCATGCGACCGCTGCCGCTACACACGGACAACAGGTCGACTTCCCCAGGCCCTGATGAGTCGCTGGGGCTTCTGCCAGTAGGTCACACCTCAACGAAGTGGCTGACAGGTACTCGTCAGCACCCGCTCCTGCGGGGCTGAACGACTTCCGCACGGACAACCCGCTAGCCCGGCATCCCTCGGACCTTAGCGGCCTCTCTACCTGACGAGCAGGCAGAGGAAAGGAGTCGGAACCGGTCCCCAATACCGGTCCGTGGTCCGTGCAGGCACACCGTCACCCTCACCCCCAGGGGTCTGTGACGGCGCTTGGCTGGCTTTACCCGCAGCAACGGGATTGCCTAACCGTATTCTGCTGCCACCGGTCTGCGCTCCGGCAGCCTGTTCCGGTGCAGTGCCGGTACCTCCTGCTCCCGCAGGCTGTACGACTCCTGCACGGACATACCGCTAGTCCGCCGTCGTTTGGACCTAAGCGGCACCTCTGCCTGGTGGGAAGGCAGAGGGAAGGATCGGTACCGGTCCCCAATACCGGCTCCGCTGTCCGTGCAGGCTTGCCGTCACCCTTAACCACACGGGTCCATGAGGGCGCATAGCCGGCGTTACCCGTAGCAATGGGGTTGCCTAGCCGTAAACTGCTGCCACCGGTCTGCGCTCCGGCAGCCTGTTCCGGTGGACACCGGTACCTCCTGCTCCTGCAGGGCTCCCCGATTTCCAGCAGGTCCATCACCGGCCTGCAGTCTAGCAGGTTACCCCCGGCGGTATGTCGATGCCTCCCACTGCAGCGGGGCATGACCTGTGCGCAGCTCTCCCCATCTCTGATACCTGCATAGTAGGAGAGACAAAACGAGCCGCCGAGCGGGTCACATGTTTACGCACCTTTGCCCCACAGTCACTATGCATAGGTGAGAGTGGTAGGGAGTCCAGGTCTTGCCCATCCTGCTCCCACGCGGTGCTCCACCATTTTGCGGCCCCATGGTCAGCCGTGGTGGAGAGACGGGTCCTGGCTGCGCAGGGCTCCCCGACCTCCGCGTTCTTCTGGAATGGTGGCCGCTGACTCCCATCTGAAGTCGCACGGCCCTTGGAGACCTGCTTCGCTGCCTTCATTCTGGTCTCCATCCCTCTGTAAGCAAACTCGAATACAGACGCTTAGCTATTCAAAGTTAGTATCTTACCTGAGGGTCTTTAAGAAGTAGGGTGACCAGCCTCTCATGCTTTAATAACTTTTATATGTTGGCAGTCGGAACTTCTTGAAGACAATGCATACCCTAGAGTAGCAGGGCACTTTAATGTAGCCAGGCCACAGAATCCCTGCAGTTGCAGTGTGGAGTCAGGCTGCCTTTGCTTGCAAGCCTGCTTCTCCCTGAATGCCAGCAACCCGCAGAACCCCTGCAGGCTGCGGTGTAGAGTCGGGCTGCTGCCCATGGCAAGCACAGCAAGCCCTACACCACATGCACACCGCCAGCCCGCAGTATCACCCCCGCGGGCTGTGGTGTAGAGTCGGGGCTGCCGCTCCGCCGTTGAAACTTCTGACGGCGAGCCTGCAAGCCCGACTCCTGCATGCACACCGCCAGCCCGCAGTATCCCCCGCGGCTGCAGTGTAGAGTCGGGGCTGCCGCTCTACCGTTCCTACTTTGAACGGCGAGCCTGCAAGCCCCACGCCTACACGTACACCGCCAACCCGCGGTGTTCCCCGCGGGCTGAGGTGTAGAGTCGGGGCTGCCGCGCTGCCGTCGCGAACTTTTGACAGCGAGCCGGCAAGCCCCATTCCTTTTCGCCCGCGGCGTCCCCTGCGGGCTGCGGTGTGGAGTCGGGCTGCCTCTGCCGTCCTCCGCCGGCGAGTGTATGAGCCCGGACCCTCCTGGGTCAACGGGCTTCCCGACTCCAACTATTGGAGCCGCCGCTGACTGCCGCAGCAGTCAGATCCGAGGCGGCTGCGAGACCCTGCGACAGGGCCACCTAGAAGAAAAAGACCGCAGGTTAGTGTTTTACTTACCTGCAGGTCCCAGCAGTAGAGGAGCAACGCACCTCCCTGCCTGTCGCTCGCATGCGGTCGACGATATGTCGCGCATGCGTGCCTGGCGGGGTCTTCACGAAGTCACTCACGTGACTCCGAAGTAAAATTAGCAGCTTCACTCATGCTGGAAGTCTGTCAAGAAATGCCACCTGAGGGAGGAATCAAGACATAAAACGCGAGTAGTTTTTAAATAAGATTGCCATGTGGGATGTATTATAAGTGTTTGTCCCGTGGATACACTGGTTGGACCGTAACTTTAAATAACCATTCACTGGCACTGTCTTTGCCTTTCATGCTTTGCATGAAGCTCACTTACAAGGCAGCCTTGTGTCACCACCAGCGCTTAGAGAATAATGTCGACACTGGTATAATATTCTCCTGACAATCTTTCAGTGCAAGATCACAATTAGGGTCAATTGATTGTGACCGTCGTACGGAATTGAAACTCATCAATGTTAAGTGTAAAAGACATACCAAAAAAGCATTTTAAAGTAAATTGCATTTCCATACACTATCTATCAAAATAAAACTGAAATATTTAGCAGTCGCCTGATGATAAAATGCCAGAAACGGGGACATTGCCATTAGTGAAGAGTGAGACAAGACTGAGAAACTCCTGATCCAGTTTTTCCAGATCAGCAAGATACCTTTGCTTCTGATGGAACAAAGCACAGTGCTTGTGTGTACACTCCTTTTCTGATTCAGTCACGGGTCGTACAATGCAGAAACATGCCCTTTGGCTTGCTGAGTTTGCCCCACCCAAAAAGAACCCTCTTCCACTATTTCCATCTCATTCTCTCTCCATTCTCATCAACTCCATGTTTACTCTCCTGGCACCTACATACATGTAAGGGGCAGTTTACAGCAGTCTATCAACTTACCAGCTCACAAGTCCTTGCGATGTGGGTGGAAACTGGAGCACCTGGAGGAAATGCACGTGATGATAGGGAGAACACACAAACAACACCAGCAGAAATGGAGGATCAAATGCACATCCCTAGGTCAATTAGCTAACTGTTCACTAATTATCTTGATGTACTGCCATGACCATCCTTTCAGGTCAAGTGCAACGCAAAAAGCAGGTGTGAAAGGAACAAAGTTTGACTATTTCAGTTTGACTTCAATCTTATATGTTGTGATAGTAATTCATGAAAATTTGGAACATTTTCAACTGCAGTTTTGATTTATGGTAAATTATTCTCAGCAAGTTATACTTCTGTTATCCCTCCACTCCAGCTATGAGAAAATTAGAATTATATCTTTAAGGTCACTGGTGTGAAGAGTGCTTTGGAAAAACCTCATGAAGTTCATCCTTCCATCAACACAACTGGATTAATGCCAAAACATCATTTGTGAATTGCTGAACAGGCTGTCGCTCCTGACTCGATGGGGATCTGAGAGGGCTGTCATGAGAATTGATGATTTTCACGTGAAGTATTAAACAGCACCGTTTAGTCATCCAGCCTTGCTGTCGCTGGTTGAAACTCATCATCCAGCAAATTGTTGATCCCTTGCCCAGTCCATTTGAATGGTTACCCGGAGCTCCTGACTGCTGGTTTAGTCGGCCACTACTGGGTTGAGTGCTGGGAATGAGGTTAAAACAAGGGATTACTCTGAACTTGCAACTGAAAGATTTGCTATTACACAGCACTCTTCGCCACATTAGAGTATCCTGGTGCTTTGCAGCTAATAAGTATTTAAGCAGCCTCATTACTGTTACAATGTAAGAAATGCAGCAGCTATATTGTCTGATGTAGGGATTGTGCTACTGTGAAAGTAAAGTTATTAGGCCACAAATCCAGAGGCCTGAATTAACATAATTTTAAATATCCACTTTATGCACCATACTGTACACAGTACACATTTTCCATACAATCATAGTACCACCAATACAATCCATTCTTTAGCTATTTGAGAGACTTTTGCATAAGGTCCAGCCCCTCAGTGCTGAGTGGCAATAGGACCTGAGACTGTGGTCCTTCTCCACAAAACCTTCACAATGAAGGCAATGAGCTTTAGTGTATCCCTCAGCACGTACCCCTACACCTTGGAAATTGCTGGTCGGCTGAATTAATGACCCAGAGACCCGAGTACAGACCCACTATGTCGGTCATTAAATTTAAATTCAGTAAGTTATTTGGGAAACCAACTGCTTGTGTTTGTAATAATGATCAGTGATTGGGGTAAACCCCATTTAATTGACTAATACCCTTTTGGGGCTTGGGAGGCGGGGGTTGATGGAAGGCCTGCAATCCCTACCTGGCCTATTTGTGATCATATCCACCAATGTGGTTGAAGAAAATTTTTTTAAATTCAGATGCCAGGAAGCTGAAATGAAAGCAGTAAAAGCTGGAAACACTCAGCAGATCAAGAAGCACCCATGGGAAGTGAAACAGAGCAAATGTTTCAAGCCCGGGACCTTGACAGACAAAGAAGCATAATCTGATCTCAACTGCTTCTAACTACCACATTAAGGTATTGGTCTCCCCCTATCACACTGGATTGCAAAATCAAACAAAGGAAAAATATAAACTTGAAAAGTCTAACTTTTTATTGATTTGGGATGAAAATTATATTTTCTATCAGGGTTTTCCATTCTTTTGTGCGTAGTAAGTAAAGAGTGCATCAGCTAATTGGTGGAAAACTGGTGTGCTTTGAAGGCCATTCAGCACAGCTCTAGGTGTACTAGCTCGAGAGAAAGAACAGCATTTTCAACAGCAAAATCAATGGAAAAGTGATGGAAATACTCATTGAGTCATGCAGCTTCTGAGGAGAGAGACGCAGAGTAAACACAGTGTCAATGTACGCAAAGGCGTGTAATCGTACACGACTGGGCATATTACTTGTGGTGTGTGGGGGGAGTGCCCCTGCATACAGTCCAGGATTTATGTATTACATTTTTGCTCTAATGGCATTTGCTCTTTGATGTGTTGTCTTTGATATATGAAGCTGCTGCATGCTGTGGTGAAAAGTGCACTACTCTTGTGGATCAGAAGACTCCATATTTTTCTCAATTGTGTCAATTCATGAAATGAAGCTCAGCAAATTAGTTACTGGGAAAGCATCCCAGTAATTGAGGATTGAGGATTGTTTGGAAATTGTGAAATAGACTTTATTCTGAAAAATATTTTAAAAAACAATGCATGAATTTCTTTACAATCGCAGTGTAATTGGGTCTGTACATTTTAATGTGTAAGTATGTTTTGCATACAGAGGACTCTTGGCACCCAAGTGGTCCCCTTTGGATGATACAAAACTTCAAGAGACTTTTCCACAGGAGTTTAACCCCTCAATGTTTAGCAGCATAAGGACCTTAAACTGTAGACCTTTCCCACAGAGCCTTTGCATGAGTTGCATCCAGCTTTACTGCATCCCTCACATCTACCATTATAATCCAGAATGTGCCAGTCAGGAAGCATTCCCTTACAGACACCTCACTGCATTGAAAGACCAACAAGTTTCAGACAGACTCTGTCACCATATTAATGATCTTCATAATGCATGATGTTTGGGTTCATATGTATTCCTGTGATCAGCCCTTATATCACAGAAACTTGTGCAAAGCATCTATTCGGGATGAACCTTGACAAAGTCTTCTGCATCCTTTTCCATTCCTTCTTTGGAAGTGCACAGTCCATAAAGAAGTCTTATCCTCAAGAGTCATAGAAACATAGAAAATAGGTGCAGGAGGAGGCCATTCAGCACTTCGAGCCAGCACCGCCATTCATTGTGATCATGGCTGATCATCCCCAATCAATAACCCGTGCCTGCCTTCTCCCCATATCCCTTGACTCCACCAGCCCCTAGAGCTCTACCTAACTCTCTCTTAAATCAGAGTGTTTTATTTGTTATATGTACTGAAACAACAATGAAAATTGTACTTGCAGTAGCACAACCAGTCTGTAAGCGCAGTACTCAATAGATTATATAATGAACAAGCAAAGGAAAAAAAACAAATAGTCGAAAGGAAAACAGAGCCCAAAGTCCCTAGTGTGGCCAAGGCAGTTCTTAGTTTAGTTGGAGTTCATTGTGTTCAACAACCTGATGGTTGTTGGGAAGAAGCTATTCCTAGATGTTCCCGGGCCAGTGAATCTTGGGAGTGAGACTCGGGCTGTGCAGCAAGGATCTGACAAGAAGGTCCTCCTTATTCTCAAGCAAGTGAGGTCATTCCTAACTTCAGGAATAGCTGCACTTTGGAGATGCTATATACCAAAGACATCACCTCAATTCAACCATTAGTAATCTAGGATCTTAAATATATTCAAATGCAACCATTTCACAGGTCAGATAAGCAGGATCATGTCAAAAGCTTGAATTTTGAGGGAAAGATTAAAGCATGGGGGACTATGTTCCTGCCACTGGGGATGAGGGAGCTTTGCCTTTATCCCATGGGAGTGACCAAACTCTTATCCTGTGCTGGGCATTGATGGAGCTCTGTTCATGTCGCTGAAGGTAATCGAGCTCTGCTCCTGTCCCCGGCTTTTAAGGGATCTTTGCCTCCTTGGAGTGATGAAGTTCTACTCCTATCTCTACATTATTCCTCCCAGACCAACCTCACAATTTTTTCCACTCTTACTGCTGACAAATGCTAAAGCTATTTTAATACAAGTCTGCCCCTGGTATTGCCATTCGCAATGCACAGCATCTCCAGCTTATTTAAATAAGAGTGGACGAACATCAGTGGATTCGCTGCGGCTGTGAATACAACAGTCCTTGTCGGAGCTGCTCTTGAATTAAGAGACAATCATGATTAAAATAATGCAGGCATTCTGTAGGTGTCCCATTGTTCAGGTGTTCCACAATTAACCTTTGCCCTGCAAATTCTCCCTGAGATTGCATGCAGTTTGAGAGCTGAAATGTAAGAGTGAGGATTAATAGATAATTGTGTTCCTCTGTTTGACCCATATAAACTGTTAATTGAGGACCGCTGAAATGGTGTGAGACAAGCCTTCCCTTTCTAACTGCTCTAGCATCTCTGACATAATTCTGGTGAAATTTCACATAAACGGCACTTGCATTATCAATTGGTGCCTCAGAAGCGCCTCTTTGTAAAGTGGTTTAGAACATACAAAAGCACTCAAAGGCATCATAATGATGCACCTCGTCTTTCGGTTACTTTTGTGGTCGGGGCAGAGGAGATGGGGAAGGTGCAGCAGAAATGATAGAACACCACAATATCAACTTTAGACTTCAGAGATACAGCAAGAAAACAGGCCATGCCGACCAACAATCACCTCGTACACTAGCAGTATCCTACACACGAGAGACAATTTACAATTTTTACCAAAGCCAATTAGCTTCCAAACCTGTGTAAGAAAGAACTGCAGATGCTGGTTTAAATCAAAGATAGACACAAAATGCTGGAGTAACTCAGCGAGACAGGCAGCATCTCTGGAGAGAAGGAGTGGGTGATGTTTCGGGTCGAGACCCTACTTCGGACTGAAGAATGGTCTCAACCTGAAACATCTCCCATTCCTTCTCTCCAGAGATGCTGCCTCACTCACTGAGTTACTCCGGCATTTTGTGTCAACCTACAAACTTGTATGTAATTGGAAAGCAGGAGGAAACCAGAGCACTCGGAGAAAACCCACATGGTTACAGGGAGAATGTACAAACTCCATACAGATAGCACCCATAGGCAGGATCGAACCAGAGTCTCTGGCGCAGTAAGGCAGCAACTCTACCGCTGCACCACTGTGCTGCCCTGATATATAAATTTGCATTTATATATCATGGATAATGCGATTAATAGAGCCAGGATGTTTAGGCGCTAAAAATCTCTGAAATAGGCAGGCAAAAAGGCACAATAAAATTCACCAGGCACGAAAAAGGCATTTATTGACAAAAAAAGGCATTTATTTCCACCACCAAAATATGGTTAAAAATGATAATTATAAAGGTATACTACATTAAATGACCAAAGTTGCCTGGTTGCACATAACTACCAACATTTTTTTCAAATTATCTTGTGTTAAACTGCCGTCAATCAGACAGAATATGCTACAGTTGTGAAAAACTTCTTTCTACCCCAGCTGAGGTCACTGGTGCATACCTGAAACAAGCTAAAACTCTACATTCATGTTGATATCTTGTGCATTACAACTACCTTTGAGAACTTTAGCTGTGTTTTGTATTTATTCAAGATCTTTGTTAGCTAAAATCACCCTCTCACATTTTACTTGTATGTCTTTACCTACATCACCAGGAATTTTAAGTACAAAGTACAGCAAGTGAAAATGTAAACAACTGAGCATTAACTGAGTTCTTTGACTTCTCCAATACTTCTGATGTCAAGAAATACTCCTTTGATGGTTGACCTGCCTCCAGTGTACATTGGCAACATATCCCCCCACAGCATCAGTTGTCTCGTCTATTGAGATCCATATTTTGTTGCATGCAACTTCATCTCTAATTTTCTGCACAACAATGTTTAAGTTGCTGTCAACATAATATTTCCATAATGGTGACTTGCTTGGTATATGTTCCTCGGTGTATTTCCCTAAAAAACTTCTGAGAGATTTGTTTTCCAATTTCCACAGTGGAATTCCAGCATCAATGAATGCATTGCACAGATCACTCGAAAACTCAGATTTGTGACTGGAGCCAGCAGTAAATGTAGTGAGGAGACAAGCTTGTGTATTTCCTACCTTGAGTTTCTCTGCTGCCGACTTGTGTTTAGCTGCCTGTACATGCTGGGAGACAAAATATTTATTCTCATGATTCACTGCTTTCCCACATGCTTTGCAAAGCAGCACACAGTTGTCTGTGGAGAATATATCACTCCCGTACACTCTCACCAAATCGTTCAGTTTTTTTACGCTTGCAGGGGTAGATCCCACAGGAGCAGGGATGCAGACCTCTACAGGCAGGCCAAGTACAAGCTGAGACGAGGAATCAGAGCTGCCAAGGAAAGGTACTCTGAGAAGTTGAGGAGCAAGTTCTCAGCAAATGAATCTTCTTCAGTGTGGAAGGGCTTGCAAGAAATCACAAGCTACAAGAGGAAAACCCCCGACTCCTTGGACAGCTGACCAACGACCTGAACGAGTTCTACTGCAGGTTCGATAAACAGAAACCTAACCCTGGTACCCCCACACCCCATCCCCAACAAACACTTCACACCTACTCACAGCCTGACTCCAGTTTGAAAAGACTGGACCCTTCCCCACCTACTCCTCCCCAATCACCACTTCACACCTACTTAAAGCATGACTTCATTTACAAAGACTGGACCCTTTCCCCCACAACCCTCTTCAATCACCTCTTAACACCCACTTACAGCTGGGTTTTGCCCCAGTGGTGTAAATTTTCTTGTAAGTTACGTTAAAATGGTAAAAAAAAAGGCTGATTTAGGCACTCAATCGTGAAAAAGGCATTATCTTCCTGAAATCATCAAAAAAGGCATGAAAAGGCACATGGCATGTATGGCAAAATACTGGCTGTAGTGATTAAACATCACAGAAATGTGCATTGTTAAATCATAAACAATTAAAAGTTGACACCAAACCATGTTTATTCATATTATAACCGATGACCAAAGTTTGGTCAAAGTGATAGGTTTTAATATAATAGCATTAACATGTAAGAGATAGACATTAGAGTTGCCCATGTGGCCCTTCATAGTTGGTGTGTGAATTAAGATGATCAAGGCTGCTCCTTTATCTCATAGCACTTTAGAGCAGTAATCCAATATTCCTTGATTCCCTTAATATACAACTATATATCTCTTGAGCACATTGAGAGAATGAGTTCCACAGCCCTCTTGGGTGAAAAATTCAAAAATTACAACTGTGGGTGGGGGAAGAGATTTTTTTTACATCTGTGTTCTGAATGGGCAAGCTCTTGTGAAAATATAAGAAATTGTGAGCCATGGTTGTGGACACCCCTGACCGGGGAGCCATCATCCATACACACATCTACCAAGATATGTAACAAATTTATATGTTTAATTGAGATTACTTCTTGCTCCACTAACCTCAAAAGAGTAGGACTCTGTCTGCTAATCCCTGATCTGGTACAGCAGCATTTCTGGGTAGTGAAAAACCAAAACAACATCCTGCAAATGCAAAAAAAAAGTAAAAATGTAAAATGTTGGGAACACTCAGCAGGTCAGGCAGCACTTAAAGAATGAAAAATAGAGGTAACATTTCAAATTCAATTTTTTTTTGTCAGGATCCTCACTTTGTGTCTCTTTCCACAGATGCTACCAATTCTGCTGAGTGTTTCCAACAATTTCTTGATTCTGGCTATTGAGTTAGGGCTGGAGAGAAAGGTGAAAAGGGAGGAAATTGAAAAGAGTATATCGCAGAGTATGTCATTGATTGAGCAAAGAAAATCGGGTATAGATCGGAAGCCAGAAATGGAAGGGTACATGGTGTGGGGATGGAGCAAGTGACAGAAAGGGAAAGGGGAAGTTAGTAGGGATTTGAAAAGATGGATAAAATACAATAACTCTTTGTTGCTGATACATCAGCTGGTCCACACTGTTCTTGTTGCTGGGTAAGTAATATATGTGTGGGCACCCTGCAGCCTGTCCCTCCACAAGGTAATCGATTTGTCTGGTTGCTCTGAACTTTTTTTCTCTCATTTATTATATTGTTTACAGAGTACTATGGTTCCAATTCTGTTGCGCTGCTGCAAGAATGAATTTCATTGTTCTAAGATAGACACAAAATGCTGGAGTAACTCAGCGGGACAGGCAGCATCTCTGGAGGGAAGGAATGGGTGACGTTTTGGATCGAGACTCATCTTCAGACTGAGGAAGTGAAGAATCGAACTGAAACAACATCTATTCCTTTTCTCCAGAGATGCTGCCTGTCCCGCTGAATTACTCCAGCATTTTGTGCCTATCTTCGGTTTAAACCAGCATTTGCAGTTCCTTCCTACACATTTAATTGTACTGTCTGGGACAAATGACAATAAAACAATGTTGATCCAAATCCAAAGGGTTTCTACAGCTATATTGATAGCAAAAGGATAACGAGGGATAAAATTGGACCATTAGAGAGCCAGAATGGACAGCTCTCTGCAGAGTCAAAAGAGATGGGGGAGATATTGAACAATTTATTTTCTTCGGTATTCACCAAGGAGAAGGATATTGAACTCTGTGAGGTAAGGGAAAAAAAGTAGAGTAGCTATGGAAACTATGAGATTCAAAGAGGAGGAAGTACTGACACTTTTGAAAAATATAAAAGTGGATAAGTCTCCAGGTCCTGACAGGATATTCCCTAAGACTTTGAGGGAAGTTAGTGTAGAAATAGCAGGGGCTATGACAGAAATCTTTCAGATGTCATTAGAAACGGGAATAGTGCCGGAGGATTGGCGTACTGCGCATGTTGTTCCATTGTTTAAAAAGGGTTCAAAGAATAAACCTAGCAATTATAGACCTGTTAGTTTGACGTCAGTGGTGGGCAAATTAATGGAAAGGATACTTAGAGATAATATATATAAGCATCTGGATAAACGGGGTCTGATCAAGAACAGTCAACATGGATTTGTGCCTGGAAGTTCATGTTTGACAATCGTTCTTGAATTTTTTAAAGAGGTTACTAGGGAAATTGATGAGGGTAAAGCAGTGGATGTTGTCTATATGGATTTCAGTAAGGCCTTTGACAAGGTTCCTCATGGAAGATTGGTTAAGAAGGTTCAATCTTTGGGTGTTAATGGCGGAGTAGCAAGATGGATACAACAGTGGCTGAATGGGAGATGCCAGAGAGCAATGGTGGATGGCTGTTTGTCAGGCTGGAAGCCGGTGACGAGTGGGGTGCCTCAAGGATCTGTGTTGGGTCCACTGTTGTTTGTCATGTACATCAATTATCTAAATGATGGGGTGGAAAATTGGATAAGTAAGTATGCAGATGATACTAAGGTAGGGGGTGCTGTGGATAATGAAGTAGATTTTCAAAGTCTACAGAGAGATTTGGGCCATTTGGAAGAGTGGGCTGAAAGATGGCAGATGAAGTTTAATGCTGATAAGTGTGAGGTGCTACATCTTGGCAGGACAAATCAAAACAGGACGTACATGGTAAATGGTAGGGAATTGAGGAATGCTGTGGAACAGAGGGATCCAGGAATAACTGCATAGTTCCCTGAAGGTGGAATCGCATGTAGATAGGGTGGTAAAGAAAACTTTTGGTGTGCTGGCCTTTATAAATCAGAGCATTGAATATAGGAGTAGGGAAGTAATGTTAAAATTGTACAAGGCATTGGTAAGACCAATTCTGGAATATGGTGTACAATTTTGGTCGCCTAATTATAGGAAGGATGTCAACAAAATAGAGAGAGTACAGAGGAGATTTACTAGAATGTTGCCTGGGTTCCAGCAACTAAGTTACAGAGAAAGGTTGAACAAGTTAGGTGTTTATTCTTTGGAGCGCAGAAGGTTAAGGGGGGACTTGAGGTCTTTAAAATGATGAAAGGGATAGACAGAGTTGACGTGGATAAGCTTTTCTCATTGAGGGTACGAAAGATTCAAACAAGAGGGCATGACATGCGAATTAAGGGACAGAAGTTTAGCGGTAACATGAGGGGGAACTTCTTTACTCAGAGAGTGGTGGCTGTGTGGAATGATCTTCCTGCAGAAGTGGTGGAGGCAGGATCGATTTTAACTTTTAAAAGTAAAGTGGATAGGTATATGGACGGGAAGGGAATGGAGGGGTATGGTCTGAGTGCAGGTAGATGGGACTAGGGGAAAATAAATGGTCGGCATGGACTGGAAGGGCCGAGAAGGCCTGTTTCCGTGCTGTAAATGTTATACGGTTATATGGTTTTAAAGAAGGAACTGCAGATGCTGGAGAATCGAGGGTTACACAAAAAGCTGGAGAAACTCAGCGGGTGCAGCAGCATCTAAGGAGCGAAGGAGATAGGTGACGTTTCGGGTCGAGACCCTTCTCCAGAAGGTCTGAAGAAGGGTTTCGACCCGAAACGTCGCCTATCTCCTTCGCTCCTTAGATGCTGCTGCACCCATGGTTATATGGTTTGATTGTTCAGATGCAGATACAATGGTTCAAAGGTGAGCACGCTGGAATGAGACACTTTGACGTGGGTGCCACTCTCATCCTATTTATTAGATTGGAACTGACGATTCAAGTCATGAAGTACTGCACAGAGTAAAAATATGTTTCAATCAACTGACAGAAGCAACAAATTTGTGAGCATAATGGCATTCAGATATTAGATTGGCTGTGGCTCAAAAAAATGTTCTTCCCGAGGCTTAAAATTGTTGAAAATTAGGTGCTAACTCATACAATTTGTAAATGAATATTAAGCATTGAAAGGTAGATTGAGCCTGCAGAACATGCCGAGTGTCGATGAGGCAAGCGCTTTTTAACTTGGCAAAGCTTGTTATCGTCCAACACAGTTCCTGCATGATGATTAGTGTCGCTATTGTTGTTGGACTACTTTACTCCACAGCCTTGCAGGTATTTCTGGTTTTACTCTCTGATCAACGCCCAGAATGTCTTACAATCTTCATAAAAACATAAACAGAAACCAGGCCAATCTGCCCTTTGCACCTGCTCTGTCGTTCAGTAAGATCACGGCTGACCTTTTACCTCTGCACCAATTTCCACAATTCACCCATTCTCTCGATAGTCAGATCTCGGTTTGTAGGCACATCATTCCGGAGTAAGTCAGCGGGACAGGCAGCATCTCTGGAGAGAAGGAATGGGTGACGTTTCGGGTCAAGACCCTTCTTCAGATAGGTCTCTGTTTTGTATATACTCACACACTGAGCCTTCAAGGATTTACCACCCTCAGTTTCTCTTCATCTTTGTCCTGAATGACTGACCCTTCATGTTGGCATTGTGAACCCTGTTTCAAGCCACGCAGCCTCTCCGCTGCCAAGCCCTGTGAGAATTGAGTATTTTTTGATGAAAAAGTGTGTTTCAGTATCTGTAACCCCTCCTCCTCCAAAGCTGCCGATAAAAGCTTATTGTAGTGGGTCAGCACATCCCAAAGCACAAGGTATACAGTACATGCCTAGATTTCTGCACCATTAATCTTTCTACCCTTGATAATTAGGATTAACTTGGAGGGACCTTGAACTTTGGGGCGGGGCTCTGCATGTTGCAGGGAGCAGTAGTGTGGAGGTGTGGCTGCTTCTCTGTGCATTGCTATTTGTACATTTTACAAGTCGTCGTTGACAGATTGATTGCACTCAAACTGATGTGCCCAAATGAGTTCCCAAGCACGGCAAGAGATCACTGTTTACTCTCGGCTTTTGATTTTTGAGTCGGTGAGACCTTAAGATAACATTGTTGGTTATTCATAGCAAAACTCTCCAGGCAGTCTGTACCAACGGGTTCCCAGCCTCTGAGGAATGTTATAGGGGGCTGTGATTGTTGCAGTCAATTTGAATGTATAACATATCCTGCAAATTTACAGTGTCTTTCACCCAGTACTTGACTCCTTGTACCTGGGCAGAATTCTGTCAAGCCTTTTCTGTAGAACTGTGCAGAACATGTTCAAGTCTCACCTGCCATGGATTCAAATGTCAAAGTGTTGGCCGTACAGTATCAAAATAGAAGCAAGCTGTGAATGTATTCAAGATGAACCAATTATAGGGGGATTATTTCTGAAATGCAATGATTTTTGTGATAGGAAATACTTTCTTGAAAAAAAATGTAATGCTGTGAGGAACAGTACAGCATGGAGATAGGTCATGGAATTTACAACGTTTTATTTTAATGGATGCATTTGGGGAAAAAAGGCATAATTCTTGCAAACAAGGACAAAAGTAAGAACTGGAAAACCCGCTGTGTTAGTGCACTGTGCAACTGGAAATCGATGAAGAGGATTGTGGAAATACAGTGCGTGACCTGAAGTATGTGATTTTGCAACTAACGCGCAGTCATGCCCAGCAGCATATGTGAGATGTGTTTGCAATTCTCTTTCACATAGAGGGGGTTCAGAGAAGGTTCACCAGACTGATTCCTGGGATGTCGGGACTTTCTTATGAAGAAAGACTGGATAGACTCGGCTTGTACTCACTGGAATTTAGAAGATTGAGGGGGGGTCTTATAGATACTTACAAAATTCTTAAGGGGTTGGACAAGCTAGATGCAGGAAGATTGTTCCCGATGTTGGGGGAGTCCAGAACAAGGGGTCACAGTCTCAGGATAAGGGGGGATTCCTTTAGGACCGAGAAGAGGGAAACATTCTTTGCACAGAGAGTGGTGAGTCTCTGGAATTCTCTGCCACAGAAGTTTGTTGAGGCCAGTTCATTGGCTATATTCAAGAGGGAGTTGGATGTGGCTCTTGTGGCTAAAGGGATCAGGGGGTATGGAGAGAAGGCAGGTGCGGGATACTGAGTTGGATGATCAGCCATGATCATATTGAATGGTGGTGCAGGCTCGAAGGGCCGAATGGCCTACTCCTGCACCTATTTTTCTATGTTTCTATGTCCTGTGAATGGAAAAGTACACCTATGCAGACCTGGGCATGGCAGTGCAGCACTACTAGTCATGTTTAAGGTTACTCCCTAAATCGGGACAGCCAAGTTCAGAGCAGATGCAATAACTAATCCTCATATCTTTCAGTTTAGAAAGATCTGTGGCTTAGTTACAAAAAAAACACAAAGTAATGGAGTACCTCAGAGGGTCAGACAGCATCTTTGGAGAACCTGGATAGGTGATGTTTCAGGTCTGGTCTCTCCTTCTGATTGTCGTGGAGGGGTCTGTGAGGGGGGGGGGGGGGGTGGAGGAAGCTGGAAGAGAGGAGGAGCAGGACAAAGCCTGGTAAGTGATAGGTGGATACAGGTGAGGATGTGTTGCACAACAACGTTGCAAAGGTCCACTTCATGAGCCAGACGTGTTCACGGACCCAAATGGCCCGGCCAATGGCCTTGTAAATTGAACCTTAAAATGCGTGAGCATCAAAATAAACAAGGGGGAGCTGAAGGCCATGTAGCAGAGAGGAAGACGAAAGATACCCAGAGATAAAGCAAGAACATTATGGCTGGTGGGATTGCTCTACTGGGAGCCAACTTAGGATTCAGAAATCAAAGGTGTAAAGGAACTTGGGAATGCAGGTGCAGGATTCCCAAAAGGTTAATTTGCAAGTTGAATCGGTAGTAAGGAAGGCAAACGCAATGTTAGCATTTATTTCACAATGACTAGAATATAAAAGCAGGGATGTAAAGCTGAGGCCATATTTGGAGTATTGTGAGCAGTTTTGGGCTCCATATCTGACGAACAATGTGCTGGTGTTTGCGAGAGTCGAGAGATGGTTTACGAAAATGATCCTGGAGATGATTGCGTTAACATACGATGAGTGTTTAGATAAATCAGAATCAGAATCACACTTTATTTGCCAAGTATGTTTTGCAACATACGAGGAATTTCATTAGCCAGGTCAGTCATACAATTAAAAGTAACAGATCACTTCAAAAACACATTTTAACATGAACATCCACCACAGTGACTCCTACACATTCCTCACTGTGATGGAAGGCGAAATAAAGTCCTTCCCTTAGTTCTTCCTCGGTCGTGGGTTTTGAGCCCCCGATGGGACGATCGTGATTCCCGTAGCCAGCGGCATTCGGGTCCTCCGCGTCAAGGCGATCTGCTCCCGCATCGAGGGGATGTCAGCTCCCCCGTGCTGGGCGATCGAACCACGCGTTGGGGCTAGTGAATCTTCCGCGACATTGGAGCTTCCCGACTAGCCTCACCTGAGACTGCGAGCCCTTGATGGTGATTCCGCGGTGGTTACGGTGGGAGCGATCCCAGACAAGGGATCAGCTCCGATGTTAAGTCCGCGCCCGGTGGAGGGGCTCACGACAGTCCGAGGAGGCTTCCAGCTCCATCGATGGAGGGCCGCAGGACCAAGAGAATGTGATCCGAAAATCAATCACATCTCCGGGAACGTAGATCTCCGGGAACGTAGAACTTGCCTTCTTGAGAGTAACAATATCCCTTTATTAACATGGAGACCAGATTTAGTCACTGCTCCCGTGCAGAGCACTTAGGTTCCATACATATTCAATAAAACTTCTCCTTGTTTCATTTCTGTCAAATTAAGCCCAAAACGTGCATTAATTTTATGATCTAATTAACCTGTGCCAAATTATTATTATATTCCGTGAACATCAGTGGTCAATGCACCGAGCCCCTGTCCAATTATTTGCCAAGCTGCAGAGCTGCCCTTTACCCTTCCTGTCCCCTTTTTGGAGTACCTAAAACCTGACACCTGTTTCCTGTCTCGACTAGCATTGAATTTAATGAAACATCCTCTGCACTCTTTTAAAAAGGCCTTTTGAAAATCGAAACTCCTTGTATCAGGCATTCTTGGGCGAGTATATTAAAAGTGATGTATCAGTTTGCATGCTTGTTAAAGTGACTGTCCTCGAGGCTTGAGATGGTGTTCTGCTTAAGTCCTTTGGCATGAGCTGAAAAATTACCTCATATCGATTGGAAACAAAGTGAATAAAAGTGCTGTTTTTTTTTAAATTGTAGGTACTAGAGTCTTTAATAAAAGCAAAAAAATGCTGGAAACGCTCAGCAGGTCAGGCAGCATCTGTGGAAAGAGAAGCAGTTAATGTTACAGACCCAAGTGCCAGAGAATAACATAATTGTTTACCTGAGGTTTGTTTGCTCTCCCTGGGTTCCAAATATTCTCAGTCAAAAGATTTTTGTGAGAATGCAGCTTTGTGCATAAACCATACCTCAATAACATAAGCTTGCATTTATTTATGGTACCATTCGCAAGCTCAGAATGTCCCAATGCTCCTTATCACCACCTAAGTACATGTGTGAAATGTAACAATTGAAGGAAACAAGACAGTCAATTGTGTTCATTCGAGGCCCCCAAATGACAATGCAATGATGATCAGCTAATTGTCTCCTTTAATAATGCCGGGTTAATATTGGCCAAGACAATATCCTATTACCGAGGGTCATGATGAAACAAATTGTCTAAAATCCAGCACTGTGCACATTTCATTCCAGGAGCTTGTTTTAATTAGGCCAACAAAGAAGGGCAGCTGGCAACCTTGATAAACTCCCCAGTTCCACATTGCAGCATTACTCTCGTACACTGGATTATGTAAATGTACGACAATTCTTTTTAGCCAGTTTGCAATCTGTCTTCCTGACACTAAATCCAGTTGAGGGATCGTAAGTGGGCGACCTATTCTTACCCAATGCTTGGTAGAAAGCCAAAACAAGAAATTATGAGAGAATGAGTCTGCCAAAGGAAGGAATATTTACATTTATATAGTGTCTTTTTCATCCTCAGAATGCACTAAAGCCCTTTATGAACAATCATGTATTTTTGGTAGGGCTGTTACTGTTGTCATGTAGGAAGCTGTGCAAATGAGCCCCAGAGCCTTCAGCATTGAAATGACGGTGCCCTAATTGACAGCTACGGAGAAAACAAGCCAGCATTCATCCTAGTTTTGTACTGGGGATTTTTTATGAAATAGTCCTTTCATGAGACTCTTGTTGTCATTTTCCGATTATCCCAGAGGACTGTCACATGACACATCTTGTACAATTACTATCGAGCGATACTCTTGAGCAGGACCTGAAAATTGCAATCAAAGGTACTTGCTTGCCTGTGAGAGTCTGAAGAAGGGTCTGAACCAAAAACATCACCTATTCCTTTTCTCCAGAGATGCTGTCTGACCCACTGAGCTATTACAGCTTTTTGTGTCTATCTTCGGTTCAAACCAGTATCTGCAGTTCCTTCCTCCAATATCTATCCATTTCCCTCCACTGATGCAATCTGACACCCCTTGGGTAGGCGTTGGGGGGCGGGGATGGGAGGGGGGGCATGTGTGTTTGGGGGGGGGGAGTGGGGCGGGAAATGTGTGTGTGTGTGGGGGGGGGGGGGGGGGGTTCCTTATTCAAGATTCCAACATCTACAATCTCTTGTGTTTACAATGAAAATTCTGATAGATTCTATTCAGGGCAAAGGCTACATAAGAAAAAACAAAATATTTAAATTCTCCGGAGATTCCACAATTGTTCTTTACTTTTGTCTGTTCACTAATGGCTGGCAAGACCAGCATTAATTGTCTATCCCTAACTGCCCTTGGGAAGGTGGTAGTGAGCTACCTTCCTGAACCGCTGCCATCCTTCTGGTGAAGGGGCCCCACAGCACTGCTGGAGAGGGAGTTCCAGGATTTAAACCCAGTGAATGAGGAACATCAGCATATTTCCAAAGCAGGTTGTTGTGTGGACGGTGACTCACCCGAAAAGGCTGCTGGAATCCCTGCATGGAAGTGATAAAAGAGATGTCGGGGCAGGTGTTGCATATCCTGTAATTGCAGGGGAAATGCTCAGGGAAAAGGTAGGTTAGGTTGGAAGGGATGAGAGCTGCAGGAGGTGCAAGTTGAAGGAGTTGCAGATATAGTGGTAGCTTCTTGGGCAGTTGATGGAAAACTGGGTGGTAGAGGTAAACAGGGAAATTAGTGAGGACTTGATGGACCAAGTAGTTAGTTCTGTTATAACAAAATGAGCAGATTCTGGGATCTTGCAGGTATAACCTGTCCCCACTGACAACTGTATATCATTCGTCCCATCATTAATATAGCACACCTTACCTGGTCTGGTCTGTGAGAAGGACTGGCTCATGAAGGCCTGTTATACTTGTGTCGAGTATATTTATTGCTGTAATGCAACATTCTAGCAACCCCATGAAACAGCACTAGGCACAAATATGAGCTGCTAATACTTTGAGTTGCACACTCTTTCGTTCTAATCCTAAGTTGATTGCAACCTCTTTCTAATTTCAACCTCTATAAACCTGTAAAAAGTTGTTTGGATCAGAGCTGTGATAAAATATTAGTTTAAAATAACCTGCAAATACCATCTTTTAGCAGCACTTCAAATGCTCTGTTGCTGAAATTAATATTCTCAGTAACCAGTCCATGTCTGGAATGGAAGTTTGATATAGTATTCTTCGTTCCACAAGGACACACCGTCCACTTCTTCCAGTTCAAATGCCGGTGAACTGTGAAGTTGGTTTGAGTACATGTACAAGATATTGCCAGAAGCATCACATCATCCTTGTAGATGGGCACACTAGCATAGTGGTTAATCTAGTAATTCAGTGGTTTAGACTAATGAACCAGAGATGAGAGTCTCAGGTCCCCCAGTGGCAGATGAAGAATATTAAATTATGTTAATTAAATATATCTGGAGCTGACAAAAAAATGCTTGCATCTATCAGGGTGACCATTAAACTAATGGAGTGTTGGAAAAGTCCATCTGATGTTCTTTGGAAAAGGAAATCCATCACTCTTACCTGGTCTGGTCTGTGTATGACTGCACAGGCAGTGTGATAACTACCCTCGAAAACTGCCCAGCAAGCCACTCAGTTGAATCAAACTGCTGCATCAACGTGTAATAAGAATAAAACCAGATGGATCACCCAGCATCAACCTGAGCATGGGATTTAGAAAGAACAAAGGATGCCCAGTTAAATGACCTTTGCAAAGTCATCCTCACACACATCACAAACCTTGCACCTGAATTGGTGAGAGCTCTCTCGCAAATGCATTGTAGTCCTGTTCACACAATCAGTTAGAACCATAGAGAGCGCAGCAGAAAAACAGGTCATTCTGCCCATTGAGACTGCACTGACTACAACACACCTAGTTTTGCACTTACCTTGCCTCCGACCCATTTCATTCTCTCCATGATCCCATCTACTCACTCCTAGATTCTACCACTCATCTACAAATCGATAATGGCTGATCTGCTTATCAACCTGTATGTTTTTAGGATGTGGGAGTTCCTGGGGGAAATCCACTTACAGACGACATGCCAGACTTAGTAAGTAAGTAAGTAAATTTTATTTATATAGCACGTTTAAATCAACTCGTGTTGAAATCAAAGTGCTTTACATAGAAGAAATAATTAAGTTTCCGTACATCAATTGAAAAATTAAATAAAAGAAAAATGACACAACACATTATAGCATTCAACATGAACGTCCCCCCACAACAGAATCAAAATTTTCCACTGTGGGGAAAGGCATCAGAAAGTTAAGTTCTCTTCCTCTGTGATCACCCGAGGTTGGGGCCTATTTGTGGCCTCCACAGCCAGTCCGATGTTTTCAGGCCCTCTTGCCAGGAAGATGGAACTCCGGCGTCGGGTGAACACTCCTCAGCAGCTTGGAAATGTCTGGAGTGGCCACTTCCTCCCCGGAGACAGCGGCACCCGAAGGCCACAGGCCGCACTGGTTGGAGCTCCATCTCTGGCAATCTCGGATCCCAGGCTCCGCGGTGTTTTAAATCCAGCGCCGCCCGCGGCTGGACTTCTGCAGCCACAGCTCCTCGGATGTTGGAGTCGGCGGTCACAGCACTCCGGAGCTTACCACACAGACTTTTCTGTTAACATTCTTATGCCCACCAGCAGGAGAGGCCACTCAAGCGGGGCCATGACAGTAAAATACAGGTGCGTGGGAGTAGCCCTCAGAGTCTGCATCAGTGACTACAGACCCCTGGAATTCATGTGGCATCAGGTCAAATGTGGGCAAGGAAACTCCTATCACCCAATGTTCTCCCTCAGCTGACCGGTCAGTGTTCCTCCATGCTGAAAAACACTTGCAAGAAATATTGTAGCTAGGAGGGAACAGAGTATATTCAATGATGGGAACTTCAATATCTGGGAGCTCCTCCACTGACTGAATTAGTGGAGGATATAGTACACCAACGAGGAAGCCAATAACAGGTTTAATCATGTTCATAGATTCTAGGAGCAGAAATAGGTCATTCGGCCCATCAAGTCTGCTCTGCCATGCAATCATGGCTGATCTATCTTTCCCGCTCGACCCCATTCTGCTGCCTTCTCCTCATAACCCCTGATACCCGTACCAATCTCCGCCTTGAAAATATCCCTTGATTTGGCCTCCAAAGCTGTCTGTGGCAATGAATTCCACAGATTCACCACCATCTGACTAAAGAAATTCCTCAGCATCTCCTTTCTGGAGGTATGTCCTTTTATACTGAGGCAATGGCCTCTAGATTCTGGTTAGAGAATTCCACAGATTCATCCTGCAGCACTGAGTTACCATTGCGGAGCGGACGATGCCTTATCGGGATCGCCGTGTGGAGTTCGGAGTGTTGGGCCTGCCGACATTAACATCGTGGAGCTGTGGTCTGCAGAGCTTCCAGCCACGGGCGGTGCTGACTTTAACATCGCAGAGTCCTGGGACCTCTTGTCGGGGGTCGCCAGTGTTCAATCTCCGCCCAGCTCGGCCTGTGGACTTCGGGGAACCGCGGTCTCCAGTAGGAAGTGGCCTATTCGGAAAGTTCAAGCTGCTGAGAGTGTTCTACGTTCTGACGCCGGAGCTCTGGTCATCCCGGCGAGAGGACCTGAACGCCCCGATCATGGGTGAACAAAGAGGAAGAGGACTGAACTTTATTGCCTTCCCTCACAGTGGGAAACATTGATTCCGCTGTGGGGGGGGGGGATGTTCATGTTAAATACTATCGTGTATTGTGTTACTTTTATTTGTATGGCTCTATGGTAGTTCAAATCTCACTGTACCAATTGGTGCACGTGATAATAAATGTCTCTTGAACTCTCTTGAACACTTGAACTCTTGCTCTGTGATAAACTCCTGCAAACCTCTATCTAAAATGACTGTCTCTAATCTTGTAAATATCTCCCCTTATTTGAGGGTCTCCCACCCAATTCTCCTGCCTTCTCCCCATAACCCCTGACCTCCATACTAATCAAGATGTATGTATATGTCTAATACTAATAATGAATAATATTGCATTTCACAATGTTAAGAGACAATAACATAAGCAAGGCAAAAGCTAGCCTTGTGAGGAGAGTCTATCACTGATGAGCTGGGTTAAATGAAAGATTGGAGTGTGTGGTTATAGCCTCCAAGAAAAAAACCTACAATGTTTTTAATATGAAAGTAATAGCAGAAGGCAGAGGAGTCTGCCTTCTCATGGGGTATGGTGTCCATCACCAGCATTGATGGCTGGTAAGGTTTAGAACAGGAATGTGAGGCCACAGTTATAGAGAGGCTGAATGTGGTTACAACCACTTTCTCACTTGGAGGGTGAACAATAACAAGGAATGGTTGGATCAAATGGCTTTGTTGTGCAAAGTAACTATTGTAGCGCTAGAGCAGCTTAATTCAAAGGCTTTACGTGGTTTATCAAAGGCAGTGGTTGAGATATTAAAGTGGTCCCATTAAAGTGGTTCATTTTAAGGGATGGATTCTGTCCAATAATGTAAGCTGCATAAGAAAAGACAACACATTGCACACAAGTTGCAAATTAATACCCTCGAGTGTTAATTAGGACAATGGAAATAGATGCTTTGAGTGGCATTCCACTGGATCCTTTGAGGGTTGTTCCCCTCAGAATCATTTAGTCCAAATTTATCATCCATGCTTTTTGCAAGACCTGAGTTCATAACAGGAGAAGAAAGTGCAGGCATATGATCTTAACTTTACTACAGGAAAAAAATGGGTGATTAAACAATGCAGCAAAGTCTTGTTGAAAGTTAACTGACTTCTCAGCAATTGGTCTGAATTTTATATATTGTTTAAATATATTAATATGATATATTATTTAAAATATATTTTTTAACTTAATAAGATCTAATTGCTGTTTAGCCAGGAGTTTTTTAAAATCCTATTTCTCTACAGTGTGTGTGATTGACATCCCCTCCATTACCATAACTGTTAGCAGGTAAAGGGAGGCTTTTAAAAGAGATGAGATGAGAGAGATGCATTTATTTGTCACTGTGCCAATTGGCACAGCGAAATTAAATCGCCATACAGCCATACATTAAAAAAATAAAAATAAAAAAAAATAAAGAACACAACATGGAGTAGATAGAATTCAACATAAAACATCCCCCCACAGCAGGGTCAAAATGTCCTACTGTGTGGGAAGGCACCAAAGTCAGTCTCTTCCCCTGATGTTCCCCACTGTTCCACCGTGGTCGGGGGCCTCCCCGAGCCCCCTGCAGTCGCCGCAACGGGCGGCCCGGTGTTCAGGCCCGCTCCCCGAGGTGATGTAAGTCCGATGTCGGGGCTGGGGGACATCCTCAGCTGCCTGGACCCCGAGTCGGCCCCCTCCTACCGGAGTCCGGGGCTCCCAAAGTCCACTGGCCGCGCCGGGAGGAGACACAACGCTGGAGGCCCTCGGCAAAGGGCCCCAGGACTCCACGATGACGGTGAGCGCCGCCCGCGTTGGGAGCTCTCTAAACCAGAGCTCCACGATGTTGGAGCGGCGGCCCAACGCTCCGGAGCTCCAACGGAAGTGAAGGAGTGAAAAAGTGAAGGAAGGAGAGTTCAGGGCCAACAAGTTCTTGTTATAGTGAAGAACAAGGCTGGCAGCATTGAGGAATCTGACTGACAAGTTATGTTGAGGCTGATGTAGGACAAAGCAGAAAGTGCTAGTCAGGTATAGGCAGCTGGGATCAAGCAAAACACTTGACCAGTTCAAAGGATGTAGAAATATACTTAGTTTAGTTTGGTTCAGTTTAGAGATATTGCGCGTAAATAGGCCCTTCGGCCCACCGGGTCCACGCCGACCAGCAATCCCCGCATATTAACACTATCCTACACACACTGACAATTTTTACATTTTTACATTTACCAAGCCAATCAACCTACAAGCCTCGCATACTTTTTGGAGTATGGGAGGAAACCGAAGATCTCAGAGAAAACCGACGCAGGTCACGGGGGGAACGTACAAACTCTGTGCAGACAGCACCCGTAGTCAGGATTGAACCCCGGTCTCTGGCGCTGCAAGCCCTGTAATGCAGCATCTGTAAGGCTGCGCCACCATGCTGCCCCTTAAGGAAATTAAGAGGCAACAAGGATATATCTACAATTAGATATATTAGGAAGATAGGTTAAAGGAAGGGTGAAAGCTTACATGAATATGTGCCTTTATTTACTGTGGAGAAGGTAATTGAAACCATGGAATTCAGGGAAGTGGTCCCTTCAGGATAAAGTATTGTTCATTTTAAGGGATGGAACATCCTGAAACATATTGCTATTATGAAAAAGGAAGTGATTGTAGTCTTGAGGTGCATAAAGGTGGATAAGTCCATGGTGCCTGCCCAAGTTTATTCAAAGATGTTGTGGCAGGTTGTGGAATACATTTTTGGGACCTTAGCAAATGTTTTTGTAGCCATGGATGAGGTACCGGGAAATTGGAGGATGGGTAATGTTGTGCCTTTATTTAAGAAGGGCTGGAAGGGAACAATAGGCCAGTGAGCCTAATAACAATGGTGGGTAAGTTACTGGAGGGGATTCTGAGAGACAGGATATATCTGCAATTGGATAAACAAGGACTGAGTAGGAATGGTCAGCATAGCTTCGTGCATGGGAAGTTGTACTTCAGAAATGTATTGAGTATTTTGCAGCAGTGACCAGGAGGATTGATGAGGACAGGGTGTATAGTGTTGTACAGATAGAGTTTATTAACAGGGTCTCTCATGGTAGATTGACCCTGAAGCTGAGATCACATGGGATCCAGGGTGAGCTAGACAATTGTATACAACATTGGCTTGGTAGAAGGAGTCAGAGGGTGGTAATGGAGGATTATTTTTCAGGTTGGAAGCCTGTGACCAGTGGGGTACCATAAGGATCAATGCTGGCTCCTCCATTGTATATCATGAATGTCAATAATTTAAATGAGAATGTAAGTTGCAAGATTAATAAGGTTGCAGATGATACCAACATTGGTGGTGTCGTAGACAGTGAGGATGGTTATGTAACATTTCAACAGGATCTAGATCAGCTGAGAAAATAGGCTGATAGACAAATACAGTGATGTATTTTGAAAAGTGAAAGCAGGGCAGGACTTACACAGTAAATGACAGTTCCCTGGAGACTATTGGATAACAGAGAGAATTAGGAAGTACAAGTACATGTTTCCCTGAAAATGGTGACACAGGTAGACAATGTCGTGAAAAAGGATATAGCACGATTGCCTTAATTGAACGACGCGCTGAGGTTTTGGGACGTCATGTAACAACTGTATATGATGTTGGTGAGACTGCATGTGGATTACTGTGTGCATTTCTGATCGCCATACTACAAGGAGGCTTCCTCTGGAAAGTGTGCAGAAATATTTTCCAGGATCCTGTCTGGTTAGGAGTGCTTGAGTAATAAGGATGAAATGGATAAGCTGGGACTGTTTTATCTGGAGTGAAGTAGACTGGGGGAAGACCTTACAGACGTTTATAAAATCATGAGGGGCATGGATAGATGGATGGTCCATCCCATGGTTTTTTCCCATGGCAGGGGAGTGAAAAGCTAGTGGGCATAGATTTAAGATAAGAGAAAGAAATTTTAAAGGTCACTTGAGAGGCAAATTTTTCACAATGAGGGTGGTGCATGTATGGAATGAGCTGCATGAGGAAGCTGTGGAGGCAGATACGATCATCACATTTAAAAAACATTTGGATATGTTCATGGATAGGAGAGGTTTAGAGGGATGCAGGCCTAATGCAGGTAAGTGGGACTAGCTCAGGAAGACACCTTGATTGGCATGGTTGAGTTGGGCTTGTTTCTGTGCTGTATATCTCTATGATGCTATTAATGATTCAATCTTTCCCGCTTTAATGAAGGTGACGTACAGGCTACTCTAAAAACACCTCCTAAATCTGCAACTTCTATTGCTAAGAAGGACAAAGGCAACAATGCATGGGAACACCACCACCTGCAGGATCCCCTTCAAATCATGCACCATCCTGAAGGGAAATATATAAATGGGGTTAAATCCTGATATTCCTCCCCAAAAGCTCTGTGCGACTGCTCTCACCAGAAGACATGCAGGGGTTCATCAATGCAGCTCACCATCACAAGGGCAATTAGGAATGAATGATAAATGCTGGTCTTATCAACAACCATGCATCTCTATGCATTAACAGAACAAAAAGTACTGGAAATGTCAGAGTTGAAAATGGTTGTGCTGAGATTTCAACTCATGATTCCAGACAAGTTGTTCTAATTGCATGCTCTTTCTTTGAAAGAGCGATTTAACTAAAACTTTGCGATAGTTCTTTTTTCCCAATTGTCCTATATCTTACCCCTGGAACTTAATAAATCATTATGAAGCTGTCTTTCAAGCATTACATCTTGTTATGCAAAGAGACAGTCAGAGACTGTACAGTTAATATGGGAACCACTCATGTACGCAAAAACAGCCTTTAAATGGCTTCCAAATGTATTGCTGTGTACTAGCACTGATTGGTTCTGACATCACAACGTAGAGCTATGAAAACAAACCCTGTAACACTGCTGGTAACTGTGATATCATTTGCAGCACGGAGCCACTTGACAGAAGCAATAAACAAAAATGATCCTTGTATTTAGCAAAGCCTAGCAGGTGATTGGTGGTTGTGGGTAGATGTGCAGATTAGTAGGTTAATTGCCTCTTATGTTGGTGACTGATGGGATCTGGGGCCAGGTTGTTGGGAATGTGTGGGGAGGAAAATTGGGTTTAATGTAGGATTGTTGTAGATGGGTGTTCGATGGTCACATGATTCTAGTCTGCCAAATGCCTGTTTCTGTGCTGGATGACTGTGACTCCATGGTCACATTTGATGGGCTGTCATGTACTATCTTACCATAAAAAAAGTATGAAAAAACAACGTATTTGGGGATACTTTTTCATATCTGCGAGTTTGCTTAGAACAATTAAAGCACATTCAAGCTTTGGATCTGAGTACCTTTCATCCATGATTTATTCGAAAATTAAGGAAAATAGCAGAAAATGCTAGAAACACACATAAGTTCAGTGTTTCTGTGAAGAGAGAAACAAATGAACATTTCAGAGCAGAGACTCATCAATACTTCATGTTGCATCATTTTCTGTATTTTAAAGCGCATTGAACATGTTTTCTATGAATCTAGGGGGCGCCGTCCTGTATGGTATGGCTGCCCAGTCTGCAGCTGTATGTTTTTCACTCTTTTCTTTATTTTTAGTGAGTTAAAGTGTTTTGTTTTTGGAGTTCTATTCTTTTTTATGTGGGGGGAGGGAGGGGGGAAGGGGGAAACTACTTTTCCTGGTCCCTACCTGGTCGGCGAGGCAGCTTTTCTCCGGGCTGCACTTTTGACCTGTCCTCGCGGCCTACCAGCAGGCCTGGAGCGGCGTTTCCTGAGGAGACCGCCAAGAACCTCAGCTTCAGCAGTGGCGGAGTGCTGGAGCGCCGTCACGGAGCAGGCGATTCCTTGCCTAGGTCGCCGCGCTGGAACTCCGGTGAGCTGAGACCACGGAGGAAAACATCACGGAGCTGCGGGTCTGTGGAGCGGCCAGCCGCGCTGAACTTCAACATCGGGAGCCAGTTGGGGAGCTCCATTCAGTGCGGCCTTGTTGGCTTCGGAAGCCGCGGACTCCGGTAAAGAAGCGGCTGTCCCAAGCCGCTGAGAGGATTCTCCCGACGCCGGAGCACCATCACCCGGCGAGAACGGCCTGGAACATCGGGCCTCCGTGAAGGCGACTGCGGAGGCCTCAATAGGCCTGACTATGCGTGGACAAGGGTTGGGGACTGGACATTGTGCCTTCCCACATAATGGGAACCATTGTGGGGGGATGTTTTTTTATGTTTAAATCTCTTTATTAGTGTTATGTCTGTATTCTTTTTTTATGTGCTGCATTGGCAAGAAACATTTCACTACACCAATTGGTGTATGTGACCAATAAACAAACCTTGAACCTTGAACCTTCACCACCATTCCAGACCATAACAACTCATCACAAATATTTAACTCGTGTTGTTGTTACCTTTCCTGTTTCAAAGCCCTTTGTTGTTTTGGACACTCTTAGCCGCATAGCCTTTCCTCATTCTCAAACCTCAACTTTCCTACTATGAACTTTTCAAAAACACATATTATCTTACCTTGTGCTGTCCTGAAGCTTTGAATGTGGAAGATGGAAAGTAGGGATTATCACAGCTGTATAGCAGGACAACATTTTGCCTTTTTACGTAAAATTTCCGGCAATGATAATTTTACAGTAAACAATAAAATGTTCGGTGCACAATAAACTTATGGATGGTTCTGATGTCAACATTTACTTCTGAGAGTTACTGATGGGCTGAAGCAGTTATGCTGAGTACAAAGTAGGCTTGACTTCTACTGACAATGAGGGTATTTGCTGGTGATTTATTGCTAGGCTCCAACCCAGTCTTCGAACAGTGTGCTAGCCAAACCTGAGGTTTATTTATGCCCAGATGGTGCATCAGCCTTGGACAGCTGGTTCACACTATGCTTCTGAATCCAAGACGTGTCCTGCTTACATTGTCATATCTGACCCAGTTCATTGGTTAACACGATGTGCTCCCTCACATTAATCCTGAAATGTAGGAAATCCATCATTAATAGATGAATGTTTTAGCCCTACTCTGAAAAACGAAATATGCAAAAAATATTCTCTCCAATCATTCTTTCAAGAGTTTCAATATTTTATAAATTTCAATGACTCCAATAACCTGTACAGTGCCACATTCATTGATTTTTTTTAAAAACGGGCAAGAAAAGTACTTTTTATTGCAGTAGGATTTTCTTCCTTATTACAACACAGGAGCCGTTCGGCTATCCAAGCCCAGCAGAGTAATCCCATCTATCCTATTCCCGCATTCCTAATTTTACTGTCATCCTGTGGGTCAGGCAGCATTCCTGGAGAAAAGATTCCAGTGCCAATCTTTTCACCAGTGATGTAGCTTGACCCACTGAGTTACTCCAGCATTTTGTGTCTATCTTAGGTGTAAACCAGCATCTGCAGTTCCTTCCAACACTTTTCGCTGTGATCTTACCCATCAGGCAGCAAAAGGCCAATTCACTGGATGTTTGCAAGAGAGAGTTAGATATGTCTCTGAGGGCCAATGGAATCAAGGGATATGGGGAGAAAGCAGGAACGGGATGCTGCTTTTGGATGATCAGCCATGATCATATTGAATGGTGGTGCTGGCTCAAAGGGCCAAATGGCCTACACCTGCACCTATTTTCTATGTTGATATGTTTTTCTGTTTCTACATGTCTATCTACTCCCTTTATGTGCTTCTGTCACTCACCAAGATCAGGGGTAATTTACAGTGGCCATTTAACAAACTAACTTGGCGGGGGGAAGAAGCTGGTTGGCATGAACAATGTACAAACTCTGTACCAAGAGCACCGGAGGTCAGGATCAATCTCTGGTCACTGGAGCCAGAGGCAGCAGCTCTGCCTGCTGAATACAGCGCTGCCCAAAGCCTGTACTTCACCCTGCCTCTGAGATTGGGAAAGCACTTATGGGAGAATTTGCAGTTGCAATGCCAAAGATTATGGTTATCACTGGATGAGTACAATATACGGTTAGATTTCTGTAAAGAGCCAGGCAAACATTGGACAAGAGGTCCACCTAAACTTTCCCATCGTGGTACGAGGAGTTAGCACATTCACCTAACAAGACACAAAGGCAAATTGAAGGAAAGAAAGAGATTGCATTAATGTAGTAACTTTCACAATCTGAATATGAACCAACTCACCTTACAACAAAAGTACAGGTACAATGTAGCAAATATTAGACTTGGGAGATACAGTGCGGAAACAGGTTCTTCGGCCCACCAAGTCCGCACCGACCAGTGATCACTCTGTACACTAGCGCTATCCTACACACTAGGGACAATTTATAATTTCACTGAAGCCAATTAACATCTTTGGAGTGTGGGAGGAAACTGGAGCACCCGGAGAAACCCACGTGGTCACAGGAGAATGTACAAACACCCATAGTCAAGATCAAACCCAAGTCTCTGGCACTGTAATGCACCAACTCTACCACTGCGCCACTGTGCCGCCCTAATTATCACCAATCTGTGCACAGAAAGCTCCTACTAACTGCAATGTGGATATCGCACAGCCGTGAAAGGTGTCATATAAATTCAAATTATTTTTGTTAGTTCCTGTTCAGAAAACCTTTCAAGGTGGCAGTAAACTTTCAAAAGAAGGGTGAAACTGAAAAATCAGATCAGTTAGGTCTATTTGGCAGGGTTCTGGAATAAACAGTCTTCACAAAAGAAGCTAAATGAAATGAATTAAGCTGACACCTCGTGACAAAATACGTTATAGAAAATAATATGATTTTTGTTCCTATCCAGACAAACCATAACCACCCTCCAGCAACATTCTCATTTGTGAGCTATGTCTGCTTCACTCCTGGGAGTAAAACAATGTTTCTCTGCCCTCTGAAATATATTGTCTTTTTATAGATTTCGGCAAAAGTATTTGCTTAAATGGGAAAACTATCTTTGTCCAGCAAAGGTTTATAAAATAGTTGGATACCAGATCGTTCAATATCTGCAATCAGTGAGATTATTCAGTTCAAACCAGATTGGTCCCAGCAATCCACAAGGAACATCTTACTGTGTCTTTCCTCCTTTACTGCTGTGCACTGCACTTTCTCACATTGCTCCTCACAAGCGAATCAGAAAATGTAGCAAGCGGTAGATCCCACAGGCAAAAAAATTCTTCCAGGCTCTTAGACAGTAAAATAGACGAGTTAAGGCAGGGTATTCCTGTTTTCATGTTTTTGTTCAGCAAACACTTCATGTTTGTTGAGTATAGTATGGTTAACTGTTCAGTTTTGAAGAAAGTAGGTGAACTGCAGACCCAGTGATGTGCACAGCCATGATATTTACATTAATTGCTTGTCAGAAGACAGCTGAGAACTAAATGCAGGTGAATGACTTATGTGCTGAATCGCAAAGGGCAAGAGTTTGTTTGGTTTGTGGTGGTAAAAATGGAAGATACATGTAGACTCATGTCTGTGAGGTATATTAATAAGCTAAATGACTTGATTAAATCCGATAATATAACCATATAACAATTACAGAACAGAAACAGGCCTTCTCGGCCCTTCCAGTCCGTGCTGCCCATTCATTTTCCCCATGTCCCATCTACCTGCACTCAGACCATACCCCTCCATTCCCTTCTTGTCCATATACCTATCCACTTTACTTTTAAAAGTTAAAATCGATTCTGCCTCCACCAATTCTGCAGGAAGATCATTCCACACAGCCACCACTCTCTGAGTAAAGAAGTTCCCCCTCATGTTACCCCTAAACTTCTGTCCCTTAATTCTCATGTCATACCCTCTTGTTTGAATCTTACCTACCCTCAATGGGAAAAGCTTATCCACGTTAACTCTGTTTAACCCTTTCATCATTTTAAAGACCTCAATCAAGTCCCCCCTTAACCTTCTGCGCTCCAAAGAATAAAGACCTAACTTGTTCAACCTTTCTCTGTAACTTAGTTGCTGGGACCCAGGCAACATTCTAGTATATCTCCTCTGTACTCTCTCTATTTTGTTGACATCCTTCCTATAATTAGGCAACCAAAATTGTACACCATACTCCAGAATTGGCCTTGTACAATTTTAACATTACTTCCCTACTCCTATATTCAATGCTCTGATTTATAAAGGCCAGCACACCAAAAGCTTTCTTTACTATCTACATGCGATTCAACCTTCAGCGAACTATGCACAGTTATTCCTGGATCCCTCTGTTCCTCAGAGAGCCTGTTTACCATACCTTTTTTTCCATTTCTGTTTGTTTTAAATCAGAGCCTAGACCACCTTTGAAGTTAATTTTCTGCTAAAAATCCTGAATCTGCTTCATTACACATTGAATAGGGTTGAACCAAATTTCCTGCGATAACACACATTCTCCATTGTGGTCCTTCCTCGACTTCTCAATCCCTGCAAATCTAAATAAACAGGCTGGAGAGGAAATGGTCATTTAATAATAGTGTTACAAATGACATTGTCTTTAGCTCCCTCTAGAATGGAATATGCTCATTTGGTGGTCTCAGATACTCTTTCCAATTCATCTCCAAAATCTCGGCCAGCACCTTTCAGTGATAAATGTTACTGTCTTATCAAGGTCAGTCGGAAAAGCCCTTTTGCATATCCCATAAATTTTACCCATGTGCCATTGATATGAGATTAATGCAATGGCGTTGAAGCAAGCACTGAGGCTTGTCTTAATTATGCTAAGGTTGCTGGTTCACGTTTCTCTTCATCTGTCTCTTGCTTTAGGGAACACTAAACATTGTGTCATTATATTGTCTATTCCACCATAATGGCAGCCTCATTTACAAAGTCATCAGATGTCTTATGACCTGTATCATCTAATAAATAAGGAAAATAATTTCAAACATGCCGGGGACTAGTGCAATAAGTTGACATATTGTCGCGACCTTGGAGCATGTTACAACACAGACAGACCGTTACCAATTCTTTTTCTGGAAGGTTTGGTGATGATAGCACTCCTCGTGGTGTTTCACAAATGCTGACATTCTTAGCTGTGTGGGTAAGGCAATAAGCTCGGTATCTCACGATAATTTTTAGCAGCTGCTTTTAAAGGGCATGCTTTAAAAAAATCTTGTCTGTTGAAGTGCATGGACAGGGCTGTGGGGAACAATTATAGTTGTAAAGCAGTGTATCCACTATATTACTCCATCGTTGGTTCTATTGTTCCAGTATTTCCCCGACCAGCACTTTTTTCTGAGCATTTTGGTCTCTGTTTGGTTCTGAATGTAACATCATGTCGAGTTGAAACAAAGGAGCACTGAATACAAGCCCCTTGGTTCAGTAACCAAGGGACAGATGACTAATGATCTCTGTTCTTGCTCGCAATCCCCGTACATATATTGCGTACATAACTCTGTTTCAAGGATACTGAATTGCGGGTATGGTTGTTTATGGATTTATGATGGATTTATTCATTTAAGGTTATTAATAAAGGAGCTAGGCTTTTGGGATTTATGGCCTTGGGCAACTTTGGGCAAAAATAGGTGGCAGAATGGTGCAAAGAGTGCTGCTGCATCAGACTTCCCACATCCCATAGACATGTGGATAGACACAAAATGCTGGAGTAACTCAGCAGGACAGGCAGCATTTCTGGAGATAAGGAATGGGTGATGTTTTGGATCGAGATCCTCCTTCAGACTTCTCCTTCCTTCTTTCCTTCTATCCAGAGATGCTACCTGAGTTACTTCAGCATTTTGTATATATCGTTGGTTTAAACCATTTAAACCAGCATTCTTACCAGAAACATGTGGGTTCACAGGTAAGTTTGTCTGTGTGAATTGCCCCTAGTGTGCAGATGAAAGTCATATGCTGAGATAATAATATTGTGGGCTTGTCTACTCTGGAGTTTAGAAGGAAGAGAGGGGCTCTTATTGAAACATATAAGATTGTTAAGGGTTTGGACACACTAGAGGCAGGAAACATGTTCCCGATGTTGGGGGAGTCCAGAACCTGGGGCCACAGTTTAGTAATAAGGGGTAAGCCATTTAGAACAGAGATGAGGAAACACTTTTTCTCACAGAGAGTTGTGAGTCTGTGGAATTCTCTGCCTCAGAGGGCAGTGGAGGCTGGTTCTCTTGATACTTTCAAGAGAGAGCTAGATAGGGCTACAAGATAGTGGAGTCAGGGAATATGCGGAGAAGTCAGGAACGGGTTACTGATTGGGGATGATCAGCCATGATCACATTGAATGGTGGTGCTGGCTCAAAGGGCCGAATGGTCTACTCCTGCACCTTTTGTCTATTGTCTATTGTCCATTGAAGGCTGGAGACCAGAATGGAGGGAAGTTGATGGAGGTGTGAAGAGAAACTGGATTGGTGTAGGTGGATGCCTGATAGCCTGCATCGACCTAATAGATTGAAGGTCCTCTTTCTGTGCTGTATAATCATGGCATATAGGGGGCTGTCAGTAAAGTTAGAGGAGGGTGTTTGATAATGAACGCACCAGGCGATTGGCTCCGGTTTCCTAGATTTTGCACGTCATCCCATTTTCCGGAATGATGAAGCCGACACTTTAATGGAAGTGAGATTAAAGTGCATGTGTGGCAATTACAATATTGATGTAAATGAGATTATGTTGCATAAATACTTGGGCTACCACTGTGTAGCTGAGTCAGAACCATAGCTGATGTCACAGCAAGGAATTTAAGTGTGAATGCTTTTACAGATGGTGTTAAATACCTGCACAGAAACAGATTCAGCTTAATTATTATTTTGGGGGAGAGAGAGAGTGCGTCCATATCCTTCAGTTCTCTTCCTGTATATATCCCTGTTTTACAGTTAAAATAAAGAATAATTTGTTGCACAGTTTTTCAAGTTCATGACTGCTGCACATTCTGAAAAAATAATTGGTAAGATGCTTTTTATCAACAGAATATATATTTTATTTACAGACCAGCGAAGACCAGTTGTGCCAATTAATGCAACAACTGTATGAGGTGTAGAGTGCAATAAATTCCAAATTATTGTAAGGTCGGAGGGCGAAGATTTAGTCTCAAGTGATATTGCTGAAACTCGTTATCTTATTGTTGTTTGTGGAAGCTTGCTGTGTACAAATTGGCTACTGCATTTCATACACTTCTTGGTGAGGCCTGGTGAGACTACTTCTGGAATATTGTGCACAGTCTGGTCTTCCTACCCAAATAAAATGTACATTGTTTTAGAGAGAGTGCAAGAAAGGTTCACCAAATCGATTCCTGGCATGGCAGGACTGTCATTTGGAAAGAATTAAAGCCGTCTGGGCTTATACTAATAAAAATATAGAAACATAGAATATAGGTGAAGGAGTGGGCCATTCGGCCCTTCGAACCAGCACCGCCATTAAATATAATCATGGCTGATCATCCAAAATCAGTACCCCATTCCTGCTTTTCCCCCATATCCCTTGATTCCGTTAGCTATACTCACTAGAGTTGAGCAAAATGGGAGGCGATGTCATTCAAACTGTGTAAATGTTCTAGGGGTCTTTGCAGGGTTGAGGTGGAGAGGCCCCTTGCTTATCATTGTATGTACTCATAATTTATGCATAAACATAGGAGGCATGATTAAGACGTTTACAAATGATGAACATAATCAACAGTGTGGTTGATAATGTGGAAGAACAATCTTGAATGGATGAAGGCAGGAGAGGATTGATTGGGTCAACACAAAAGGAACAAATAAAATTCAGTCCCAGGAAGTGTGAGGTCATGCCGTTGGAGAGAGCACAGGGACTACTTCTGTGGTCCCAGACTGAAGTGCAGAGGATCTGATGCATGCTCTCAGATCCCTGAAGGTCAGGCCAATAAGGTGGTCACTTCCTCTCTCCGACGGGATTTCTGCAACATCCTCTCTCGCTACATTCCTTCTCTCCAGAGATGCGGCCTGTCCTGCTGATTTACTCCAGCTTTTTGTGTCTATCTTCAGTTAGAAGGACTGTGGGACACTTCCATTTATTGCTGTCAGAGCAGGGAGGTTATGCTAGAATTTTATAAACCAGTAATTAGACCACAGATGAGTATTATTCTGGTACATTATACTACTAGAACGATGTGTTATCAGTAGGAGGCATGCAGAGGAGATTTTTGAGGATGTTGTCCTGGCAGGAGAATTATAAGAAGAGGCTGACTAAATTGGGTCTTTTTTTGGAACGTAGAATATGGAGGAGCATTTAATTACCATGCACACCATTTTGAGAACCCTGGAAACGTGAACAAGGAGGACTTACTTCTTTCTCAGAAAGGTGCAAGCAGGAGGTTTCCAGTCATGACCAGGTTCCATTCCTGGAAATTATTCATAACGCAAACTATTAATAAGCTGGAAATGAACAGAAACAGTGTGTGGGAGAGGATCACCGAAAGAGCTGTGATGCAAGAGTGAGCAGGTGTGGGATGCACGCTGTCTTCCGGCATCACGGACTCAGTGAGCGATCGACTCAGTGTGCCTCCAGGGACACACAGAAATGCCCTGTCCCAACGCAGCAGATTCTGTCTTCAGCCCCACAGCAGATGGCAAATCTACCTCCATCCACCCAACCAGTTTCCTAAACCTGCTGATCCTTATGCATGAGATTTCCATGTCGGGCATTCATAACATGAGCGACATCATCTTACAATAATTGAAAGAACGAATAGAAGGGAGTTGAGGAATCATCTTTTCACCCACATAAATGCAGGAGGGCTGAAACTCACTTTGTGTTGAGGCTCTGGAGACAAGAAACTTTGTTACATCTAAACGATGCCTGGCCAAGAATGTGAAGAGCAGCAAATCATAAGACTGCAGCCACAATGCTGGAAGTGGGACAAACCTAAACGGAATCACTTTTTGGCTAGCATTGTCACAGTGGGCCAAATGGCCTCCGTATTTCTTTGAATTCATACTCAACTAATTGGCGAACGATTCGCCAGCATCTGGTGCCTTTGATCGCTCGTGACAAGTGGCCTTCTGGGTAAAGCAGGATGAAGCTTGAAGCTCAGGAGTGCAAGGAACATTGAGTTATAATTTGCACATATAAATGTAAAAGAATGTATGCACAATTAAATAACATAATTATAAAGTTAAATTAAATATCCTGGGATTATGGATGTTGGTGTAACCTTTGCTATTTTAGAATCACAGTTATTATTGATACAAGTGAAACCGTTAACAGTCTATGACAATAGAACAGTTATTAGCCTCAGGATGAATATGGGGCTTTTGACTAATGAAAAACTAACTTAAAGACAATGTGGCTATTTAATATGTAGACGTTGCACTATTTCTTTGTGTTCCACATGTACTGATTATTGTTGGAGCACAAGGCAACATTTTTCAGTTCTCTCAGGCAACAGCAGGCAACAGCAGGGACCAGCTGCTCTTGTTTGCTGGTCAAGTCAACATTACATATGAGCTCAAAGAAAACTCAAGATTGCCAGAGTAATTCCACTCCCAGTCTATACTGCACAACTACGGTCCATTATCTTTTACTCAGCCAACCAAACATGAAATTATCGAAAGACGTGCACCTCGGTGGCAGGGTGGCACAGTGAGAGGAGCTGCATCCTCACAGCGCCAAAGTATGTGGTTCAATCCTGACCCCGGATGCTCCCTGTGTCCACGTGCCCCAGTGATCTTCCACATCCTTAAAGCACGCAGTCTGGTAGGTTAACCAGCCACTGTAGATTGCACTAGCATTTAGATGACTGATCGAATCTGTGGGGGAGTTGATTAGAATATGGGGAGAATAATAAATGAAATGAATGGGATTAGTACACAAGAGTGATTGATGGTGGATATGGAATTAGCGGGCTGGTAGGCCTGTTTCTGTGCTGTAGCTCTCTGTGTGAAGATGCAAGTAAAATTACAATGTTTAAAAGATATTTGGACTGGCACATGGATAGGAAATGTTTAGAGGGATATGGGCCAAACACAGGAAAATGGGACAATCTCAGAGTTCTTAGTCGGCCTGGGTAAGTCAGGCTGTTTGGCCTGTTTTCATGCTGTATAACTCTATGACACCATGACTCATTAAAAATATATCCACATTCCTCAAACACTACATAACATTTCATAAAAGAAAGCAAAGAAAAGGTAAAACTGGGCTGGCCCCTATGTTCTTTTTTAATGAAAATGGTGGGAAAAATTAGCCTGAAATGTTACCTTCAATAAAACTGAGAGTGGGGCACGAAAACACAAAATTGAACTTTGAAATTAGACTGTTGTCAGGAAGTTGCTGTACACAAGTGTTGGGTGCCTTGAAATCAACGCAGAAACAGCAATCTTTCTGGGTGGATGATGACATTGGATTATATGGAATATTCAGCAGAAGCAGGCCATTCAGCCCAACCAGTACACACTTCCCTCCTCACTAACAGCATTATTCTCTTCAATTCTTATCTAGTTTGCCCTTCACTGTGGTGTTCAACTGCTTCCTTTCCACATTTCCACTCTACAGAGCACAGTTGCCTCTGTATTTCCTATTTAATATTTTAATGAACATGATATATTGATGAGCTTGAGTTTTGTTCTTTCCCTTGTGCATAAACGTGCACGCTCTGTGTCTATTGTAAGCATCTGTGAATCTTAACCTCTTTTAGCCCTCCTCTCAAGATAAGAGCGTATCAGCTAATCTTTCTTTCTGGTAGGTATAACTTTGCAGGCTTGACTGTGTCTTTAGAACTGCCTGCTGTACCTTCCAGGGTTCAAATCTCCACCCTTCATCATCTCAAGGAAAGCTCCCACAAAATGTTTTTGAAATGTTTTGATTTGTCTAATATCTCCTACTTAAGAATCTAAGTCAAAAAGTAAAATGCCTTTGACCAAAGTGGTGAACGCCTTTCTCAAGTTTACACAAGCCATGAGAGAGAGAAAGGACCAGAGATATAGGATTTTCTAGAATGGCACAGTGGAATTATGTGGAGCGATCACTGAATATGATGTAGCACATTGAAGAAAACTGGGAATATTATTAGCCTGTTTTTTTTCCTAAGGAAAACAAAGGATTTGTTAGGTTGGAAAACTTCCCTTTTGTTTCTACAATCAAATCTGCATTGATCCTATTATTTTATGAGTGGAACAGCAGGAGATTAGCCCTACTGCAGTGGAACAATCAGTTTAGTAAATACAATAACCATTAATCGACTGCCCTGTGGGTATTATTAAAACTATTTAACATGGAGCAGACAAAGGCGTCATAGAATGTAATGTCTCCCTATTATCTGTTCAAAGGTCTTGGTGATGAAATAATGTTTAGTGAATAAATCTTTATGGACACTGCAACTGTGGCACAGATGGTTGCAATGAAACCTCAGTTGCGATTATAGCATTAATTAAAATGGGCTTTCATTTCAACCCTGGTGTTTCGTTTTTCTGTGCAAGTAAATGGATAAGTTCCACAATTTATGAGTTATCACCGTGGACCTGACCCACCACAAATCTGCACAGCAGTCTGAAACATTCACCAGTGTCCCTATTATTTAGCAATAATAATAGAACTGCCGTCATTTATTGATCAACCAAAACGAAATAGTTGCAGTTTTAAATGAGCAATACATAAATGCCATAAGCATTCTTGCCTCGCTGCATAAGCTGGATGTTTCTTGCGTCGCAGGGATAATTCAGAATTTCTCCACGCTTAATTCACCTGTAGGCGCTGCCACAGAATAAAGCTGCTTGCCGGGGATTTGATGAATGGCCGTGAAGTTGTAGCATGTTTCGGGCATCTGGGTGCCTGTCTGTTACACTACAACATTGCGAGCAGATGGCAGTCGTTTTGAGCTGCGGTGGTGCCTGTCAGTATCGGCAGGGGTTACTCTGTTATATTCCGCACTACGAAGACATAGTGAGCAATGGGGAACGCTGCAGTGTAGTGTGACAACAAATTGATTATCAGTGATTTCCATTGAGGGAGAAGCAAGCAGGCCGGTCCTTGCTGTTACTCAAATCCTCAAGCAGAGGGGAATCCCATTGACAGTGTTCCTTCAGAGTGAAGAAAGCTCGGATTTGGTTTGATGACATAGTATGTGCATTCTTTGGGGAGGAGGTGGGCAATGCTTGTCTGGAGGAGGAGGGGGAGGGGGAAGGTCACTGAAAAGGGAAAGAAAAAAGAGATGACAATAAAACACAAAATGCCGGAGGCAAGGAATAGGTGATGTTTCAGGTTGAAACCCTTATTCAGACCGAGGGTCAGGAGAGAGGGGAACTAGAGGTAAGAAAACATTCAGAACAAATCAGCTTGCACCGATGATGAAGGAAAGGTAGGAAAAAGTCCACAATAGTCAATTGTTGGCTGTGGAAGAGACTTTTCATAAACACAAAATGCCGGAGGCAAGGAATAGGTGACGTTTCAGGTTGAAACCCTTCTTCAGACCGAGGGTCAGGAGAGAGGAGAACTAGAGGTAAGAAAACATTCAGAACAAATCAGCTTGCACCGATGATGAAGGAAAGGTAGGAAAAAGTCCTCAATAGTCAACTGTTGGCTGTGGAAGAGACTTTTCATAACTCTAGTTTCCCTCAGTCTGAAGAAGGGTTTTGACCCGAAACATCACCTATTCCTTTCCTCCAGAGATGCTGCCTGACCCGCTGAGTTACTCCAGCAATTTTGTGTCTGTCATGGATATTTGCAAGGTGTCACACATGGATAAAGGTGGTGAAGAAGCCTTTTGGCACACTGGCCTTCAACACTCAGGGAATTGAGTATAGAAGTTGGGATGCTATGTTATAATTGTACAAGACATTGGTGAGGTCACACTTGGAATATTATATTCTGCTTTGGTCATCCTGGTGTAGAAAATATGCCATTAAGCTGGAAAGGGCAAGATAATTTATGAGGATCTTGCCAGGACTCGAGGGACTGGTCTATGGGGAGAGGTTGGGTAGGCTAAGACTTTATTACTTGGAGTGCAGAAAGCTGATAGATATGTATATCTTATAGATATGTATAAATCATAAGGGGAATATATAGTGCATGTAGGTATTTGGGCAGGTACATGTATAGGAAATGCCCAGAGAGAAAGGAGCCAAATGCAGGGAAATATAACTAGGTGTGCATCTCAATCAGCATGGATGAGCTGGGCCAAAGGGTCTTTTTCCATACTGTACGACTGTGCCGCTATGATTCTATGATAGGGGCACAGACCACACATGGGTTACAGAGTGTGTGAACACTACCAGGACCACTATCAGATCTCAGCTCTGGTGGAAATCTACCACATTCCTGATTTCCCTAATTTTCCTGACGCTGACCTCACACAGCTGGTCTACATTCTGTATCTTTACTCCAGATGCAAATCTGATTCGTATCTGGCCCAGGTTCTTGAACCTTGACTTCAACCACACACCATGCATTTGAGGGATAAAATTGGACCAATATAGAGCCAGAATGGACAGCTATCTGCAGAGCCAAAAGAGATGGGGGAGATATTGAACAATTTCTTTTCTTCAGTATTCACCAAGGAGAAGGATATTGAACTCTATGAGGGAAGGGAAAAAAGTAGAGTAGCAATTGAAACTATGAGATTCAAAGAGGAGGAAGTACTGACACTTTTGAAAAATATAAAAGTGGATAAGTCTCCAGGTCCTGACAGGATATTCCCTAGGACATTGAGGGAAGTTAGTGTAGAAATAGCAGGGGCTACGACAGAAATATTTCAGATGTCATTAGAAACGGGAATAGTGCCGGACGATTGGCGTACTGCGCATGTTGTTCCATTGTTTAAAAAGGGTTCAAAGAATAAACCTAGCAATTATAGACCTGTTAGTTTGATGTTAGTGGTGGGCAAATTAATGGAAAGGATACTTAGAGATAATATATATAAGCATCTGGATAAACAGGGTCTGATCAAGAACAGTCAACATGGATTTGTGCCTGGAAGGTCATGTTTGACAAACCGTCTTGAATTTTGTGAAGAGGTTACTTAGGAAATTGATGAGGGTAAAGCAGTTGATGTTGTCTATATGGATTTCAGTAAGGCGTTTGACAAGGTTCCCCATGGAAGGTTGGTTAAGAAGGTTCAATCTTTGGGAGTTAATGGCGGAGTAGCAAGATGGATTCAACAGTGGCTGAATGGGAGATGCCAGAGAGTAATGGTGGATGGCTGTTTGTCAGGTTGGAAGCCGGTGACCAGTGGGGTGCCTCAGGGATCTGTGTTGGGTCCACTGTTGTTTGTCATGTACATCAATGATCCAGATGATGGGGTGGAAAATTGGATAAGTAAGTATGCAGATGATACTAAGATAGGGGGAGCTGTGGATAATGAAGTAGATTTTCAAAGTCTACAGAGAGATTTGGGCCATTTGGAAGATGGGCTGAAAGATGGCAGATGGAGTTTAATGCTGATAAGTGTGAGGTGCTACATCTTGGCAGGACAAATCAAAATAGGACGTACATGGTAAATGGTAGGGAATTGAGGAATGCTGTGGAACAGAGGGATCCAGGAATAACTGTGCATAGTTCCCTGAAGGTTGAATCACATGTAGATAGGGTGGTAAAGAAAGCTTTTGGTGTGCTGGCCTTTATAAATCAGAGCATTGAATATAGGAGTAGAGAAGTAATGTTAAAATTGTACAAGGCATTGGTAAGACCAATTCTGGAGTATGGTGTACAATTTTGGTCACCTAATTATAGGAAGGATGTCACCAAAATAGAGAGAGTACAGAGGAGATTTACTAGAATGTTGCCTGGGTTCCAGCAACTAAGTTACAGAGAAAGGTTGAACAAGTTAGGTCTTTATTCTTTGGAGCGCAGAAGGTTAAGGGGGGACTTGATTGAGGTCTTTAAAATGATGAAAGGGTTAGACAGAGTTAGCATGGATAAGCTTTTCCCATAGAGGGTAGGTAAGATTCAAACAAGAGGGCATGACATGAGAGTTAAGGGACAGAACTTTAGGGGTAACATGAGGGGGAACTTCTTTACTCAGAGAGTGGTGGTTGTGTGGAATGATCTTCCTGCAGAAGTGGTGGAGGCAGGATCGATTTTAACATTTAAAAGTAAAGTGGATAGGTATATGGACGGGAAGGGAATGGAGGGGTATGGTCTGAGTGCAGGTAGATGGGACTAGGGAAAAATAAATGGTCGGCACGGACTGGAAAGGCCGAGAAGGCCTGTTTCCGTGCTGTATTTGTTATATGGTTATATGCATCGATTTTTCACTCTTTGCCAGCACAACACATCAGTGGCAATCTGTCTCACAGCAAGCAGGAGAGAGCTCTGGTGGACCGAAGGATTGCTGGTCGGTGAGGACTCAGTGGGCCGAAGGGCCTGTTTCCGCACGGTATATCTAAACTAAACTAAGCTAAACTAAATTAACATTTATCAACTCCCACATTTAACCACTCCCAGAAAAGCATGACTGGCCATGCAAGTGCACAGATCTGCTAATAGTAAGTCAGCGGATAACAAGGACTTTCATTAGCAGAGGATAGCAAATCCCTTCCAAAATTCAGTTTCATTGATCAACTCTGAAAATGGAATGCAAAATGCCCGCTACTATAGCACATGTTTGGTGCTGTTTGAGTTTTGAGCCGTTTTTATTGATGGTTGAGGATGAAGCATTGTCCAAGACTCTTATGCCCCTGTCCCACTTAGGAAACCTGAACGGAAACCTCTGGAGACTTTGCGCTCCACCCAAGGTTTCCGTGCGGTTCCCGGAGGTTCTCAGAGGATTTTGTCAGTCTCCCTAATGGTCGAAAGTGGTTTCCGTTTTAAAAATCGTTAATTTTTTAGTCGAAGCCGGTTGCGATGCTAGTTGAAGGTGGTTGCCGGAGGCCAAAAACCTCGGGAACCTCCGGGAACAGCATGGAAACCTTGGGTGGGCGCAAAGTTTCCAGAGGTTTCTGTTCAGGTTTCCTAAACGGGACAGGGGTAATAAGGAGAACTACGTTTGCTTAAGGACGAACACCGTGCAACGTGAAAAATCATTTGCTTGGGTGAGCAATGGCAGCTTTTTTCAGAAAGAATATACCAGCCCTGTCAACTGCCATAAGAGATGCAGAAAGCTAATTTATTTAGCAAAAGTGTATTTGCTAAAGGAGATCAGATATTTTAATAATCGGCTGACAGTGATGAATGAGTGAGAGGGAAAGCCCATGGATTATCTCCGGAAGAATGGGAAAAGGGGCCACATTATTGGAGTGGAATAACTGAAAAAGACGTGCAGCATGCAATCCGGATTTGACGGTGAAGCACAGCAGGGCTTAGCTGTAGGAGGAGGGAGCATTTGTCAGTGTCGGCTATTGGAAATGACACATTGATATGTGCAGATTGCTGTCTTTTGCCGTCTAAATATTGTTTCTGTGGCACACTCTCTAGCAGCTTCCCTAATGAAATCAGATTAGAGCATGGAAAGGTGCCTTGGTTTTGTCTTCACGTTCAGCTTGCTTTAAGTAAACAGACATGAAAGGGCAGGGTTGTTCCTTTGCCTCCACAACAATTACGCAGCTCGGTTACAAGATTACAGGGAAAATTAAAAGTGAAGGCCCAATCTTGTGCAATTTACACCACATGGAGTGGCTGGGTCACAGGGCTTTTGTTGTCTGCCTTGCATTTGCTGGATTTTCTGTGTGAATATTATAGAGAGCCACTGAAGATTTCCATGGAAGAGACAATCACTGGGAGGTCTGAATGGGAAATGCCAATAAAATCACCTGGGAGGAGGTACAGAACGTGAATTAATATTCAGCCATTCCTCAAGTTGTAAAACAATGCTCTCTTGGAAAGCATTTTGTACGACAGAATTTCACGAATTGCAAAGGAGGGGAAATTACATTGTGAGAGTTTCAGTGATCCGATATGTGGAGAGTGGTGCGCTCTTTGTTATTGTGAGATGTAGCTTCTTAAATTGAACACACATGCTCCAAAGAATCAGTGGGATTTTGATGAAAATCTGTCAATCAAATATTCATGAATCAAGGAAGACTTGCAACATATTGAAGGGTCTTTGACCTGAAATGTTACCTCTGTTTCTCTCCCCACACATGCTGCCTGACCCACTGAGAGTTTCCAGTGTTTGCTGTTTTTATTTCAGATTTCCAGGACATGCAAATTTAAAGATTTTCACAAACATTTCTTTCAGTTAAGTATTTGTGTGGAAGCACAGGAATTTTCTCACAGAATGACAAGCGATGATGTCCAATTAAATCTGTATTAGCAATGTTAGTGGAGGGTGATATGTGGTCCAGATCATTGTGAATCACCTAGCCTGCTTTCAATTTAAGTGGATCCTTCCTGAGTGTCATGATCAGCACCACCTCACTCAGGATGGTGTTGAAGTTCTAACCTGGTCTTGTGCTTGGGTCCCTGGTCAACAACCTCACGAATCAAAGATAAAAATACCACAGATGCTAACTTTTTAAAATTTTATTATCAATAGATTCATTTAATTTAGTTTAGTTCAGAGATACAGCGCGGAAACAGGCCCTTCAGCCCACTGAGTCCGCACAGGCCAGCGATCCCCGCACATTAAAACTACCCTACACACAATGGGGATAATTTTACATTTACACCAAGCCAATTAGCCTACAAACCTGTATGTCTTTGGAGTGTGGGAGGAAACCGAAGCTCCCAGAGAAAACCCACGCAGGTCATGAGGAGAATGTACAAACTCCATACAGACAGCACCTATAGTGAGTATTGAACATGGGTCTCTGGCGCCATAAGGCAGCAACTCTACCACTGCGCCACTGTACCCCACAAACAAAATGCAGACCCTCACCCTCCTCCTGATATATTTTACTTTGTTCTAAGACCATACAACAATGTTATATATAAATCTACAACTAGAAAGAATCCATGCAGGTATTTCTTCAGAAGCAACACAAAATTGTGGTGTAAGAATGAGGGAGAAGTGTATGTCTGGAATTCTCAGTCCTGGAGGGTGGTGGAGACCGGATCATGTGAAGTATTTAAGGTTGAGATAGATCATATGTGAAAGATCGAGAAATTCTGGGTTCTGGGAAATTGGCTCAGAAGAAGAATTGAGACCTGCATGGATCAGCCATGATCACTCTGAATGGTAGGGCTGGCTTGAGGGGCCTGGTGGTTAATTTCTACTGTTACTTTCTTGTGTTCTGACAAGTAAAACCCCTCCTAAATATTGGGTCGATTCTACTCCTGGAGGCTGATCCATTTGAAATGCATTTTCATTTTACACATGATTAAAATCACTTTGAGATTAATTTTTTCCTCAGAAAAGTGAACCGATTACGACTGTATGCAAGTCTAGAGCTGCAGGCTATCAGCATGGGGTCTAACAAAGCACCTCAGAAACTTTGTTACTGCACATGTCTCAGATCGGAAGGAAAGCTTTTGATTCAGAGGAATGAGATGAAACATTTTTATAACAGGCACAGGGGACAATGGGTTCTCATCTTGGAAAGGGATTTTATAGGCCTAGAATCTCACACTGTGCCAATTCTAACTGTCTGATGCCTCTTCCATTCTAATCAGCCAAGTTTCCATCTCTGCATTTAATAAGCAATGCTTGAATCAAAATATAATGTACATCACGACATCCACGAGCCTGAAATTGATTACAATATCGCCTTATACCATAGCAGCGCATAGCTTACACCAGCTAACCTGAGCAAGATATTACCAGCAGTTTATCAAGGAGCAGTTTGTTATTTAAGTTTCCCCAGCAATGAGAAATTGGTTGCAAGCTACTATTTAATACTAGGTCCATTTATATTTCCAGTTGGATGCGCTTTCATTCAGAAACCAGCACATGAATATAACTCATTCCTACCGCTTCTGCATTTATAATTAATTCACATCATTGGTAATTACTTGTGCAATTTCATATTGGTCATTATCTCTGTGTGGAAAAATGCACCATTGACATTGCTGAGGGTGACATTTGTCAGAGCTTCCTGTGACAGTATCATAGTAGTTAGCTACCCCTTAGAGATTAGACGTTCCCAGGTTTGATCATAAGGTCATAAGTGATAGTAGAATTAGGCCATTCGGCCCAAAAAGTCTATTCCACCATTCAATCATGACTGGTCTATCTCTCCCTTCTAACCCCATTCTCCTGTCTTCTCCCCATAACCTCTGACACTTGTACTAATCAAAAATCTATCTATCTCCGCCTTAAAAAAATCCACTGACTGCCTCTGCAGCCTTCTGTGGCAAATAATTCCACAGATTCACAACCCTCTGACAAAATAAATTTCTCTTTGTCTTCCTAAAAGAACGTCCTTAAATTCTGGCAATGACCTCTGAACTCTCCCACTAGTGGAAACATCCTCTCCACATCCACTCTATCCAAGCTTTTGATCTCCCTCTTGATTAGGTCACTGCGATTGCTTCAGTCCCACAGGGATTGGAAATGGGGCTAACAGAGTGCATTGTCCAGCAATACTGCTGCAATAGTATGTGGGCAGAGGTAGGATTTGACTTTGTGGTGTTTGCCTTGAGATATCTCTATCTCAACTTACATGTGAGAAATACCTGCTTGGCTGGGGTATTGGGGCAATAACCAGAGTCCCAGCAATCAACAATGTTGAAATATGTAGAAGTATCCAATGCCGCACAAAGAATTCTCCAATGTAATCCCCAGCAACATTAAACATCAAAGTATCCAATCTGTGCGTTTGATGTTTTACGTAAATTTTCCATAATTTGTGGTTTGTTGTGTGATCTTTTATGTATTCGCTGTTAATTAAGGACTTTGAAAACTAGCAAATCAATTATTTCTTTATCAACAATTAACAGCGGACCACATCTAAGGAACAGACTTACTTATCTAATTTACAAGGCTGAATGGGGTGGGGGGGTCGTGGCCGTCAAAGTCAGAGAGAGGTACCCCATCCAGTTGGAGGGTTTCAACAAATGTAGCATTGTAGCACAGCTGGTAGAGCTGCTGCCTCACAGTGCCAGAGATCCTTGTTCGATCCTGATGTCAAGTGATGTCTGTGTGGAGTTTGCACGTTCTCTCTGTGTCCACGTAGGTTTCCTCTGGCTGACCTGGTGTCCTCCCTCATCTCAAAGACGTGTGGGTTTGTAGGTTAATTGGCTTCTCTAAATTGCCCCAAATACACAGGGAATGGATGAGAAAGTGCGGTGACATAGAACTAGTGTGAATGGTAATTGATGGTCAGCATTGACTTGGTGAGCTGAAAAACTTGTTTTGCGTGAATGGAAGTGCTATTCCATGACTTGGATACTGCTTTCTGTTGGGAGAATATTACTTTTTGGCAAAAAAATATCTACAGAGAATTAAATCTTATTTGAAGTTTGTGAGCCTTTTGCTTCCAGCATCACGAGGTATTACTATTCATATCAATATTGGCACCACTGAGGAAGGTCATCCTTTGTGACTTACATTGGGAGATGATCTTCTAGCTTTCTTCACTGCCGCTGATACATTTGTCTGACATGTTAAGTGGTGGTTTAAGAGCGATTTTACAATTTTTTAGAGATACTATGTGAAAGCAGACCCTTTGGGCCACTGACTCTTCGCTGACCAATAATCATCCTTACACTAGCTCTACCCTACACACTAGAGACAATTTACAGAGGCCAATTGTCCCACAAACCTGCATGTCTTTGGAAATTAAGGAGGAAACCAGAGCACTCGGAGGAATCCCGCGTGGTCACAGGGAGAACGTACAAACTCCATACAGATAGCACCTGTGGTCAGGCAGGTCTCTGGTGTACCACTGTGCTCTACTGATGTACCACTGTGTCGCCCAGAAATAAACAATTTTGTTCCTGCAGTGGTTAAAGACGCTATGTGGCTTGTCACTTTGGAAGAGCTTGTAACCTGTTTACAAAAAAATGGGATTTAATAACACATGAAAAGATACCACGAAGGAACATTCATATCCTGAAGATGATCTAAAGTGTTACTGTATCAAGTGAAATTGATTGAAGAAGGGTCTTGACCCAAAATGTTATTTGTCTAATACTCCCTACAGATGTTGCCTGACCTGCTCAGTTCCTTCAGCAGTTTGTTTTTGCTCCAGATTTCAACAACTGCAGACTCTGCAGTCTTTCAAGGGAAGTTACTGTGTTTATGTGCTTAAATACCATGCAAACATACTAAGTGTTTGTCTGATTATATACCCTGAATAAGTGATGAAGGAAACAGCCTTCTTAATATTTCAATTTGAAACATTTTATCATTTATTTCTTTTTGGATTAAGCTGTTCCTTATTTTGCTCATTATGCACCAGTTTAGTTTTCAATTAGCATGCGGTGTATCAAAGTAAACATGATCACGGCAGCTTAACTCTGTTAGGAATACTTTGTCACTAATTCAGCATTATTATTTATTAATATGTTGACCAGACCAGAAGCAGGCAAATAAAAAGATGGAAGTGTTTGCATATAAACAAGGGAAGATGTTATCCATGATTAAGTTACTCAGATAATTATAATAATTTCTTCATCTCTCCAATTAATAGATTGCAAAGCAACTGGCTTTTATGCCAGATAAATTAAAACGTTTATTGCAACAATTTCATGACACAAAGGCAGATTGCTGCTGATCTTCTTGCTTTTTTCTTATACACGGTTTAATCCCCAGGGAATATGGTCATTGCTCACCAAATGAAACCTCACTTCTTTAAGCAGATGGGGGACTTCAGAAAACTGGCTTCAGAACTGAGGCTACAGAGAGTGATTGCAAATGACAATTGAATATCAGAAAAAAATGGAGTCACTGGAAATTTGAAATAAGAACAGAAAATATTGGAAACACTCAGCAAGTAAGTCAGCATATGTGGAAGCAATGAGCGTTTCTGGTCTAAGGTCTTTCATCAGAACTGGGGAAGAGAGAAAATAAGTTAGTAATGTGTAGGAAGGAACTGCAGATGTTACAAGTTAGTATTTGATTGTAGAGAAGGTGGATGGCTTGAATAATGACCAACATTTGAATAATATTTGGAAATTGGCAAGTGATAGGAGGCACTTTCAAAGTGTTCTTGATCTGCCTGTGTGTGTCAGAATCTCGATCGTGATCCAGCATCAAGGCGGCCATTGATCACCCATTCACACTAGTTCTATGTTATCCCTTTCGCCTCCACACTATATACACTGGCGGCAATTTACAGAGGCCAATTAACCTACAGACCCAGTGCCTTTGGGATATGGCAGGAAACTGGAGCACCCAGAGGAAACCCACACATTCACAGAGAGTGTGCAAGCTCCACACAGGCAGCACCCTAGGTCTGGATCAAACCGGGTCTCTGGCACTCTGAGGCAGCAGCTCTTTCAGCTGCGCCACTATGCTGCCCCAAATTCTTTAAATTAATTTTCATTCTTCAGTGTTAATTTTGTGAAGTAAATTATGCTCTCTTGCAGAAAAGTATTCTGAAATATTGAATTATCCAAATTTACAACACAGAAGGGGGCCTTTTGACCCATCGTCTCCATACCTGCCCAATCTACCTCCCAACGTGAGGTCTGATTGACTGCTATCAATTAACCAAAGGAAGAGCACAGTTCTACAGCCACTAGCAAACTAAAATCAAAACAGAAGATCCTGGAACTATCCTACACCGACTCAGTACATGCAATGAATCCTGATCACCATATTGCCATTGTCTATATTTGCATCTCATTTAAAGACTTCCACCATTATTAGTGATCCATCAGAATTACATGTCGGAGTTACTTTCATTTGGCCATGGTCACTGCTCCTGGTACTTGCTTACCTAATAATTCCCAGAGAGTCTCTCTCCCCAGACGATACCGTGATTTAACTTAGCATTTATAATTTTGGGAAATGCTCGTTTTTCTTGCTTTTTGCTGAGGTTGCTTTCAGCAGCAGAGAGCATCTATCACTCTGGTGTAATTTTCACCACCATTCCAAGTCCAACTCAATTGATCATTTGACCTTGTTACCTAACGTTTCATTATCAGAGCGAGGCAATGCTGCAAACCACATTTTATTCTGCAGTGATTCTATTTTACGATTCACTGATTCAGTGATCGCTGATTTTGTGATGGGCTACCCATCAGTTCATCTGACACTGACTCCTTGCACAGAGGAGATAGAAGAGGGGCTGGCGGCAGAATCAGGGGTCATTGGTGACAGCAGTTAATGTAAAGGATGTCGTTTGGACCGAGGAACAGCCTGCGTTTTGAGCACTGGGGGAGATTGCATACACCTGACAACCATCAACGTTTACACAAGATGCTGGAATTGTGAGCAAAATAACAAAGTGCTGGAGGGACTCAGCAAGTAGGGCGGCATTTGTGGTGGGAAATGGACAGAAAAACGTGTAGGATGGAACTGCAGAAGCTGGTTTAAACTGAAGATAGGCACAAAAAGCTGGAGCAACTCAGCGAGTCAGATAGCATCTCTGGAGAAAAGATATAGGTGATGTTTCGGGTCATGACCCTTCATCAGACCCAGTCATCTATTCCTTTTCTCCAGAGATGCTGTCTGACCGGCTGAGTTACTGCAGCTTTTTGTGTCAATGGACAGAGAATGTTCCGTATTGGGACCCTTTTTCAGGTTGATTGCAGTCGGGGGAAGATAGTTGGGAAAGAGAGATGGGGGTGGCACAAAGCCTGGCCTATTGAAGGTGGATACAAGTGAGGGGAGTATGTTTCGCAGATGGGTGCGGTAAGTGACAAAGGGTAGAGGTGAAAAGGAGACAAAAGGGTGTCAGGTAAGGACGGAAGTGTAAAGCCAGAGGGTGGGATATGGGTTGCAGGCAACAGTGGAAAGGAAAAAGTGGGTTTGGAAAGAAGGGGTATAAAAGTGAATTTGGGTACTTGGGGACCACGCCATTACACCACTCAGTAATACCCCCCTTCTCTTTCCCGTGCCTCTTAACACCATTGTGCAGGCATTTCTCCCACCATATCCCTCTCACCTCAGTCTCACTTCTTTTCCCCTCCTTGATACACTCATCTCCATCTTACCTTCAACCTAAATTCCTCCCTTCGGCTTTACATTTCACTCCTCCTCTCCGTATCTGACATGCTTTTGACTCCTTTTCATGTCTAGCCTTTATCATTTACTCCACCCATCTGCTAATAAACCCATTCCTCACCTCCATCGGCCTATACTTGCCAGGCTTTGTCCTGTCCCTACCTCCCTTTTCCAGCTTCCTCTCCCCTGCTCTTATTAGTCTAAAGAAGGGCCCAGACCCAAGACATCGTTTGTCTCATCACTCCACAGATGCTGCCTGACCCACTGAATTCCTCCAACACTTTGTTTTTTGAATCACTAATTTTTACATCACTTATCCTGCAATGACCTGATTTTATTTTTTCTGAAAATCTGAAAAACCACTGTCTTGATAATTCAGAAACCAAAATGGTGTGGTACCTGCCTCACTCATTAGTGTGTAATGTGAGCCAAGGATTCATGTGGGATGAGCAGAGAAAATCCAGTGGCCGGAGTGTGACAAGAGTTGGGATTGGGGATCAGAATATGAGGGGTCTGAACATGGATAGGTGTGCAACTAGAGTGCCTGTACATTTCCTGCTCCCATTAAACTCATCAGGTTCATTGAAACATTTGTTATATGACCATCCAACATATAACAAAAGTGAAATATAAATATATCTGGATATTAATGATATTGAACCAAAAATCTGAAAACTCTGCTCGCCATGCAAGAAAGGGGAGGCTTATCTGAGTTTTACTGTTTTGAATCAATCAGTTGATCTAAACAAACAGTAAAAGGGAATCTGCGACATTATCTAGAGTATCAGGCCTGAGGTTGGTGCTTACAGCAAGCTGGGAATTAGTGTGAAGAATAAAGGCATCACTACACAAACGTCTGTGTAATTATCCCACTCAGTGGTTATACCCTGCTGCCTAACTGGATAGGTTTTTGATCCAATTTTGTGGTCTGAGAAATGCAGGCAAGACCCCCATTTAATACCCAACCCTAGACGCCCTTGAGAAAGTGGTGGTGAGCCGCCATCTTGAATCTTTGCAGTCCTTCTGATGAAGATGCTCCCATGATGCTAATGAATAGGGAGCTCCAGGACTTAGATCCAGCAGAGATGGAGGATGGGTGATGTATTTCCAAATCAGGATGGTGTGCGACTTGGGTAGGGGAACGTCCATGTGGTGGAGTTCTCATACAGCTGGTGCTCTTGACCATCTTGGCAGCAGACGTTGCGGGTTTGCCTCTTTCCTTGGGTTGCAGAATAAACCCACTGTGGTTTTGTAACTTACAACTTCACTATTTCTGCTCGTAACTGAGAAGTTGTATGAGATGGACCGTAAGACCATGAGTCTGAAGAAGGGTCTTGACCCGAAATGTCACCCATTCCTCTCTCCAGAGATGCTGCCTGTCCCGCTGAATTACTCCAACATTTTTTGTCTATTTTCTATAAGACCATAAGTCGTAAGAGCAGAATTAGGCCATTTGACTTCTAGTGGATTCTAGCGGACCTGGTCCTCACGCTCAACAAATTCTCCTTAGACTCCTCCCACTTCCTCCAAGTTCAAGGCATAGCACCCTAACTGGATAGGCCCCAGCACCTGCATGGGCCCCAGCAATGCCTGGCTCTTTGCAGGATACGTTGAACAATCCCCGTTCCAGGCGTACACTGGCCCTATCCCCAAACTCCGTTACATTGATGACTGCATTGGTGCCACCTCCTGCACCAATGCAGAACTCATGGGCTTCATCAACTTCACCACCAATTTTCATCCTGCACTCAAATTTATTTGGACCATCTCCAGCACCTCCCTCCCCTTTCTTGATCTCACAGTCTCCATCACAAAAAAATAAACCATTGACTGACATCTATTACAAACCCACTGACTCCCACAACTATCTCGACTACACTTCTCCCACCCTGCTTCATGCAAAGACTCTATCCCCTACTACAATTCCTCCATCTACGTCGCATCTGTGCCCAAGATGAGGTGTTGCATACTAGAACATCTGAGATGTCTTCATTCTTTAGGGAACGGGGCCGTGAGGGGGGAGGGCTGCTATTTGTATACATTGGGTTTGCAGCAAAGAATTTTACTGTGCCTAATCACATGTGACTATAAAGTATTCCATTTCATTCTAAAGTATTCCATCCCCGAGTCACAACAGAGACCCCCTAATCCTTACCTTCCACCCCATCAGCCGTCGCAAACAACGCATAATCCTCCAAAATTTTCGCCACCTCCAACGGGATCCCACTAATACCCATATTTTCTCATCTCCTTTCCCCTTTCCACCTTCCACAAAGACTGTTCCCTCTGCAATTCCCTGGGTAACGCATTCCTTCCCACCCAAACCACCTCCTCCCCAGGTACCTTCCCCTGCAACCACAAAAGATGCAACACCTGTCACTGTACCTCCTCCCTCGACTCTGTCAAGGGACCTCGACAGTCCTTTCAGGTTAGGCAGAGGTTCACTTGCACCTCCTTCAACCTCATCTGCTGTATCTATTGTTCAAGATGTGGACTCATACATCGGCAAGACCAAATGCAGACTGGGCAATCGTTTCGCAGAACACCTTAGCTCAGCTCGTGTGAACCAACCTGATCTCCCAGTTGCTGGACACTTTAATTCTACTGCCCATTCCTATACAGACCTTTTTGTCCTTGGTCTCCTCCATTCTCAGAGTGAGGCTTAATGCAAATTGGAAGAACAGTATCTCATATTTGGCTTGGGCAGCTTATAGCCCAGTGGAATGAATGTTGATTTCTCTCACTTCAGGTAGCCCTGGCATTCCCTCTCTCTCTATCCCTCCCCCACCCAAGTTGCACTAGCTTCTCATTTTTACTCTACAAACAGCCTGTTTCCTTCAGCATCGTTACTTTTTTGAATATCTTTCATTCATTGTTCCTCTCTCTCCACATCACCGTCTATATCTCTCGTTTCCCTTTTCCCTAACCAGTCTGAAGCAGGGTGTTGCCCCGAAATGTACGCCACCCATTCCTTCTCTCCAGAGATGCTGCCTGTCCCGTTGAGTTACTTCAGCTTTTTGTGTCTGTCTATTCAGCCCATCAAGGCTGCTTCATCATTTGATCATGGCTGATCTATTTTTCACTCTCAACCCCATTTTCCTGCCTTCTCCATGTAGCCTTCAACCCCCCCCCCCCCCCCCCCCCCCCCCCCCATAGATAGAGGATAGAGGAGCCAACCTCCATCTTCGTACATGTGATAATAAGAAACCAATACCAATATCTCCATCTACAGTAGGTAAGGATATCCCTCTATCTTTGATACATTTTAAAGATTGTGTGCAGCACAAACCAAGTACACCAGTTTCATTCTAATGGGTTTGTAGGAAGTCTTTGATTTTAGATTTACCAGATTTAGAAATGTAGCTTGTTCGGCAGCAATCACGAGCAGCTGAGAAATATTGGAGTTCCACCACGCGAGATTTTAATTTGTCTTTCAGAGAACAATGTGCAGATTGTTCATTGAGCGTTATTAATGTTCACTGATAATTACATAGCTTGCAAAATAAAGACAGTGCACCTGCGCTCACGATTCATGGTGAGCCCCTCTCACATTCCTTGATATTATTTCCTCTGTATTTTACCTATAAATTATACGTTTTTACCTTCACATGAGGGGAAATTTAACATTAAGAAAAAAATACATTTTGCCCTATTTTCGCTGAGTTGCAAATTATTTACTCATTTGCAGCATTTGCAAACCATGGCTTCATTTTAAACTTTGCAACATAAAAGGCCATTATGGTGTTAGGATTGGTGACTGGAACAAGAGGCTTCATTCTGAACACTTTGAACCCTGTTCTGCTATTATTTTGTTTGTGATTGACCTGTACTTGAACTCCATCGTATTGGTAAATTATTTTGTCCTCCTAGTCATATAGCAGAGAAGCAGGCCCCTGAAGCCACCAGCTCCACACTAACCAGCAAACACCATTTACAATAATCCTACATTAATCTTATTTAATTCATCCCGCATTCTGTTCAGTTCAGTTCATTTTATTGTCACATGCACTGAGTTACAGTGAAAGGCTTTTGTTGCATGTTAACCAGTCTGCAGAAAGACAATACATGATTACAATTGATCCATTTACAGTGTTTAGATACATGATAAGGGAATAACGTTTAGTGGAAGGTAAAGCCAGAAAAGTCTGATCAAGGATAGTCCGAGGGTCATCAAAAAGGTAGAGTAGTTCAACATTGCTCTCTGGTTGTGGTAGGATGATTCAGTTGCCTGACATGTCCCAGCTACACTCGTCCCACCTGCCTGCATCTGGTCCACACCCCTCCACACCTCTCCTATCCATGTACTTGTCTAACTTTCTTAAGTGTTGGCATTGTCCATGCCTCAACTAGCTCCTCAGGCAGCTTGGTCCATACACCCACCACCCTTTGTGTGAAAACGTTACGCCTCAGATTCCAATTAAATCTTTTCCACTTCACCTTAAACCTATGTCTGGTACACGATTCTCCTACTCTGGGCAAGAGACTCCGTGCATCTACCCGATCTATTCCTTATGATTTTATACACCACTATAAGATCGCTCCTCATTCTCCTGCACTCCAAGGAATAGAGTTCAAGCCTACTCAACCTCTCCCTCAGACCCTCTCGTTCTGGCAACATTCTCGTAAATTTTTTCTGCACCCTTTACAACTTGACACCATCTTTCCTCTTACATGGTGCCCAGAACTGAACACAATACTCTAAATGCGGTGGGAATGTATACTAGGAAAGAACTGCAGATGCTGGTTTAAATCAAAGGTAGACACAAAATGCTGGAGTAACTCAGCGGGACAGGTAGGATCTCTGTTTCGGCTCAAAATGCGGCCTCACCAATGTCTTATACAACTGCAACATGACCTCCCAACTTCTATATTCAATACTCTGACTGATGAAGGCCAATGTGTCAAAAGCCTTTTTGACCACCCTATTTACCTGTGACTCCACCTTCAAGGAACCATGCACCTGTACTCCTGGATCCCTCTGCTCTACAACACTTCCCAGAGCCCCACCATTCACCATGTAGGTCCTTGCATTTCCCAAAATGCAACACCTCACATTTTTTCGTATTCCATCAATCATTCCTCAGCCCACCTGGCCAAACGATCAAGATTCTGCTGCATTCTCACAACCATCTTCACTATCTGTAAAACCACCCACTTTTGTATCATCTGCAAACTTGCTCATCTTGCCATGTATGTTCCCATCCAAATCATTGATATCGATCCTGCTCTCTTAACAGGATCCTGCGCTTAGATGTTGCAGAGTTTAATTTAACCAATGGTTTTAATTCAATTTTTTCAACTAGCAGAATAATAGGGTTTCCAGGCACCAGTTGAAAAGCCCCTCAAACAGCTGAAATGCAATGAAGTGAAAAGAAAGTGTCTGGTGGAACGGATAGAGCGAGAAGTGCTCTTGACATTGAAACACACAACGCAAGTAATCAAAAGCTTCTTCATCACCTCGTATTTGTAAAAAAAAAGCAAATCATGCCTCATTAATGCTCATAATTAAGACTTGAAATGTAGCTTTTCAGAAGGGAAGAAGGTTTTGAATTTATAAAAGTGTCTTATCACATCTGTGCGTGACATCTTAAAAACATTGGTGTGCCAATAAATGCAGGAAGAAAATAAACAATAGGAATCTCAAGTAGCCACTGGAGTTGATGCCTTTTCAGTAACATGGCGATGATGACATTTGGAATTTATACTTCTTTTTCCTCTTCAGACAAGGTCGTATGTCTGTGATCCTGCAGTCTTTCTCCAGCCACTGTATCTTCCAAGTCTTTTCTCTCATATCCCCTCTTCCCTCTTTCATAGTGTCAGTCTGGAAACAAGCTCTGGATCCACCAAATGGTTCTGTTTCAAAGTAGAAAAAGCAAGTTTTCCCCAGTGACATTGCCAAATTTGACAAACAACAGCAATGATCTTGACTGACCACCAGATTGTGAAATGCTTTAGTCACATTGTAATAATCCATGGAAATAGACCCTTCAGCCCAATGTCCATGCCAACCACAAAGCACCCATTTACAGTAATCCCACAGTAAGCAGATTTAACTCGCCCCACACTCTCATCAAATCTGCCCAGATTCACCTGTATGTTAAGTTTACAGTGGATAATAAACTTACATTTAGTTAATGTGCCTGCTACAAGGTCCCAAAAGTGGCAGTGAGAACATAACCTGGTCATTTGGCGTGGGCTTGAACACAAAAGTATTCATTGCCATCACCTCCAGCCTTGGGGTGAACCATCCACCAAATGCACAGCAGTTACTCATCCAACAACAACTTCTAAGCCCACCATCTCAACCACTAAGAAAAACAAGGGCTTCATCAACATAGGAATAATGCCTGAAGATTCACTTCCAAGTCAGGTACCATCCTGATTTGGAAATACATCACTGTTCATTCATCACCCTAAATCCTACCACTTCTTCCACCACTGCACTAAGAGAGCACCTTCACCGGAAGGACTGCAGTGTTTCAAGAAGGTGGCTCACCTCTATCTTCTCAAAAGTAACAAAGAATAGGCAATAATGCTGGCATTACTGGTGATATCGAGATCTTGAAAGCACTACACTTTTGAAAATTCCTGTGAGACAGGCTTTATTTTTTTATTTTCCTGACAAACGTTGAGACGTTTTTCATAAGATCGGCAGAGAAACAGCTTGCGTGAAGCCTCTGACTAGAGCAATTTTCACAATGAAGGCATCACAAGCATTAGGGACAATGCTCTAACATGTTCCTCCCTGCTCCTTGGAGTGTGTGTGTGTGTGCGTGTGTGCTTGTGAGTGTGAGTGGTGTGTGTGCGTGTATCGGTGATAACAACCCAACCAACAGACACGGCCCATTAAATTAATAACCATCCCTTGCCCACTGATGATCTTCCTAGTGGAGACATGAAAGAAAGATTGCAACAAATGGGTAGGGCAGCTCACATTCAGTCATTATCTGCATGTATTACTTAATCATCAGAAGGTATCTATTGTCCTGATATTTCTTTTGTATGGATTAATCTATATCTATGTATTATATGAATGCATAAGTGTGATTATTACTACTCATTTATTATTACTGCAAGAATCCAATAGTATTTAATTAACAGATTGAACAGTTGAACTGTCAGGATGTGAAGGATAGTTATCATACACAAAAGATTTAACCGCATATAAATTAGCAAAATGCCTAAGCTGTGGGTTTGCGTATGAAAGCATCTGTGTTTGCGAGGAAGCTGGGCAGAAAGAGAGTAATGAATGTCTGCAAGTGAATTACTTGCAAGTAATTCGATCAAGTTCAGTTGACACTGTAAACTGTAAGAGTGATGTTTGAGTGGTTTGAGACTGGTGAACCCAGAGATTGAATTAGTGACTTGGAATTGAGTTAAGGCAGTTGTCCATTACTTTGACAAATTGTTCCTGTATCAGGAGAGAGAGCTGCATGCATTCATGTCCCCCCTTTTGCCAGTCAGTGCCATTTCTCCAGCGGTGGGCACTGATCCGGAATATGAAGTCCAGGCAGAAAATTACTTCATGTATGCAGGACAGAAACAGCCGCTTGGCCCAAATTGTCCATTCCAGTGTTATGTCATATATGTTTCCTCTATGCCCTTCTCTTTTGTCCCTCACTTATTTATCTTGCTTTCCTTAATTTTGTTCAAACTGCTCTCCTCAACTGCACCATAATATTCATTGGATGGCCCCTTTGAGGGACACATTTGTAAACATGACTCCTGAGTTTCAACTTAATATCTCATTCCTCTTCTGACCTCCCACTTCTCAGCCTCCAACATTTTTCTACGTTTAACATAACTTGACTCACAAGACACCTTCTGACTAAGAAGGTCACAGCCTTATATTCTCAACATCAAGTTCACCAATTTCAGATAATGATATTCTTATTAATAAAAACAAGAAATGCTGGAAACACTCAGTAGGTCAAGCACATTTGAGAAATGAGATGTAAATAAAGTTTCAAGTCGTGGACCATTCATAAAGTTTCAGGTCTTGGACCATTCATTGGAACTGGAAAAGAGAAAAGCAAGTTAGTTTTCAGTATTAATGAAGTGATGGGTGGAACAGGAGTAATATCTGTGATGGGGTCAGACCAAATGGGCTAACATGGTGTTTGGAAGTACAGTAAACTTCTTTGTCCCTGTTGTGTGCCCTTTCTCTGCATCTTAAACCTTTTTAAAGAAGTTTTTGCCGAACTTCTAACTTTCTAGTTCTGACCAAAGATCATTTTCTTAAAGTATTAGCTCAGTTTCTCCTCCATATATATGCTTTTGCATGGTTTAATATTATTATCACATGTATACCAAAAAAAAATGTGTTGCGTATCATCCCGGCAAATCATACAATCCATGAATCAATTAGGTAGTGCAAGAAAGAAAATAAACAGAATGCAGAATACGGTGTTACAGCTGCAGAAAAAGTGCAGATTAAAAAATTGTGCAGGGTCCGCAAAGAAGACCAGGAATACAGGAATGAAAAGTCCATTCAAAGAGTCTGACAATGACAGGGAAGAAGCTGTTCCTGAACATGGTGTAATGAGCTTTCCAGTTTTGGTATCTTCTGCCCGATGGTGAGAGAAGAGAGAATGACCGAGATGTGAATGGTCCTTGATTATGTTGGCTGCTTTTCTCAGGCAGCATGAAGAGTAGATAGATGAAAGAGGTGGAGGGGCGGGGGGAGGCTGGATTGTGTGATGGAGTACGCTAGTCCATGATTGTCTGCTGTTTGTTTCAGTCATGGGTAGTGTAGTTGCCATAGAAAACTGTGATGCATCCCGATAGGATGCTCTCTATGCTGCCTGGCCTGCAGGAGTGTTTCCATTCATTAGTGAACTGCTGGAATATTTTACATTTTTAAAGACCCTCAAGGTAACAAAGCACTTTTGGTGAAGTCACTTTTATAATGGACAAAATGCATCAAGTAATCGGTACACAATGGGGTCGCACCAACAACAGAACAATACTGGCCATGGTGGGTGATTTTAATGATGCTGTTTAAGGGATAATTATTGACAAAGATATGGAGAAGGTTCCTCTCCTGATTATTGGAAAGAGGTCCTTTACATTCCATCTGAAAGAGCCAAGAGAGGCTTCAACTTAACATAATCTCCAGAAAGACTCCAGAAACACCCTGCTTCAATTCCAAATCCACATTGAAGACATGTGAAAATTATGTATTGTTTACTCGATGGCCACACAAAAACATTACGGTACAGTGGTGCAGCTGGTATTGCTGTTACCTCAGAGCTCCAGCATCCCAGTTTTATTCAAGATGTACAGTAATGTGAGGAGTTTGCAGGTTCTACCTCTGAGTATGTGGGGTTCCTCTGGGTGCTTCAATTTCCTCCCACATCTCAAAGATGTGTTGTTAGATTAATTGGTAGCTGCAAGTTGCCCCTTGTATGTAGGTGAGGTAATTCGGCCTGCTGAGTCCATGCCAACCATCATTCACCCATTTAAATGAACCCTGCATTAATCCCATTTTTTTATTCTCCCTACATTTCCATTAATTCTCCTCAAATTCCCCCAATGACCTAAACACTAGGGGCAATTTACAGTGGCCATTTAACCCACCAATATGAATGTCTTTGGCTTGTGAGAGGAAACAGGAGCTCTTGGAAAAAAAACAATGTGCTCCAAGGGGAACATGCAAATTCCACACAGACAGCACCCAAGATTACTCAAGACTTGAGCAGAAATGTGAGTTCATATCAAGACGATAATGATGCATGGGAGAGATTTGTTACACTGTTGTGATTTGCTTCATTTAAATGTGATAATTAAATCAGGGCTGCCAACTCGCACGTATTGAGCATGAGAATTACGCATTTCGCCAAATTCTCATGCTGATCACAAATTTCTCACGCTCTGTTGTGAGAAATTCTGTGATCAACGAAAATTTCAAAACTCATATCAACTGCATGGGCCGCGGGTGTTGGAGAGCCGGGGCTGAGGGAGGGATGGAAGCAGAAGCAACGACAGGGACAGATGCCCAGGGAAGCCGGGGCTGACGAGTGTTTGCCGGGCTGGCAAGTGTTTGCCGGGCTGACGAGTCGCTCGCTGCAGCTCCGGTCATGGAGAGCCTCAGTGCAAGTGTCCCGGGCCGTCGGAGGCGTCGGAAGCTTTGCGCTGCTGCCATGAGAGTCTCTGTGCCGAATTTGCCCAGGGGCCAGCATGAATCAGGCTGAGGCTTGGTGCATCCTGGAGGACAACCAGTGGCTGCTGGAAGTAAGTACCAAGCACTGGATAGAAATGGTTGAAGGTAGTGGCCTTCAAATGGGGGTGGTTGAAGAAAGCATCCTGCTTGCCTGCTAGATTTTCACTTACTGCCGAAAAAATGTTCCCGATGTTGGGGGAGTTCAGAACCAGGGATCACAGTTTAATAATAAAGGGTAGGCCAGTTAGGATTGAGATGAGGACAAACTTTCTTCACGCAGAGAGTTGTGAATCTGTGGAATTCTCTGCCACAGAAAGCAGTGGAGGCGAATTTAGTGGAAGTTTTCAAGAGAGAGTTACATTTAGCTCTTGGCTTGAGAGTTACATTTAGCAAAATCGAGGGATATGGGGAAAAAATAGGAAAAAGGTACTGATTTTAGGTGAACAGCCATGATCATATTGAATGGCAGTGCTGGCTCAAAGGGCCGAATGGCCTATTCCTGCACCTTTTTTCTATGTTTCTATGCTTGAGTATATGGCAATAAAACTCGACCACTTGATTTTGAAGCATTCATGCATGGTGGAGGCATAATGTAGTCATAGTGATACATTGTGAAAACAGGCCCTTTGGTACAACTTGCCCACACCCGCCAACATGTACCAGCTACACTACCTGCTTTTGGTCCATATCGCTCCAAACCTTTCCTATCCTTGTATCAGTCTAACTCTTTCTCAAATATTGGGATAGTCCCTGCCTCAACTATCTCCTTTGCCAGCTTGTTCCATACACCCACCACCCTTTGTGTGGAAAAATTTACCCCTTAAAAAGTTACCTCTTAAAAATAGTTAAAACAAAAAACATTGAAATCATACTTCTACACTGCACTAAAACATGATTTTAATACATCAAATTTCAAAAAGTCCCTACCGTGGGAGGGGGGACACCCCCCTCTCACACCGTCCCCCCACTCGGTTGCTCCACTCCCTCGCCGGGTACCCCCAAGGCCAGTGATCAATGATCGCTCAGAATCCCCACTTTCAAAAATGCTCTATGGCCCCTGGTTCAGACAGATTGCATTGCCAGATGTGAGCAGGGAACTGAGGCCAGTTGTTCGTGACGTCTGGATCCCAATGCTCAGCGCTTCGTATTTCGGAGTTGGCTAATGTTATTGATTTGTAATTAGCCTGATTTATATTTAGTTGACAAAACCTTAATTTATTAATCTGGAATATCCAGGGGGATGGGAGAAGTGTAATATTATAATTACATGCAAGGTGTCATGCTATCTGTCACAACATAAAGCCCCGATAACCCATTATTTCCTTCAGTTAAATATTGGGAGGGTAGCACTATTGTCATTTGCCACTCAACTATTATGTTTGTTTACCTCACTGACTATTTCTAACCCCCCCCCCTCCAAATTCATTTGACAGGTTGAATAGAAATGTCCCCAATCTCATTGTTTTATTAATTGAACATGTAGATGAACATCCTCAAGGAGTGTAATCAGATGGAAACGTATTCAGATACGACGTTTAAGAGCTTGTTCAAAGAAGGGGCATATTTTAAAGGAGTGACAGAGATACTTGCAGGGGAATGTGTGAGGAGGTTATTATTTGTCTTTAATTTTAGCTTGAACCAGGACAGCTGAAGATTCAAAGTTTAATATAGTAATTGTGCTGATACTGACTCCAACCAACCACGTAATGAATATCATCCATTCCGGACGTTCTAATTTTCTGATGCCATTTAAACTTCACTTGGATTTCAATCACTTCAATGTAAAAGTAATTGGGACTGGGGAGCACTGGAACAAAAATTTGCCCTCGGTACATATTAACTGTAATATTATGTACTCTCAAGTTCACATTTAATAGAATAATATTGCTTAAATATATAGTTATTGGACTTTGCATTTCGGAAAAGTCCCAACTGAGAGGAAGACAGCAAAATACTGAAAATATTGGGGGTGAAAATGACTTCAGGGCAGTTTGTTAGGAAAAGTAAAGGAAATGGTAACATAATACTTATACAGCTGGGTGAGTATAATTTTATGGATGTGAAATTGTGTTCAACCAATTGATTACTTCTTTGACAAAGTAACTAGCATGTTAGATAACAAGGAAGCCAATGGATGTAGCAAATTGTGTTATGCAAAATTTGGTCCGTGAAGTGCCCCATCGAAGATTGCCACATTAGATAAGCACCTGTGGACTTGAACATAATAGGTTAAGTCCTGGGGGTCAGATTTGGGGCTTTATGTGTGGGCCATATGTATTATCAGTGCACAGGGGCTAGGAGCAAGGTCAAGTGTGCATCCAGAGTCAAGGTCTGGAATAGTACTAGGTGTGCAGCCAAAGCTGGGACAATGGGAGTGTTCAACACTGGGAACCTAAGCAGGTAAGCAGCTATGATCAGGGTAGAATAGGGGGCAGCTGTAAGGCTGGACTCAAGGTCAGTAATGAGAGAAGGTATGCAACTGGAGTCAGGGTCAGGAGTAGTACCTGGTGTGCAGTGAGACCCAGGTTGGTCAACATGGGCCAAGTGTTTGATTATAACCTGATTTCCATACATGAATATACTAAGATCATTCATGTGCTGCACCTGTTGATCAGATCCTGGCTCTACTGTGGAATGTAATTAGGAATGTAATTTAGCCAAACTTTATTCATAGCGAATCCAATTTAAAGCATAAATATTGCATTCAAATGTGAGTTAAAAGACTCGCTCTAGTGTGCACCAGGTTGCACAATTTCAAGCTGAAAAATGCAAAAGCTCCATACCTATGGTCGTTACACTCCCTCAGGCTCTCACAATTTCTCACTCCCAACTCTCACCAAATGTTGGCAGGCCTGTAATTAACTGGGATATTATGCTGGTACCATAACCATTTAAAATTCTGATCTTTATAGCCTGGAATATGCAATGATACAGTGCCAATAAAGGCTCCAAAGGTTCAATGTTTTAATGGGAGCCCCAACCTGTTTATTTTTAATTGCTTTCAAGAGGCTAATTCGTACCTCTATTAAAAATGCAGTATGAGGCATTTGGTATGAATACGGTGTATTCATATAAAAACATATTTTGTTGGCTTGAGTGGGATCTTTATGTAGAATTTACAGTGCGGCATATTCCGCATTCTTTGACCCTCTTGAATTACACTTACATGCTATTTGCCTCAATGACTACTGTGTACATATACGGTGGCAAGTTCCACATTTAGATGTAAAGCACTCCCTGCTGGAAATTCCTCAGATTTATTGGTAACTGTCTCATATTTATGACCTTCAATTCTGTTTTTTCTCTCCCATGTCGAAAATGGCAGGGGAGGGAGAAGCTCTCTGTCCTCCTTTACAAAGAACTTCAGCTTACCTTTCTTCTAAGGAAGTGAGCCCTAACTTGATCAGCCCTTACAATGAGTTACAGTCCCAGTTACAGAAGCAGGTCGTTCACTTAACAAGTGAATTCTAATAACTTACAATATTATTTATGATCCTGTCGAGGAAAATGGGAGGAGAATTGGATTGATGAGATTGTTTGGCTGGGTTCCAATGGTATGCGTGGCCTCATTCTGTGCAATGATAAATCACACAGCACGGAAAATGATCCTTCAGCCCACTATGTCTATCAAGCTGACCATCGAATACCAATTTACAGAAGTCCCACTTTATTCATATTTCCATCAAATCCTCCCAGATTCTACTCCTCACCTACACACAGTCGGGACGATTTACAGCAGCTAATTAACCCAGGAAACTAAAACATCTGAGGGGAACCCATGTGGTCACAAAGGGAACGTGCAAACCTCACACAGACAGCACCTAATGTAAGGATTAAACCTGGGATACTGGAGCTGTGAGACAGCGGCTCTATTGACAGCGCCACTGTGCGTCCATACATTAATAAATGATATAGGAAAGTAAATGATAATTTGCTTAAAGTGGTAAGTTTTTAGAACAGAATTAAAAAATAGTGCTCATGTATCCGCTGTGAGGGTATGGGCCAGTGATGGAATCAACACTCTACTCCAGATTTAAACAAGTACTTGGAGAAAGGGGAGACACCAGGGACTGTAGATGTTGGAATGTTGTAAAAACCAAAGTGGCAAAGGAACTCAGTTTCTCAGGCAGCATCTGCAGAGTGAATGGACAGATGACCTTCAGTGTTGGGACCCTACTTGAGACGAAAGGGCAAGCGGAGAAAGACTGGAGAGAGAGGCAGGCATGCAGTTGGCAGGAACGGTGAAAGGTTACTCAACCCTTTCAACAAGTGGCTGACTGGTCGCCTATCCCAACTTTCCCATCACCCACTAACCCTGTCCCAAAAAATCCATCGATCTTTGCCTGGAATACACTCAGCGACTGAACCTCCCTCTGCAGTAGAGAACTGCTCAGGTTCCCAAGTATTGAGGAAAAGAGGAGTGACGTTTAAAATCGGAGAGAGGATTGTAGGTGGAAGGGGAATGTGGTAGAGTGAAGAAAAAAGGAAAATGGGAAACTCGGGGTGGGAGACATACAACCCAAAACATTTGGCTCCTTTTGCCCTCCACAAAGCAACAAACTCAACAGTGAATTGCACAATTTTAGATAACCAGCTTTTCCAGTTTATATCAGAACTGGCTAGTCCTGATGAAAGATGCTGTCGATCTATGGATTTCAGATTTCAAACAGCTGCTGCATTTTAGGTCATAGTTTCAGCATTCTCTCTCTTTCTTTCCATGTCTGTCTGTCTGCCTGTTTATCCCTCTCTCTCTCTCTCTCTCTCTTTCTCTCTCTCTCGCTCTCTCTCTCTCTCTCTCCCTCTCCCTCTCTCTCCCCCTCTCTCCCTCCCTCTCTCTCTCTCTCCCTCCCTTTGTTTCCATTTACATCCCTCCACTTATACTTCTTCCAAAATATAATAATTTCTTACCATTTCCCAGCTCTGTTGATGTTTCTTTTTCTACAGGAGCTAAGTATTTTCTGTATGTATTAAGAGCCATTTCTGTCAATGCTATACACTTTGTCATTGTGGGCCTATAGTTCCTTTAAGCCATGTTGTCGTGGGTGCCATTACTCTGTTAATGAAAGAGCTCCCTCTTCTGATGGAAAGATTATAATCAACAGGTCTCAGAGTTTACAGAACATTCTAGACCTGTGAAAAATATGTTTACTGGCAATTATTTTCATGTGGGCACAATTGTATGATAGGATATCTGTATGTAAACTGTTGCGAGAGTTTGCAACTCAACGGCGTGTTGACAAAACAACGTGCGTCTCTTTCATCCGTGTAGTCTCAGTTTATGAATTAGGACTAAATGCATCAACACTTCTTTCACAGTTGCCAAAACTGTTGCCAATACAATGAGGCTTCAGTAACACATTGTAATGGACTTGGGCTTGTTGATGTTTGACACCCAACCTTGCCAAAAAAAAGGTTGAGTGTAGAGTAAGGAGTTAAGGAAACATGGGTAAATACTTGACCAGGAAATTATTCAATCAAAATAAAAATCTATTTGCGACTACTCCTTTAATGAAAGGGGCAGGGTTTGATAAAAGGGCGACTTTAACCAAACATTGCAATTTATTATTTTCAAAAACGTTTCTTACAAGTTATTTTCTGCAATCATTGTGTAGTATTTACTTGGTGGGGATATGTTTGTGTTTGTTCCTCTTCAAAGCACCACCAGTCCAGGTGTGCAGAAAATTCACTGCTTCAGTCATTTGCGGCAGCTCGGAGATTTTTCATTTCCTTGTTCAACCAGCTTAGGTGGGTGTTACGACTAGCCTTTTGAGAGATTAATTATATCTTTAGATTCCACTCCCGAATAGCTTTGTCATCTGTAAATGGCGTGTTGAGTGACACGTGGAGGCAGACTCTTGTTGGAGGAGCTGGGGTTTTTATTACGGAAAGAGAAAGTGCCAGTGATCCACATTTCTCAGTAATTACTTCTGAAGATGTCATCACACCATTCAATTTACATTGGAAAGCCTTTGTGACCAGTTTCTTTGATTATCTAATGTCCCGGCTCCATTGTGCTGTAGGATTGTTGAACTGGTGCCCCAGTGCGACCGGAAGTTGGGAGAGCAGAAAGTGACTACCGGCGGTTGTAACAAGACCCTTATATTGCAACATATAAATGTGCCCTGCAATAGCACAATGGGACCTGGCTGACTGATCATTGTTTCCATCCCTGTGTTAATGTGAGGTGTAAAAAAATTAGGGCATAGACAGTATCAGTAGATCATAGGATTTCTATGCATGAATAGGGGAGGAAATTTGCTACTGAATGGTGTACAAACTAAAGCAGCATGTGCCTCTTTCACCCTCGTGTAGTTGTAATTATGAATTAGGATTTGACACATTGCAACTTCTTTATGCAACCACAAATAAGTGCTAAAGGTGTAGAACAATTATTTTTATTTTGCTTCTAACATTGTGAAACCAGAGTTTTCAGAAGGAATAAGGGTGTTGCTGATATTCTGAGAACAAATATCCTTCGGTGGTGGTGGGTAGCAGGTCAGTGGTGGAAATGTGCCACGTGATCTGGACATTATGTGACTCCAGGCTCACTAACACTTATAACTCCCCTCCAAAATGGCAAAGCAAACCACTCAATGAAAGGAGCAGTTAAGGACAGGCAACAAATGCTGATTTTGCCAGTGATGTCCTCATTCCACGTTTGTGGGAAAGCATGAAGTAGTTTACCCAGAGTAAGGAAATCAAGAACCGGAAGGCGTATGTTTAAGGTTAAAGGAACCTGAAGGGCAACTTTTTCACACAGCAGGCAACAAGCTGCCAGTGAAAGTATTTGAGGCAGGTACCATAACACCATTTACAAGACATTTGGACAGCTATAGGGATAAGAAAGGTTGAGAGTGATATGGGCCAAACGTGGATGAATGGGTCGCGTGTTGGTGGAGCATCTTGGCTGGCATGGATAAGTTGGGCCAAAGGGCCTGTTTCCGTGCTCTATAACGATGACTCCATGACTGTAAAATGAGCGTTGGCTGACCACAACGATGAGGCATTGAGTTAGTGGGACAGGTTGAATGACTTGTAATAATATGTTTTTTGCACACAACCAAACTCAACTTCCTTGGGAAATATGTCCATTTAAAGAGTGTAGGAAACAGAAACTACAGCAATATCTTACAACAAAAAGTGGATAAATATCTCCTCAAATGCATTGTGAGTAGAGGAGAATCAATGTGGTCAGTGAATACTTTTTTTATTCACTCCATCAGGGAATATAAGCATCTGTATCAAAGTCAGCATTTATTAACTATCCATTGTCACCCTGTCAATTGAGATGATTTGTACAACATTCCAGTGGGATTTAATAGTGTCAACCATCTTTTAGATAAAATGAGACTAGTCTGCCAGATGTCACAATACTATGTTCCCCATGTTCTGGCAACATTTATTCTTTGGCTAAAACGACGAAAATAAATGAGCTATTTATAAAACTCCTCTTTCTGGATACATTGGAGCACCTATATTGGCTGGCATTTTTCCATGACATTGCTACACATCTTGGGATGTCCTGCAGTAGTGGAAGATGTTCTATAAATGCTGATGCTTTCCTTTAAAGATTGCTCCTAATGACAGTATCATTGGATGTCACAGTACCCTGTGCGCATCAGAACTGGTGGAGAGGATGCCCCCCCCCCCCCCCCCCCCCCCCCACCAAATATCCTCCACGAATTTTACAGTTTATTTTACGTTCCTCCTTCTAGAAGCAGCATCACGGGTGCCCAGTGCATTGTGCAGCAGTCTGGGTGGGTAGGTGTGGCCATTTCTAATACTCCCCCTCTGCTCAGGTGTCACGTATTACCAAAAAAAAAATCACGAACAGCAGTTCTGATTTTTTTCCTTGCTGCTGGTGTGGCCTGAGGCAGAAAAGCAATTTATCTAATTTGCATCCGCGTGTTAAATTGGAATGTTGGTCTGTCAAAGACTCACTTATGCCATGGATACAATCTGCAGCAGTTGTGTGTCAGCCAGAACTATCACTCGGAGGAAAGCTTGCTGCTTATCTTTTGGCTCAGCTGTTGTGATAAAAGTTATAATTTCCTTTTGTCTACCATGGCCTAGGCTTAATCAGTACCGATTATGGCATACGGGGATCTTTCCTGGGCCATAGCAAACACACATACTCACCCCATTGGCATCCATTAACGAGCGATGTGATGAAAGAATGGATTGACTGGGCTTGTATTCACTGGAATCTAGAAGGATGAGAGGGAATCTTATAGAAACATATAACATTCTTAAAGGATTGAACAAGCTAGATGCAGGAAAAATGTTCCCGATGTTGGGGGAGTCCAGAACCAGGGGTCACAGTTTAAGAATAAGGGGTAGGTAATTTAGGACTGAGATGAGGAAAAAGTTTTTCACCCAGAGAGTTGTGAATCTGTGAAATTCTCTGCCACTGAAGGCAGTAGAGGCCAATTTACTGGATGTTTTCAAGCGAGAGTTAGATATAGCTCTTAGGGCTAACGGAATCAATGGATATGGGGAGAAAGCAAGAACAGGGTACTGATTTTGGATGATCAGCCATGATCACATTGAATGGTGGTGCTGGCTCGAAGGGCCGAATGGCCTACTCCTGCACCTATTTTCTATGTTTCCATGATTACTTTGTGCCGTCCAAAGTTGCATTGATGCCGAGATGTCGAGGTGGGGGGATGGGGGGGGGGGGCGGGAAGAAGAAAGAAAGAGGAGGAGCCAGAGGGCTGAGGGAGAGCTGGGAAGGGGAGGAGACAATGAGGGCTACCGGAAATTGGAGAAGTCAATGTTCATGCCACTGGGGTATAAACTGCTCAACGAAATATAAGAGGTGATGCTTCTCCAATTTCCGGTGGTGCTCAATTTGGCCATGGGGGAGGCCCAGGACAGAAAGGTCGGATTCGGAATGGGAGAGGGAGTTGAAGTGTGAGCCACCGGGAGATCAGGTAGGTTATTGTGGACCGAGCGGAGGAGATCTTCACGAAGGTTAGCTTGTCATAGAAATGGGGTTTGCAGCTCAAAGGAAGAGTTCAGTCTATCAACAGTGGGTAACATGCCTGCCAGCACCTGTTTTCAATACCTTTTCTTTAAGATTAAGAAAGAATATTAAAGGAACAAAGCATAACCGGCAAAGCAGAATTGAAATGCAAAGCTGCTTTGTGCTTACTGAAGACATTCAGTAAGAGTTTGCTATTGGGTTTGCAAGAAGTGCTGTAATTAATGCAATGGCAGAATGGAAGCACGCTGACCCACAAAGTCACCTAAACCTTTAAAACAATGCCTTTTCGGGGGGAATGGGTTCACTTAACATGAAGTGGTTTACATCAGTGGAAAATTGTGAGCGTTGGCATTACATTGGAGTTTTGTATTGATGCTACTTGACATTTTAGTGTTTTGAAAACACTGTGTAATGCAATCAGCAGCTTGCAGTCCCTCATGGCCGACTAATTCTCAATAACTGGACCTCTTGTTGGCCGAGTCAATCATTCAGCTCTCGCGTTGCACCACTCAGACTTTTAGCCACCAGGCTTGATTGATTATTCCCAAGTCCATCACTTAATTGTTAGTGGCTATACCCTTCTGTCCCCAACAGTTGGGAGCATGGGATGCTGAAGGGTGTGGAGGGGTGGGGGAGATGATGGGGAGCACTTCTTGTTTGATACCATCTTTGAAGAACGTAAATTAGAACCAACATTCATTATTGTACAAAACAGGAACTGCAGATGCTGGTTTATATCAAAGATTGACGCAAAGTGCTGGAGTAACTCTACGGGTCGGGCAGCATCTCTGGAGAAAAAGGATTGGTGACATTTTGGTTTGGGACCCCTGCTCAGACTGAGAGTAGGGGATGGGGTGGTGGGGGGGGGGGTAAAGAGTTGGAGGCAAGAAAAAACAGGATGAATCTGGGCCGGTCACAAATGACATTAGGTAGGGTGGTGCCTGGTAAGCCCATTCATTGTTAGCTTGCGAAGGTGTGATCTCAAGAGGAAAATAATGTGGAGAACTGTGAAAATGGTAGAACAACTATGGTGAAGGAAGGGGATTAGGGGGCAGGAGGGATGGGAGGGAAGTAAGTAACAGTTCCTTAAAAATTCAGTGTTGGGTAATAAGCTACACAAGCAAAATATGAGGTGCTGTTCCTCCAATTTCTGTGTGGCCTCAATCTGGCAATGGAGGAGGCCTGAGACAGACAGTATGGGAATGGGAAGGGAAGTTAAAATGGTTTGCAGCCAGGAGATCCTGTAGGCCTTGCGAACCGAGTCTAAGTGTTCAGCAAAACAGTTGCTGAGTCTACGTTTTATCTTGCCAATGTACAATACTCCAAGAGTACACCGGATGCAGTAGATGATGTTAGATGAGATACATTTGAACCTCTGTCTAACCTGAAAGGACTGTTGGGGTCCCAGGATGGAGTCGAGGGTGAATGTCTAGGGACAGGTGTTGCATCTCCTGTGGTTGCAGGGTAAAGTACCTGTGGAGGTGGTAGTTTGGGTGGGAAGGGATGAGTGAACCAAGGAGTTGTGGAGGGAGCAGTGCCTGGGGAAGGCAAAAAGTGGTGGAGATGGAAGATGTGACTAGTGGTGCAATCCCCTAGGAGATGACGGAAATGTCAGAGGATAATGTGTTGGATGGTGGGGTGAAAGGTGAGGACCGAGGGAACTCTGTCCATGTTGCATCAGGAGGGAGAAGGAGCGAGAGCAGAACTATGAGATACAGAGGAGACACATGTGAGGGCCTCGTCTATGACAGAAGGGGAAATCCCTGAAGAATGAGGACACATCAGATATCCTACTATGGAACACCGCATCTTGGGAGCAGATGCGGCGGAGACGGAGGAATTGAGTGCAGGGAATAGCATCTTTGCAAGAGGCTGTGTTGGAAGAAGTGTAGTCTATATAACTGTGAGAGTCAGTAGGTTTGTAATAGATGTCCTTTGATAGTCTGTGTCCTGTGATGGAGAAAGAGAGATTGAGAAAGGGGAGAGAGGTGTGCGAGATTGCCAAGGTGAATTTGAGGGCAGGGTGAACGTTCGTGGTAAAGTTAACAAAGTCCTTGAGTTCTGCAGGGGTGCAGGTGGTAGCCCTGATGCAGTTGTTGATGTAGCGGAGAAAGAGTTGGGGGATGGTGCACCCGGAATAAGGACTGTTCAACATACCCATCAAAAAGGCAGGCATAGCTGGGGCCCGTGCAAGTGCTCTTGGCTACACTTTTGATTTGGGGACAGTGGGATGAACAAAAGAGAAGTTGGTGAGGGTGAGGACAAGTTCTGCCAAGCAGAGGAGAGTTCTAGTAGATGGAAATTGGTTGGGTTTTTGTTCGAGGAAGAAGAAGAGTCTTAAGGCCCTCCTGGTGGTGGAAGAAGTGTAGAGGGACTGAACATTCATGGTAAAGATGAGTGAGTGGAAGGCTTGTAATCAAAAGTTGTTAAAGAGGTTAAGGGTGCCGTTATTGTGTCATTATTGGGGACAAGTTGAGAGTGAGATTGTTGTTCCATGGCCTAGATCATTCATAAGTTTGGATTGTAAAATAAATACTATTGAGTGCACATTAGCTTATTATTTACAGAAACTGTAATCGTCCACATGCAGCAACTCCACTGCCCAATCTAGAGTCAGTTTAAATAATTGATTGTTCTCTGAAAGAAGAGCTCCATGACATTTTGCCTTTTTCACTGCCGCTCTTGCATCCCAGTCCCCAATGCCCACCTTGCTCTGGTTTTATGCCACTCTGTGGCCCACTCCCATTCTCCTTTCAAAGGTCAACAGCCACATTTATTCCATATAGGGTGGTGAATCTGTGGAATTCTTTGCCAAAGAAGGCAGTGCAGGCCAAGTCAGTGGATATTTTTAAGGCAGATTTTTTATTTTTAAGGATATTTTTAAGATATTTTTAAGATAAATTCTTGATTAGTACAGGTGTCGGAGGTTATGGGGAGAAGGCAGGAGAATTAGGTTAGGAAGGAGAGATATATCAGGCATGATTGAATGGTGGGGTATACTTCTACTCCTATTCTTTATGACCTTATGAACCCATCCACTGACCCTGAGGCACTCCAGAGGGCAATGCCTTTTTGTGAACTGATCAATGTGCAACAATGAGCCGTATTTTATGAGGATCGGGATCCATTGCAAAGATTATGAATTATAATCTGATTACTGTCACCTTGGAATTACTTGCAATCATTCAGATAAATTTACTGTGAAGGCAGTCCAGCCTCCTTTCCCACCCATTGTAGGCACTTCTGCATTTTATGAATGTCAGTTAAATCTCGCATGAACCTCCTATTCTAAAGGGTCAAGGCCCAAGCCAAGGTCAGCTCTCCTCATCACTAAATTCTTCAGTCCTGGCAAAATCCTGGTAAATTCCTGCTCTCCTCCCTCCAATGCCATCACATCCTTCTTCCATCTTGATGACCATAAATACATGCAGGGTTCCAACTATGATCTAATTAATCCCAGCATCATTTCATGCTCATAAGGAAAGCATCCTGTATGATCCCTTATCCAACCTATCCTTATCAACCTACCCTCCTGCCTTAGGGGATATGTAGACATGCACTCCATCATTCATTTCAATATGCGACACACACAATGACAGAATCATAAAGTAATACAGCAAAAGGGGCAGCACAGTGGTGCGCTAGTAGAGCTGCAGCCTCACAGCACCGGAGACTCGAGTTCGATACTGACCTTGGTTGGTGTCTGTGTGGAGTTTGCCTGTGACCACGTGACTGGATTCCTTATTTTCCTCCAACATCCCAAAGACATGCGGGTTTGCAGGTTACTTGACCTCTGTAAATTGCCCCTTGTGTATAAGGAATGGATGGGAAAGTGGAATAATATAGAACTAATGTAAATGGGTGATCGATGGACTCAGTGGGCCGATGAGCCTGTTTCCGTGCTGTATCGCTAAGCTTAATTAAAACACGTCCTTCACTGAGTTAGGAATTACAGTTGAACCAACACCAGATCAGGGTTCACAGAGGGAAGATAAGGATTCAAACTATTAACTCAGTATCAGGTTGAGGTTTAAGGAGAGAAGGCCAGGTTTAAACAAGTAGCTGGATTAAGTCAGGGTTTAAATTATCAAGTATCATTTGTGCTAAGATAGGCACAAAAATCTGGAGTAACTCAATGGGCCAGGCAGCATCTCTGGAGAAAAGGAATAGGTGATGTTTCTGGTCGAGCGCCTTTGTCCTAAAAAATAATTTTCCTGCACTAAGGTAAACTTAATTAGATGACTTGCATCATTGGCATTTGACCTCCGTGTGTCCAGGATGGGTTGGACCCATTTTTGGTGCAGTCATTGTGCATAGGAAAATAACATTAGCCTTTTTTTTGTCCTTAATCAGCTGGCACAAGGTTTGCAAATCCTAAAGGTTTGTTATGGTAGTTTCTGATGTCTGCAATTGTTAGCCCCATTGAATTGCAGTTGGAACTGACAATAATTTAATTATTGTTGAGGAGTTATTGTATTTGTATATTGGGCAAGACACACATTATCATTAACAAGCAAGTAAATGCACTCATGTTGAACACTAATTTTTGAGGAAAGACTTTTGTTTTGAACAAGACTGATTTGATTGATAATGACACACCTTTAGGTTTACGACTTTGATGCCAAATTTAAAAGCATCAACCACATCTGGGCAATCTTTTCCCTTCAGATTGTGTAACACTCAATACTTATTCTCTCATTTGGTGTTATTATGGATTTCAAAGCTATTTACTGTCAGTCAGGTATTGGGACTATCCTTGCATGTAACATTCAGTTCTTCCATGACAGCAGTTACTGACCATTGCACAATGAAATATGTTGGTGTTTTTCAATGTATCCTATTCCGTCTTCATTTTATCAAACAGCAAAAGGTACAAAACATTTGTCTGTTTTATTGCAGTTAAGTTCTAGTCACAGAAGATATTCTTTATATTGCCTTTTCCCCAGCAAATGCATTGATCCTTTTTTTAAATGTGAAACCTTTAAACATAAAATCTAAACTGTAAATCCAAACAAATTCCTAATCACAACCCAGATTATTTACATTCTCCTCCACCACCCCCCTCCCCCTCTTCCCCCCACTCCATATCAGATACAATGCAATAGCATGTTACCAGATAAGTGGTAGAGAGATTGGTTAAAGGCACAGTCACAGTTCAGTCACTGTGATCAGGCTGTAAACATTGAGTCTGGTGTTCAACAAGTAGATTTGGTCGAGAGTGTTTGCTGTTGAATTCAGCAGTTAGGGGTTCCCTAATGCAGATTTACCCTTGCTGGGGAAAGGTTATAGGAAGGAACATTAACTTTCTCCAAATGTTCTGCAGCTGTAAAAGAGAACACAGACGTGGCTGGAATGAGCTGGAACATGGAGCTTGGTCAAGTGGGATGATCTGGGATAGTGTGTCAGGCACCTTTGGCATCGGGTAGAAGATGGATATGGACGCTAATGAACTGGGCTGGGATAGGGAAACAGATAGTGATGGGCTAGATGGGACAGAGATATGGAGACTTGTTGGGCCATGACAGAAAGTATTGGCAATAGTGGGATAGCTATCGCTTCACCTGTACCAATGTAACGCATTACAGTGGCAGCTGTTGCTTGCAGAGACTCAATTTCCAGGGCATTTTCCAGTAAAGGACGATGGATGAACAATAGAGGACTCTGTGCCTCAGTCATAATATTTGCCCTAACTATGTGGCAACTCCAAATCAGCCTTTTGGAAAGTGCACTGAGATGTTTTTATCAGATAGAACTCATGGAACCCAATTGTGCTAGCTTTCCCTTCATCTCTCTACCTCCTCATCATCCTCCTTTCCTCTCATTCTGCCTTCCTCTCTTCATGCTTCTGACTTTTACCGTTACCACCTCAGGCAGCTGAGGAAATTCAGAGTCTCTCTGAGGATCTTTCAGTGCTTCTACACTGGGGGTGTAGAAAGAATCTTGTCCGGCAACATCACAATCTGGTTTGGGAACAGCTCTGCCCAGGACGGGAAGGCTCTGCAGGGAGTAGTGGGTTCGGCCGAACGCACTGTGGGAACAACACTCGCCCCCATGCAGGACCTATACACCAGGAGGTGCAGATCCAGAGGCAGCAACATTATGGGGGACCCCTTACACCCCAGCAACGGACTGTTCCAGCTGCTACGGTCAGGCAAACGCCTCCGCTGTCATGCTGCGAAAACAGAGAGGATGAGACGGAGTTTCTTCCCACAGGCCATCAAGACTGTAAACTCTTCTCACCAGGGACTAACTTACTGTACTAATTTATTGTTGTGTTGTGTCTTTTTAATTTTTTTTCTAACATGTAAATACTGATTCCGTTCTATTCTGTTCTGTTGTTTTTGCACAATCAGCAGGAATTGACACTTTCATTTCACTGCACATCTTGTATGTGTATGTGACAAATAAAGTTGACGACTTTTAATTTGTTTATTTTTTTTGTTCATGATTTGTATACAAATCTAAAAACATGGTAATCATGTTCAGCACACACACAATGGACCAAAGTGCCTGTTTCTGTTCTGTACTGTACTACGCTCTATGTTAATGGACCCATTGTGTGCCACAATTGTTGGTGGAGGAAATTATATAGCACCATACAATACAACACAGCAACTTGTTTAATGTCAAATAGCTCAATGGGGCGTTTTTCAAAAATAAGGAATGTTCATGTTCATAAGTTCGAGGAGCAATCAAGTCTATCCTGCCATTCAATCATGGCTGATATGCTGCCCTCTCAATCCCATTCTCCTGCTTTTGCCCCATAACCCCTGACATTCTTACTAATCAAGAACCTCTCAATCTCCACGTTAAAAATATCCATTGACTTAGCCTCCAATGGAAATACACTGCTATCCACTAACGGAGAACTGACCAAGTGCGGCATTGTCACCTGTGCTTTCGGCAAAAGAGGCCCCAGTCACCTGTAATGTAATTGAGGACGACATGTAACACTAAAGCACACAAAAGGCTCTCATATTTAACTAGGTAAAAGCAATCACTGAGCAATGAAGTAATTAAGTTTTATTCAAATCACTTGAGATGGTAACTGCAGCAGGAACCTGATGGTAATTTTCCAACGCTATTTGCAAAATCCTCAAATTTATTGTGAGGATAAATGTTGCAGCTGTACAAGTCGTTGGTGAGACCACACTTGGAGATGCTAGCTACAGCAGGGCCCAGCTACAGGAAGGATCTCATTCAGTTGGATGCAGAAAAGTTTCAAGAGGATGTTCCTAGGACTGGAGAACTTGAGTTATGGGGAGAAGCTGGATAGGCTGGGTCATTTTTCATTGGAGGTAGTCAGCTGGGGCATAGAGGTATATAAAAACAAAAGGGGCGTAGATAAAGTGAGCGGTCACAGTCAATTCCCAGGGTTAGAGGAGCCTAAATCTACTGGGCATAGATTTAAGGTGAGAGAGGAAAGATTTATCAGGGACCTGAGGGTCAGCTTTTCTCAGACAAAGTGTGGTGAGCATATTGAACGAGCTGCCAGAGGAAGGTGTAGAGGTGGATACAACTACAATTACACAGCACTGTGCATCCCTCCACCACCACTGAAATCAAAATAGCTGCTCATTGTCACCTTGTTGTGAGGGCCCAGAGCGTGCAACCTATGCCTGGCACTCCTCAGTCAATGCAAATTCAGCCATACCATATTGTCTTTGGGCAGTTGTGAAAGGTGTTATATAAATGCACACTTTTCATTCATTTAACTGTCAGGAAAGATTTCCGATTCTTGATACTTCTTTTAGTTTAGTTTAGAGCACCTGGAGTCTGGATGAAACCCAGATCTCTGGCGCTGTAAGGCTGCAACTCTACTGCGCAGCCACCGTGCCGCCCCTAATTCTTGTCCTCCATCAATACCTCGATCCAATGAGGACCAAGGACTCATTTATCATGGGATTAAGATTGGTCCCTTCCCCAAGGGATGACCTCCTGGAGGCATCATTGCTGACTGACTTGCATCAATTTGTACTGATGGAGGAACAAAAGACATGGATTTCTAAAGCACACGTCACCACCACAATTCATCCTCAATTGCCTTACTCTAACTTTAGTCACTACTGAAATGGTGGCAACATCACAGCTAATTCCTACAAAGGTCCGAGCATCAAGCCTTACATTAATGATCAGGTCACCTATTTGAGGTGCTTATTGGCAATAAATCCTGTACTTTCCCTGAAAATATTGTTGCAGCATCTTTTCCATCTGCTTGAGGGAAGATGATTTTGCATTTCACATGAAAGATAACAACTTTGTTGTCACATGGACAATCAAAGATGATGCTCAGGTCTCACTATCCTTGTGCAAAAGATGATGCCTGATTCACTGTTCACCTCAGTTGGCCAGAAGACAGGGATCAGCAGAGCAGTGATGGTGGAAACAGAGATATCTCCCCAATAAAGCAAGACAGGGCTATCTCCCCAATAAAGCAAAATGCAGTTATCGTGTTCCAGCCTACAAATTGCCTCATTACCTGTGAGAGCAGCAGTGAGGGTGTCATTGAAAAATGTAGAGTTAAGCTTTTCCGAGCTGTCTTTTAAAGAAATGATGCATGGAGCCTTTGAGAACCAAGCAGGATGAAAGAGAATGGTGTTGTGCAGATTATAATTCATGAATTCCCAGTCGCAGCCTGCCAAGAGATAGAGTCTCTTCAAGTGGTCCGCGGACACAAAAGACATTTACAGTAAATGTAAGAATTATATAAATAGCTGCTGTTACTTTACTAGTGTCTGGCTGCCCAGCCCTCCTGGGAATTACCGCATGAATCATCCACTAACTGGTACACTGCTTGTGTTCATATTTCGATTTGTGACATCGTAAAGGGAATTGTGGCAAGGCATCCAGCTTTTAACCACTGGGATCTCTCTGGCTCTCCGTTCACCCTCCGAGAATCATTTTCTAATTCCCTAACACCAAGGAATAAAGCAGGAAAGTCCAGAGAAGGGGGATAATATACTGTAATTGGAGGGCCTCCCCAGAGAGAGCTGGGCCTGGCAAGGAAGAAGAGCAGCTTCTGTTTACCTGCTACTCGTGCATGGAATTAGTTTGCTAATAATGCCAGCTGGGATCTGCAGTCTGAAACACGCTTCTGTTACATCCAAGCTATGCTGCGCCTGGATCAGCGGCAGCCACAGCCCCCATCGTTCTACCACCTGCATACTTTTTTAGGCCGGCCCATGGTGGCAAGGTGTCGAAACTGAAAGCCATTATTCCACTGGCAGATGACCATGCCTTTAGGTGTCCGCACCCTGAATCGACCCCCACCCCACCCATCATCTCCTTTGAGATGCCAATCCCTTTTGACAAAGCTCATCTCTTAAATACTCATCATACAATTTGGCATCAAACATTTGCCAGTAAAGAACATAGGGGCATTCCTTCTTCTGTGGTTGTGGATGTCGACTTCAGTTGGTATTTACCCTGACTTTAGATAACCCTTTATTAAATGGGGACTTTATTTATAGCACGTGGCACAGTTATTGATTTTGCGAAGTGGAAAGCAGTCGTTGCAAAGTAAAATAATGCAGTCACAGGCATTTTGTGTAAGCATTTCTATCTAAAAAATGTACTCGTACAACATCCAGTGTTATTTATACCTGTGCATTACATACTGTAATTCAGTTTTGCACATCTAGCAGCTCCAGTTTCCTCAGGCAGAAGATAATAGCATTTGGAAAAAAGGACGTATTTATAGAGCACTCTATCACGTCTCCCGAAAGTCTTCGAGTGTTTCATGTGGGATGAGTTACTGTTTGAAGTTCGGTAACTGTGGTGGAGACTAATTTTGTGCATTGCAGAACTTTGCAAGCAGTGAGATCCAGCTTTAGCCATTTTGATTGAGGCAAAAAAGATGGGCAAGAATGCTTCTGCACAGCATTTCCAAATCTACTTAGAAGGCCATGAACAGCAGACAGATACCACAATCTTTCTGAGAACCAATTTACACTTTGTCCATCTTCATTGGGTCCAAAATTTGGTCCCTTCCCTTAGAGCAGTTTGGGAGTACCTGTGGAATAGAGAGAGCAAAGAGCCAAGAGACGAGATCCGGATTACCTTCTCAAAGCAATTGGAAACGGCAAATGGTGAGGTACCTTCAGAGTGATCATTCCAATCCCAAGACTCTCAATAATATAAGGGGAACTTTCCTCCTCAACTACTCCCATGGAATTTGTGTTGTTAAGGGGATCAGCCATGTTTATTGCATAAAATGGAGTGATAGGCTTGAATGGTCCACTCGTAGAATCATAGACCTATAGAGGATAAAACAGGCCCTTTGTCCCATCTTGTCCAAATTGACCCTGTTGGCATACTGAACCGGTCCCATTTGTCAGCACTTTACTCATGTTCCATATAAAACCGTCATATACATATATATATATAGGGCTATGTAGATAGATAGGTAGATATGTAGGTTGATAATATATAAATACCATCCACTTCACCTCTTTTCTCAGTGTCTATGTTAGCCCCTAGTTAAGCAAACCTTTTTTTTAAACGGCCCGTCCTCATTTGGTAGTGGATAGCACCTGAGAGGGTGCATAGTGGAAGGGTGTACACAAATCAAACTGAGATATAAAAATAGTTCATTTTTGAAATGCTACTGAGAGGACATTTGCCTGTAAGAGGCGGTACAGTGATGCAGTGATTAACGCAGGTCAACCCCAGTGACTCCGGTTCGACGCTGATCTCCAACATGTCTCTGGCATTAGCTAATTCTCTCTGTGACTGCCTGGGTTTCCTGATTATCCCCACACCCCAAATTAACACAGGGTGGCCGGTTCTTTGACTGCAGTAAATTACCCACGGTGTGAGTAGGTCACGGAAGAATTGGGAATGGCAAGGAGGGCAATTGATAGGGATGTGAAAGAAAAAGCTGGAATTGGGGTGGATGGTTGCCCAGTGGTCAGTAGAGACTGGGTGGGCCAAAGGAATATATGGGATTTTTGACACTGAGGATATGATTCGCAGATCAGAGGGTCAGAGGGAAGTGGACAGGTTCAATATAGATGCAAAGGTGAATAACTGTGGGAAGTACCTGGTTGAATTTCCAGAGCGACTGACATAGAACAGCCTGGAAATGGCCATTATCAAGTCCACTCAGAGTTAGCTTTCACTTCCATAACACTGCAACGAACAGTTATTAACTTGAACTAGTCTCCTGAACTCGGTATGCTACACAAACATGTAGTTGGCTTGACTTTCTGACAGATTCTCAATGGTACATAAAGGTGATGTGAGCCTATATACTGAGGATCATGTTCAATTGGATTCACACTGAAGTAATACAAAAAGCTACTCTGCAGGAGAGTGGATATTATCAAAGAGTGGGGGAGGAATTACAGTAAGAATAACATTTGCACAAATTGACAATCAATGTCAGTTCCAGTACGAATAAAATACTTTATACCGGCTTGTCATACAAACTATCAAGGCAGAAGCTTCTCTGAGATAGGTTCAAAGATAAAATTGGTACCCTCGCCATGAAAAAAAATGCAAAATCCAAGGTTTTTGTTTGGTGTGAACATTAATTCATACAAACATTTGCAGCACAGTTAACAGATCTGCTATGATTGTGTGGGCAGACTAGTCATTGTCACAGAAACACTATAGGCTGGAGGGAAAATAAATGCCAGAATAGAAGAGCCTTATGTTGGGGCTTGTCCACTGAGGGCAACCTGCAACCAGAATATTCCTGTTAGTAATTTCAGTCGACGTACTTAGAATTGATACAGGATGGAAGACATCTGTCTGCCACTTTGCAAGCGGCAAAATTAATTTGACTGTCAAAGGTTAAATTATACAGTGAATTCATTAGCATAGACAAATTCATGCAATGACCTGTTCATTCTGCAAAACGATTCATAAATGATAGAATAAGATAGGTGCAGTACCTCTGCATGCCATTAGCAAGCTGACTGCTGGAATGTTATTGAATGCACAGATCAAGCCAAACTAATAGTGGGGACTGGATCCTGCAGAACAATTTCAAGAAGGATAATGGGCCAGATCTTGCTGGAGAGGTGACGATATGCTAACAACGTGCACCAACACCATTATCAATTTAGCCAACAAAGTCTGTGTGTGTAGTGAATACGCAGACAGTGCTGATCGATTTATACCATGCCATGACGTTGCTCTGCACAAACAGCACATTGCATTTAGGCTCGCCTTTATTTCTGAAAACTTGCTGGATTTGGCCACTGAACACGGAAGTGAAATTTGTTGTTTTGGATCTTAGCATTGTTCTTGCACTCTCTTGTGTCCCACAGATGAAGTGGTCATTGTTGAATTAGAAATGGGCTTTTGAATGGAGCTTTTTTGTTTTCTCCCAACTCTGGTCTGCTCTTAGACAAGCTATGGTTCAGTGGCAAGAAGAAACAAAGAATTGCAGATGCTGGTTAATACATAAAGTGCTGGAGTAACTGCAGGCCAGGCAGCATCTCTGGAGAACATGGTTAGCTGACGTTTCAGGTCGAGACCCTTCTTCTGACTGATCAATCTGAAGAAGTGTATTGTCTCAAAACGTCACCAATCCATGCTCACGGGAGGTGCTTCGTGACCTGCTAAGTTAGTCCATCACTTTGTATCCTTTTATAGTTCAGTGGTTTATGAACTTGAAAGTTGTGGATCCCGGCCAGGTGTGGACATAACCTTTGATTGACTCGCCAATGCAGTACAACACTGAGGTTCTGTCCATTGTAACAAGCCTTTTGTTTTTAGCACATGCAGGCCGGCTCTTCCTAGTGGCAGGAGATGTGCAAGCTACAAGGAGGCAAGAAATTTTGGGTTTGATGGTGAGAGTTATTTAAAGAACAAAATAAACAGTCATAACAAACGTGCAACAAACATTGTACTGACAGCACCTGGTCAACTAAATTTGGATAGTACGTCTGAAAGAAAAACTGAAAATGCTGGAAACCCGCAGCAGGTCAAGCAGCATTTATGGAGAGAGATTCTAAGCTATTGTGTTTCAGATCTGAAAGACTTCCTCCGAACTGGGAAAGAGAGAAAAGTTAATTTTCAGTTACAGAGAAGGTGGGGGGGAGGGATAGGTAGAACAAAGTGAACATCTCTGATAGTCATACCAAGTGTGTTTATATGTCAGTTATGCTTTGTCTGGATCAAAGTTTAGTTTAGTTTAGAGATACAGTGCGGAAGTAGGTCCTTTGGCCCACAGAGTACACACTGACCAGCGATCTCCGAACAGTAACACTATCCTACACACACTAGGGACAATTTACAATTTTACCAAGCCAATTCGCCTACAAGCCTATACGTCTTTGGAGCGTGGGAGGAAACCAGAGTTCTGGGAGGAAATCCACGCACGTCATGGGGAGAACGTACAAACTCCGTACAGGCAGCATCGAAGGATCGGGATCGAACCCGGGTCCCTGGTGATGTAAGGCAGCAGCACTACCACTGCGCCACCGTGCCGCCAATGTGCCACCATCATGTGTTCTTATTAACATATCTGTGCAGCACCCCCAGCAGGCCAGACTATACTAATGAAGGAAGAAAGTTCTGATATGGACAGAAAGAAAGCGAGAGTTACTTAAAGTTGATAAATTAAATCGGAACAGAAAAAATGTATGCATTCATCAATCAATTCCAGAATCAATTTCATAAAAATTTGAGTGCATAAATTGTGAATATTTTTTGCTGCAGCTCCTTACTTCAATGAACTATTGGCATTTTCCACATTAATGCAAACTGCCCATTCCAGACATGGTGAAACCCTATGCATGTCTTGTTTGATTGGCTTAAGTCTCTGCTTCACTTGAGTCTCAAGGTGAAGCAACAATGGGGGGCAGATTCATCAGCCAGCAGGGGCTTGAGCAAGCAGCTGCAAACTAGCATCTGGAACCCAATGGTGGAAATTGTATCACAGCTGGATATATGGAGATATTTGCTGTCACACATTCGACCAGGAATCCAGTTTGACATTTTTGCATTCTGGCTAAATTTCTCAAATCTTTTAAAAGAACGATGTGATCACTGAAGGCAATTGAGGCAGTTTGCGTTTTTCAAACTAATTGTGTCATTTCATTGAAAGGGCCTCCAACAGATGGTTGTACTTTGAGATATTAGTAAATTATCATTGACAATGCAGTGTTGAAATAGAGGATGGCTTTCTCATGAATTCTCTTATCTATATTAGACATCATTCACTCTATTATACTTGAATTTTGTAGTAATTATCAGTTTGACTTTTGAAACAGCCTTTTGCCATGAGCACTTGATGCCAAACCCCATTATAGCTTTGTCCAATGAAGGACCAAAGAACTGAATTTCAGGTAGACACTAAATGCTGGAGTAACTCAGCGGGACAGGCAGCATCTCTGGATAGAAGATATGGTTTCGGGTCGAGATGTCAGAGTTGAGGTGAGAGTGACTGCCATTGACACCAACCCACCATTTGCCTGATAGTGGCATCATCGAGGGATTCCAAGAGGAGAAACATATAGGCGGCACAGTGGCACAGATGTAGAGTTACCGCTTTACAGCACCCAAGGTTTGATCCTGACTACAGGTGCTGTCTGTACAGAGTTTGTACATTCTCCCCATGACTGCATGGGTTTTCTCCGGGTGCTCCAGATTCCTGCCATATTCCAAAGATGTGCAGATTTGTAGGTTAATTGGCCTCTGTAAATTGTCCCTAGCGACTAGGATAGAACTAATATATGGCGATCACTTGTCGGTGCAAACTAAGTGGACGGGAGAACCTGTTTCTACGCTGTACCTCTAAACTAAACAAAGCTAAAGTTCAGAGGTTGGCTTCACAACTGCATAAAAATGTTGAGCAATGACCACCTCCAACAAGGGAGTCTAATCACCTACCCTAGTCATTCAATGACATTATCATTGCTAACATTCTGGGGCTCTGCATTGACCATCCGCAGGTCCAGTCACAAAAATACCAAGACTACAAGAGTGGGTCAGGCTGGGTATCTTGCAGAAAATGACTCATCCCCCGACCCCCCCCCCCCCCCCCCACAGCCTTTCTGACAGCCACAAAGTACAGGTTAGGGGCATTGTTAGATCTTAGGAAGTGCTCTTCTCTCACCTGGATGAGCACAGCTCAACATCTCTCAGAGCTTGTCACTATTCAGGACAAAGCAGCTCGCAACCATCATTCCCGTCGCCTCTCAGTCGCAGCTCATGCCAGTAACAAAGTGCACTTGCATACACTTGCTCATGCCAGTAACACAGTTTCTTACATACATCACTCAGATAATACCTCCCAAACCTGCAGCTTTTACCACCAAGAAGGAGGAGGGTAGCAGGTGCAAGGGAACCCCACCATCTGCAGCATTTCTTGTAAGTTCCACACCGTGAAAATATACAACTGTGGCTTCATATTTACAGAATCATATTCATATCCCTCCACTACAGCATGTGGGACCATCTTCACCAGATGGGCAGCAACGGTTCAAGAAGGCGCGTCACGATTCCTCCTATTAGGCAAAGCAGACCAATTCTTAAAGATTTGGTCTCCTTTTATCGACTTCTTGCAAGCATTTGGTGCAACATAACCTTAGAAATTAAATGGTTCAGAACCGGGTGACGGGTGGGTAAAGATATTAAATAGGTATATCTCTCTTAATCTCTTTTCCTTCTTTTTTTTTCTCTAGTTTCTTCCTTCTTCTTTCTGTTTTTCTTGCTATTCGTTTCTACTCTCTTGTCTATCTATCTCTTTTTCGAGCTTTTCTTATTATATCACAAACTAGCACCATCACCATTCCTATGACACTTTCCATTTTCTTCTTTCTATCATTGCTCTTCATATTGGCTGTTTTATTGTTAAATTAAAAACAAGAAGTTGTACAAGAATTGTAATATGTCTGTATGCATCAGGTACTTAGGTACCACATTACTGTATTTACTTCTAACAAAAATAAAGTGTAAAAAAAGAGAAAAAAAAGAAGGTGCATCGACTTTCGATGAAAGAAAGAACCACGACTTTCTCAAGGTTGGACAGTAAATGCTGGTCATGTTACCAATGCTGAAATCCTAAAGAATTGTTTCTGAGAAAGCATTGCTGTAAGTTATTTTATTGATTTGAAAAGCTATTTCTGGTGGGATTCCTTGTAGCTTTACTCTCTTGTCACACTAGAGCTCACCCCTTCCCCTCGCTCCAAATCTCTCTGACCCACAACTTGTCATTTTGAAGTGCAACCCAAAGTACAACATGGTGAATGTCAAAAGACATGTAATGTTCTCATGTGCTGTGAGATCTTAAGGAAAGGAGACTAGGTATTATTAGGCGGTTAGTAATAGATCTGAATAGTTGATACTTTGGGGAAGGTTGAAGATTTTCTTGCATTTCGTCCAGAACACAGGAAAATGTAAGAAGTTGTTTTTTTTCCCTTTTTGCTGTGTTTCACACAGTGAATATGGGTTTCTGCTGATGGGAAAAGATTCAGCCTTTCTCCTTGTTTCTTCTGGTCATTAGGTTACCAGACTTTGATTTGGAGGTGCATCCAGCTGACACTGTTTAAAAGGACTGTGGGACAGTCACGACCTACCCTTCAATTGTTGCAGGGGTGTGCAATTTAGAGTCTGACCTTGGATTTCATCTTCTCATCTCCTTGCCGGTTTCTCCTTTAATCCCCTCTGCTTTCCATCTTATCTTTTCTCTTTAACATATGTCATTGTTCACTCACGTATCTGCTTTTACCAAAATTCATCCACTGAAGCATAAGTCTCCGAGTGTCCTTGCACTGGAAGCCAGCATCCAGACCTAAATACAATTCTGATGATAGTGTATCAAATAGTTTAAATTATCCTGCATGGAGTGTGAAGCATAGCGATAATGCTGAGGTAAAAGAGAATAGGGCTTATCTTTATGTGGCGTCTACTTATATTGAGACACACAGGATGGAAACATTCCCTTCAGTCCACCAGACCATTGGCAGCCATATGTGCCATGGCATTCCAAAACGTCATCTCCATTTCTATTATACTAAAGCTCTTCCCTTTGTTCTTCGCATTCTAAATGTCGGTGTGAGCCAGGGATGTGTTGGCTTTCTTTTAATCTCCTTAATTTGTATCTTCTTCCAAATGTTTGGCCACAACCTTCCCATTTTCACACATGCTACTTACATTTTTTCCGCAGACTGGATACATATCTTCCCGTCGCATTTCAACCTATATTTAAAAAGTTACTAACCTTTTAAAAACAGCATCAAAATATTAAACTCTATAAAAGTTCTAATTTTGAAGAAAAAAATGCCGACTGACGTCACAATCAACTCACAAGACACGACGGGACACACCACATGGGAGGGACATTCAAACATTCAAAACACAAAAAAATCCGACTGACGTCAGAACGGAGCTCAAGCTCTCCAACGACATTTTCAAGCTCGGGGCTTGGGATGGGGCCGTGACCGACGCCGAATACGAAGCCGCCGGTGGAACCAAGGACGAGCCGACGGCTGCAGTTTACAGCCAGGGCTAGGTTGACTACGAGAATCAGTCCGAGTTCCAGGCCCTGTCACTGCTCTATGATCTGGGTAGGTGCTGTGGCAGGGAATGGGAGTGAGGAGAGGATGAGTGAAATGATGTGGAGGAAGAAGGGGTGGGGTCTCTAGCCATCCCTCTCTGCCCCTCTCCCTCGACCCTCCCTCTCAACTTCCCTCCCTCTCCCTATCTACTCCCCTCCCTCTCTACCCCTCCCCTCCCTCTCCCTATCTACTCCCCTCCCTCTCTACCCCCTCCCTCTCCCTATCTACTCCCCTCCCGCTCTACCCCCTCCCCTCCCTCTACACACCCTCCACCTCTGCCCCTCCCTTTCCCCCCCACTCTGCCCCCCTCCCTCTCTGCCCCCCACTCCCTCTCTGCCCTCTCTCTCTCTCTCCCTCTCTCTCTTTCCCTCTCTACCCCCTGCCTCTCTGCCCCCTCTCTCTCTGCTCCCTCTCCCTCTCTGCTCCCTCTCCCTCTCTGCTCCCCTACCCCTCTACCCTCTCCCTCTACCATCCTAGTTAAGACATACAACGCAGAAATACGCCCTTCAGCCCACCATGTTTAGGAAATAACTGCAGATGCTGGTTTAAATCAAAGATAGACACAAAATGCTAGAGTAACTCAGCGGTATAGGCAGCATCTCTGGAGACAGGAAAGAGTGACATTTCGGGTGGAGACCCTTCTTCAGACTTCAGCCCACCAATTCTGCACTGAGCAGCGATCTCCGCAAATCAACACTATCCTACACAGACTAGGGACCATTAACACTTATACCAAACCAATTAACTTAAGGTCCTGTCCCACCAGCATGCAACTCTATGCGATTAGCGCGACCTAACGTGGTCGCTTGAGCCGTTCAGCGTCGCGAGGCCGGTCCCACTTCGATCGCCGGAGCCGTGCGGAATTGTGCGGAGTTCGTCCCGAGTTCGTCCCGACACCGCGCGGGGCTCCGAAAAACCGAACTATGCCCCAAAAATTCCGCGCGGCAACGGCTTGTCGGCTCGCAGTCGCCTCGACATTTACACACCGCCCCGACATCGTGCCTCCGTGAACCTATTTGTAAGTGCCTCCATGACCCTCTATGTGTGTGGCTCCGTGGCCCTGTGTGTGTGTGTGCCTCTGTGCCCCTCTCTGTGTGCTCCTCTCTGTCCTGGCGAACTTACCTTGGACTTCGCTCCAAGTTCGCCTCACTTTGCGCTGCATTGCGCCACTCACCCGACCTCCGCGCGGCCCCTACTGCCGGTTTGGTTGCACTTGCCACATGCAGGAGCATGCTGGTGGGAACGGCCCTGTACAGGGGATCACCCGACCTCCGCGCGGCCCCCGCTTCTAGTTCGATCGCGTTCATCGCATAGAGTTGCATGCTGGTGGGACAGGCCCTTTACAAACCTGTACGTCTTTGGAGTATGGGAGGAAACTGACGATCTCTGATAAAACCCACGCAGGTCACGGGGAGAATGTACAAATTACCTAGTGTGTGGGATGGAGCTGGTGTTTGGGCTCTGGTTCCGTGGGGCAGCGGCTCGGCCGGTGGTTCATGGGGTTCACAGAAGAAGGGAGGAGGGGGAGGGGGACACAGGACACAATGAGGCAGGCCTAACATCTAGGACAAGGGTCGGCAACCTACGGCTCACGGGCCGGATACGGCTGCAGGCGTTTTTTTTTTAAATTGCCGGTAGTTTTCACGATCTGGGAACTGCAGCCAGTCACGGGACAGGCAAGCCCACCTTGTCGCTCCAGCCATTCCTGGGCGGTTTTGCTGCAACATGTTCCACAAAACATGGGGGGGATTGTCCCCCACCTCTCAAAACATGGGGGGGGGGGGGGTGGGGGAGGTCCCCCCCCAGGATTTGGACTTGGTGTTTCAACACTGTATCTCTAAACTAAACTAAGCTCAAATGGTTCAAAGAGACCAATCACTCCATCCACCTAGTGGCCATTCCATGAAACTATGAACTCGATCGACAACAAATTTGGTCCGCTATAACTGAAATGCATTATAAAGAGGTCTATTAAAACAAGAGTTTACTGTGCCTTCGTCGTGTCCCTCCTCAGCTCCAGGGGAGATTAATCCAGTCTCTTCTCAGAAATAAAATGTTCCTACCTATCATTGAGATAGGTAGAGTTCTCCAATATAGAATATTCTTAGATAATTTATTTAGTATAGGTAAAAAATTATATTTATATAAAGAATCATATTTTTTTGTAACGTAAATTCCTAAACAGATTAAGTACTTAGGAATTCACGTTAAATTCAAAAAAAAAGAAATAAAATGTTCCTGGTGTATTTTCTCTGCACCCTTTCCAGTCTAATCTGGCACAGAACGTCAAACCTTCGATTGCATGGGCTGATGGCTTCCCTGTGCAGTCACGAGGGCTTAGTTCTAATTTGTCTGCAATAATCGGTTGCTTTATTTGTAACTACACCATACAAGACAATGTGCAGCTCCAGTGAAACAGAAATAATAGAAGCAGCAAGCAAAGAGACCACAGGAAATGGAAATATGGAGCACAAGGTGCGGAGAAAAACAGCAGATTAGCAAGTTTCTGGGGACTACTGACTGAGTTACATTTGGATGTGAACTCACTATATGTAGGTATGTTACAAAACGTACCTTTACCGGCGCTGCACTTCTGCCGCTCCCCGTATGCGTGACTTTCGCGCCTTGCAGAGGGGGGCGGGCTTAAAGTGCCGTTTTTCAACAGGCAGGACAAATCGATCAATGTCGGGCAATTTGGTTGCTGAAGAAAAATCGCTCCGACATTTCATGAATGAAGGTATATTTAAATTACTCTACATTATTTATTAACTAGAGTAATTTAAAAATCACCTTCAAAAGCCGTGAGCGCAGACAACCGGAAGCATTTTGCGTAGGGGAGAAAAAAAGGTAAATACTTTATTTTTATATTAAAAGTTGGTTTTTCGGGAGGCTTTAATAATATTTTTATGTTGCGAAATGGGGTCCCCAAAAAATGTATGAACCCCCAGTATTTTTCCCCCCGACTTCACCGCTAACCGCAACGTTCTAATCCACCGCATTCCACTAAAACCCACTCGCTAGTTGATTTAAATGGCCATTAATTTACAGCATAAAACACTAAATTCCTTCCATTTGGCCCAGAAATTCATGAAAATTAGATTTAAAAATTATGTTATATTGTGGATTATTGTGTGAATGTTATTTGGACACTTAGGCAATTTAAAAAAAGTTTATCTTTTCTTAAGAAATGGATAGATGTTTAGATCTACTCATTGAATTGTATAATTAGCTACAATTAGATTAACTAATTATATGCTTTAATTTCAGGTAATCCAAGTAAGATTGTTTAATATTTGTTTCAGAATGCTTCAATCTATAATAACTGAAAATGTCATTGAGTTCTCTTAATTTTTAAGAATGTTATGGACTTTTAACTTTTCCAGATCACAGCTTTTGAGTTAAGTCAATTGAAAGGCAATGGGAAGGAAGATGCTCATTTCCGAGTATGAAAATGGCCATAACGTTCTTAATACTGAAGATACGAAAGTAAATTAGGTGTCAAATTAAACTTCTTTTTATGCTTTATCTGATGGGATAAATTGCAGACTTGATTTTTAAAATCTCAAAATTTTGTAACATTGCTACTATATGCATCTGAAACTTTCAATTTTCTGGTCTCTCTGCCATTACTGGCTCAATTAATAATTCATTTCTGCTTCTTCTGTTTATTTTGGAAGTTTCCTGTCAACGTTGTTAATTTATGCATATCTTTTTTATTCTCATGATGTTTGATTTTACTTGCCAATTAGAATACCATCCCTGTGGATCAACATTTAAACTGCAATAGCTATCAGCCATTGGAAATAAACAAATGGCTGTGTCTGGAATTTATTTGCCAAATTTCACTTGGCCCAAAAAAGTGAAGACTTTATAGAGCAAAATGAAAATGCCTTCATTGAAATGGTATAATATAATCACTCTTGTGCCCCATTCTATCTCTCTCTTTCTCTCTCTTTCTCTCTCACACTCTTTCTCTCCCTCTGTCTGTGTCTCTTTCTCGCTATTCATCTCATATCTACCTATCTAATCTAACTATGTTTATCTCTGTGCAGTTTGTACTTTGGATAAATTGCGATGGATTTCAACATTTTGCAAGAGTGTTTTCTGAATCCATGCTCTTTACATTTTCCCCTCTGGCCTTGGTATTGAATTAAATCAAATTCCAAAAGAATTGCCTATAGTCAGTTAAATAAACCAACATGGCAAGTTATGTTTGGCAGCAATCTGCATGGAGAGGTCCAAAGGTTGTGATATTATTTTTATAAAAGTACTTCCTTTTAGATGGTAAACTGAATGAATAAGCAAACACACATGGTGGATTAACAAAGGTGTTTAGGCGAGTGTTATGCTCTTTCAAGGAAGCTTTGAGCACATCCTTGAATCTTTTTGTTCTGTCAGCGCTTCCCACAACAGAGTTTGGAATAACGTCTGCTTCAGGAGTCTGGTGTGGGATATACAAATGATATAGTCCACCCAGAATATCTGATTAATCTAACTAGAATGTCTGTGCGAGGGAGGTTGGCTTGGGAGGAGAAACTGACATTGATATCTTAACCTACTGTGAGTTTGGAGGATTTTTTAAAAATCCGTGTTGCTGGTATCTTTCCACTTCTCACCTGCTGTGTGTAGTTGTGGCAGAGTCCCTGGGTCCCCATCATTTACCTCAGAACCCACGAAACTGACATGAAAACAAGTCATTCTGAATCCCAAGGCGATGCCTAAAAGAAGACAATTAGTTTGAAACCGGTTGATTGGAACTGATGGCAGAACCTGAATCTCCCATGTTCAGTTAATAAACATGTCTCCTCTATATTGGATAAACTAAACGTAGACTGGGTAACGGCTTGGTGGAGAACCAGCTCTCCATCCACAGGAGTAACCCAATGCATCAAGCTGCCTGCCACTTTGAATCCCCATCCCACTCTAATTCTGTCCTTTCTATCTGTGGCCTTCAATACTGTGTTTATAAAGGATTGACATAAAATGCACTTATTTATAAGGAAAGTAAGCAGCTTACTTACAATGGAAGTGTTTGCAGAAATGATGAACGTTGGCCTCTTTGTCCCAACAGCCAGACATATAAGATGCCAAGGTACTGCCCTGAAGAGCATCAGAGGCCTTCTTGAAGTATTTGGACTAATATTTCCCACTCAAACAGCAACCCTAAGATAGTCAAGCTGGTCGTTTTCACATGTGTCAGTGAAACTTTCTAATGTGTAAGTCAGCCATCTTATTAAAGTTATTGCAAGTCAGAACCATTGAACCACTGTTGAAAGTCCCATAATTAGACAAAGCAGGTTTTTTTACATATATATTTATAGATATCTTATTTTGCAACAAGAAACCAACCTTCCTTGTGCCACTGAGGAACTAAGAGAGAAAATATGACATTTGGTTGGAATGGATAGAATGCCCTTGTATACAGTAAATAGAAAATTATCTATATATCAGTAATTATAAACTGCAAAGTTAGACTGATCCTGACCAGGCTTCCTTTTACAAGAGATTACAATTGCTGATACAACTAAATGCATTCACTCACTATTCCTTGGCTGACCCCTTTCTGACTCCCAGTTCAGTAACACCTTGAGTTCAAAATTCTTGACCTCGGTTTTCGATCCTCATTACCTCTTTTAAAAAACCCCTGGAGCTCCACCAGCTTCTGAGATCTGAGAATCTATCCTCATGCATGCCCTTTTTTCCACATTGGTGGCCTTGGGTTCAGTCTACAAGGCACCAAATTCTAGAAATCCCTGCCAAAACCTCTTGCCCTCTTTATTCTTTTCTCTCTTGCTTATAACCTAGTTTGGACAACTAACCTAACATTTACAAATGCAGTTCGTGCCAGATTTGTTGGATAATGAACATCAAAAACAACCTTGGAGATACTGGATACCTGAACTAAAACCAGTAACATACAGCAGGCCAGGCAGCAAGAAAGGGAAATGGAGTCAAGAGTTCACATCGGAGACCCTTAATCAGAAATGGGAAATTGAGAAAACAAGATACTTTTTTGTAACTGAGAAAGGCTAGTGGTGGTGGTGATGGTTGGATTAAAGGGAATGTCTCTATTAATGTGAGACCAAATTAAGTTCATGTGGAACATTATTTGTTCTACATTGTTATTAACAACAGGGCTGCCAACTCTCACGCTTTCGGCGTGAGAATCACGCCTTGGAGCTATTTCTCACGCCCTCACGCTCATGACCAAGTTCTCACGCTGAGTTCAGTCCCTGCGCCAGTTTGTCCCTTTGCGCCGGCTGCCAGCGATCTGTGCGGTCTGGGGAAGCGCGTCGGTTGACAGCCGTGAGTAAAGTTGCGTTTCTTCTCTTTGGTCGAATGTTCAGCTGCCGACAACAACAACCAGGTGAAGCAGTTGTCAAACATGGGGGGGGGGGGGGGGGAACCACAATGAGGCCAAGCATCTAGGACAGGGTTCGGACTATGGGCACACGGCCCGTAACCCGAAAAACCGCGTTTTCATTTTCAATTTGTTTTCGCGGGGTCCCGACCTGAAACAGAAGCCACTACCACTGCCTCCCCTCAACACTAGTGGGCAGCAGCAACAGCAACGCTCTCACTGCAAGTTGCTTCAATTAAGCCTCTCCCTCTTCCTTCTCCCCCCCCCTCCACTCTTCTCCCTCTCAATACCTTCCCCACCCACCACTCATTCTGTTGCAGGCGAGCCGACCTGGGAACTGCAGCCAGTCCCTGGGACGCAAGCTGACCTGGGAACGGCAGCCAGTCCCTGGGCACACAGAATGCCATCTTGATCAGTATGGACAAATTGGGCCAGCCATGTACATGTTGTCTAACTGACTCTATGCAGATATGAATGGGCTTAGAATTACCATTTAAGCAAAATTGCGCTCACTTTCCCCATTTTGATTCTTGAGATTAATATCCCTTTGCTCTGTTAACAGCGTTAAAGTACTTATGAGGTAGAGTCAGGAAAGGGAACAAGTTATTTTTTTAAAATTTGTTTTAATTTGTTAGTTGATTTTTTTGTTGACTGCCATAAGTTCTGAAATAGTCTTAAAGTAACTTAACTGTTATAAAGCAGTAATAAGTGATTTTGTCCAAACAATTGGAACTTGCATAAAATGTTTGAATTAGTAGCAAGGCTGCCAACTTTCACGCATTGAGCGTGAGATCCGCGCATTTCACAAAATTCTCATGCTCTCACGCTGATCACAAAATTATATAATGAGAATAGGACCTGTTTTGCTTAACAAATAGTGTAGGAAGGAATTGCAGATGCTGGTTTAAACGGAAGATACACTAAAAACTAGAAAAACTCAGCAGGACAGGCAGCATCTCTGGAGAGAAAGACTGGGTGATGTTTCGAGTCGAGACCTTCAGCCTGAAGAGGTTAAAAAACAGCCATAAAACACAAAGACTGGACATGTGTGTTATCCAACTAAGAGCTGAAATCAGAATCATGTGTTCATCTTTATTCATGTGACACCATAATAAATATATTACAGAAAAAATAATTTAATGGGGTGGCACGGTGGTGCAGCGGTAGAGTTGCTGACTTACTACCGCATGGGTTTTCTCTGGATATTCCGGTTTCTCCCGTATCCGAAAGAAGTGCAGGTTTGTAGGTTAATTGGCTTCTGCAAATTGTCCCTGGCGTGATGGATGGAATTGGTGCATGATAGATTGCTGGTCGGTGTGGACCTGATGGGCGGAAGGGCCTGTTTCCATATATATTTTTACATATATATCTTAATTTCATTGAACCATATATGATTGAATTAGTGGCATTATTTTCATCTTGTTTCTATATTCAAAGGGTAAGGTTGAAACCGTCTGAAGAAGGGTTTCGACCGAAACGTTGCCTATTTCCTTCGCTCCATAGATGCTGCTGCACCCACTGAGTTTCTCCAGCAATTTTGTCTACCTTCGATTCTCCAACATCTGCAGTTCCTTCTTGAACAAGGTTGATTGATTTATTTGTGCAGAACAGTGATGGAAGTCTGACTTATGCTTTGTTTCTCTGAGTTTTTCTCTATATATATGCATAACAGCATGAATATAATCTGATTTCCATACATGAATATAGTCATTCATGTGCTGCACCTGTTGAGCAGAGTTTGGCTCTATTGTGGAATGTAATTAGGAATGTAAGTTAGCCTAACCTTATTCATACCTAATCCAATTTAAAGCATAAATGTTGCATCCAAGTGTAAGTTAAAATACCCGCTACAGTATGCACCAGATTGCATAATTTCAAGCTGAAAAATGAAAAAGCTCCTTACCATTGCCATATATGAGGAAGGGAAGGAGGGATCATACCTTGCCAATGCTTGTTACTGGATCAATATCACACTTATTTTGAGCATTTACTCTTGATACTTTTTGTGAGGGCACTGTGTGAATCTGCAATCTTACAACAAACAGTAACTAAAACATGGTGGCGCTGTGGTGGACTTGCTGCATTACAGCTCAAGAGTCCAAGGTTTGATCTTGACTACGGGTGCTGTCTGTACGAAGTTTGTACGTTCTACCCGTGACCGCACGGGTTTTCCCCATGTGCTCCAGTTTCCTCCCACTCACCAAAGACGCACAGGTTTGTAGTTTAATTGGTTTCAGTAAAAATTGTAAATTGGCCCTGTGTGTCGGATAGGGCTAATGTACAAGATCGCTAGTCGGCGCGGCCTTGGTGGGCTAAAGGACCTGTTTTCACGCCGTAAATCTAAATGAAATCAAACTGCATTAGACGGCCCCAGGGAGTCGCCGTGAGGGACGGTGGGAGAACAGGGGGGGACCCGGTGTGGGGGGAGGGTGGGGGCATCTAGTTTAGAATCCTCTGGCCAGGGGATAAGTCTGTGTTTGTTTGTTTATTTGTTTGTTCATGTGTTCCGGTGAAAGCACCGTGCACATGGCAGCTAGCCAACAGTCGTTTGACTGTCGCTGAATTACATAAAAGTACCTTGTAAAAGCAAATCTTTTTCTCTCATCTTCTCCCTGAATTTGTGATCAAGGGCTGTTTGTGCTTAGCATTTTCCATGGATTTTTCAGAAAAGTAAAGAAATAAAGCTACAACTGTGTGGGCACTAAGAGCACAAGCTCTCTTGGTGTTGACGCAATTTTATTCCCCAAAGTATGCTCAATTAATAAAATGTAGTTGCTCAATCGAAACAAGATATTGTCTTCACTGACTGTAACAAACACCACAAATGCCATTGCAACTGAGAGGTAACTTTGAGATTCGCACCCTGCTATCAATGATATGCTTTATTTTGCACCATTAATGAGGAAATAATCAGGAGTGGAAACCTCACCCATTTTTTATCTTAATCATGAATGATGCTTGAACGTTTTTGCTTCTTACTTTTGTTTCAGTCTGAGAGTTTACCTCAGTTTTCATCAGTGTTCAGCAAGATTGAGGACATGTGGTTATTAGAGAAGCTTTAAGAAAGAGATATAAATATATTCAGGAATTATAAAATGCAACTACACTGAAATCAGTAATAATCATGGGCACAGAATGTCATATTGTTAAGATTCACTAACCATAGACCAGGACATCACACAAATAAATGGGATCAGGCAATGGTCTGTGGGCGAACCTCGAAAATGACACACCGAATTTCAAAAGCAAAATGAATGGAAATTTATTGCTGGCAAAGAAGTTAATGGTGTATTTTTCCCATGTTGCCATTTGGCGGTGTTTTCTATAAGTTAAACCTGAAAAAATTGTGACCTTTTCATAAATAGTTTTACCTTACCTCTATCTAAAGGTTTACGAGAGGTAGATGCATGGAAGTAGAAAATGGACGGAAATGTGATCTTATCGTTAGTTTTTCATCACTGAAGTCCTGAAACTCCCTCGCTTACACCACTGTCGGAGCACCTTCACTAAAAGAGCTGTAGTGGTTGTAGAAATTGGCCCACCAACACCAAGAAGGCTCTCGATCTGAAATGTCACCCATTCCTTCACTCCAGAGATGCTGCCTGTCCCACTGAATTACTCCAGCATTTTGTGACCACCTTCTGAAAGGAAGAAAATTAGCAATAATTGACTGAGATCTAAAAAAACAAATAATTTCAGAGGTTACCCCGTATTGGAAATTAGTTTAAAAATGACCCTCAACATTCAGGATTGTGTGCTCAGTTCACTGCTCTACTCCCTGTACATCCATGACCGTGTGGCCAAGTAAACATCAACTTAATCTTTAAATTTGCCAACGATACCAATATTGTCCCTGGATCAACAACAATGATAAATGTCAGAATAACAACATCAGCAAGATAATGAAACAAGATAAAATAATTGATTGTTGATCTAAGGAAGGTGGAGGGGGGAGGGTGAACACATCCCTGCCTTCTTCAATGGAGCTGGCGGAAAGATGGTCCACAGCTTCAAGTTCCTAGGTATCCTTATCAGCAGCAAACTAACCTGAACATTTAACACTGATGGGTTGATTAATAAAACACATCAGTGAATTTACTTTATAGGTGTCCAAGATGATTCAGTATGACCTCGAGGAATTCTCACGATCTTGTACAGGTGCACTACAGAAAGTATTCTGACGGGATGCATTCAGCCTGTTATGGCAATTGGTCATCTTTTGACCAGCTAAACAAACTGAAGATATGAAAGTGAATTAGGTGTCAAATTAAACGTTCATATCTTCAGTATTAAGAAAGTTATGGCCATTTTCATACTCGGAAATTAGCATCTTGTTCCCCATTGCCTTTCAATTGACTTAACTCAAAAGCTGTGATCTGGATCAGTTAAAAGCCCATAACTTTCTTAAAAATTAATAGAACTCAATGAAATTTTCACTTATTATAGATTAAAGCATTCTGAAATAAATATGAAACAATCTTACTTGGATGACCTGAAATTAAAGCACATAATTAGTTAGTTATCTAATTGTAGCTAATTACAAAATTAAATGAGTAGATCTAAACATCTATCCATTTCTTAAGAAAAGATAAACTTTTTTTAAATTGCCTTAGTGTCCAAATAACATTCACACAATAATCCACAATATACCATAATTTTTAAATCTCATTTTCATGAATTTCTGGGCCAAATGGAAGGAATTTAGTGTTTAATGCCTGTAAATTAATGGCCATTTAAATCAACTAGCGAGTGGGTTTTAGTGGAATGCGGTGGATTGGAACGTTGCGGTTAGCGGTGAAGTCGGGAGAAAAAATACTGTTTGTTCATACATTTTTTTTGGACCCCATTTCGCAACATGAAAATATTATTAAAGCCTCCCGAAAAACCAACTTTTAATATAAAAATAAACTATTTACCTTTTTTTCTCCCCTACGCAAAATCCTTCCGGTTGCCGGTTCTCACGGCTTTTGAAGGTGATTTTTAAATTACTCTAGTTAACAAATAATTTAGAGTAATTTAAAAATACCTTCATTCATGAAATGTCGGAGCGATTTTTCTTCCGCAACAAAATCGCCCGACATTCATCGATTTTTCCTGCCTGTGGAAAAACGGCACTTTAAGCCCGCCCCCCTCTGAAAGGCGCCAAAGTCGCGCACACGGGGAGCGGCAGAACTGCAGCGCTGCTCAAGGTAAGTTTTGTAACATACCTACTGCATGTCCTTGGGATGTGGGAGGAAACTGCAATGCACAGAAGAAGCCCACAGTCACAGAGAGAACATGCAAATTCCACACAGACAGCACCCAAGATCAGGATCGAATCCAGGTCTCAGGCATTCTGAGCTCTACTAGCTGCATCATTTTGCCACCCTATATCTTTGTGGAATCTATGTTATATTTATTGTTGTATCTATCATTGCCATATTATACTGTTGACTCCATGAGCTTCATGCGGCCACGGAATTCATGGCACGCAGGTGAATTTGACCACAAACTAATCTGTTCTGATCTGAAGTGATGTAAGCTTGAGAAAAATATATGTAAATTTATTGGTTAAAGGATTTTATTATGAAAATATAATACTGAGGATACTTATTCTATGTAATTTATGTCGATGTAGAACAGGAACAGAACATATGCTGAACATGTGTAGCCAGCTTGTCTCAGTGTTGCTCACACCTGGGCTCTCGTTGCATGTGTTTGATGAATACTTGTGTCTGCTTAAAAACACAAATTTTTGTAGTGGAGACTTGTTAAATACCGTTGGGGTTTCAGACAGACAAAATCAGCGCACAGAGGGTAAAATATAGGAACAAATAATAACCAAAAAACATCCTTCAAACTATTCCCATTGACTGGAAGCAGTGATCAGTTTTGAAATCACAAAGTGTAAACAAAGCCCCATATATTGGAACAGGGAAAGGCAGCGAGCAACTTGATACAAGTAGTCTATAAGCCAATCACTATATTTATACAGATGATGAATGGATCCTCAATGTCTACCGATGTATAGATATATTTGTCCAGAATTGGGCCAGAGCAAATATGGTATGGTCATGAGGCATTCTTATTTGGCAAATGCTTAGATTTGAGTCTTTCTGTAAGTATATATTTAACATGGGTGAACATCTATGCCAGACGAGATAATGTGCTGGGCACATAGTAATCGTGTAGCATTTCTGCTTGATGTGTTTGTGAACGTGGCTTCAAAGTCACATTGTTGTGAGTACCAATGCTTCACTGTTGCATCGTGGGAGTCTCAGTTTACCAGTCTAATATATCCATTGCAGGTAACTTGGGAACTTAATCCATGTTATGAACCCCTGCCATTAACAAAGTAAGAGTGAACATAATGCACAAAGATCAATTTCATAGCCCAATCAACTTTTAATACTAGAACATAGTTTCCAAGAATAGAAGCATATAGAAAAACCTCTGTTAATGTATATCAGCCCTTTTAAAAGCTTGTGTAAAGAGACACTGAGTGCAATATTATTGCCCTGTATCAGATATTTACCATTGTTGTGCCTTGAAGGTAATTATGGCTCTCTTTATTTCTGCTTTTGGGCCACACCCTCTCCATTAACATCACAAAATGATGGCTTTAAAGGGGAGTTTCTATCAGTGGATGTAAATCACTGTACCTCGAATAGACCATTCATTGTGTGAAACTTCATGAGGGAAATTCAACCTGATAATTGTGAGCTCTATTATTTCTTGTACTGTCTGCTTTGATTTTCACACATAAAGGTTTGCTTCTCCCACTATGGAATGACGACATTATCAAAAAATTCCATGACCATTAATGATCGGAGATTATGTTGTGAGCGCACTGATTTGGTGGATTGATCATTGCATTTTCTACATTGGATGTGCAGATCATAATAATTGCAATATTAGCTTGTGAGAAGCATAAAGCAATGACAATACTGTTATTTTCAAACCCTTGTAGAACAATAATCCAACAAAAGTACCTGGCTCCACATAACACTGATGGCAAGGGCTATGATGTGCACATTCACAGCATGTTCACGCTTCATATTCCTCGGCTATATCAAAGCAAGAGAATTCCCAGGGATGAAATAAAATAAGCAAGATAAAAAACACAGCCATCTGGGTTTGTGCAATATGTCTTCACTTTACTAACTACAATTCTGAATGCAATATATACTGTAAAGCTTTAGCACACTTGAGGGCTCACCATACATTAAATAATGCGACTGGAGCAAGTTGCAGGATTGTAGATCAACAGGTTTTGCTAATCATATGATCTACAAGAGCCAGATGCTCTTTTATGAAAATAAAATCTCATTGCACTTACCATTCAACAATCTGTCTATTAAAGTTAATACCACCATTTGTTCAAAACAGTGTAGTGGTAGGGCGACATTAAAAATCAAATTAAAATGCAGGTGCTAGAATTTGAAATAAAATCTAAGATTGCTGGAAACAACCAGTCGATCAAACAGCATCCGTGGAAAGATAAACAGTTCATGTTTTAGGTCGAGACGCCTTGTCAGAATTGATGAAACTTTAATATTGCTTCTCTTTCCACAGGCACTGCCTGACCTGCTACACTGCCAGAGGTGCTCGCTCTTAGAGAGCACATTATACAGGCCAGCACAGTGGTGAAACTAGTACAGCTGCTGCCTCACAACTCCCGTGATCCAAGGTTTTATCCTGACCTCTGATGTTGCATGTGTGAAGTTTGCTTATTTTCCCTGTGATTGCATTCTCCAGTTCCCCCACCCCGCACAAAGTCCAAAAAAGTGCGGGTTGATAGTTTAATTGGCCAGTGTAAATTGCTCTGAGTGTGGAGGTGAGGGTTAGAATTGGGGGGGGGGGGGTGGATGGCAATGTGGAGAGAGCAGATTGCCAGAAAATTGATTGGCGAATGGGATTCCTCTAAGATGGGCTGAATGGCATTCATCCAATCATAACGAAATATGAAATATTTGTCTGCCCTCACAGATGAATGGTATGATCCCATGGCGGATTCTACCTGGTGTAATTGTTATTTATCATCTAAGACTTGGGAAAAACACATTTTCAGATTATTAACCAATTACAGTTTGTGACGGTTGACTATGTGTGTATTATATCGCACCCTTCCCATATTACAGCAGTAAGCACACATTGGAAAGACACTGCATTCAGGCGTTGACTGTGTGGAAATGTTGTGACACAGATTAATGAATAATTCACCAATCTGTCATTAGTGTTTCGGTATTTTGATTATTTTCCAGCAGTAGGTCCTGTAACTCACTAAACCCTACAAAAATGAAGCCTAAATATATTATAAACCCTGAGGATTCTGAAGTTGCTTACAACATGTGCCTCGTCACATGCCCACTAGTTTAGTTTGGAGATACAGCATAGAAACAGGCTTTTCAGCGCACTGAATCCACATTGACCAGTCATCACCCATTCACATTAGATCTTAATTATTCGACTTTTTCATCCATTCACAGGGACAATTTTACAAAGGCCAATTAATGTACTAATCCACATGTCTTTGAGATGTGGGAGGAAACAGGAGCAATCAGAAACAACTAATGAGGTCTTAGGGAAAACATGCAAACTCCACACAGACAGCACCTGAGGTCGGGATCACTTTGGTATCTGGTACTGTGATGCAGCAGATCTACCAGTTGATCTATCACTGTACTATTCTTTTGCAGAGGACGGCAGATTTTACAATCGTACTTGCGGGAAACTCCTTGTTCACCAAAGCAGGTCGGGGCTTACTATTCTCTGAGGGCAAAACGTCACATGTACGGATTATCAATGTCAATTCAATGTCTATTTAAAGGTCAATTTCCACCATATGAAAAATTATACAAGATACATTTATTTGTCACAAGTGCCAGTTGGCACAGTGAAATGTGGGATCACCATACAGCCACACAACAAAAATAAAGAACACAACACATGATAGAGTTCAACATAAAACATCCCCACACAGCAGAATCAAAGTTTCCCACTGTGAGGGAAGGCACCAAAGTCAGTCATCTTCCACTAATGTTCCTGATGTTCACCCGTGGTCAGGGCCTCCCGAGCCCTCCGCTGTCACCGCTCAGGGCGGCCCGATGTTCAGGCCCGCTAGCCAGGGTGTTGGAAGTCCGAAGTCGGGACTGGAGGACCTCCTCAGCGGTTTGAACATCCGAGTCGGGGACCTCCTACTGGAGTCCGCGGCTCCCAAAGTCCGCAGGCCATGCTGGGCGGAGAAGCAACGCTGGCAGCGCTCGGCAAAGGGCCCCAGGACTCCACGATGTTGTTCGGCGCTGCCCGCACTGGAAGCTCTCCAAACCACAGCTCAACAATGTTGGAGCAGCGGCCCAACGCTCCGGAGCTCCAAACGGTGATCCATGTAGGCATCACCCACTCCGCAGTGAATCCAGCGCTGCGCCGCCGCTGTTGAAGCTCTGGCCGCGCCAATCCAGGTGGTAGGCCGCGAGGAGGGGGGCGAGGACACGACTCGGAGAATAATCGCGTCCCCACCAGGAAGCGACTGGGAAATGGTTTCTCCCTTACCCTGCCACCACCTCCCCTCCAAATAGAAAAGATAAAGATTCCCCAAAACAAACTTCAAAACTAACTAAAAATAAAACAAAGATTGAAAAACAAATGGACTGGAGGCAGAGGCTGCCTTCAATGTGGCTCCCCTAGTGGAAAGCTGCAGCATGGTTTTGCAATCTAAGTGAGAAATGTTAACCAGAAATACAAGGAGTGAAAGCTAGTGCAATTCCAGTCCTAATCTTACCGCGTTAGTCTGGTTCAGTAAAACACTGAATACAAGCACTGGATCAGCTAACTTTATTTTCCAACACAAACACACTACCTAGACGATACCTAATCCAACACCGTGGGTCCGATCCTTGTCTCTACTCGTTCAAGTCCTTCAGCCTCGTGCGAATAGACACCTCCAGAAGGTCAGCACAGTCCCAAGTGCTACCCCAGAAGATTGGCACACTCTCATGCGCTTTCCCCTCCTTTATACCTTTACGGACCCTTGGTGCGATATACATGGTTGGGGAAGGGGGGTGCGGGTAACTCCTACAAGCCAATCATCAATAAAGATTATAAAATACATTAATTGACAGTTCCCTAACCCAATTGCAAAATATCACATAACATTATTTTTAAAGCACAGTGGGAAACAGTTCAATTTTATGCTTAAATTCCATTTAAATCACTTTAAGCAACACAGTCTCCTGGCTGTGTTTACCCTATCATGTCCAGTCTCATCATTATTTGCTGATAGGATTACATGATCTTCTCTTGAAAACATAGGAATCACAGATGTGATTTTGACTGTTGATGTCTTACCATCATTCTCAACAAGATGGGTTCTCTGAAGCAGTAATTATTGATTGCATTGGATCATTTATCACACTTGCGACAAAATTGAAGACTTCAAATATTATAGGTTATACAGAGGTCACTCTTCTTGCTGCTTTCAGATTTCCGTTTCGCAATTGCTCTCTGGACCTCCATTAACACTGTCTTCTTCTAGCTCTCGTTCATTAACATTGTCTTCCAGTGATATGATCCTCCATTAACATCGTCTGCTGGTAGCATGGTCTTTCATTAGCATTCTAGCCAAGGGCCACCATTATGTGACAGTGATAGGCTGTGATGTGACAGGAAAATGGCAGTACAGTTAATTAGAGTAGCATCTCATTGAATTAGCAGATGCATTATGTCAATCTGTGGTAACCTTCTTGTTTAATAGCTTCTTTTAACACAGAAGACAGATCTTCAACTGACTGTCATCTCCAACCACTTGACCTTGGTCCACGCTGTCTCTTCCTATGTGGACCTGAGCTCAGCCTTCCACCAGGAGTCTGCTCATTGCCACTTGGAGAGGCCGAGCATGGGGCAGTGCCCCACACAAACTGTCCCAGAGGTAACACGGCTGTTGCAATCACAGTAGGTCTTTGACTGCCGGTGAACACTGTGACTGTCAATTCTTTCATAGAATTGAATCGTTTTAACATTCAAACTCATCTGGGAACTATTGAAAGATTTTTAAAAAGGAACGTTTAAATGATTAATCCTTTAAAACAATGAAGTGAAACATAATATCCAGATGCACTTAAAAGTAGTTAAATGCATTTAAACTAACTGCATTAAATCGATTGAGAAAGTCAACTTGTCTTGCCTCTGGCAGCTATCAGTTTCAGTGGACTTGGCTCCAGTTTAACCTGGGACAGGTCCAATGGGGCGATTTCCCAGTGTGAGAATTAGGAGATGTTCAGAAGGTTGTACTGCCCCCCTTGAGATCTACATGGAATCCAGCAGAGCTGTACATGAGCTGCCAATAGCACAGACAGCAGAGGGGATAATGCCTACTTGAGTTTTGGGACTCTGTCAGAAGGATGTTGGCAAGTATAACAGATGTGCTGGTGACAGAAGAGTGGTTTACCACTCAACCTGCTGAAAATAACATAGGGTGGATGTTGGTGGTTTGTGCTGTTGACTAACACATTTGGTTCAAGGTCTCAGTGGTTGCAAAGATAAGTGTTGAGAAAGCATGTTAGAGCAATGAAGAGAAGCAAAACGCGGAGTAGAAGATGGTATACCTCTGAGGATGGGTAAAAATGAGCGAAATGTCTTTCACTGAAGGGCCACGTCGGGATCAGGTATAGTTAAGCAACAAGGCACTTTACAAATGAGAATTATATATTGAAATGAATAGATTGGAGGGTAGGAATGATGGATACCTGGTTTCTAACCAGCAGTAAGAGTGCATGAAGAGGGTTAACACCCTGGTAATCGCTCCATTATTTAAACATATTATCCCATCACTCAAAGCAGGAGAAAGAGGGTTTTTCAGATAAACTTCAGCTGCAAGCATTGAAATTGATAATGTCATGGTAATGGAGGAATAAATGACACCTCCGAAATAGATATTTGTAAAACAAATGTAGTGTGAAAATGAAATACTCAATGGGCCAGGCAACATCTGTGGAGAGAGAAATAAAATCAGGTCAATAACATCTTGTGAGAACGTGGAAAAGTTAGAAATCAAAGATGTTCAAAGTTGCAGGTAAGGGGGAACAGTGAAGTAACAATCATAGGTGAGACCAAGGGAGACTGGATAAAATATATAGTGGTGATGCTGACTGGGAGATGGTGGCTTGTTATTTGCAGCTAATTTGTAAGGAAGAGATGTAAACAAAAGGAGCTGAATGAGGATAGAGGAGAGAGAGCAAAATTATTGCCGGGATTGTAGGATAGACAAACACAGATAAACTGAGAAAGGGAATGCCCACAGGCCATGTGGTAGTTGTGAATATGAAAAATAGAATTAAATGTATCTATACATAACTAAAATTCTGATCTTGTGCTCTTCCGGTTTGCGTGGTTTTTCTATTTGTGCAAAAAGAGTACACGATAGCGCTACGATTTTTCACCACCTTACTCATCATTCTCCTGTGCTCAAGTGCAACAAATTTTCTTCCGATCGATAATATAAAATTGTGCATGCGTAGATTGGTCTCCTCTCCTGCAAGTTGCTGCCACACAGATTGGTCCCCTCATCTGTCAGTCACCTGGGACGGCGACGCACTGGGTGGGATGGCGACGCCCCTTCCGGCGCAACATCACCACACTGATTGGCCGGGTCCTCTGTCACTTACCAGCAGGGAGAATAAAGTTGAAGGAGTGGAGTGAACAGAGTTTGTGCTTCACCGCTAGCTGGAGCGCGGCTGGAGCACCCAGAGCCTGGCCGACACTGAGGCCGACTCTGACGCCAACTCCGAGACCACCTCCGAGGCCGACTGCTGCAACCTTGAGATCCTGGGGAGGTGAGGAGGGAGAGTGGTAGGATTGAGGGAGAGGAGATGGTAGGGAGGGAGAGGGGGGAATGTGGGGGAGGTGAGGAGGGAGAGTGGGGAAGGGGGGGGAATAGTGGGAGAGGAGGGGCTAGTGACGGAGGTAGGGAGTGGGGAATAGAGGACGAGGAGGTCAGTGGAGGTCAGGATGGATAGTGGGCGGGATAGTGGGAGGTGAGGAATGAGTAAGATGGGGGATCGACGGATAGGAGGAGGTAGGGGAGATGGGTTATGGAGGGAGGGAGTGGCTGAGGGTAGGGGAAGGAAAAGGAACGGTGAGGGAGGGATTGGGGAGGGAAGCAGGAGAGGGCAAAGAAGAGGGAGGATGAAGAGAAAGGGGAGGGAGTGCTGGGGGATGAGGGGAAATGAGCCGCGCCTGCGCAGTTAGAGGCTATGGGCGAGTGGTGGAATATTGCATTGGGGAAATGGGTTGCATTGGGGGACCAAGCCGCCCATGTGACCGGGTCCCAATGGATCCCACTTACATTATAAAAGCAGTAAATAGAATGTAGGATGTAGAACATGGAACAGTGCAACATAGGAAGAGGCCCCGATCGGCCTAGAGTGTCTGTGCTGGACGTGATACCAAATTAAACAAATCTCCTCCACCTGCATGTGAACCATATCTCTCTATTCCCTGTATATCCATGTACCAATCTAAAACTCTCTATAATGCCACTATCATATCTGATACCAACTCCACCCCTGGCAGCACTTTTCAGGCACCCACGATTCTCTGTGTAACGAATTTGCCCATATGCTCATTTTGATGGCAAGAACAGGAAGGCAGATTATTATCTGAATGATGTCAGATTAGAAAAAGGGGAGGTACAGCGACACCTGGGGGTCCTTGTACATCAGTCACTCAAAGTAAGCATGCAGGTACAGCAGGCACTGAAGAAAGCTAATGGCATGTTGACCTTCATTGGAGAGGATCCTACTGCAGTTGTACAGGGCCTTGGTGAGATCGCACTTGGAGTATTATGTGCTGTTTTGATCTCCTAATTTGAGGAAGAACATTATTGCCATTGAGGGAGTGCAGGATAGGTTCACCAGGTTATTTCCCGGGATGGCGGAACTGACAGATAATGAAAGAATGGATCGACTGGGCTTCACTGGAATTTAGAAGGATGAGAGGGGAGCTTATAGAAACATATCAAATAATGATTGGACAGGCTAGATGCAGGTAAAATGTTCCAGATGTTGGGGCAGTCCAGAACCAGGGGTAACAGTTTAAGAATGAGGGGTACGCCATTTAGGACTGAGATGAGGAAACACTTTTTCACCCAGAGAGTTGTTAATCTGTGGAATTCTCTGCCACAGAGGGCAGTGGAGGCCAATTCACTGGAAGTTTTCAAGAATAGTAAGATTGAACGAGAACTTACCAGTTCGAAGGTTGATCTTTATTTTATGAGGAGTCGAAGTGAGGGATTTCGTGAAGAGCCCGCCGGCGCGCATGCTCGACATACTTCAAAGTAGCGGCGTGGAATCACAGAAACCAACAATAGAAATGACTTCGCATAGTAAGAGTGAAGTGACTAAGATTACCAGATGAAGGTGACTGAGGGTTGGGCGAGGAGGGCACGAAATCCCTCACTTCGACTCCTCATAAAATAAAGATCAACCTTCGAACTGGTAAGTTCTCGTTCAATCTTACTATTTCATTTCGGAGTCACGTGAGTGACTTCGTGAAGACTTCAAAGCTTCTGTGATTACACGCCCTGGACCACGTCCATGCTGACACACCACTAGCAGGGATGGATGGGAGGAACAAACTTGCTCAATAGTGCATACTGCAAAACAAGAGCATATTTATTAATAACAAATCAAAACTCCTCATGCGGGGACATCTCCACGTTCTGAACCTGCATTCAGCACGGCTTCTGCGAACTGTAGAGGAGCAGCAACAGGCTTGTTATAAAAACGCTGGAACACAGCTTCATTAGCCCATCCTGCTGTGGCGAGAATTTAGTCCATGGGCACCTCCATGACCCTTGCCGCTGACGTCGATGCAGCCCTGGTGGAATGAGACTTGAACACATTAGTGTCGATACCTGACTTACCCAAGACGACTCGACGCCACCTGGATATCGTCTGGACTGTCACTCGATGATGAGGTCTCTTATGAGTGACAAGCAGGTATCTCTCCATTCCTCTGATGCGTGCCGTCACCTTGACATAGTGGCGGATATGTGAGGCTAAACATAGCCTAGCATCTGCGGGGTATGCCGGGAACTTCAGCTGCAGCCCTGTGCACCCAGGTCTATGCTGCTTTAGTAGCTCTTCAATGAAAAAGACTACTTCTGTAGGGGTAGAAGTCATTCTGTCGACACGAAGTTTGTGTAGTGTCTGTACCCTCTGAGCTGAATCAGCGCTAGTAACATCACCAGCTTCATGGTGAGTTGGTCCAGTTGGAGCCCTTCCATGGGAGACCACGTCCTGAGCAGGGTTAATACGTCCCTGACATCCCAGGTGATATTATAGCGTGGTGTAGGCGGATTCATATTGAATATACCCCGCATGAGTCTGGACACTAGCCTGTTGGATCCTACCCCAATATCGAGGTAGAATGATAGCGCACTTCTGGCGCTGTTGATGGCACTGTAACTTAAGTGTTCATCATGGTGCAACCCCGCGAGGAATTCCAGGACGTCGGTTATTGTCACGTCATCGTACGTGATGCAAGAGCGGCTGCAGTAGGCTTCCCACTTCTTAATATGCGAGCGGTATCTTCGCCTTGTGGACTCTCGACACGACGCCCCGATGGTATCCATGGTCCGAGCCGAGAGGCCGTATTGGACTAACGGCCTGTTCAGAACCTGCAAGCCAACAAATTTAAATAGCCATGGCAGGGATGTGGCTCCCCTGAGACAGGGTGAGTAACCAATTGTGGGCAACCCTTCAAAAGGACCCAAGGTACGTTGAGCATGTCAAAGACCACCGGATACCAAGGCTGTGTGGGCCAGTCGGGTATAATAAGGATGCCCTCGGCAGCATCTGCCTGAATCTTTCGCAATACCCGACTGATGAGGCAAAACGGGGGGAAGGCATAGAAAAACCAATTCCCCCAGTCCAGCGAGAATGCATCTAGCGCTATTGCCCCAGGATCTGGTTCCCATGAAACGTAGGTTGGTACCTGATGGTTCAACCGTGACGCAAAAAGGTCAATGTCCGGTTTACCAAATTTGGCTGTGACTTTAGAAAAAATCTCAGGATGCAACATCCATTCAATATTGTCATTAAATTTGCGTGACCTGGTGTCCGCCACAGTATTAAGCTCACCTGGTAATAGGTAGCTGAAATCCAAATGTCTCTTTGAACACACCAGAGCCAAATTGAGTTAGCCAATTTGTCACACGAAACTGACCTGGTACCACCCATATGGTTTAAGTATGCCACTGCTGTGGTGTTGTCTATTTGGAGACGGACATGTGCTCCAACAAGCTTGGAACAATACGCACGAAGTCCGTGGAATGCTGCCAGCAACTCCAAATAGTTAATCCCTTGAGTCAACAACATCGTTGATTCAAGGGTGTCCCATCTGCCCCCACAACTAGAGCAATTATCCGTGGCTCCCCAGCCATTGGAGCTTGCATCAGTCTGCAAATATACCACCGGATTAGCCTCCCTGATAGGCTTGAATGAGCTGCTAATGTGACACACCCACCATTGCAACTCATTTATCGCTTCGGGCGGCAGCTGCATGGACCGATCATAATGACCAGCGTTCTGTTTTAACGCAGCAATTTTAGCTCTTTGCAAATTCTGATAATGCAAAGGTCCATATCGCGCCGCCGGAAACAAAGCTACAAGCTTCCCAATTATTGTAGCTGAATGCCGAATCGATGGTATATTGGTGCGGATTAAATCTTGACACACCTGGGTAACCTCCTCAATCTTGTTAATTGGAATGGTAACCCTCATGCTCATAGAGTTCACCGTGAACCCTAGGTAATTAATCACCTGGGCAGGGCAGAACTTTGATTTCTCTGGATGGACAATAAACCCTAATTGTTGAAATATATTGACAGCAGCTGCAACACCCTGTTCAGCCAATTCCAGGGTGTGGCCCACAATTAAGATATCATCTAAGTAGGCCATAACTATATGGTGTCGTTGTCTCAAATAAGCCATAATTGGTTTCACTAATTTAGTGAACAATCTAGGGGCTGTGGTGAGCCCATTAGGCAAAGCCTTGTACTGCCAGAGTTGCCCCATTCAGATGAATTTCAAAAACCTTCTGTCGTATTTCTGGATGGATACTGAATAATATGCGTCTTTCAAATCGATGCATGCCATAAAGCAACCATGAGAAATCAATGATTTGGCTGTTTCAAACGTATCCATTTTAAAATGAGTATATGTTACAAAAGTATTCAAACAGGTTAGATCAATAATGACACGACAACCTCCATCCTTCTTAGGTCTGGTGAATATTCGAAACAAATTCAACTGGCTCATGCACCGCTCTCTCAATCACTCCCTTCTGCTCAAGACTTAAAAGTTCCTTGTAGCCTGCTGCCTGTTCTGCAGCAGATAATTTAAACGTTCGAGCGGGCATGTGCTGGGATGGAGGAAGGTCGCCATTAATAAACTCAATTTTATGCCCCTGAATATTCTGCAACACATACTCGTCACCAGTAAAATTACCCCATGCACCCAAAAACAACCGAAGGCGACCACCAACATGTGAAGTTAAACAAAGAGAAAAGAGAGAACCAGACCCCTTCACCTCCGTGGTTACCGGCGGTCCTTGACACGCGTGGGTGGACGTGGAGGTGCTGGGTTGGCTTGAGGGCGCGGCGTCTTTGTTTTCCACCAGGGTCTCTGCCGACCCTGTCCTAAAAAAGACCCCTGGTGCTGGGTCTGATGTTGCTGTCGTTGTGGAGCTTGAGGGTGGGTCCTCGTCGAGGTACTGGCAGACCCTCGTGATCGAATGTATGGAGACTTTGAGCCTGACGGTGCAGGGGCACTCTGAGAGCGCATGATCCCCACCGTTTTGGCTTGTTCATCAAGCTCTTCGACTCTCTTCGAGAGGTCCTCCCCAAAGAGCTGACGGGGCGGGGGCGGCGGCGGTGGTTTGCACAATCCTGCAAACTTCGGATTGAGCGCTGGGCGGATGCTGGTTTTGCGAAACCCGTTGATTTCGTGCTGGGTCGCGCACAGGAGGGCCAGAGCATCTTCCTGGTCCAAATTCAGTTCGTCCCCGTCCACCGACCGCGCAAAGGCGGTAATACCGGCCGTGAGGAGCTTCAGGATCCGCTGCAATTTTACCTCTTGTTGACGGATAGCCGCACTGATGTTGCCCCATATCGGCGTATTGACCACAGGCACGTTGAGGTAGTTGCAATTGGATGGAGCCTTGTGACGGCTCATTGCCTGAATGAGGACTTCTTCCTGTAGTTGCTGGTTGTTAAGAAAGTCCACAGTGGCTGCCTGCTTTGCGTTTAAAGGAAGTCCAGATGAATGTGGGGCCGCAAATTTGGTCGCCACATCCAGAAGATCCTCCGCTGGCACCTCCAACGGAGATGGTATGGGATCCACCAAAACCTCCTCCTCCTGCTGCTCCAGGCTGATGGTAGAGGCTGGTGACGACGCCCTGTGCCTGTTGCTGCCCTGCTGTTGTTGACTTTGAAGCAGGAGCTCCAGCAGCCGCTCCATACGGTCAATACGCCCTTCACCCTGAACACTCAGGTGGTCGGAGTCCTCCGGCTCTGAACAGAAAACCGGGCTCCTATCATCGGCCCGCACCTCATCGAGGCCCTGCCGGTGCCGGTAGTTGTCGCTAACAGCCGCCGAGGCGAAACTGCGCGATTCCCGCGCGGGCGTGTTCAACCGCCTCCGTTTAGCGGGAGCTGAAGCCGCTGCCACTAAGGGCACTTGCGGCGTGGTGTCGGCACCAGCCGAAGCATGGCTGCCTGAAGCCCGCGCAGGCTTGCCGGCTGCCCACATCGTTGACCTTGCCGACGCATGGTCTCGCCCACCCATCCATGGGGGGCTCGGCGACCGTGACGAGACCCGACTCAACCGACCCGTCCCGGCGTCGAGAGTCGGGGTGTGCCGGCTGGACCTCACAGCCGCCCCGGGTCTCGCCCTGGAACGTGACCGCTCCTCCGTGTCAGGCAATGCCTTAGCCCTAGCAGGGTTAGGCTTCTGGGCTGCTGCCCTTCCCCTACTCGGAGGGCTGAGTGGAACATGCCGTGCAGCCGCACGCACCCTGCTCGAGGTCGCCAGCGAGCCCGCTGACGACCTGACTGCCATGGCAGGGTCCTCCTGCTCTGGCGGCACACCACACTCCTCCTCGTCGAACTCCTCCGAGCTGTGGTGTGCTGGCGGATCTGGACCTGTAACCACAGGGCTTACCCACATCTCCGCCTGAGTCCCGGCCTGCGTTGCAGGTACTGCCGATGGTAAAGGCCCCGGAACTGTTGACCGGCGAACTCGTCCTGACGTCCTCCGGCCCTTGGAACTCCCATCCATGTCCTTGCTGCAAGACATAACCAACAACAAGGACCACCAACTAAAGGTAGAATACTCACCTCCGTGGCCCCTTATGAAGGGCTGGCGAGGAGCGCGCTCCACCGCCAGCCGTCGCAGCAACGCGGTACGACGATATGTCGAGCATGCGCGCCGGCGGGCTCTTCACGAAGTCACTCACGTGACTCCGAAATGAAATTAGATATAACTCTTAGGGCTAACGGAATCAAGGGATATGGGGAGAAAGCAGGAACTCGGTACTGATTTTGGATGATCAGCCATGATCATATTGAATGCGGGCGTTGGCTCGAAGGGCTGAATGTCCTACTCCTGCACTTATTTTCTATGTTTGTATATATCTCTTTTAAACTTCCCTCCTCTTAAAGCGTTCTTTTTAACTCCTCCAAACAGATCATTTGCTTTGAATAAGTCTTCACCACCTTTTCTCAGCCAGCAACGCTACTACTTGTGTCGTCTAGTCTCTCTTGGTGTCCACCATATCACACACATTTCCTTTGTTCTTACCACACCTCCTCTTTCTATGCAACCTAAAACATGTTCAATTATTTACTTTCCCCATGAAAAGATCATCAAAGTTAGGACACAGAGGGACACATGTGGTGAAGTTACCACTCATAGCTCCAACGTTTGGATTCAGTCCTGACTTCCAATATTGCCCATGGAGTTTGCTCATTCTCCTTATGACTGCACAAGTTTCCACTGTGCCTCTGGTTTTTCCCATGTCCCAGAGACATGTGGGTCAGTAGGTTTATTAGCTGTTGTGAATGATTTGGGGGTGGCCGTTTGGGGTGGGGTGGGGGGAAGTAGTTGAGAATATGAGGAAAATAAAATGAGGTTAGTGTAAATGTGTTTCAGATGGTCATTGTGGACTTGGTGAGCTGAGGTCCTGGTTCCATGACATAAAACATTAACTTTGCTTTTTTCTCCATGGATGCTTCCTGACCTGAGGAGCATTCCCACCATTCTTTGATTTCTCTTCAGGTAATGTAAATATCCCAGACTCTGCAACAAGGTTAGGGTTTTGCAAAGCTGACATAGCAAAGGTAGAGCTGAGAAAAGGAGCAGATTGTCTTTTAAACCAGATGCTGCAGTAATTATGCTTCCTGAAGAGGAGCAGAAAGGGTAGGACCAGTGGGAATATGTCTGAGACACAGGGATGCCTTCACCGGTCTTGATCCAGCCACCTGGCTTGAACAGAGATGCATAAGCAGGCGTACACTCACAAGGGAAGTCATTACAGACTGTTGCAATTCCAAGGCATCAATCAGTGACTTTTGCAGGCTTGTTTTCATTGGTTAAAGTTACTCCAGTCATTATGTTTGGAGTGAAGGAGCTTTCCTTAGCGCCAGGAGAGAGCTGAAATAATATGTGCTTATCTGTCTTCTTGTTCCCATTACATGAACAAAGTGAGATTAAACATACCCAAATAAAACTTACAGAAGCCTGGGGAAACTACGTTAGGCTGGATTTGTGGAGAGAGAGGCAATGTTTCAGGGGGGTGACCTTTCATCGGAGAAGGTGAAAAAAAGTTCTTACCAACTCTTCCAATTAAAAGATGATCAAAGCTAGGATGTACAGTATGTAAGACGCAGCAGAGCATAGGGCCTTTTCTTCCTTGAGACAGGTCTGCCTTTCAATGTGATTGTGGCCTATTAATCTTGACCACACCTCCATTTTCCTGCGTTGGCCTCATGCCTGTGTTGCCCTTAAGTCCATTAATTTTACCCCTCCCTCCTGGAATTCATTGAATTCCAAATAGTCACAACCCTCCGAGAGAAAAAATTCCTCTTCACCTCTGATTTAAATGCATGATCCCATCTTGAGAATTAACGCCTTAAATAGGGAGGCCAAGCCCTATTGACAGGAATATATTCCTGATTTTCTTTACTCTGGTATGAAGTTCTTTTACGTTGACTAGAAGACACAATGATGACCATCCCCATGTAATGTGTTTGCATCTTTTACATGCTTATTTTGTAAACTGAAGCAAAGCAATAATTTCATTATCCTACCTGGGACACATGACAATAAACTCTCTTGAATCTTGAATATTGAATCTCTGCCTAACGTTTTAGCCACATGTCTCCTTACATGGATCAATATTAAATTGATGTCACTTATTTTGGATTATTTTGTACAGTGATGTGTCACTATCCAGACCCAAAATATTTATTGCTAACCTCAGCAGCAAAAATACCATGTTTCAAGATGTTTATTATTAATTACATTAAACTTCTACCAGTGCCCATGCTCATGACATGATCATGGAATTTAATCTGAGCAAGTGTGAAGTAAGATCATAAGAGATAGGAGTAGTATGAGGCCATTCAGCCCATCAAGTCTACTCCGCCATTCAATCATGGCCAATCTATCTTTCCCTCCTAACCCTATTCTCCTACCTTCTCCCCATAACCTCTGACACTTCTGACAAAGTTGCACTTTGGGAGGTTGAATGTAGTATAATGTGGATAAATGTGAGGTTATCCACTTTGGTGGCAAAAACAGGAAAGCAGACTTTTATCTAAATGGTGGCCGATTAGGAAAAAGGGAGATGCAGCGCGACCTGGGTGTCATGGTACACCAGTCATTGACAGTAGGCATGCAGGTGCAGCAGGCAGTGAAGAAAGCGAATGGTATGTTAGCTTTCATAGCAAAAGGATTTGAGTATAGGAGCAGGGAGGTTCTACTTCAGTTGTATAGGGTCTTGGTGAGACCACACCTGGAGTATTGTGTACAGTTCTGGTCTCCAGATCTGAGGAAGGACATCATTGCCATAGAGGGAGTGCAGAGAAGGTTCACCAGATTGATTCCTGGGATGTCAGGATGTCCTGGATAGACTCTGTTTATACTCTCTAGAATTTAGGAGATTGATAGGGGATCTTATAGAAACTTTCAAAATTCTTAAGGGGTTAGAAAGGCTAGATGCAGGAAGATTGTTCCCGATGTTGGGGAGGTCCAGGACAAGGGGTCACAGCTTAAGGATAAGGGGGAAATCCTTTAGGACCGAGATGAGACGGACTTTTTTCACACACAGAGTGGTGGGTCTCTGGAACTCTGTGCCACAGAGGGTAGTTGAGGCCAGTTCATTGGCTATATTTAAGAGGGAGTTAGACTTGGCCCTTGTGGCTAAGGGGATCAGAGGGTATGGAGAGAAGGCAGGTACGGGATACTGAGTTGGATAATCAGCCATGATCATATTGAATGGCGGTGCAGGCTCAAAGGGCCAAATGGCCTACTCCTGCACCTAATTTCTATATTTCTATGTAAGGGGAAAGTATACAGTCAATGGCAAGATGATTAACAGCATAGATGTACAGAGGGATCTTGGGGTCCAAGTCCATACATAATAATAAGCTCTGTGAAAGTGGCAACAGAAGTATATGAAGTGGTAAAGAAAGTATATGTAATGCTTGTTTTCATTGGTCGGGGCATTGAGCATAAGAATCAGGAGGTCATGTTGCTGTCAGGAGTTACAGAAGTAAAGACACAGTCACAAAATCTACTCCTCAGCCTCGGTCCAAGAGGATCTCACTGAAGAAGCATCTTTCTGCTACAGATACTCGTCCATCTAAAACTCACTGTTACATTTTTATAATCATAAATAATGTACTAATGTTTTGGAAATCTTTGGTAAACTATTTTCTCTATAAAAGATACTCCTCAGAATTAAACATACTTAATTAAAAATATAACTATTTATATAAGTATAAGCTATAAATAAAACGATGTTGTGTTAGCTTGAAGCAACCTCCTTAGTTGGGAGGAAGGACTCACAGCTCAAAATAGTGATTATTGATAGCTCAACCTCTTCAGAAAAGAGCTTAAGGTGGTGAAGTAAATTAGCCTTTGAAATATAGGTGGATACAATATAATATCTCTTAAATTAAGGTACTTGTGGATACTTATAACAGATTTAACATATTTAACAGGTTTATCATCTTGACAATCTTAGGACTTCAGAAAGGGTTAACCTATTATCATCACAGTTATTGAGATGATAAAGTGCAAGTTGTTGTTGCATGTGGCTTTTTTATGGGCATGCTGTCCATGAAACTCCAGAAATATTCAATTTCATGTAATATTTTGTTAGATATAGCTCCATTCATACAGCATTGGCTTTTCAAATAGATCTGAAATTAGTGGAACTTCAATAAGATTTCTCTAACCAGCTATTATTAGTGTTGCAATACTAAATGGACAGCTGGTCCACGTCTGAGAGAGGGCAAGGTGTCAAAGCTGGTGAATTTGGAACCGAGGCAATGGGTTTATGGTCCATGAGACATGACAGATAGTTGCAACTATGGTTCCGTAATCTCTGGTTTACATTCTGAGTGTTGGAATCCTGCTCTAAAACTTTATTCCGCTCCAATTCTTTATTCTGAGACTGTGATACCTGGTTTGAGGCAATCCAGCCAGAGGAAACATACGTCTGCATCCACCCTTGTCACGAATCCTGCATGTTTCAATGAGATTCTCAAAATTCTAAAGAGTATGGGGCCGTTTGTGTTATCTCCCTTCATAGGACAAACACCCCGTGCAGGACTTTGGTGGTCTTGAATGTACTCCTACTACACGAAATATATGCTTTCTTAAGTAGCTTGATCAGACCTGACACAGTATTCCAGGACTGGCCTTGCCCATTTGAAGCAGAGCATGATTTCTCTTGTGAGCCCTGTGCGATGAGTTACCCCTCAACAACATAATTGATGAGTTAGCGAGAGGTGTTTCTCACTGGCATCCAATGCCAAACGTTTGCAAGAGCATTGGCTGCCAGTTACACCTCTCTCCCCTCCTCTGCTCATCCAATTCCATCCTCTCACATCCCGATAGTTCTGACAAATCTCTTCCTCCAAAACAAGTAAACGGCGCATTGCAGTTCAGTGAAGTCATGCTGTGCATTACTCGTATTTTCTGCAGTTCAGCAGTAACTTTCCTTCAAATATAGTCTATTGACCAGAGTGCATTGCAGTTGTGTAAGCTCAGCGCGGATGGGTAGGAAGTGAATGGTTGAACATGTTGCAATATCAATCATGATGCCAGTTTTATCGTCAGTCCTGGAGCAGGCAATCTCAGTGCTGTTAAGAGTAGCAGCATAATTAATCACCTTTGCCACCAGTTTAAATCAGCTTTGGAAATTATTATTTAACTGTTTATACAAACTTTGAATTGAATTATTTTCTTTTCCCCTGCTGGAAACTTTTTTTGGTAAGTGCAATTCATTAACTTGGAGACTTATGAGGCCGCTGGAACAAGTTACTAAGTATCAAAACACAGTGCCTCTACAAAGAATCAATATTGCACTTGAATGACGTGCTCAATGCACTGATGCGTCTCAGAGGCTAACAAGCTGACTTGTTTCTCAGCTAACAGCAACTCGAATGCAACTGGCCCTCGGCCCATTGTGGGTGCAAGTTTTACAGTTCATTTTGTTCCTGCATTTGAAGCGTGCCATTAGAGCGTAAAACAAAATGCAACTCGGACTGTGAACCAAACTGTGGTGTTTCTATTTGCTGCTGTTGGTTCAGTCAGCACATCTCAACGACACCCCCAATGGTAACTCGTAGAAATGGCTCAGAAACCTGACAGCATTTACCAGCTCTGCATCCGCTGTTACTGCCAGTTTTGCAGCAATGTTCTTCGAACATTTCTGTGAACTTTAGTTATCGGGGCAGTTCTTCCACACAGTTACTAAAGATGACCTCCTTCTCTTAGCAGAGTCTGGGCACATTGTCACTATGGCAGACGTAAGCCTGGGGTAGTTGGTGTTGATGGATTCTTCAATGGCATGACACATACTCTCCAACTGGATTTTAGGCTACTGCGAACCACTTAGCTCTCAGGCCAGGGTCTCCTCCTGATCACCAGGTGCCACAAATGCAATTCCCACACAAATGAGGTAAGGGCAAGAGGAACATACATCCTTTCTATTAAATTAAATAAGTTTGTACTATTAAAATGATGGTTACTATTTTAACAGCACAGCGGTACATTTAATAGAGCTGCAATCGCACAGTTTCAATGAGTAGGAAAGAACTGCAGATGCTTATTTAAGCCATAGAAAATGCTGGAGTAACTCAGCGGGACAGGCAGCATCTCTGGAGAGAAGGAATGGGTGATGTTTTGGGTCGAGACCTTTCTTCAGACAGTTACAATGACCTGGATATCATCCTCACCTCCAGTGCCTTGTGTGATTTGCACATTCTCCCTGTGACTGAGATGTACTGAGCCAACCCCTTAACACTGTGCTTGGGACCATGCTGGAAATAATACTGTCTTCCAAAGGGAAATGCTCCAGCAAGCCAAGAGGTATTGCAAGATCTACGCCATTACTCCTGAAAAAGGGATGAATGCAGTTAGTTTAGTTTAGTTTATTGTCACGTGTACCGAGGAACAGCAAAAAGCTTTTGTTATATGTTAACCAGTCCGTGGACAGACTATACATGACAAAGGAAATCACATTTAATGCAAGGTAAAGCCCAGTAAATTTCAATTAAAGATGATCTGACGGTCTCCAATGAGGTAAATAGTAACTCAGTTCCGCTCTCTAGTTATTGATAGTATGGTTCAGTTGCCTGATAATGGCTGAGAAGAAACAGTCCCTGATTCTGGAGGTGTGTGTTTTCATACTTCTGTACCTCTTGCCTGGTGGGGGAGGGGAGAAGAGGGAGTGACCAGGGTGAGACTGGTTCTTGACTATGCTGGCGGCCTTGCCGAGAAAGTGTGAAGTATAGATGAAGTCAATGGAAAGGAGGTTGGTTTGTGTGATGATCTGAGCTGCATCCACAATTCTCTGCAATTTCTTGCAGTCTTGGATGGAGCTGTTCCCAAACCGCGCTGTGATGCATCCAGATAAAATGCTTTCTACCGCACATCTGCAGAAGTTGGTAAGAGTTGTTGGGGACATGCTGAATTTAATTGGATTAAAGGGAGATAGGATGTAGGATTGGGTTTAATGGATGTAGGATGGAATGTAGGTTTGGTTTAAATGGATGGCTCATTATTGGCACAGATTCAGTGGGCTGGTGGGCCTGTTTCTATGCTGTATTTTCTGTTGCTCTTTTTCTCTCAAAAATTACCACAGTACTCTTCAACCTTCAAGTATACAGTGCCATTAAAAATCTTTCTTGCACCAGCAAGGTTTATTTTCAAAGTGACATATTATGGGAAATCCCTTCATTCTTTGTGACCTTTTCCATTACCAGGCAAGGACAGGGCCAGCATTGTCGCGCTCTGGTAGAGCTGTAGCCTCACAGCACCAGAGACCCAGGTTTGAGCCTGATCTCGGGTGCTGACTGAGTGGAGTTTGCATGGAGATCGATGATTGGCATGGATTCAATGGGCCCAAGGGCCTATTTCCATACTGTATCTCTAAACTAAAAAAAAACTCCATCCGGCTTCCCTTCACATCCTTTACCTTCCCATTTTCCTTTTGGAGATGGGAAAAATATGCACCGTGGATATTTATGTTCTGATGTTGCAATATATGATATTAAACCAATGGATGAAGTAATAACCTGTATTAAAATTAAACCATCAGAGGATAAACAGGCACAGGAATCTATTAAAGTCAACTGAGCCACACATAAATTTAGGTTTCATGCCGAGAACAGCTTGTTTAATTGCACTCAGTCCGAAGCATTGAGGTAAAGTATCTATAACAGATCATCAATTCCAAAGCAAATATTTTCTATACTTTATTTGCATTTTTGAAGAGTGCAGGTGTTGATGCCAATATTGCAGATACAAATGTGTAGGAAGGAACTGCAGATGTTGCTTTACACTGAAGATAGACACAAAATGTTCAGTTCTGTTTAGTTTATTGTCACATGTACCGAGGTACAATGAAAAGCTTTTGTTGCGTGCTAACCAGCCAGTGGAAAGACAATCCATGATTAGTGCTGAAGTAACTCAGCGAGTCAGGCAGCATCTCTGGAGAAAAGGAATAGGTGACGTTTTGGGTTGAGACCCTTCTGACTGAGAGTCAGGGGAGAAGGAAACTAGAGGTATGAAAAGGTAGAGAACACATTCACAGCTGGCATCAATGACTCAAGAAAGGTGGAGCCCACACTGGTTCATTACTGGCTGTGCAATGAGTGTGAATGTGGGTGTGGGAATAATGGACTTTGTAGATGTGACTGGACAACGATCCCTGCACATTAACACTATCCTACACCCACTAGGGAACATTTTTACATTTACCATGCCAATTAACCTACAAACCTGTATGTCTTTGGAGTGTGGGAGGAAACCAAAGATTGGAGAGAACATACAAACTCCGTACAGACAGCACCCATAGTCGGGGTCGAACTCGGATCTCCAGTGTTGCATTCGCTGTAAGGCAGCAATTCTACCGCGGTGCCACTGTGACCCTAACTTCATTTCCCTTTGTGTATTTATCGAGATGTGACAAAGTTAATGAAAATGTAGAATATAGCCTTTTACTGCAGCTGTATGGATGATTGGCATTTTTATGAGACTATTGCAATTTTGAAATTCTCCAGTGAGATCAAGTGGGTTTCATGGGTAGAACTGAACTCTGGATGTTCTGAAATTACCCCAATGATCGATGAAATTACTTATATTTAAAGATGATTTAATTTGTGCCTTTTTGGAAGTCATAATTAATAAGATGTGGGTTGTACTCATTTCTGATGTGTTGGGAACTGCTGAAAGCCAACACAGAAAGGAAATCTTCAACAAACACCAAAAGAATGTGTCTCATTGGAAAATTCCAGTTTAATTAGTTCCAGCTGAAAGTGATTATGTTAAGTGCAGCAGCCATTAAAAATTAAATAGATGATGAACATAAAAGATCTAATATGTTCAAATATAATCACCAATATGTTAGTTGCCAAAATAAATAATCTGTTTTAGGATTACAAAGGTTTGGACCAGTAGTGGTGAGCAGGTTCTGCGGAACATTTGTCAGAATGTTGTAGTTCAGCACTAATTAATGAAATCTAAGTAGACACTCCACGACACTGTAGGTACCCTGCATTGCATTCCACAAAGCTGTGCTCCTGCTATCTCTCCTCTGGGTCAGAGAGTAGACGACAACATGTAGCCTAATGCATCAGGTGTGGTACTGAAGGTGACTACAATAACATTAGAATAAAGGAGAAAGATTTGGCCAACAGGTCCCTCAAAGCCCTCCCCTTTATTCAAGTGAAGGAAGGGAAGATACTCTGGAGCTTATGTAGTGTTGTAAAAGTGAGGAATCTGGTCAAGTATTCATTTGATCTTTCTTCAAATCAGGTATCATGATCATTTGTGCCTCAATTATTGATTGGACAGCCTAGAAATAGATAAAGAGGAATCATCATGTCAGCACCTTCATTGACACAACCATTGGTGGATAGGAAAATATGCAGTAAGAACAATATGATATCCTTCCTGACTGAAATCCTGACTGCGATGAATGAGTATTTATATAACACCTTCTGCAAGGCCACAAAGCATCTTATCGATCTGGCGTCTGACTGTAGTTCTGTTGACAGAAAAGTGACATGCCACGTTTTCACACACTGGGCACACACCGTAATGTGACAATGGACAGATACGTTGATTTCAGCTACTGGTTGAGGGATACACAGCCCTGTGTAATACCTCCTTACTCCATCTCAAGTGATTTTAATTAGAATTCATTATTTTGATGTGCAGAGATTATTTCTATAGTTAAAATATAGCATTATTTTTCTGTCTGCAGAAAGTTTTGCTTGATTGTTACATGTCCATCTGGACCTTGCCATAGAGGGAGTACAGATTAGGTTCACCAGACTGATTCCTGGGATGACAGGACTTTCATGTGAAGAAAGACTGGATAGACTTGGCTTGTACTCGCTAGAATTTAGAAGATTGAGGGGGGATCTTATAGAAACTTACAAAATTCTTAAGGGGTTGGACAGGCTAGATGCAGGAAGATTGTTCCCGATGTTGGGGAAGTCCAGAACAAGGGGTCACAGTTTAAGGATAAGGGGGAAATCTTTTAGGACCGAGATGAAAAAAACATTTAGCCAGTTCATTGGCTATATTTAAGAGGGAGTTAGATGTGGCCCTTGTGGCTAGAGGGATCAGGGGGTATGGAGAGAAGGCAGGTACGGGATACTGAGTTGGCTGATCAGCCATGATCATATCGAATGGCGGTGCAGGCTCGAAGGGCCGAATGACCTACTCCTGCACCTATTTTCTATGTTTCTATGTTTCTACCTGTTTCATTGGGATGGAGGGGACTTGTTTCCACTCCAATATCAATATAGGACCTGCAGATTCTTGACAGGAAGTTTGTGACAGGGTGGATGGGTGGGCTGTTCGGGATATTAAGTACGCCTTTCATTGTTTGCAAGTGACCGCCATCTACTCCTATCTCAGATGCTCCAAAAGATCAGCAACCCCAGATCTTCCTCTTCTGCTATGAGCAGAGGTTCCCATGTTAGTGGAGTTTTTTTTAATCATTTCAAGCAGACTTGAGGCACATTCTTGAAGTATTTTCTCTGTCCTGCTGGGAGCATCTTGTTGCGATGGAATAGGGTGCAACAACATTTCCGGAATAAAAAGTGTAACACTTCTGAAGTGTTTCATTGGATGCTTAGCCCAGTGGACATGGCATAAAAGGTCATTCTGACGTTTTTGCTTATGTAGAAGAAGGCTGATCGGCCCATTGAGTCTCTGTCAACTACGGTCCCATTCCCGCACTTATTCCCCTGTAACATATTCTTGGAGGATATTCTTCACGTATTGCAGCCATACTTCTTATGCTTTACAATAGGGTGCAAGCAACTCCCGTCCATTCAGGGTTTGGATTAGACAGCTTCATCACTGATGAAAAACTGGCTCAACGTTTGAATGGAAAACGTAAGAGTGAGTGTTCTTGAGCTCACAGCCTTAATAATGATCGGTTCAGCGGTGCCTTTCAAGCTCTGTGTGTTTTGTAGTGTAGAAAAAAGGCAGGGTGCAAATTTAGTACAGATAACCATGGGAAGCCAAACAGCTAGCTAATCCTAAATGAGCCTGGAGTTTGCACATAATCTGGTCAGCAATGGATCTCGTCCCATCCCTGTAGGCCACAGCCTAATCCTATCTCACAAGCCGTAAAGAAATGGAAATTATAGTATTACACTAAACTAAGGAAAACACAACAAAATTGTAATATTATATTGTTGAGCCATCCGGCTGCAAAATATCCTGATTTAAAGATTACAAATTAATCATGCACTCTTTCGAAAACATGTGTGAAGATATTTCTCTGCATTAGAAGCCGTGACTGTGCTTGAGGAAGAGTAATTGGTTGTGTGGGAAGTACTTTGGGACACTTCAATGAAATATAATGAAGCGCTTTGCAAATTCTGGTTTTTCGCTCTCATCTACAAACATGAAATTGAGTGGGCTGGTTTTAAATTCAGCACATATTTTACAGAAGATTTATTAAAGATAAACCACTGGGATTGGAACTTCTGTTCTGATGGAACAGTCTGTTATTGGGCAACATCTTAGAATCTCAACCCCCACAGAGCATCAAATCCGTTTGTTAACAAAATTAATTCTTTTTTCCTTAAAATTGTACACATGTAAAGACATTAGTCAGGAAAAGAAAAAAAATATACAGCCACGTCACTTTAGGGATATTGGTCAGTTAGTGAAGAGGAACTTTGCATTGAAATACATGTTCTCTGTTCTGCAGCCTTCACCAGTTTGGTACTGTGGTGAAAATATTTAATCACAGATAGCAGGGGAAGGAACTACAGATGCTGCTTTAAATTAAAAATAGACACAAAAAGCTGGATTAATTCAGTGGGACAGGCAGCATCTCTGGAGAGAAGGAATGGGTGACGTTACTCCAGCTTTTTGTGTCTCGAGCAGGGGAACAAACCCTTCGGCCCACTGAGTCTGTGCCAACCATCAACCACTTACACTGAACCTACATTAACCCCATTTTATTCTCCCCACATTCTCATCAACTCCCTCAGATTCGACCACTCACATAGACACAAGATGTAATTAAAAGTGGTTAATTAACCACATCCTTTGGAATGCCAGAGAAAACTGGAACACCTGCAAGAAACCCAGGCAGTCACAGGGAGAACATGCAGACTCCGCACAGGCTGCCCCGTGGTCAGGATTGTACGAATGTCTCTGGCACTGTAAAGCAGCAGGTTTACTAGCTGGGCAACTCTGTTCCCCCATCACTGAGAGAAAGTCTGCCACTGATGATGTTCTCATTCCAAGCCAAACTTCACTAAGGGAGGGGAGGGGATAACTCCATGTTTGCCAGAAAATTAAATGTATCCCTTACAACTAGATTCACTGATTTTATTCTGCATTTCTCATGAAGCACATTTTAGATAAAGCAGCCCTGCACATTTGTTAGTTGCTGTGCCTGCAGTTGGACTACAAGTAATCAAGGAGTTTAGTCAGACTCACGGTTTCAGAGGGTAATATAGCATTTCCCCTTGATAACAAACATTTGGATTGACCAACCCCCCCTCACCCCCCTCTCCCCCCAGTGCACCACAGAATATCACAGCGGGCAACTCTCTCTTCCGAAGAAACTGTTATTAATTGGAGGTGTTACCTACCCACTGTGGATTTTAGTGCTGAACACACTGGTAACCCCCTCGGGACATCCCCAGTGCCATTATGCTGACTCGCTCATCGCCTATTATGTAAAACTGCTCTCTGTATCTGAACACAATGCAGAGCATCCTCATTATTCTCCAATTAGATTCCCTGACCTTCAGTGCCATTTACCATTAATGCAGAGTTGACTCAAGGGCATGTGTGTGCTGTGCCAGCTTCACAGTGTGCTTTCCTCTCCGTGATTTAGTGAGCGTAAAGATACCTGTTTCGTGATGCATTTAGATTCCATTTCAAGTGTCAGCTCTGATTAAAAACGCCATTGCACCGTGTCTGCTGAATTACATAATTTTATCCCTTTTGCTATCTAGCTGATTACTTGGATTTTCATTTTATGTGTTGGATCCCATGCTTGTGGGATATCAGAAGACTCTAGCTCCTTTGCTCAAGCAAGTAAAAAATAAAAACTGTCTGAATACAATCCCAGTTAATGAATATGTGTAGGAAAGAACTGCAGATGCTGGTTTACACCAACGATAGATGCAAAATACTGGAGTAACTCAGCAGGACAGGCAGCATTTCTGGAGAGAATGAATGGGTGACATTTTTGGTCAAGAGAAGGGTCTCAACTCGAAATATCACCCATTCCTTCTCAACAGATATGCTGCCTGTCCCGCAGAGTTACAGTACTCCAGCATTTTGTGACTATCCCCAGACAATGAATACACTGCCTCACAGCATTCCCCACTTGCTCCCTGTCTCCTTTATGTTTGTCCTCATATTTCTGTTTACAAATCCCTCGGTAACATTGTAATTCCCCATATACTTCCAATGTGTGTTTTACATTCAGAGGACATATGAAAATACTACAGGCAGTCAATTCTTTGGAATTGTCATCACAGTTGTAAGGAATGTGGTGTTCAATAACGTTACCATCACTTTACCTTCTTTAAATCTCCAGAGCTTCAGGTTTGGCCTCGCGAGGCATTCAAGTTTTTTTTTAATTCAAATACTGTTAGGTACGCCTTGGGCAGCATTGTGCCTGAGTTCTAGAAGTCCTCCCCAAGTCACTGTAGCTCTGCCTCCCCCTTCAACAATCTATCTATATACTTTTAAAACTCTGTGTGTGTGTGTGTGTGTGCGTGCGTGCGTGTGTGTGTGTGTGTGTGTGTGTGTGTGTGTGTGTGTGTGTGTGTGTGTGTGTGTGTGTGTGTGTGTGTGTGTGTGTGTGTGTGTGTGTGTGTGTGTGTTTTTATTTGTGACAGATTTTTGGCCTTTGATTTCATGGTTCACCAAAACCATACGCTCAAACTCGGAGAATTTTGCTATGTCCATTTCGCTAAACATTACACTTTTACATTCACTAATGCACTACTCATTACATTTAGACATTTCAATTACACCATTTTTAATAAATCCTCTCCCCTCCCCCCCCCCCCCACCCCCCCACCAAAACATTTGGACATGCCCATTGAATGATGAGGAATATGTGCCACCAAGACTGGCCCTGGGTGCTTTAATGAATGCAGTTTTTATGCTCTTGGGTTTCTGGAGATACTTTCCCTATACCTGTCCTACTGAACCCCTGTATAATGTCGAGAACTCCATTACGTCACCTGCTCAGTTTTTCAGAAGAGTTGTGGATTGCATGGGTTTAGGAGGACTTTAATCTGTCATAGCAGCAGAATCATACAATGTGCATGAAGCAGTATAATCTTCCAATTCTAATAGGAGAATGCATTAGCGCGCCTGCATCTTCACTACTGTACCTTATCTATAGACTTTGAGTTACCTCCATCCTGATATGTACATGTCCAGTAAATTGCAAATCAGCATTCTTAAATATCATTTCAATAAGGGAAGAGAAAAAAACAGCCTTTTGCTGCAGGTTTTGTTTTGACCTGTCGAAGGAAGAGATTCAAGCGGCTGTCATTCTAGGGAAAGTGCCAGCATCTGGAAAAGTAACTTCAAACTCACCATAAACTGCACCTATTTGCAGCAAAACCTGCTAGAAGGGTACCAACCAGCAGTGTTCAAATGCCAGGCCTTGTTGGCAACTGAATGTCACATCTATACTCCAGTCTAATTGGGACTGCCACAGGAGCAAGTGCTCTGTACATCCGCATGTTCTCAAGAGGCCATTCCTAAAGGGTGGGAGGAATCTGTCTGCCTGATGCATGTTGTGAAGGGTTATTTTTGCCTTGTAGCTGCATGGGGTGAGACTTCTCGCACGTCCATCACTCAACAGTCGCCTACAACTCCGGTGATCGCAGCTGCCTCTGCTGACAAGTACAACCATCAGTCAAAGCCAGCGGGCCCCATTGTAGGAATTTGAATCGCCGTTCTTCCTGGACCTGGATGCTGAGTTCTACACATGAAGCAATTTAAAGGCCTCAGTCCCAGCCAGGACTCAGCAGCTTCTCGCTGATGACCGAGTTCTTTTTTCTAATTGCTTTGGAGCTTTTGGGAATCGGGTCCAAGTCCAGGAGTGGCACTGATGCGAGTTCAGTACGGTGGGCTGGCCACTGGTGGGCAGGCTCACTGCAGGAGCTGGGCACCTTTCTGCTGCCTGGATCACGGATGCCACAAAAGTGATCTTTAGAATCTACAGAATAATGAAAGGCATAGATAGGGTGGATGTGGAAAGGATGTTTCCAATGGTGGGAGAGTCTAGGACGAAAGGTTATAGCCTCAGAATTAAAGGGCGCTCTTTTAGAAAGGTGAGGAGGAATTTCTTTAGTCAGAGGGTAGTTAATCTGTGGACTCATTGCCACAGAGGGCTGTGGAGGCCAAGTCAGTGGATATTTTTAAGGCAGAGATAGACAAATGCTTAATTAGAATGAGTGTCAAGGGTTATGGTGAGAAGGCAGGAAACTGGGATTTGAAGGCAGAGATCAGCCATGATTGAATGGTGGAGTAGACTTGATGGGCCGAATTCTACTCCTATAATTTGTGAACTTGTGATCTGCATCACTACGTCACACGGATGTCTGAACCTGACCCTGGGCTGGAGAGGTGGCGGGCCAATATACATCAGGAAAGCGAAGGATTTACATTTGGGCTGTCTGCTCAGTATGTATTGATTAATGAAATAATGAACAAAGACATGGGTCAGGCTTGTAGGAAATGTGATTTTCAGTGGCAATACCAATACTGAGTGCCCATAATCATGATCCTGAGGAGCAGCATGGACCAGAACCTCCAATGGAACACCCACATAACTGCTGTGTAAATGCCATGTGAAGCAATGGTTCACTTGTATTTCTTACAATCTGGTGTTCTGCATTCAGTGTCATAATGTAGTCTTCGTGAAACTGGGGGAACCAAATACAGACTAGATAAATGCTTTGCAAAACATCTGCGCTCTGCCCACATGTGGAACTCTGAACTTTGATTTCCTTGTCACCTTAATTCTTCATTCTACTTCTAATCTGAACCAATATCATCTTAAGGGACAATTCCCCATCTTCTGTCAATGCACATTGTAATCCACAGAACTAATCATACATTGAACATTTTCAGTTTAGCAGCCTATTCTGGCCAGTTCTTTATGAAAGAGTATCCACATGTAATGTTAACTTCATTTTTCTCTCTCTGTAGATAATTATGATCTGCTGGGTACGTCCACCATTCCTTTTTGTTTCAGATTTCCAGCAACTGTTGAGCTCTGCATCTGACAGTCCCGATATGTTCCTTTGTCTTTTTATTAACTCTAACTTCTTTAGTCAGAGGGTGGTGAAACTGTGGAATTCATTGCCACAGATAGTTGTGGAGGCCAAGTCATTGGGTACTTTTAAGGTGGAGATTTACAGATTCTTGATTAGTAGGGTTGTCAAGCGTTATGGGAAGAAGGCAGGAGAATGGTATTGAGAGGGAAAGATAGATTTACTTTGATTGAATGGCGGAGGAGACTCGATGGACCGAAGGGCCTAATTTTAAAATTACACTGAAAATGGTGTATTTTTCTACGACAAAGAAAGAGGGCATGTGTAGACAAAGTAACAGTTAATGTTTCACGTTGATGAAGCTTAAAGGTGGCACGTGGCACTGTGGTACTGCCATACAGCACTTGCAGCCCCAGAGACCCAGGTTCAATCCCGACTACGGGTGCTATCGGTCTAGAGTTTGTACGTTGTCCTGGTGACCACATGGGTTTTCTCCGAGATCTTCAGTTACTTCCCACACTCCAAAGACATACAGGTTTGTTAGATAATTGGCTTGGTATCAATGTAAAATTGTCCCTAGTGTGCGTAAGATAGTATTAATGTGCAGGGATCGCTGGTTGGTGGGGACTCAGTGGGCTGAAGGGCCTTCTTAAGAGTTGTATCTCTAAACTGAACTAAACTAAACTACACTAAACTAAACATCAGAACTGGGAAAGAAAGAAAACAAGCATGTTTTAAATTATAGCAAAAGGGGAGTATTTCTGATAGGGTGGTCAGCTGTTATTAAGTTACCTGGTTAATAGGTTACTGTGCACTGTTAAAAGGAGGGAACAGAAATATAGAATATAAAAGCCGTGAAATGCAGAGCTGGTTTCTGGAAGAATAACTCTGGTAACAATAATGCTACCAAATTCAGTGATATAAAGATGGGAACCGATTATTCTCCCCAGCTTCAAACATTGTTGTGGGGATGGGAGCACAAGCAGTTTGTATGGAGCCGAGGGAGGCCGGAGCCACATCCAGCCAGAGCTGGTGACCCTGCTGGGAGAGTCATAGCAAAATATAGGCTCTCTGTTGAAAGCTCCCTTTCAATGTACTGATATTTAGGTTTCCAGAACTAAGCAGAACCTATTACTAATGATGCTGAAAGTTCACATACCTGCTGGTGGTCTGGCAATATTTTGGCAACTTCAGCTAGGTGTTGAAGCAATATCAGCGAAGGTAGAAAGATAGATATCCCACTGAAGTCACATTGTGCCAGAAGTAAAAAATAACAGGTCAGGGCTTTGTGCAATCAAATCCTGTAGACATTTAGACATGCTACCACAAATCTACAAAGAGTGGTTAAAAATAATTGCACTTGTATCATGTCTGATGGTGCCAAAGCACCCTGCAGTGTGAATAACCTCATCAAAGCGGATACAAGGCCTGTTTACATTTGACACAATAAGACCATAAATTGAAGCCGTTGATCAAGTCACCAGAGACGCAGTTTGCATCTTTCATAACTTCGCAGCTCCTTAACAAGTTTCTCCACAGAAACATCTCACGATGGGGTTGAGATTAAAATAAGATTCTTTTCATAAACTACAAACTGTAGTGGGAATAAGAAGTAACATCAACTCTCACCTTATTTATTTGCATGAAATTAATTATATTTCTTTTTTCTCTGCATTGAAAATTTATAATAGACTGGGGACCACTGTGTACAAATGGAAAAAAAAGATCAGCTCACTGTTTGGAGACAAAATGTAGAGAATACATTCTGCTCTATTTTCAGTTGCTATGGAATTCCATTACTTAAGGCTTGAGTGTGGTGGTGTTTCTTGCATGTTAATGTCCATTGCACGCTCACTGATCAGAACAGTGAAAGGCAGAGGCACTGCATTTTTAAGCTGAAAGGCATCATTCACAGCAGAAGAGAACAGTCTGTAACCGACCCAGCAGCAGATGTTAATAGGAGCCTTGGTGAATTTATTCCAACTCATCGAATGACCTTCAGATTGCTGGGTTGTAGTATTGTTTCAGGGAGCAGGCTAGTTTTTTCAGTAATAGTAATGGAAAGCAAATACAAGCATGGTTCATTGTCTTAAAACAGGCAATCTAAGTGTGCTAAGTGGGAATAAAGCTTGAGGCTCCACAAGACCTTACTTAAAACCCACCCAAAGGGAGATGGATCTATGCATATTATCTTAGCTGATAATTGTTAATTGAAAATGCTGCTCGTAGCAGCTTGGCTCTCACTGCATTTAATGGGAACTCTGAAACACAGAAGGGAAACAGTGTGAATAAAGAGAAGAGCTAATTTAAAAATGAATATTAATAGCCAGTAAGCTTTCCATATTGGGAGCAGATCAGTGGCAGGGATCTGTTTATGCTGCCGGGAGAAGAGGAACGATGGGAACACAATGGGAGCACAGGGAGAGAGCCGGAGCACTGCTGCTGCTGCCATCATATGGCAGGGGTCAGAGGCAGGGCACTCTCTGCAGGTTGAAGCCAACAGTTTGTTTTCCTATTTGGTTTAAGCTAGTATAAAATGAGACCACAGTGATCAGCTGGTGGCGCCTCTTCACGTGCCATCCCAATTTATCAATCTTGAGCACATCCAACCCTCTGCTGCTCGCATTCCTGGTCCGTCAAAGGGATTCCACTGGAAACAAGGACTAAACGGGAACCAGAGATGTATATAGTGGGAATAGAAATATAGAAAGTAGGTGCAGGAGTAGGCCATTCGACCCTTTGAGCCAGCACCGTCATTTAATATGTTCGTGGCTGATTAGAAAAGGAGTAATGGTCAATTGTTAGGGTGTGTAGGGTGGAACTGCAGATGCTGGTTTACACCGAAGATGGACACAAAATGCTGGAGTAACAGTGAGTCAGGCAGCATCTCTGGAGAGAAGGAATAGGTGACGATTTGGGTTGAGACCCTTCTTCAGACAATTGTCAGAGGCCTGGCGTTTCAGATTGTGTCTGGTCTGGAGATGTCAGCATGTTAAATGATCTACTACACAGCCATAAAGGAAGCCTGAATAATGATGAGAGATTGAATTATTGCGTGCAATGCACAATACCAAGAGGCATTGGTATGTACATTTTTCGATGGCGTTCAGATTTTCTGCAGAATGTTTGTTGTGACTGAAGACTTGTGACTTGCACAGAGGATATCTCCGGACTGCTCAGATCTGTCAACATGTGACATGAGTTGAGCACTGTAGTTGATGAATCTCAACTAGTGCCCCATTTGTCTTCCCTCAACAAACACTGACATTACTCGAACACAGCTGACATTTGACTTGAAGCATTTGATCCTTGTCAGAATATGTCAAGGTATCAGTGAATTATTCACCTGCTGCCCTACAGCAGTATTTCCCTTGCACTGCTCCTTCAGCGCACTCCGCTGACATTTGCAGATGGCTCAGCAGGTTTTATAACGATAGGTGCGTAACAATGCTGCATGACAGGTTTTATTGAGATGAGTAATCTGTTGATATTTTACCACCAAGTTGATTTGAACAACAATGAACATGTGATCCCATTATAAATTACAGTCTTTAGAAAGGAAATATAAACATATATTATACATTTCACACAGAGGCTGTTCAGGGGCACTGGGTCTGATACATTATCTAGGGGTACCTACCTCGTCACTGATCAACATAACAGCTTCCATGATATTACTTCAGAGTAATGCAAGAGTGTTTTCATCACTGACTGGCTCAGAGGGATAGTGGCCAAATGCAGGCAGGTGGGGCATGTTGGTCGGTGTTTCCACACTGTATGACTCAATGACTCTACAACCCAGCTAATGTTCATCCTAAGGCCATGATCAGTAACACATCAGGCCAACACAGTACAATACAGTGTTGTCTGCAATGTTCCAACACTGTAAATGGAACCAACAAAGTGAAACGGGTCAACCTGCCTTTGACTATAAATCTGTTAGTCATTGGGAGGGAAACGTGGATGATTATTGGCACAGAGATGAACCAGTAGGGAGTTGAGGGAAGGTAATTTACAGAGATATGAGAACAGAACAGAAAGCTGGAATTGATTGGATTGCTCAACAAAGAGCTGGCACAAATCTAATGGACTGAATGTCCCCTCTGTGCCATTATAGATGTGAGACCACAATCTTACCTGTATTTGTCTGTTGCCAAGTAATGTTTAATCAGCATGAACACGATTAATTCAATGACTTCATGTACATTTGTGGGTCTGCTTGTGTACGTGTGTTTGTATTTATACTTTTGTATTTGTTTAAGTATCTGTATGTACAGCATGTGTGTGTGTCTGTGTTTATGCTTATGTATCTGTATGAGTGTGTATGTGTATGTAGCTTTTCTCTATAAGCATGTGTTTGTATGTCTTTGTGTAAATGTGTGAGTATATGCCTGTTTGAGTTTGTGCATGTCAATGTACCTGTGTGTGAGTGTGTTTGTGCATGTGTGCTTGTGTTTGAACATCTTTGTATGTGTGTATGAGCGTGTGCATGTTTGTGTGTGTGTAGGTGTGGTACAAATGCCGAGTTTACATATCCAGTCCTCTTCACAAATGCATCATGACTTTAAAATGGGGACGGGATTATGTTTTCATATCGTGGTCCAATTACTGTATCTTCAGCCGCTTCCTCTGGTTCATCTTCCTCTGGTTCATCTGAAGTGGGTGAAGGAGGATACATGATAAGAATTGTAAACAAGCACAACCACCATTTATCAATTACCTTTCTACTGAGGTTCTCTACACATTGGCGCTTTTGAAAAAAATAAATGAGTACACTGTTGCTTTCAAGGCCAGCATAAAAATCCAGCACAGAATGAATGTTTGAATTAGGTAATCATTTTAAGTGTGCTTTTTCTTTGTAGTGTTGGTTGATATTACCATGTCACTAAACCATGCCATTTCAATGTAGAGAAACTGCCAGCTTTGTAGTTAAGAAATTAACCTTGTGAATGCACATAATTTTGCTGTGGGAGAGGGATTCCCCTACTGGGCCCAATCTTGTTGTAGTGTTGTGAATGGGAAGAATAAGAGGGAAACAACCCTAGGATAATACAAAACTAAAATACTGCAGATGATGGAAATCTGAAGTAAGAGTAGCAAATGCTCGAAGCACTCAGTGGGTCAGAACAGCTGTGGAGAGGAAAATCAAGTTGATGTTTCTAGTGCTGAAGGACCAGAGAAGATAGGTTTCGGGGGCATTGCCCAGCACTGTGCAATTGCATATTTCCTTGCATTCATTTAGCTTTCTTGGTACAGTCAGAAATATATTATAGTACTATGTGGAATGTAAACAAGAAAGCAAAGTAAAAGTGTGTTTAATTATTGAGGTGAGTCACATCCAAACTGTGCAGAAGATCTGCTGGTCCAGCACCACTAAAATCCCAGATTTTCTGAGTTTTACCAAGCAAAACAAAATGCCTTCGGTAAAACGTTGTTCCATAAGCTCACATTGAAATTTATCAGAGGCGTGTATAAGGCCAAGGACAGGGATAGAGGTCTCGGACATGCGAATTCACATATTGCTGTACATTAATTGGTGAAGATGACAATAAAAGACCTATGAAACCTTTGAAAGGGTCAAACTACCTTTGGGTCTGAAGAAGGGTCCTGACGCGAAATGTGACCCATCCTTTTTCTCCAGAGATGCTGCCTGGAGTAACCCATTGGAGTTACTCCAGCACTTTGTGTCTATCTTTGGTAAGTTAACTTTGTTGGTCAGTGAGTGGGCCCAACTCAGAGATCCCTGGTCTATGTGAATGAAAGTGATTATGAGCTTCAAGATGGAGACAAAAGTCCCACTAAGAATCTGTTTTGGATTTTGGCACCTCCTCGTTAACGTATTACAATGAATAGAACCATAGAACCAGATTTTTAAATTATAGTATGAAATTTGAAGAAAATCAAATCATGCAATGTCAAATCAGTGGAAGAAGCTTTCCAGAAGAGGATATGCACATTGTTTGTTCTTCCAATGGTTATGTCTCAACGTGTGGTGCATCTTGAGAAAGGAGAGGGTGCAATCCTTCTGGATATCCTGACGTGTGGTTTACATGATTAAAAATGACAAAAATAACAACCTTTTTGTTGGCAGTTCATATATCATATAGAGCAGTACAATCAGTAAAGTTGCATTGGGTCCATATGATTGAGCAGATGGCTGCTGACTAATTTCCAATGGTTTGATGAGTGGAAATTGTTCCTTTTAATTACTTGTCAGCCTGTTGACTGCGCAAGGGTTAAGAGCTGGTGGCTGAGCAAATGTGAACTGACTCTTCCTGTTGGAGTTCTAAAGGCATATTTGCCCACAGCAGTTTGTCACTGTGGATTGACCACTCAATCAAATAAAGTAACATAGTCAGGGTGACTGACAAAACATCCCTCCTTTCCTGCACTATATAAATTATGCGGCCCATAACTCACAGAGGCAGTGTTCAGGTTGATGGAGATTCCACTGTGGTACATCAAGATAGATCGCCTTAATGCTTAACGTTTGCTAGGACCTAGTTGCAGCTGACATATGTGGTTAGGATGCTATCTCATGTACGGATCTCCAAAAAACCTCATTTGCTGGCTGGCATGGTGAGGAGCTGTGGCAGGGACTGGAAAGCAAACTGTGTAGGAAGGAACTGCAGAGGCTTGTTTAAACCAAAGATAGACATAAAATGCTGGAGAAACTTAGCAGGCCAGGCAGCATCTCTGGAGAGAAGAAATGGGTAATGTTTCAGATTAAGACCCTTCTTCTTATGGATAAGGAAACTCTCAGGTAAATTCCCACATGATCTGGGTTTGAGATTGCCATTTGCATTTGGGATAAAATACGAGCAAAGAGGGTGTAATTACTAGATTATGTTCAATGAATGGCAACTCCTGCATAATTGATGCTGCCTACCCGCTGGGTTACTCCAGCATTTTGTGTCTATCTTCGGTGTAAACCAACATCTGCAGTTCCTTCCTAAACATAGACTAATGTTTTGAATATTAATCCATGTTAGCATTATTTTCACACATTGAGGCTTTGATATTCTTCCTGGATATGAGGACTTAAATTAGATACAGTATTAATTTTTATGATGCCTCCATTATTAAAACAGAGGATTGCTTGGGTTTATAATTGTAAAGATTGCCACATAAGCCTGACAACATACATGTAGGCACATGTATTGCTGGGAATGGAAGAGTAAGGAAGGCATGAGGAGATTGATTTGTGGTTTGAAGGACCTGTACCTTTACTATACTTTTCTATGTTCTGTGTTAATAATAATAATACTTTATTAGCCAAGTATGTTTTTCAACATACGAGGAATTTCCTTTGCCAAGTCAGTCACACAAATAAAAAGCAATAGAACATAATACACATATCAGAAAATACACTTTGTAACATAAACATCCACCACAGTGACTCCTCCACATACCTCACTGTGATCGAAAGTGAAAAAAAGTTCAACCTCTTCCCTTCTTTGTTCTCCCGTGGTTGGGGGCCTCGAACCTTCTGTTGACGGGACGATCTTACTCCCGTAGCCGGCGGCGAGCCTCCTCGTCCGGGTGATCAAGCTCCTGCATCGAGGGGGAATCTCAGCTCCCCCGTGCCGGCCGATCTGACTCCAGGTCGGGGTTGCACGAATGTCATGTGGCATCCGGAGCTCCCGACTCGGGTCTCTCCCGAGACAAAGAGCCCTTGATGGTGAAATCCGCTGTCTTTTTCCATTTCACTGTCTTGCAGAAATTTGCGTAATTTGTGTGTAATTTATGTTTTCTGTGTTGCTTGAGTCGATGTGGCTGTGATGTTGCAAGGAAGAGATTTACTTCGGAGTCACGTGAGTGACTTCGTGAAGACCCCGCCAGCACGCATGCGCGACATATTGTCACCCGCATTTGCTGACGGCATGCTGGGGGGGGGGGGGAGTGCGCTTCCCCAACAGCTCCTTCAAAAAGATGGCTGAAGGTAAGTTTACTAACCTTGAGCTGGTTCTCTGCAATATTTGATATTACAGGATGATGGAGGGGAAAGGAAAGCTTTCCAAAAGCCGCGGACAGCGGCCAACATCCTCGGAGCTGCCCGAAACACCGGCAGCACCCGTGTTACGGCCAGGGAAAAGATGTGGAAGTCGGTGAGCCCTATGGAGTCGGTAGGGGCCGACTCGCCTCCACTTCAAGTTGGATGGGATTCCGCACAGGAGCAGGGCAGTGTAGATCCTGACTTCATCTCACCATCGCCCAAAGTTAGGGCTGGTGGGAAAAAGGTACACACCAATGTGCCTCGCATATCGGCGAGTGCCTCTTCCGTTTCACAGGTCCCTAGAAGGCAGACCCGGGGAAGAGCCACGCTGAAGTCGAGCCCCGCAGCTGCGGTGGGCGTCGACAAGCCGCAGAGGAAACCTGCTAGATTGCAGGCCGGTGGCAGTACTGCTGGAGTGTCGGGATACCCTGCAGGAGCAGGAGGTACCGGCATTCCACTGGAACAGGCTGCCGGAGCACAGACCGGTGGCAGCAGTTTTCGGCCAGGCACCCCCGTTGCGACGGGTACAGCTGCTATGCGCCGTCATGGACCCATGTTGTCAAGGGTGACGGCAAGCCTGCACGGACAGCGGAGCCGGTAATGGGGACTGGTACCGATTCATTCCCTCTGCCTTCCCACCAGGCAGAGGTGCCAAACGACGGCGGACTAGAGGTATGTCCGTGCAGGAGTCATACAACCCCACAGGAGCAGCTGCTGACAACCACCTATCAGTGCACTTCGAGGAGGTGAGACCTACTGGTAGAAGCCCCAGTGTCTCCGGAGAGCCTGAAGAAGTCAGCCTGTTGTTCGCATGTTACGGCGGCGGTTGCATGGCCAGAATGGAGCAGATGGTGGAGGTGTTGTACAAACGGGACCTGGAACGGCAAGAGCGGGAGTCCCTGAGGTCTGGGAGTCAGATCAGGCCGCCGCTTTTGATTTCACCGTCGTCTGTTACCAGCAGACAAAGTCAACATATGGGTGGTTTTGAAGACTTAGCAGCAGGAGACAAGCCCGCTGCTCCAGATTCCGAAGAAATGCTGGACGCAGTCGCTAAGTTTGGTAAGCCAACGAGTGCAGGGGAACCACTGCATCCCAAACTTGTGGCAAGTATTAACTTTGTAACAACTCACCATCTCCAAGATCAGGTGGTCGCTGAGACCATGGAAAAGTATAAAGCTCCAGCAAATTGTATCTCCCTCAACGTGCCGAAAGTCAATATGCCGATCTGGGGGAACATCAGTAACAACACCAGAACATAGGAGGGTAAGCTTCAGAGGATCCTGAAGCTGCTAACATCGGGTATCACGGCGTTCTCTAGGACCCTTGATGGAGCAGATGTGTCTGAAGAGCAACAGGATGCACTAGCCCTCCTGTGCAATACGCAATTCGAAATCAATTGCTTCTGCAAAAACTCCATTTGGCCCAACCTCAACCCAAAGTTTGCTGGGTTGTGTCGCACCTCCACCAAACCACCACCAAGACAGCTGTTTGGGGAGGACCTGCCGAAGCAGGTCAAAGAATTAGATGAAGAAGCTAAAACAGTGGGGCTCATGAAGCCACCTTCATCTTCAAGAGGCCAGGCTTACCGAAGACAGCAGCCTTATCCCCCCTCTAAGCCGAGGGGGCAGCCGGATAGATATCAGAGAACCTATCCACCACAAACATATCCACCACCGGCTCCCCAACAGCAACAGTCTTTTTTAGGGCAGGGCCCTCAGAAGCCCGCATGGAAGATGTGGCAACAGACTTACACGACAACACAAAGACCACAAAAGTTCCAACATCCCAGACCCCGGCATTAACCATGGAGGTAAGGGGGTTTGGTTCTTTCCAGAAAGTAGCAGTTGGAACTTCACAGGTTGGAGGACGGTTGCGGGAGTTTTGGGGTGCATGGGGAGTGGTTCAGACCCCTTTATTCTACAAAGTATTCATGGTTATGTAATAGAGTTTATTAAGGATAAAATTTCTCCTACGCAGCATGTACCTCTTCGCAAGTTTGCGCTCTTTCAAAAAGAGATGGAGGTGGGACATGCGGAAATTTTAAGATTAGAAGCTAAAGGGGTGATAGAGAAAACGACACATGAACCATTAGAGTTTGTGTCCAACATCTTTACAAGAGCTAAAAAAGATGGTGGATGTCGTATTATCATTGACCCAACCCATTTTGAATACTTTTGTACAATACACCCATTTCAAAATGGAGACATTTGAGGCGGCTAAACAATTAGTTAGCCGAGGGTGCTTTATGGCCTGTATTGATTTGAAAGATGCATACTATACAGTCCCTATCATAGAACATCACAGGAAATTCTTGAAATTTGTCTGGAAGGATCAATTGTGGCAATACAAAGCTTTACCCAATAGAATTACAACAGCGCCTAGGCTATTTACAAAAATTATTAAACCTATTCTGGCATGCCTCAGGAAACAAAATCATATCGTCATGGCATATTTGGACGATATAATAATAGTGGGGAAAACTTTAGAATTGGCTCAGCTGGCAGTTGCAGCTACCATATCATTATTTGAGAAGTTAGGGTTTGTCATCCATCCAGACAAATCTAAATTCAATCCATCGCAGGTCATGGATTATTTGGGATTCACTATTAACACCAATCAGATGATTGTCACTATCCCAGCTGGTAAAGTAGCTGATATTCAAGAAACATGCAACAGCCTTGCTTGCGTTAGGGTGCTGACTATTAGACATGCTGCTAAGGTAATTGGGAAACTTGTAGCTACATTTCCAGCTGCACAATTTGGACCATTACATTATCAAAATTTACAAAGAGCAAAAATTTCAGCGTTAAAATCAAATGCTGGACATTTTGACAGACCTATGCAGCTGCCGATCAAGGCAAAAATTGAGCTAAGATGGTGGAGTAATAATATTAGTGACTGTTATAAACCCATCATTGTCTCCAACCCATCAGTCGTGTTACAAACTGACGCAAGCGCCCAAGGTTGGGGAGCAACTGTCACCGTGTCCAGTTGTGGTGGCAGATGGAATGTTCATGAGTTTACTCTTCTACAGTCACAAGGGATAAACTATTTGGAAATGCTAGGAGTTTTCCATGGGCTATGGGCATATTGCACAAACTTACATCATATACATGTCCGTCTTCAAATAAATAATACCACGGTGGTAGCCTACATAAATCATATGGGTGGTATCAGGTCAGTATCTTGTGATGAATTAGTCAACACAATTTGGCTCTGGTGTATTGAAAGGAATATTTGGATATCAGCAACCTATCTTCCAGAGAAGCTTAATACAGTGGCGGATACCAGGTCACGAGTATTCAATGATAACATCGAGTGGATGTTGAATCTGCAAATATTTGCTGAAATAATACCTAAGTTTGGTACACCAGATATTGACTTTTTTGCGTCTAGGTTGAACCATCAGATACCAACATATGTGTCTTGGAAACCAGACCCTGGGGCAGTAGCAATGAATGCATTTTCTCTCCATTGGGGGAAATGGTCCTGCTACTCATTTCCCCCATTCTGCCTCATCAGTCGAGTATTGCAGAAAATCAAGTTGGATGCTGCTTCAGGTATACTGATTATACCCGACTGGCCTACTCAACCATGGTACCTGGTGGTCCTCCATATGTTAAAAATTCCGTGGGTTCAAATTTCGAGAAGCCCTAATTTGGTTACTAACCCCATTACTGGGGAAATTCACCCATGTCATGGTCACTTAAACCTGTTGGCTTGCAGGTTCTAAGGAGACCACTTCTGGAGGCTGGGATTTCACCGAGGGCCATGGATCTAATCACAGCATCGTGCAGAGTATCCACAAGGAAGCAGTATCTCACCCAGGTCAGGAAATGGGAATCATACTGCACACGGACTACTACGACATACAACTCTGCTATAATTCCTGACGTCCTGGAATTCCTGGCGAGCCTTCATTACGATGAGGGTCTCAGCTACAGTGCCATCAATAGCACAAGGAGCGCGCTATCCTCATACCTTAACATAGGTGTGGGGTCAAACCAGCTGGTGTCTACATTTATGAAGGGAGTGTTTAATACCAACCCTCCACGACCCAGATAGAACATCACATGGGATGTAGGGGTGGTGTTGACCCTACTGAGAAGCTGGTCTCCCATGACAGGGTTACCGCTTACTAGACTCACTCTCAAAGTGGTAATGTTGATGGCACTAACAACGGCACAGCGGGTGCAGACCTTACAGAAACTGCATCTCGACAGGATGGTCTCTACCCCTCAAAAAGTAACCTTCTCTGTCGAAGAGTTACTTAAGCAGCATAGACCAGGATCTACAGGGCTGCAGCTGGAATTCTAGGCATATCCCACTGACGCCACCCTCTGCATAGTCACCTAACCGGTATTATATCAAGAATACAAGTACCATTAGGAAGATGAAGCAGGGGCTACTCATCAGCCATAAGAAACCACATCACCAAGTGACTGTGCCGACTATCACCAGGTGGCTCAGGGAGGTGTTGGATACAGCAGGTATAGATACTAACATTTTAAAATCTCATTCTACCAGGGCTGCATCCACATCAGCGGCGGGGACCATGGAGGTGCCCATGGATCATGTCCTCGCTACCGCGGGATGGGCCAGTGAAACCACTTTTCAGAGGTTCTACAATAAGCCGGTGGCCAACCCCACAACGTTTGCGGAAGCTGTGCTGAGAGCTGCTCCGTAATTTCATTTGTCCCCGAGTTAGGGGTTTTATTATTTGTGTTAATAAACATTAATAGTAAGATTGAATGAGAACTTACCAGTTTGAAGTTTGATCTTTATTTTATGAGGAGTTGCGATGAGGGATTTCGTGAAGAACCCGCCAGCACGCATGCGCGACATACTTCAAAGCCGCGGTGTGGAATCACAGAAAAAACCAAGCCAAGAAATGACTTGTTATAGTAAGATTGAAGAGACTCTAGTTACCAGTTGACTTTATGATCGAGGGTTGGGAGCGGAGGGCACGAAATCCCTCATCGCAACTCCTCATAAAATAAAGATCAAACTTCAAACTGGTAAGTTCTCGTTCAATCTTACTATTTCATTTTGGAGTCACGTGAGTGACTTCGTGAAGACTTCAAAGCTTCTGTGATTTCACGCCCTGGACAACGTCCATGCTATCACACACGCTACTGAAAAGGTGGACAGCAGTAATCAATTTCCGTCACTGTTTCTCTGAAAAAATAATAATATTTATTAATAACAACAAGAAAGGACCCCTCACTGAGGGGTAACTGTATGTTCTCGGCCTGCATCCAGCACGGCTCCTGCGAACATTCCAGGTACGGTGACGGGTTTGTTGTAAAACCGTTGAAAAGTGGCTTCACTGGCCCATCCCGCTGTGGCAAGTATCTGGTCCATGGGCACCTCCATGGCCTTTGCCGCCGATGTTGATGCTGCCCTGGTGGAATGGGATTTAAAAACATTAGTGTCAATACCTGCCTTGTTTAAGACGATCCTGAGCCATCGGGATATCGTCTGTACCGTCACTCTATGGTGAGGTTTTTTGTGACTGATGAACAGGTATTGCTCCATTCCCCTTATTTTCCTCGTCACTTTGATACAGTGGCGGATATGGGTGGCTATGCATAGCCTAGCATCAGCGGGGTATGCTGGAAACTCCAGCTGCAGCCCTGTAAACCCAGGTCTATGCTGCTTGAGCAATTCATCAATGAAAAAAGTGACCCGTTCAGGGGTAGAGATCATTCTGTCGATCTTGGCCTTGTGAAGCGTTTGCACCCTTTGTGCTGAAGTAAGTGCCATCAACATCACCACCTTCAGGGTGAGTTTGTCCAGTTCGATCCCCGTCATGGGTGACCACGTTCTTAGTAGGGTCAGTACTTTACCAATATCCCATGTGACGTTGTAACGGGGCCTCGGCGGGTTGGAATTAAATATCCCCCGCATAAGTTTGGAGACCAATTTATTGGATCCTACCTCAATATTGAGGTAGGACGATAGCGCACTCCTGGCGCTATTGATGGCACTATAGCTGAGATGTTGATCATGGTGTAGCCCCGCAAGAAATTCCAGCACATCTGTGATGGAGACGGAGTCATATGCAACGTCCATGCGGCCGCAATAGGATTCCCATTTCCTGATGTGCGATAAGTACTGCCGTCTTGAGGACTCCCTGCATGATGCTTCCATGGTATCCATTGTCCTTGAAGATAGACCATACTGAAGTAGTGGCCTGTTCAGATCCTGCAAGCCAATAGATTCAAGTGACTATAGCAGGGGTGTGGTTCCCCTGTGGCAGGGTTCGTCACCAATTGTGGGCAACCCTCTAAGAGGACCCATGGTTGACTTATCATTCCAAGGACCACCGGATACCATGATTGCGTAGGCCAGTCGGGTATAATGAGGATGCCCTTGGCAGCATCGAGCTGGATTTTCCGCAATACCCGACTGATGAGGCAGAATGGAGGAAAGGCATAGAAGAACCATTTCCCCCAGTCTAGCGAGAATGCGTCCATCGCCATTGCCCCAGGATCTGGCTCCCATGATACGTATGTTGGTACCTGATGGTTCAACCGTGACGCAAAAAGGTCAATATCCGGTTTACCAAATTTGGCTGTAATTTTGGTGAATATTTGGGGAATATCCACTCGATGTTGTCATTGAATTTCCGTGACCTGGTGTCCGCCACTGTATTGAGCTCACCTGGCAAGTAGGTAGCTGAGATCCAAATATTCCGTTGAATACACCAGAGCCAAATTATATTTGCCAATTCATCACATGAAATTGACCTGGTACCGCCCATATGATTCAGATAAGCCACCGCAGTGGTATTGTCTATTTGGAGACGGACATGAGTGTTAGTCATGTTTGAACAATAGGCTCTTAGTCCGTGGAATGCTCCTAGCATCTCCAAATAGTTTATCCCTTGTGCTGACAACAAAGTAGCTTCAAGTGAGTCCCATCTACCTCCACAACTGGTGTTGTTGTCCGTAGCTCCCCAGCCATGGGAGCTTGCATCTGTTTGCAAGTATACCATTGGACGAGGCACAATGATGGGTTTGAATGAGTTATGGATATTGCCAATCCACCATAGTAACTCAATTTTTGCCTTAACCGGCAACTGCATAGGTCTATCATAATGTCCAGCATTAAATTTTAATGCTGCTATTTTTGACCTTTGTAAATTCTGATAGTGTAAAGGTCCATATTGAGCAGCTGGAAATACTGCTACAATTTTGCCAATTACCCTGGCAGTTAATCTGATAGACGGTATACTGGCGCAGACCAGGTTCTTGCATGCTTGAAACACATCACCAACTTTGTTAGTTGGGATGGTGGTGATCATGCGATTGGAGTCTATCGTGAACCCCAAGTAGTCCATGATCTGTGCGGGGAGGAACTTTGATTTGTCTGGATGGATTATAAACCCCATTTTTTGAAAAATTTCCACTGTGGCTGAAACCGCCAATTCTGCTGATTCCAGAGTGTGCCCAATTATCAGAATGTCATCCAAATAGGCCATGACCGTATGATTTTGTCTCCGCAGTGTAGATAACACTGGCTTGAGTAGTTTGGTGAACAGTCTGGGGGCTGTAGTAAGCCCATTGGGCAATGCTTTGTATTGCCAAAGCTGATCCATCCAGGTAAACTTCAAGAACTTCCTATGATGTTCCCGAATGGATACTGAATAGTATGCATCTTTTAAATCAATGCATGCCATGAAGCAGCCCTTCGAAATCAAAGATTTGGCTGTTTCAAATGTGTCCATTTTGAAATGGGTGTATTTTACAAAGGTATTCAAGTGAGTTAAATCTATAATGACCCGGCATCCACCGTCTTTTTTAGTTTTAGTAAATATATTGGATACAAATTCCATTGGTTCATGTGTGGTTCTTTCTATCACACCTTTCTCTTGTAAACTCAAGATTTCAGCATAGCCTTCTGCCAATTCTTTTTTGGAAAGTGCAAATTTGCGATTCGGCATATGCTGGGGTGGAGGCAATTGGCCATGAACAAACTCAATCTCATAGCCCTGAATACTTTGCAAGATAAACTCATCTGAAGTGATGGTTTCCCAAGCCTCCTTAAATCCCCGTAATCTGCCCCCAACTCGTGAGGTTAGACATGCAAGTGCATGGAATCCAGACCCCCTTACCTTCATGGTTATCGGCGGTCCCTGGGATTTTTGGTGGGACGTGGAGGTGCTGGGTTGCGTGGTTGGTGCGGAATCCGCATCTTCCATGCTGGCCGCTGAGGGCCTAGCCCTAAAAAAGGCCTGGGTTGAGGAGGCTGTTGATATTGAGGAGGTGCCGGAATGTAGGTCCTTGTCGGCCTGTCGGTGTGACCTCGTGGCCTGAAGTAAGGTGTCTTCTTGGCCGAAGGTCTGGTCACAAAATGTGATGTCATCAGACCTATGGTTTTCGCATGGTCATCCAGATCTTTGACCTGCTTTGGGAGGTCTTCTCCGAACAGCTGTCTAGGTGGGGGGGTAGGAGGTGCTCTGCATAGTCCCGCAAATTTGGGATTCAATGAAGGTTTTATAATGCTTTTCCTGAAAGCGTTGATCTCGTACTGCGTATTGCAGAGCAGAGCTAGAGCATCCTCCTGTTCGGTGCTTAGATCAACCCCGTCTACCGACTTTGCAAAAGCGGTGATCCCAGACGTAAGTAGCTTTAGAATTCTCTGCAGTTTCACTTCCTGCGCTCTGATGCCCGGGCTGATATTACCCCAGATTGGCGTGTTCACAATTGGCACGTTGAGTGAATTGCAGTTCCCTGGAGCCTTGTGTCTCTCCATGGCCTTTGCAAGGACCTCCTCCTGCAGTTGATGGTTCGTGAGGTAATCTATGGTTGCGGCCAGTTTGATGTTGAGGGGTTGTCCTGATGATACGGGTAACCCGATTTTGGCTGCCACATCCAGCAGATCTTCCTGAGGGACCTCAGGTGCTGCTGGGGCATGTACCAGGATTTCCTCCTCATCTGGTCTTATGCTGTCCATAGATGGCGACGGGGATATATCCATGAGTCCCCTGGAGCTATGTGTGTCCTGTTTCTGATTAAGTAGAACTTGCTCCAATATCCTCTCCATACGATCCAAGTGCCCTTCATCGGGCGTGCGTGGGAGGTAAGAGACCTCGCGCCCGAAGGAACTTCTGAGGCTCCTATCAGCAGTCCGTACCTCGTCGAGGTAATATCGGTACTGTGACGATGTGTCGCTACCAGCCGCCTCGGCGAAGCTGAGCGATTCCCGCGCGGACCTGCTCAAGCGCCTCCTTTTCGCTGAGCTGGACCTGGCTGCCTCTAAGGGCATGGGTGGGGAGAGGTCGGCACCTAACGCCGCAGCGTGGTGACCCGACGTCCGCGCGGGCTTGCCGACTGTCCTTGATCTGGACCCAGACGGCGTACGGTCCCGACCTGCCCCCAGCGGGGGAAGCGGTGACCTAGGCGAGGCTCCACCCTTGTGACTCCTCCTGGTCCCCCTGGGTAGTGAGTCGACACTGGCCCTCCTTGGTCTGCCAGTGGACTCGGGCCTCCCTGATTCACCAGACCACTTCCTAGTGGCTCCTGGTGAGACCTCAGCCCGCGAAGGGCTAGGTAGTTGAACTGTATCCCTGCTTCCTTCGAGAGGGCTCAGGGAGAAGGGCCGTGCATCAGCACGCGAATCCCTCTTGCTCGTCTCTGCGAACGACCCAGTGGGTGAGAGAGAAATGGAGTCAGGATGCACCTGCTCCGGCGCTGTACCGGCTGATTGCTCTGCAGGCACCCCGCTAGGGCATAGCTGCGTCGGTAAACCGGATCCTGTGAATACAGGGCTCCCCGGCTTGCGCGCCTTTTTCCCGGCCCGTCCTCCTGCCGTGGAGGAGGGCTCCGGGTTGGGTTGCCGACAACTCCTTGCAGAAGTTTTACGGCCTTTACTTTTCCTACTGTCCATGTCTCTGTGGAAGAAAACACAATTATTCACACAGAACAACCAACTCAAGGTTGTTTGTACTTACCTGAGTGGCCCTTATGAAGGGCTGGTGACGAGCCGCGCTCCTCTCCAGCCGCCGACTGCAATGCGAGCGACGATATGTCGCGCATGCGTGCTGGCGGGTTCTTCACGAAGTCACTCACGTGACTCCGAAATGAAATTTACTTTTCAGCCTGTCCAGTCTGGAATGTATTAACAAACTTCCTCCATCAGTATTGCGGCAGTGTGACAGCATGGACGTGGTGCAGGGCGTGAAATCACAGAGCTTTGAAATCTTCACGAAGTCCCTCACGTGACTCCGAAGTAAAATAGTAAGATTAAACAAGAACTTACCAGTTTGAAGTTTGATCTTTATTTTATAAGGAGTTGCGATGAGGAATTTTGTGCCCTCCGCTTCCAGCCCTCTATCATAAGTTCAACTGGTTTAGTCAAGTTTTAATCTTACTATCTTTAGTCTTGTGATCTGTGATTCCACACCGCTGCTTTGAAGAATGTCGCGCATGCGTGCTGGCGGGGTCTTCATGAAATCCCTCATCGTAACTCCTCATAAAATGAAGATCAAACTTCAAACTGGTAAGTTCTTGCTTAATCTTACTATTTTAGCTGCACCTCACCATACTTGTGCGTATGACAATAAACCTGACTTGACGACTTGATAAAAGTTAAATGTGATGAAAAAGTTGGATAGAAGCCCTGTACGTTACAATATACTGTATATGCAAAGGTCCCTTGGTTTGGCAGGTTCCTTTATTGAAGCAAGCATGCTAATTAACTAATATGATAGACTTTAATTTCAGATGCTGGAGCATGCTATTTCTTAGCTATTGCCAGAGGTACTTTTTCTGCAAATGATGGATGGGCTTACAATGTCCCACTTTCAAGAGCTACATCTCTGTGATTGAGTGTAGTGTTGGGAGCTTCATTGTCATCTTAAGCGATTTATGTTTAGTCGAAGTGGGAGTTTCATGTGCTGTAACTCAGTGGGGGCAGCTGATACACGAATGATCAGTGAATAAATATAATTGAATAGTGGCTGGCAATGAAACTGCCAGTTACTTATTGCAATGTCTTCGACACTTCAAGGTTGAAAACAGCATTGTGCAGATCAACCACCTAATATTACAGTAGCTTTTCTCGGTTGATGTCATGCACAGACATCAGTTCCCCTCCTACTCTTTGTGGGGGTTCAGTGAATCCCAACAGATGGACGAGGGTTAAGGGCATCATCACAGCAACCAATATTATTTTTTATTCAATGGGCATACATGTATGAAGGAGTCATTGAGACATCATATTCACCAAAGGTCAATATATCCCACCATTGCTCCAGTGGGGACCCTATTAAGCAGGAATTGAGTGATAGCTTCTACAAAAGATAAGGATGTAATAGTTAGGGGCAGGTGTTGGCCATCTGGTCCTACACAGTCTATTCAGTCATTCAGCAAACCATGGCAGAACTTTCAGCTCTGCACCATTTGTTAGACATAGTCCCCATAATCTCTTGATCCCCTTACTCCCAAGAAATCTAGTGACATCTATCTTTGGATAAGCACAAGACTGAGCATTCCCAGCCTTCCAGGGTAGAGTATTCCACATGTTTTCCACCCTCTGAGTGAAGCAACCTCACCTCAACTCATTTTAAAATAAATTTCCCTCGCTTCCTCGCTGCATCAGTCTTACCTTGTCTTTAAAGATTTCATATAACAGAATAACATACCACTGAATTACATGGTATCACTGTCATGCAAGCAAACACACTTGAGGCAGACCTTGTTGGCACAGGTGATGCCCGCACTAATTAATTTGGATGTGCTATCGTTAAAGGGCCTGTCCCACCAGCATGCAACTCTATGCGATTAGCGCGACCTAACGTGGTCGCTTGAGCCGTCCGGCGTCGCGGGGCTAGTCCCTTCGATCGCCGGAGCCGTGCGGAATTGTGCGGAGTTCATCTCGAGTTCGTCCCGACACCGCGCGGGGCTCCGAAAAACCGACTATGTCCAAAAATTCTGCACGGCAACGGCTTGCCAGCTCGCAGTCGCCTTGGCATTTACACACCGCCCGGACATCGTGCCTCCGTGAACCTATTTGTAAGTGCCTCCGTGACCCTCTATGTGTGTGGCTCCGTGGCCCTGTGTGTGTGTGTGCCTCGGTGCCCCTCTCTGTGTGCCCTTCTCTGTCCTGGCGAACTTACCTTGAACTTCGCTCTAAGTTCGCCTCACTTTGCGCCGCGTTGCGCCACTCACCTGATCTCCGCGCGGCCCCTGCTGCCGGTTCGGTTGCACTTGCCGCATGCAGGCGCATGCTGGTGGGAACGTCCCTGTACAGGGGATCACCCGATCTCCGCGCGGCCACCGCTGCCGGTTTGATCGCGTTCATCGCATAGAGTTGCATGCTGGTGGGAAAGGCCCTTAAGTAGCAGTACAGGCATTGGATTGAGACTGCTCCTTAAAGATGGCATGAGATTATCAGTGAGTGAGGCAACCGTGATATTCTTTTCACTCTGCCGATTTGTGCACCTCTGAATGCGTCCATGATTCCTTTGACCCTAATGTAGGAATCAGAACTGAGCTGTGGACTCTACACTCACAGGATGTAGATGTAGCATCATCCTTGGAGGCCTTCCTCTGTTGACGAAGCTGAGAATTGTGTTCAAATGTGACCACTTACCATGTTGCAAAAGCATTTCATAGTCATCAGCAACACAGACTCTGAAACATTCCAGGTGATGTGAAACAGTTCTTTATATGTACCCATTTTCCCACCATTATATTATGTCACTCATGTAAGTATGAGATTGAAACCATTCTTTGGCTTGAGGAGTTTAGAATCAAGCAATAGCCAGTCAGCCCTTTGAGTCTGTTTCACCATTCAATGATGCCATGAATAATGTGTATCTTGTTTATTCTCTCACCTTGCTCCAATATCGACTGATTTCCTTATCTTGTATCATCATAGGACTTTTTCCTTTTCAGACAATAATGGTAAGGAATTTTAAAAATAAAAAATAATCATCATACTAGAAGCAAGTCTTATGCACAAACTCACAAACATTTTAAAATTATTTTTTTGGCTTTGAATAACATAGGGCAAAAACAGCATTTAACTCTCATCCCTAACTGCTGGTGCGAATGTGTAGATGAGCCACCTTCTTGAGACACTGATGTCCTTCTGATGAAGGTTCTCCCAGTGTTGTTGAGGAGAGAGTTATAGAATTAAGTTCCTGTGAAAAAATGGGCATGTGTTTCTAGTCAGGCTCGTTTGCTGAGGGAATCCTGTGGCGATGGTTGTTCTCACTGTTAGAAGTCATGTATTTGGGAGTATTTTTAATTAATAAGACCCACAAGATTGCAAGACCTTAACAGCATTGAAGTGCAGAGGGATCTTGGAATCCAAGTTTATAGCTCACTTAATGTGGCAGCATTAGCAGATAGGTTGATAAAGAAGGCATATTGTATGCTTGCCCATTGCTAGGGGCATTGGATATAAGAATCTAGAAGTCATCATGCAGCTCTCTGGGGCATTGGTTAGGTCACATTTGAAGTATTGCATGTAGTTCTGGTCACCCCATTACAGGAAAGATGTGGAGGCTTTGGAGAAGGTGCGGAGGAGATTTACCAGAATGCTGCCTGGATTAGACAGTTTTAGATACAAGGCGAGGTTGGATAAACTTTCATTGTTTTCTCTGGAACATTGGTGGTTGAGGGAAGATTTGAGAGGCATAGATAGGGCAGACAGTCAGAATCTTTTTACCCAAGGTGGACATGTCTGGCACAAGAGGGCATAGCTATAAGATGAAAGTTTAATGGAGATGTGCTTTTTACACAGAGAGTGACGGAGGCCTGGAACACATTGCATGGGGTGGTGGTGAGGCAGATACCATGGTGGTGTTTAAGAGACTTTTAGATGGGCACATGAAGTGCAGGGAATAGTAGGATATTGATCATATGCAGGCAGATGAGATCAGTTCAGCTGGGTTAAATGTTTGCCACAAACATAGAAACATAGAAACATAGAAAATAGGTGCAGGAGTAGGCCATTCGGCCCTTCGAGCCTGCACCGCCATTCAATGTGATCATGGCTGATCATCCAACTCAGTATCCTGTACCTGCCTTCTCTCCATACCCCCTGATCCCTTTAGCCACAAGTGCCACATCTAACGCCCTCTTAAATATAGCCAATGAACTGGCCTCAACTACCTTCTGTGACATAGAGCGCTGAAGGGCCTGTTCCTGTGTTGTACTGTTCTACATTCTAATAACTGCAGGAGAATTTGTAAATGACACACACTGTGGCCACTGAGTGCTGATGGTAGAAGGACTGAATACTTAGGTTGGTGGTTGGGGTGGAAATCAAGTGCATTGTATAGTCCTGGATGGTGTTGAGTTACCTGACTGCATCGAAGGACTCATCCAGGGTACAGAATGTGCACAGAATAGCTTTGTTCTGTTTGGGATGCACAGAATGGCCCTGTTTCTCCTTCAGCAATGGGGAAAATCGGGTTTGGCCATCAGATCAGGCAGCATCTGTGGAGAGAGGAATAGAGATAATGCTTCAGATCAAAGATGACGTTTCCACAGCTGCTGCCGGGCCTGCTGAGTGTTTCAGGCAGTTTCTGTTTTTGCCCATGGAATTGTTATTGAACATGTGATAGAAAGTGGACCCGTGCCGCGGGCTGGGGAATAAAACATAATTGGTAAAAATCGATTTGAGCTTAATTTCAGATTAAATAACTTCTTCCAGGACCCTTTATTAAACTGAAATCTGAGAGTGAATCACCTCCATTCACTTTCCTGCTTTGACTCCGAAGGGGAATCCCTTGATTTTTTTCTTGTTTGCTGCTTGTGTTCTTAATTATTATACAGTGATGTTCCAATAATCCAACACCCTCAGGACATTGATGGTGCTGGGCTAGTGGTTTTTCCCGATTATAATTTCTATAAACAAACTGTAATATATGTGCAACGCAGTGGTATATAAAACCTTTCATTGAACCCGATGAGTTTAATGGTTGCAGGAAATAAGCAAGCAGATCAGAGGACATAGGTTTAAGGTGAAGGGGAAAGGATTTAATAGGGATCTAAGCGTTAGCTTTTTCACGCGGAGGGTGGTGGGTGTATGAAACAAGTGGCCAGAGGAGGTACAGTGCCCTCTATAATGTTTGGGACAAAGACCCATCCTTTATTTATTTGCCTCTATACTCCACAATTTGAGATTTTTAATAGAAAAATCTGCATGTGGTTAAAGTACACATTGTCAGATTTTACACAAGGCTATTTTTATACATTTTGGTTTCACCGTGTAAAAATTACAGCTGTATTTACACACAGTTCCGTTCCCCCCCCCCCCCCCCCCCCCCTTTCAGGGCACTATAATGTTTGGGACACATGACTTCCCAGGCGTTTGTAATTGCTCAGGTGTGTTTAATTGCCTCCTTAATGCAGTTATAGGAGAGCTCTCAGCACCTCGTCTCTCCTCCAGTCTTTCCGTCACCGTTGGAAACCTTTATTGCTGTTTATCAAGATGAGGACCAAAGTTGTGCCAATGAAAGTCATAGAAGCCATTGTGAGACTGAGAAACAAGAACAAAACTGTCAGAGACATCAGCCAAACCTTAGGCTTACCAAAATCAACTGTTTGGAACATCATGAAGAAGAAAGAGAGCACTGGTGAGCTTACTAATCGCAAAGGGACTGGCAGGCCAAGGAAGACCTCCACAGCTGATGACAGAGAATTCTCTCTATAATAAATAAAAATCCCCAAACACTTGTCTGACAGACCAGAAATAGTCCTCAGGAGTCAGGTGTGGATTTGTCAATGACCACTGTACACAGAAGACTTCATGAACAGAAATACAGAGGCTACACTGCAAGATGCAAACCACTGGTTAGCCGCAAAAATAGGATGACCAGATTACAGTTTGCCAAGAAGTACTTAAAAGAGCAACCACAGTTCTGGAAAAAAGGTCCTGTGGACAGGTGAGATGAAGATTAACATATGCGTGTTGGCAAGAGCAAACTATGGAGGGACTGCCCAAGATCCAATGCATACCACCTCATCTGTGAAACACGGTGGTGGGGGTGTTATGGCCTGGGAATGGATGGCTGCTGAAGGTACTGGCTCACTTATCTTCATTAATGATGCAACTGCTGATGGTAGTAGCATAATGAATTCTGAAGTGTATAGACACATCCTATCTGCTCAAGTTCAAATAAATGCCTCAAAACTCATTGGCTGGCAGTTCATTCTGCAGCAAGACAATGATCCCAAACATACTGCTGAAGCAACACAGGAGTTTTTCAAAGCTAAAAAATTGTCAATTCTTGAGTGGCCAAGTCAATAACCCGATCTGAACCCAACTGAGCGTGCCTTATATGCTGAAGAGAAAGCTGAAGGGGACTAGCCCCCAGTACAAGCATAAGCTAAAGGTTGCTGCAATACATGCCTGGAAGAGCATCACCAGAGATGACACCCAGCAACTGGTGATGTCCATGAATCACAGACTTCAAGCAGTCATTGCATGCAAAGGATATGCAACAAAATATTAAACATGACTACTTTCATTTACATGACATTGCTGTGTTCCAAACATTATAGTGCCCTGAAGTGGGGGGACTATGTATAAACACAGCTGTAATTTCTACATGGTGAAACCAAAATGTATAAAAATGGCCTGTATTGAAATCTGATAATGTGCAGTTTAACCACATGTGATTTTTTTTTCTATTAAAAATCACAAACTGTGTACAGAAGCAAATAAATTAATGATGGGTCTTTGTCCCAAACATTATGTAGTTGAGCCTGCTTTGAGTAATTGAGTTTACAAAGCAGTTAGGTAGTAGTAACATGGATAGGACAAGTTTGGAAGGATATGGACCAAGCGCAGGCAGGTAGGACTAGTGTAGCTGGACATGTTGGGCAGTGTGGGCAAGTTTTGCCAAAGGGCCTGTTTCCACACTGTATCACACTGTAACTCTCTGGCTCTAAGATCAGACCCTGGCTCTTGCCGCAATCCTTGCTTGTACTCCAGATCCCCAGATCACACACCACACCAATAAGTAAGCCAGGTGCTGAATCAGCACAGTTTCTAAACCATCAGATGCCACATTGTCTATTTTGCTTTTAACCATCAAGATGTATGTGCTGTATTTTGATGGTATGCAAGGCGGAATATTTCCAACAGCTGTAGCCTGGTGTGTTGTTTCTCCCTCCCCCTTGTGCTCATCCATTTAGAAGATTGGCTGAGAAATGACAAGACACAGCTCAACACTTGCAAAAATAACCTTAGTAGCTGCTTATCTTGAGTGCTGGAACTCTGCTCTCCTAAAGTAAAACCCATTACTATTTTTATTTACAGCACCTAAGTCCCTGCTCCCAATCAAACAACACATGATGATTTCATTGTGCAATCTAAGTCATGCGAGCTCTCCTTGAGTGGTGGGCATCTATCCGGGCTGAGCCCTTGGGCTCCCTCTCTGAAGTTACCCACTTCTTTCTTTTCCTTTGTTATTACAAATACCCACCTCTCGAACCAAGTCTTTTGATTGCAGGTCATTATGAGACTTGGTGTCAAGTGACACGCAGTAATAAAATGTTGAGTGCCTTGCGTTGTTTTATTGTGCTGCGGTCGATATCACACTACAGTTACTCTTAAACAATCTGCATTATGAGAAGGATCTCCTGTTATCGCAGCCAAACATTTGGTTTGGTTTGGTTTAGTTTATTATTATTGTCTTGTGCAGCAAGATACAGTGCAGTACTATAATCGAGCCATACATAAATACAACATGTGGTGTAAAGAAAAAAATAGCAGGGTGCAAAATGTTGTGCAGCTGTTACAGAGAAAGCGCAAATAATGAATTAAAAAGTGCAAAGTCCGCAGTCAGGTAGGTTGGGAGATCAGGACTACACCCTCGCTTATGGGTGGTCAGTTCAATAGTCTGATAACTGGGGAAGAAGCTGAGTAACAGCTTTCCAGATTTACAACTGAATACACAATGGGCATTAAAAAGCTGTAATTTTTCTACATCATTGTACTGTGAATTTCCGGACAGATCTATCTGTGCTCAGATTGCCATATTTCTTCTGTTTGAGGATCCAGATAAGTTGAAGAATTAATTAATTGACTGATCCAGCATGGAAACAGGCCCTGCAACTGACAGGACAACAGTTTTAAAATGAACATTGTTTCTCAGCTAAATCACTATAAAAACCTGGCAGGTTAAGAAACTCGGGAACGGTAGTTTGAATTGTAGGTTCCCTGTTTTAAAGACAGGGATTGGTACTCAGATGGGATCACTAATCTTCCCGAATTGACTTTGATCCATTCCCAGGGAAAACTAATGAGATGAGATAGTCATACTTCTAATTATTCAACCACTGCCATCGGATTCAATACTTGGGTTGCCAGCAGCCCCAAATTGGGTTGCCAGCAGCCCCAACATTTCCTGGAGTTACTAATGCACGAAATCCTTGGAGAAAGAGCAAGATACATCTCATAGAGTCACAGTAATTCTGTATGGAAACAGGTCTGTTGGCACAACTTGCTCATGCTGACCAACATACCCCATCTTCAGTTGGCCCATATCCCTCTAAACCTATCTTATCTATGAACCTGTCTAAATATCTCCTAAACATTACACTAGCACCTGCCTCAACTACCTACTTCAGCAGTTCGATCCATATGCCCATCACCCTTTGCATGAGAAAATGTACCCAGGTTGCTATTCAATTGTGTAAATTGTTACTGAAATGAGAATCCACTAATCTGGCACAGAGAGGTAACATGGTAAAGAATATAAAGTGCTGGAGGAACGCAACAGGTCAGGCAGCATCTACAGTGGGAATAGACAGACAATGTTTTGGGTGGAGTCACTTTCACAGACACTGCCTGATCCCCTGAGTTCCTCCAGCAATTTGCAGTTTGCTCAAGACTGCAGCATCTACAGTTGCTTGTGATTCCCATGTTAAAGTTAGGTCAAGACCATAAGAAATCAATTATTTGATGTTTAAAAAAGTCAGCGTTTATTTTTGAAGTTTTTTTTCTTTATGTTCCCTCCATCAATCAATTTTCCTTTTGTCTGTGCTGGATTTGAGTGCTGTTTCTCTCTTTGGATTTTGACTTGGATTTTTTCTTCAATGCTTTATCCACGCCAGTCTTTCATTCGCTATGGACCTGATCATGTCCTCATGCAATTATTGGTACTTTGTACTTCCAGCAGACATTTTCCCAGCAAAACCCTCTTAACAAGAGGGGCAGGAGAAAAGCACCTGATCAGCATGCTCCAGCAAGACCTGGCCCAGAGTTTCAGCCTTGAACAGACAAAAGTAGCTCATTTAGACCTTGATTGAGACTGGGTCAGTGCCAGATCTCTTGTTGTTGACCCATGGCAGCTGTTGGAGAGAGGATATCTTCAGCCCATCTGTTTTGTCTGGATTGAACCCAAGGTGATAGATATTAAAGAGAAACAGTGACCTAACACACCATTTCATTTGTGCTGTGCTAAGAAGAGGGCACGCTGAGCTCTCAGTTGATGGGAATTGCCAGAAAGGAGTGAACATTTTCGCTGGCAATCTCTCCAGAATTGTTAGTTTTCAGATTAACACAGTCCAGGTAACTTGCAGAACAGAGGATACTTGAATCATAAACTAATTGTGGATTAACAATGCCTTGGATAAACATAGCTTCATGTCAGGAATTTCACTCAGCTTACGTGCGTTTGACTGTATATAAGTTACAATATCAGGTCATTATGTTGTCAAAGGAGTATGTTTCCTCCCCACAATTATCTTACATTGGAGAGTTGCCAGTTTAAATTCTGTTCCAAGATTCGGCACTACATTGTCAGAAGTGCCGTCCGTCCAATTATAATGAGGCTCCTGTCTTTGAAACCTGTGGCATCAATGGAGAGTCAGCCCCTAGTTTCCTGGTTAATGTTGTTCCCTCAACCAATATCATTTTTTTTTAAACAGATGATCTAAACATTATCGCAGTGTTGATTGTGGAAACTTGCTGTGTGGCACTGGCTTCATTATTTCCCATGTTCAAATCAGGGCTGATTTGCAAGGATATACTGTGGTCTACAAAGTGCCCTGAGACATCCTGAGATCATCATGAAAGCCCCTTTGAGGTGATTTATACGTGGTGTTCTATACCAGTCTTTGGGAATAGCGATAGCTGCATTGAGCCTGATTTCAAAAGCACGTTGATATCAGAACTAATTATTGAAGTACTGTTGCTATCTGGCAAAAAAAATTAGCCTCATCTGCCGAGATTAATAATGCATCCGTAGCTAATTTATAACAAAGGAGGACCTGGTGCCAATTATGATTACCTTCCAGCTGTGGTGAATCACTTTCTTTTCAAGATTATTGAGTCAGAATTTTAACAGAATTCAGCACTTCAGTTATTAATCTTTCAATGTTAAATGGCAGTCTGCAGCTCAGGGATGTAATGAGTTACAATGCTGTGTGCTGCTGAGCGGAATGGTGTACTGTCATCCAATGTTATCGCCTGGCTTTTTTGCAGATTAGCTGATGGCATTTTCACGCAGGTGTGGTATGAGGTTTCAGTGATGTGCTGGATTAGAGTATGAAATACTTTTGGAAGTTGCGCTCACAGAAGTTGTGCTCACAGTTTTGTCGCACTCCCCTATCATTGGGGGCAAATACTAGCTGAATAGCAAATAATACGGAAGGAAGATGTGAGAATGTATGACCTTGTGACAGCCTTCGGTCCACAAGGAATTGCCGCCACAAAGTGGGTGGTACGGTGGCGCAGCAGTAGAGTTGCTGCCTTACAGCACCAGAGAACCGGGTTTGATCCTGACCATGGGTGCTATCTGTACGGAGTTTGTATGTTCTCCCACTGACCTCGTGGGTTTTCTCCAAGATCTTCGGTTTCCTCCCACACCCCAAAGACATACAAGTTTGTAGGTTAATTGGCTCGTGTTTGTGCAAATTGTTCCTAGCGTGTGTAGGCATTGTGTTAATGTGCGGGGAGCGCTGGTTAATGTGGACTCGGTGGGCCAAAGGACCTGTTTCCGCACTGTATCTCTAAACTAAACTAATAAACTAAACTAAAATAGCTGCACAGAACTGCCATTCATATGTGTGTTTGTGGGTGAGTGGAGAGAGAGCATTATAGGAACCTGCCTCACAGGTTTAGGTGATCTGAGATTTAGGATTGTTTCTGTGGGCAAACTCTGTAAGGTTATTCTCTGGCCTCTGCATCCCAAGTATTCGAGCTGGTCAGTAGGTTCCAGTTCATCCCATGCTCACTCACGCCCTCAATCCATCCACGGATGAGTGGGTCTATGCTGGCCCTTGCCAGCGCTCGAAGGAAACTGCCTACTGGGATAACAGGGATATCGTGACCATGAAGGGCATCATGATATTGGGGCACAATGTAGAACTGAGGAATGTTATGCTTGAGAGTCATCACTATGATTTTATGTCAAACATGGGCAAATAGGACCAGTACGGATGGACATCTTTGTTGCCGTGGACTATATGGATGGTAGGCCTGTTTCCATGCTGTATGACTCTATAACTCTTTGACAGCACAGGGTTCATTGACAGCACAGTTTTCAGGGACAGCGTAGCCCTGAGATACATTGTGAACTTAAGGGATATCATGGGGCTAAGAGATTTCATTGGGTTGGGGGAAATCATGAGGTTGTGGGATGTCATTGCATTGATGGACATCAATTAGGTGAGATGCATTCATGAATTAAGGACATTATTGGGTTGAGGAACATCGTTGTGTTGAATAAAATAATGAGGTTGAGGGATATAATTGGCCTGAGGGGCATCATCACATTGAATAACATCATGGAGTTGAGGGACATCATTAGGGTGAAGATCATCATTGGGTTGAGGACAGTGTAGATTTGACGGACATTGCAGTGTTGAGAGATGTCATGGGTTTGAGTGAAATCGCAGTGTTGAAGGTGTTGTGTCATTGCCGGACATTGGGTGCTGGAAGGATAGCAGATGGTTGAGGACATCACAGTTTGTAACAACGTCCTGTGGTGGTGGGTAGTGAGTTGCTGTGATCTCTGCTCTCAGAGGTTAAATTGTAGACAGGCAGTGACCTCAGGGAACACTCTCCCCCAGAGGTTATCGTTTACCTGCCTTGTCCGCTTGTGCTGGTGATTGGGGGAACACGGATGCAATCCTGCTGTTGCCTTTCACTGTGGCAATGCTTTCAACTGTTGAGTGAAGCTTCAGTACTCGGGGGTCACAACACATGGCAGAACCTGAGCAGAGAATTATGTTCTGCCCATTAATTGTTGCCAGCAACCTATTATTATCAGTCCATTAACAGGAAATGAATAGTTTCTCAGACAGCATCAATGTTGAGTGCTCTCAAAAGTTATGAAAGGAAGAAAATTGTTAATTTTCGAACAAAACTTGAATCTGAAAGTTTAATGGTGCGATTGACATACATGTTGCATGTTAGTTTCACAGGTCATCCATTGTGTATGGGGCATTGAAGTTGCACAATGTCTACTTAACAACACTGTACTCCAACAATGGACATTTCCAGCGTGTTTTAAGGATGCCACATAAATGGATCTTGCCTTCTTTATTTTCTTATCATGAGTCGACGATTAGTTTGGGGATGATGCAGCTAATAAAGCCACTGCCTGTGAACAGTCTGAAGAAGGGTCTCAGCCTAAGACGTCACCTATCCATGTCCTCCAGAGATGCTGCCTGACCTGCTGAGTTACGCCAGCACTTTGTATTCTACGGGAGATTCCAGCATCTGCATTTCATTGTGTCTCCAAAGCTGCTGCCTCACAGATCTTGCATCCCAGGTTCAATCCTGCCCTCTGCTGCTGCATGGAGTTTACACATTTTAACCTGGGTGCTCTGGTTTGCCCTTGCATTGGAAACTTACAGTAGGTTAATTGGTTGCTGTGAATTGTTGCCAATGTGTAGTAGGTGAATCTGGGGGATGTTCATAAAAAGACTGGGAAATAAATTGGGATTGGTGTTGTACTGCTTTTGTACTGTGTGATTCTGTAACCCTATTTCAAATATCACTGATGCTGATGCTGCATATTAACAATCTTTTAACAATCATGGTATTTATGGAATAAACAGCAATCCACGTGTGAGTGATGCCATGATTAATTCCTCTCCTTGCATCCATAGAGGTCGTTTGTGCAGAGCTGCACATTCGGGTTTTGCCTGAGGTTGAACTGCCTCATCATCATTAATCACCACCGTCACTGGCGAAGCCCCTTACCAATGGCCAGCAACAGAATAAGGATAATGAAATGGAGTCGGGCTCTCGCAGCCCAGCTCGCTGTAGTCACACCACGGTCATGACAGAAGCCTGGTGATAGATGAAGGGAAGGGGTCAGAACCCTGATCTCATGTCCAGTTTGCTTGTGGGATGGTGGAATGTGGATTCCTATTTCCCACATCATAATGATTGAGGAAAATGCCCATTAGCACACTTGAACCCGGTCTGTGAATGTTAAACACTGCCACTACTAAGTGGAGAGCATCAGCTGCCTCAGAGAGTGCACCTGGCACAGGTCCACCATTGAATTGAATCAGGTATATGCAGTGTACAGCAACCTATGAAAGTATGGGCATTAGAGAGGCCACGATTTAAGCCACAGTCTGCTATGTTTTCATCTTCCTTGTCAGTCCAAGGGTAGCTCCAAGGATCTTTAGGAAAGGGGACGCATTAAGGCTAACATATAATGTGCTCGAGCAGCCTCTCTCACATAGGTTTGTTTGCACATGCACACTCTCACACATGCACAAGCACACATGTGCTCTCACACACACACAGGCAAATAAATGCACTCAGAGATAAATGCACATATGTTTGAGTATGTATGTTCACCTGCATATGCAGGTGTGTCTGCATGAGTGTGTATGCACACCTGTGTGCACTGTTGGTGCAGCTAATAAAGTAGATGAAGTTTAGAATCTGGGGACATTGATTGGAATGTGGGGGGCATAAAATGGGGTTAATATAGGATAATATGAATGGGTGCTTGATAATTGATGTGAAATTGGTGTGCCGAAGGGTCTGTTTCTGTAAAATATCACTGTGCCATCTCTGTCACGCAAATGTGGAAACATAGGTGGAGTGATTACGAAGCATGTGCGCTGATGAGTACCTACAGCCATACCTCGCCAGAGGCCTCTCTAAGCTCAGACGAGTGGAACCTGGTATTATTTGGGGCAGATGAGTTCAATGAAAAAGATTCATTTATTTGAAGGCCTGGAATGCATCTAAGAGAGTAATAGAACAGAAGGGATTAACAATAAAGTGAAGTTAGGGGAAGGAACTAAAACGTATTTACTTCATGTGTTTAGTTTCTGAGAACTAATCCTTTCCATGTTAACGTTGCAGATGAGGATACATGTTGGAACTTCAGGGCTGGTACCACCATTCGTTTCATTCGAATGTCTCCACTTTCCTCAGTTTTACTTGGCACTCCTCCCCAGTCATGAGTACTGTCCTCTCATCCTGTCCCTGAACACCACATGTGGTCAGATTTTCATTACCTATGACCTGGTCTCACCATAGTTGCCAACGTAATTCCCTATGTGTTTCAAGTGAAGAGAGCAGCTGGTTCCAAGTAAAGTAGAGCATCTTCAGAAGCGCCAGTGTCAGTCTGGAGTAAAAGACAAGCCTGGGCCTTTTAATAGTGGCCACCATTCCCATTCCCCATGCACCATCTGCCCTTCTGATTTTCGGCTCCTTCACTATGAGCACAGTCCATCCCTCTGTGCCAAGTTCCGGCTCCACCACTACAAGAGCCGTCCATCCCGCTCTGCCAAGTATCTCCCCCCCACCTGAGTCTGTGCACAGCTTTCAAGAAAAGGCTGGTTACACTGCACCTGCCCCCCCAGCTCTGCATTAAAGGTGTGTGGATGGTGATACCACTAGTGTATTAAGTGTGAACTCTACTCTAGCATGTGCTATAAGATGCCTCAGTGTTGGCACATTCTAATAAAAGAACAGCTGCAAATCTTGGAAGTGAAAATTAATTGCAGCCGGATTACTGCCCCAAGAGGTGATCGATATTCAGTTTGTATTCACCGTCTCCTCTATCTGGCCGTATACCATCATGAAGGTTGAAATTACCCAGTGCAGTCTGTGACCAAACCCTTTTCATTTCCTAGTTATTTTAAAAATCACCACATCAAACCATTTCATTGCTGAGATGCTGGATCTGGCAAACAAAGGCGTTTTGTGCTAATTCGTCACAACAAGACTCTGTCTAGATGTGTGAAAGTGCTTTGCAGCATCCGCCTTTGGAGTGGACTGCTTTTCTTGGATAGGTTACTCAGCTGAGCACTTGGAGACCAAAGGTGTAATTTAAATTAACCTGGTCAGCGCGAAACACAACGCCAGGCATACCAACAATTCTGCACTCTGTCTCGGTATCATTTTCACTGGAGACAGAAGCAACCACAATTAAATCTCTAAGTTTATGGAGGAATCTAACGGTGCAAAATTATTGAGGATGGTTCTGCTCTGGGGAAGTTCAAACCCAGCATTTCTACTTATTGGATGCTCACTAATAAATGTTTGAAATTCAAGTCAAAGTCAAACAAGTCAAAGTCAAAGTCAAACAAACTTTATTGTCATTTAGAAATATATTGATATATGCAGTTCCAAACAAAATTCTGTTGCATTCGGCTCCCTGTGCAACACGATAATTAACAGAAGGATAAACATGGATAAAATGAATAAAAAGATAAATAGACAATGGTGGCAGCCCATTACATGGCATTCAGGAGTCTGATGGCTCGTGGGAAGAAGCTGTTGCAGAACCTTGATGTTCTGCTCCTTATGCTGCGATATCTTTTGCCCGAGGGCAGCAGAGTGAACAGTCCGTGATGGAGATGTGTGGGGTCTTTTATAATACTGCTGGCCTTAGACACGCAACGTTTGGTTGCAATATCCCCGATTGAGGGGAGAGAGGTCCCGATGATTTTTTCCGCTGTCCTCACCACTCTCTGCACGGACTTCCAGTCAGAGGCTTTACAGTCCCCAAACCAGACAGAGATACAGCTGGTCAAAATACTCTCTATGGTGCCCCTGTAGAAAGTGGTGAGGATGGGATGGGGGAGGTGAGCTCTTCTCATCCGGCGCAGAAAGTGCAACCGCTGCTGCGCTCTCTTAACTGTTGATGAGATGTTATTCGACCAGGTCAGACTGTTAGTGATCTGCACCCCCAGGAACTTAGTGCTACAGACCACCTCCACATTGCTGTCATTGATGTGAAGTAGTATGGGACTGTGCCGGTTTTTCCTGAAATTGTAGAGGAGAAGCTTCTTTATCTAGGGAGAGATGTCTGTGTGCCGACTGGTGTGGTCTGACATCCAGCATAATATATTTGTATAGACATAGACAATGGAGAATAGAAGAGAAGGAGATATTTGATGAAGTATAAGGAGAGGAGTTAAAGAGGGTTAAAGAGCTTTACCCATGTTCCACACCAGGTCTCTTCACTTCCCCGCTACAAGAATTAGATGGCTTTGTAAAATGGGAACAGCAGTAGATTACCAAGTACTAGAAATCTGTTAATTAGTCCGAGCGTGGCTGGACCAAGTTCTGACTCTGGTTCCCACCTGTCCCTGCACCCTTTGTAACTTTGCTGAGTACAAATTTATCAACCTAAGATCCTAACGTACAATTGGCATTAATTGCTTTTTCACAGAAGAGATATAAAAGACTGGCAATTATAACATTTAATTGTTCATGTTAGTGCATCTTTCCATTTGAGCAGTGACCCCAAACCCTGCCTGACAACAAGAGCTATGTTAAGTGGTGGGCTTTGGTAGTCCAGAGCTAAACACTGAACAACATAGCGTTTGTAACTTCAGATCTCAACGTGGCATTGATGTTGCTTCTTGGTGAGCTAGCCCTTTACAAGCTTCTGGATTACAAGTTTGTAATTTTGGAGACTTTGTGACAGCTCAGTCTCACACTATCTGGAGCAATTAGCAATGGGCAATAAATGCCAACTTTCCCTTGATGCAAATGTACTCTGAAATAAGTAAGAACACTTGTCAACACCATTCCAGGTGAACGTAACCTTGACATCCCATTTACCGCTCCCTCTCCCACCAACAGGCAGTGGCTGCAGTCTTCGTATTTTCAGTCTGTGAACAGGATGTCACACAGGTATTGTGTAAGAAGGAACTGCAGATGCTGGTTTAAACCAAAGATAGACAAAAAAGTGCTGGAATAACTCAGCGGGACAGGTGGCATCTCTGGAGAGATGGAATAGGTGATGTTTTGGGTTGAGAACCTTCTTCAGATGGGTCTAGACCCGAAACGTTACCCATTCCTTCTCTCCAGTGTTCCGCTGAGTTACTCCAGCCTTTTGTGTCACACAGGCATTCCTTAAAATGACAAATGTTTGATTTATAAACATTTCCTACAATGCCACAGACTTGATTTACAAAGCTATTTCCTTCTATCATTTATAACTCGTTACTCTATGCACATTGGCAGTTCAAATCAGTTCATTTCGGTTCAGTTCAGTTTATTGTCACGTGTACTGAGTACCAGGCAGCAGAAAGGCAATGCATGAATACAATCAATCCATTTAGAAACATAGAAACATAGAAATTAGGTGCAGGAGTAGGCCATTCGGCCCTTCGAGCCTGCACCTCCATTCAATATGATCATGGCTGATCATCCAACTCAGTATCCCGTACCTGCCTTCTCTCCATACCCTCTGATCCCCTTAGCCACAGGGCCACATCTAACTCCCTCTTAAATATAGCCAATGAACTGGCCTCAACTACCCTCTGTGGCAGAGAGTTCCAGAGACTCACCACTCTCTGTGTGAACAAAGTATTTCTCATCTCGGTCTCAAAGGATTTCCCCCTTATTCTTAAGCTGTGACCCCTTGTCCTGGATTTCCCCAACATCGGGAACAATCTTCCTGCATCTAGCCTGTCCAACCCCTTAAGAATTTTGTAAGTTTCTATAAGATCCTCTCTCAATCTCCTAAATTCTAGAGTATAAACTGAGTCTATCCAGTCTTTCTTCATAAGACAGTCCTGACATCCCAGGAATCAGTCTGGTGAACCTTCTCTGCACTCCCTCTATGGCAATAATGTCCTTCCTCAGATTTGGAGACCAAAACTGTACGCAATACTCCAAGTGTGGGCTCACCAAGACCCTGTACAACTGAAGTAGAACTTCCCTGCTCCTATACTCAAATCCTTTTGCTATGAAAGCTAACATACCATTTGCTTTGTTCACTGCCTGCTGCACCTGCATGCCTACTTTCAATGACTGGTATACCATGACACCCAAGTCTCGCTGCATCTCCCCTTTTCCTAATCAGTGGGCCGTGGTAGTTTACAGCATGATAAGGGAATAGCGTTTAGTGCAGGGTAAAGCCAGCAAAGTCTTCATGCGTCAGCACAGCCGTCTGGAGCGTGTGACTTCATTTGAATACCCAGTTTATGATATTTATGGTGATTTTCCACAATGTTCCCGTTTCTTGAGTGGTGCTAGCAATTGGAAAATTGCAGATGTAATGCCCCTATTCAAAAAAAGAGTTGAATGAAAAGTAGCAAGCAGCAGACCAAATTAATCTGTAGGAAAGAACTGCAGATGCTGGTTTAAATTGAAGATAGACACAAAATGCAGGAGTAACTCGGCGGGACAGGGAGCATCCCTGGAGAAAAGGAATGGATGATCTTTTGGGTCGAGACTTATTCAGTCTGAAAAAGGTTCTCAACCTGAAACGTCACCCATTGCTTCTCGCCATGAAATCCGGGTGAACCGCGCGATACCGCGCGCAACTCCACACTCCTCCACGCCTCTCCATGCACCCGTCCTGCGCTACCCACACGCTACCCATGCGTCACCACGCGACTACCTCATTTTTGGAGGTCGCGTAAATGGCGCGCAACTGGCGGCCAAGTGGGATAGGCCCGTAACTCAATAAACCTTGTTTTTGATCCAGTGCGAATCTGAAATGAATGTTCATGATTCATTGTTTTCAGTGTGAAGTGCTGGTTTGATTTGTAATGCGAAACTGATGGTATGTTGCTCATTACTGCTCATTCACAGCCCTGTAATCCTGGTTCTTTTCAATGAAATTGCTAATATTTTAGCACACGATCTGTGTAAATAGGGCTTCATTTTCTCATTTCCGTTGGACATTTTACAAATACCATTAAACTGGAGATAGTCAACAAATCTTGAATCACAATTTTTATTAGCTGAATAAAGTTTTGGATGCACAGTAATTTTCATTTCTACAGTCACTCAATTATTGGCACCTCAGAGAGGAATGCTTTGATTGTCAGTTTATTTTATGGTTAGGAGACTGTTTGATAGCTGGCACTGTAGTATAAGTACAGAACGAACCTTGTTCTTGCAGGGTTACAGCAGCAACTCATTTTCCTTCATGTTCTGAAGAAAACAATCAATAACTTAATTTTATAATGATAATCAAGTGAATGGCAGGAAGATTGACCGTTGTAATGTTTTGCCAATAGACCCTTAATTTTTCCTCTCTTGTGCTTTAAATCATAACAGTGTGTGCCGGGACTGAGAACAAGCTGAGCACCCTCTCCGACCTGGAGCAGCAATACCGTGCGCTACGGAAGAATTACGAGAATTGCGAAGTTGTCATGGGCAACCTGGAGATCACTAACATCGACCGGAACAGGGACCTCTCCTTCCTGCGGGTAAGGTGGTAGCACTTAATCACAACATATTAGCAAGCCCAGAGCGATGGCAGGCACCAGACTGAGGCATCGAGCAGATTGCTTCAATCTGCAGTTTTTCCACCAACTCATGCACCTGACAGGAGAGCGCATAACCAGTGTGCAAAATATCAACCTCTTGTAAAGTCAAGCAGAATCCAATAGTATTTCAAGTGCAGCCAAAAAAATGTGAGCAGTGGGTGTGTAATGATGAAAGGGAGGTGCAAGTTAAATGTTTCCGATACCGTTCCTTCTCTGACGGAAATGTTAATCCTACCTTTCTCACCATCATATTTGACAGATAAGCATCTCCAACATCTTGTTCGCAATATTTTTTTATTTCATTTTCCCATCTGAAAACAGCAGGTATATTTCTTACCCTCCTCGGGAGGTGTGTGGCACACATAAATATTGTTTTGATATTTCAGGAGAAATGATCCTTAGATATTCAGAGACAGACTCTCCTGATGCCAGTTGGTGCTAATCTTCCCCACTATAACAGTTTGCACGAAAACCATTTAATGATGTGATTTACAGTTAATTACTTAAATCTGTTTGGTAAACTGTTACTGCAAAACATATCTATCACACGCCAGACCATTAACAAACTAATTAAGCTTCTTGGAGTAGATTTAAGACACTGCATTCTGAAAGAAGCATTGAAGCCACGTGGGATGGGCGCATGCTGATGAGGTTCAGGCACTTTCCTTTATTGCCCATTTGTCTAGGGAGTGTGATCTCAGTTTATTTGTGCCTGTCCATCTATTATCAAAATTCAAAATACTTGGAAACACTAGGCAGCATCTGTGGAAATGGATACAAAATGGGACCTGAGGTCAATGGTTTTTCGTCTACATTCATCGACGTAAATGTTAAATCTTTTTTCCTCCCTTACCTGCCTTATTCCAAGCATTGATAGACAAAATATTGGAGTGACTCAGCAGGACAGGCAGCATTTCTGGATAGACGGAATGGGTGACGTTTCAGGTCAAGACCCTTCTTCAGTCTAAACTCAATCTAAAATCTAGTGCCTAAATCAGTCTTTTTTTGATGTTTTGCTAAAAGGTCGCCCTATTTTCTCTAGTTGTACCATGATTACAATGACGTTTTCTATGTTAACACGTTAATATTAATGTTATTATTAACATGTTAACGTCGTATAACTTACAGAAAAACTGCCACCACCGGGGCAAAACCGGGGGGGGGGGGGCACTGTTGGTTATTCATTTGTTCGTGCCGCTGCCCGTGGGTTTATTCTTCTTCAAGATCTATTTAAGAAAGAACTGCAGATGCTGGGAAAATCGAAGGTAGACAGAAAATGCTGGAGAAATTCAGCGGGTAAGGCAGCATCTATGGAGAGAAGGAATAGGCGACGTTTCGGGTAGAGACACTTCTTCAGACTGATGGGGGGTGGGAAATAAAAGGAAGAGGCAAGGCAGTAGGACTAGAAGGAGAGGTGGGAAGAGGGAGGGGGAGGAGGGAGGAGACAAGGACTATTTAAAATGAGAGAAGTCAATGTTGATACCACTGGGATGTAGACTACCCAAGCGAAATACCCAAGCTTGTCTCCTCACTACATTTACTGCTGACTCCAGTTGCAAATCTGAGTTTTTGAGTGATCTGTGCAAGGCATTCATTGATGCTGGAATTCCACTGTGGAAATTGGAAAACAAATCTCTCGGAGATTTTTTAGGGAAATACACAAAGGAACCTATACCGAGCGAGTCATCATTACAGAAAAATTATGTTGACAGCAACTTCAACATTGTTGTGCAGAAAATTAGAGATGAAGTTGCACACAACAAAATATCGATCTCAATAGATGAAGCAACCAATACTGTGGGGAGATATGTTGCCAATGTGGTCATCGGTACACTGGAGGCAGTTTAACCATCAAAGGAGTATTTGTTGACATCTGAAGTATTGCAGAAATCAAACAGCGCAACTATTGCTCAGTTGTTTATATCTTCACTTGCTGTACTTTGGCCAGAAGGTATAAAACATGAGAATGTTCTGTTTGTGACTTAAAGTTTTATTCCCCAAAATGTTGCATTTGACATGCTTAGCTCAAGGACTTCATAGAATTGCCAAGCACATACATAGCTCGTTTCCAAATGTTAATCGTCTAGTTTCCAATGTCAAGGAAATGGCACCCGAGATTCTGCTACCTCTCCAGCCTGTTTTGACAAGGTTCGATATATGGCTCTTTGTTGTACTCTACTATGCTGCAAATTTTGAATAAATCGTCCTGTTTTGAAGAAGAAGTATCTGCTGCAGTCAGGATCATAGGTGAAATCATGCAGAAAAAGTCCCTCACCGCGATCTTGTATTTATTGCTTCCAATTTTGCAAACTTTCCACAAGCTATTACTTCCCTTGAGATATGTGGTGAAGCATTAGTGTATAACTTGCAAGTTTTAAACAAAGTAACAGACGATATTCGGAAAGTTCCTGGCGATGTAGGTAAAGACATACAAGGAAAATGTGAGAGATTAATTTTAGCTAACAAAGATCTTGAAGAAATAGAAAACATAGCCAAACTTCAAGTCTGAAGAAGGGTTTCGGCCCGAAACGTTGCCTATTTCCTTCCCTTCAGTCTGAAGAAGGGTTTCGGCCCTAAACGTTGCCTATTTCCTTCGCTCCATAGATGCTGCCGCACCGGCTGAGTTTCTCCAGCACTTTTGTCTACCTTCCAAAGTTCTCAAAGGTAGTTGTAATGAACAAGATATCGACATGAATAGTCTGTAGCTTTTTTTGGGTATGTACCGGTGACCTCAGCTGAGGTAGAAAGACTTTTTTTCACAACGGAAGCATATTTTGTCTGTCACATGGCATAGTTTAACACCAGATAATTTGAGACAAATGCTAGTAATTATGTGCAACCAGGCAACTTTGGTCATTTAATGTAGTATACCTTTATATTATCTTTTTTTTTAAATATATATTTTTATTAGAGTAGGTAAGCAGTGAATTAGCAAACACATATTATCATAGCAATATTTAGTGTACAACAATCATACATTATTAATATTATCAAATGAATCATTTTGTCTCTAATAATTAAAAAATATATATAAAGAGAGAAAAACGGAGAGAAAAATAAAATCAAAATCAAAAAGAAATCATAAAGAATGGAATAATTTACCATTAATACATCATTGGAGATAAGATCAAGGAATATAGAGTATAACTTTTCATCTAATCCTGAGTCCAAGTTTCAGTTAGGGTTCCCTGCCGAACCGATCTACCCTTTTAAGTAATCAATGAAAGAAGACCATATTCTAACGAAAACGTCTTGTTTGTCCATTGGGGCAAATCTGATTCTTTCCAGGTGTAGGGTCTCTGACATTTCCGTAATCCACATTTTAATTGTGGGGGATATAGAGCCTTTCCAAAATTTTAATATTAATTTCTTCCCAATTATTATACTGTAATCTAGGAAATTTCTTTGACTTGTTGTGTTAAACTTTGTTCTGATATTCCAAGTATTATTAATTTTGAGTCCAGATCCAATTTAGTATTAATAACTTCAGAAGTTATTCTAAAAATCTCAGTCCAGAAATTCTTAATTTTTATACAATTTGCAAAAGTATGTGTTAAATTAGCCTCTGGATGCTGACATTTATCGCAGATAGAGGAGACCTGTGGCACGATTCTATTCAATTTAACTTTTGAGTAATGTAATCTATGAAATACTTTAAATTGTATTAAAGCATGTCTGGTATTTAATGAGCATTGGTGTATATATTGTAAACTTTTGTCCCATATATCTTTCGTTATGGTTTGATTTATTTCATTTTCCAATTTTTGGTTATATGATTCCGTGGATGGTATCTCGCTATCTAAAAGGGTATTATAAATATAAGTTGTTAGTTTTTCTGTATTAGGATGCTTATTCAATAAGCATTCCTGATGCTTATCATTTTTAACCATATCTTGATGGTAGAAATGCCTTTTTATGCCTTTTTTTGTCAATAAATGCCTTTATCTTATCTTTTTTGAAAGTTTATTATGCCTTTTTGCCTGCCTATTTCAGAGTTTTTTAGTGCATAAGCATCCTGGCTCTAATTATCACAATGAAGAGGAATTGCAAATGAGTGAAGTACAGGGTTATCTAAATTGTTCTTGTGCATGAATCACAAAAGGTTAGCTGCCAGGTGCAGGAAATGCTTAGTTAGGCAAATGGCATCTTGAGCTGTACTGGTTGGAGTTTAGAAAAAGGGAAGTATGTGGCAATTGTACAGGGTACTAGTAAGAGGAATGATAGTCTAGATGTTGAGACACAAGAGATAGCAGATGGTATCATCTAGAGCAAAACGCTACAAACTCAACAGGTTGGGCAGCATTTGTGGAAAAAGAGATAGTTGGTGTTTTGTGTTGAAATTGCATCAGGAATGAGAGGTGAGGGGAAAGGGTGAGGCAGCGTCTATGGAAATGTTGTGATGTTTTTACTAGTCATAGAAAAGTTCATAATTACATGCAACAGAGCTGGTCATTTAAAACTGAGGAAATGTATTCCTACAGGGAGCAATAAATATTTGGACTCTGCCCCAGAGGGTTATGAAAGCTAGACCACTGGTGGAATTTCAAGAGGAGATAGTTAACTTTAGATAGATCTGGGATGAAGGCAATGGGGAACTGGCACAGAAGAAGAATTGAGTTCTAGGCAGATCAGACATGATTTATTGAATGAGAGCGTAGGCGTGAGGGTCCAAATGGCTTACTCCTGTTCCTATTACCTTGTGCCCTTGTAAAGACGATGAAGACAGTCTGATAAGTTCATGCAGTTGGAGTTCAGGCTCAACTCAACTTCTTGCTATCCTTTGCCAAACACTCAAGCTGGAGCTCAAGAATCAAGAGCAAGAGACTGGCAGAAGCAGTTCCAAGTGGCAGGTGTGTAAGTCATTACAAATGGAAACAGAATAGGATGGAGAGGGGCGGGTCCCTCCTTTTACTCAGTCAGTTATTGTGCTCTGTGAAAAATGGTGATGCCGCCTGCAAAAGGCAGTTAGATGCATGGTTATATAGGGTTACAGGAAGACAGTAGATGTGTGGAACTAACCAGTACATTGGAAAGTGGTGGAACTTGAGCAGAGTTGAACAGTCTCTTGCGCTGAGTTATTTGATGACTTTACGTCATTGGCCGGATCCTTTTCCAATTAGTTTTGAGAATCAGAAGAGATACGTACGTGACTGATCATGTAATGCGGTGACCTTCACTGTCCGTGGGGAGCCCTTCCTGGTGAGTGACTCCAACTGGGGTAAATATTCTGCTTCACCAAGGCTTTGTGAGCAAAGCACTCACTCACTCTGCAGTTTCATGTCCAGCAGGTAAATACGACTTTTCAGCAGATATAAATGATTGCCCCCAGGTTGTACATGCATTACGCACCTCCCATTCTACAGCACCCGCCACACAAGACCCTCGGCCTCCCTGTCTCTCCACAGACTGCATCCTAAACTGTCCACTGACCTTCATCCTAAATCTGAGCAATTGCTGGGCTGGTAATTACTCACATCTGTTCCTGTTGGACTTTCAAGAGTAATTATCCAAGGTGAATAAGAGATTAGCATTCTGGTGGTTACTGGGTGAACAGGAAAGAGTGGTCATTCATTTTGTTATGACATTCCTAAACCTCAAGAGGAATTACAAAAACGGAATTAAATGAGCTCAAATATTTCTTAACATCAGCTCATTGTAATCTGTTTCTGCCTTGTGGATAGTTTCAGAAGGCAGGTGGGTATGGACCTTGGGTCACTCTCCCTCTTCCTGAGACCATCACTGACAATGAAAAACCTCCATTCCCGGCCTATCTGGTGTGCTAAATGTGCCTTCTTGAAATAATCCCGCTATCCCAGTTTTTGCCCATCTTCCCTGTCATTTCCTTATGCAAAAATATGTATGATAATGGTACTGTAAAATGGTCTACAAATATTTAGTCTTTTTAATAAAAAGAGATATAGATTGGATAGATGGTAGTAGAGGTGTCTAAAACTAGAGGGCATAGGTTTGCATTAAAGGAAAATACGTTTTGAGTGATGTGAGGAATGGGGTTTTCAACCAGAGGTTTGTTGGATTCAGAGTGGATGGTGGATGGTAGGATAGCATAGTATCTCACAATAGTATCTAAAGAAACACATAAATCACCAAGGCATAGAAAGCACAAACCAAGTAATGACAAAAAGGTCAGTACTTCACGGACCTGTGGGCTACAGGGCCTGGTTTTAATAATTACCCGATATTAATGGTGCCTGTACATCTGCAGCAAATGAGAATTGCATTGTTCTGTTCCCTGTGCATTTGACAATTAGACACTCCTGACTGTTGCTCTTGTTGCTCTTACTCATCCACCTCACCTCTCCTCCATCTCCTTATATCTCATCTCACTGGAAGTGTATAGATGCCTTTTTGCACTTTTTTTTGCTATGTAGAACAGTTCAAGTAGCAAATTATGATTAGACCACTGAAAAGGATTAGAATCAGTATCAATTGCATGCTAATGATAGACAGTAAAAGCTGTAGTCATACAACATCTCTGGAGAAAAGGAATAGGTGATGTTTCGGGTCGAGATCCTTCTTCAGACTGATACATGGACAGGAAACTGTTGCGAGGGATGTTGCCTGATGCTCTGAGTTACTCCAGCATTTTTTGCCTAACTTTAGTGTAAACCAGCAGCGACAGTTCCCTCCTACTTTATTGCATTCTGACAGGTTGCCTTATTAAAAGCCATGTCATCCACATGGAATCACATTGATGCACTAAAAGTCTTTGCGCAGTTTCAGAAGCATGCAAAACACTGAGAAGACAGTAGACCATTTGACCATCTGAGAAAGGTCATTTGGGGCATAACATAAAACTCAGCAATTGCTCAGTAAAACCATTGAACAGACAGATGAGATGATTGAGGAAAGGCCCAGGCAAGGTCTTCGGCATTTGGAAAAAGGTGGATGTGGAGAGCGAGACTACAGAGCTGGAGATTGTAGATTACAAGGGAGACATTATAAATCCAGCAGAGAATTCAGAGGCAGTTGGCATATAGAGCTTGCTATTGTACGATAAAATGGAAGTGAATAGCAGAGACAAATTCAATCGAGGCTGTGAATGAGGAATGGAAGTGTGGTTTGGAGTGAGGAAGGACAGCTGGAACCTTGTGAGGATCATACGTTGGGCCAAATGGCCTACTGCTTTATCAGTGTTCTGCCTGTTTAGGAAACTGTGCTCAGACTTTCATTGCATCAATGTGAATCCACGAGGACAAAATAACTTTTGCATAAGATCACACTCTACACGCTTGCTGACTTTTCTAATAAATGGAAGCTTGAAATTCAATTAAACTGGTTAATTTCATTTGAGGCAGGTCAATGTACTGGTGGAACAGATTGGAACTTGCAGAAAGCAACATCACAGGATGACAGAATGTGGCCCTGCATTTGCAATTGCTCAGAATCAGGCTTTAGATGGCATGTAGGTTGTCAACAAGGAGTAACTGGGACTGATGTTCACTACCTCCTCCCAATGCTAACAGCGTCATAGTGTGGTCAGTTACCGCACTACTGTGTTGACAGTGATGACAGGGTGGTGTCATTTTGAATGGGCAAATAGAGCCTATCAGTTTCAGGCTTATTATGAAGCAGCAGCCAGGTCCACCTGCCACCAGTCCTTGATTGCATTTAGCTGAAGCCCGTTTGAGAATGGCACATCGAGATCCATCGTGAAGAGACTAACCCGTTAAGAATAGGCATAGGCAGTGAAAGTCAAATATCATGAACTACTCTTGGCAGTATGGTTAAAGATGAATCACAGTCATTGTATGTAAATTAAGAAAAAAGAGGGTATCTAGGAAAAGTGTGGGCTCCTGAGGGACCAAAGGGGTAATTTATGTGGAAGATAGTGCTCCAGAGTGATGTGGAGGATAGTGAATTCAGGATACATTGATTGTCTGGACTATGTCACCGTTAAGAAGGAATGCATAAAGGTGGATAAATTCCCAGGACCAGATGGGATTTTTCCCAAAATGCTTTGGGGAACAAAGCGGTGGACTGCTGGAGCACTCACAGAGATTTCTGCATCTTCATTAAGGGGCTGTCCCACTGCAGCGACCTAATCTGCAAGTTTGGACAAGTTTGCCCTCGACTCAAACTCGCAACTTGGTCAACACAAAGTCCTAGGAGGTCCTATGAGGTCACTGGAACTCTCCTTCATACTCAAGGGAAGTTCTCGAATACTCGCAGCCTCAGTTTGGTCGCGGAAAATTTTTCAGCATGTTGAAAACATTTTTGCGAGTAAAATTTGGTCGGCATGGTTCTTTTTAAACTTGTAGTGCAGTGGAATGGGGTCGCTATTTAGTTACAGGCAGTCGAGAGCAGTCGTCGGCAATCTCCTTCGCTGACCGGGCATTTTGATCGGCTCATTGAAGTTTTCAGGACCAGGGAAACAGACCTGTAGGTAAAATGCCCGCTCAACTTTATTATATTTCTTAAATGTGTCCACTTCTCCCCCCCCCCTCCACTTCTCCCCCCCCCCCGCTCACTCTCTAAAGGACTTACCGCACACTGTGCAGCCATCTTTTACCTTCCTCTTCATCGCGGGTGTGAATTTCAGACAGCGCTCCCCGCTTACCCTGGCCCCCGCCTTTGCGATGTGTTTGTGTGTGTGCGGTCAGTCATTCCAGCGCGCATTTTCAACGCGGACGGTCGATCCAGCTCGAGGTTTTCCAGGCGATTGCCCTCAAGCTTGAAGGTCGAAGACACTATTCTTAACTCGGATTAGGTCGCCGCAGTGCGACAGCCCCTTTAGAAACAGGTGAGATGCCAGAAGACTGGAGGATAGCTAAGATCGATACAAAATGCTGGAGTAACTCAGTGGGTCAGGCAGTTTGTTCACTCTGAAGGGTTCCGACCTGAAACGTCACCCATCTTTTTTCTTCAGAGATGCTGCCTGACCCGTTGAGTTATTCCAGGATTTGCTGTCTATCTTTAGTATAAACCAGTATCTGCAGTTCTTTGTTTCTACATGGAGGATAGCTAATGTTGTTCCTTTATTTAATAATGGCAGGAGGGATAAGCCAGGTAGCCACAAATTGGTGAGCATCACATCAGTGGTAAGATAATTACTGGAGAAAACCCTAATGGGCCTTTCCCACTTAGGCAACTTTTTAGGTGACTGCAAGAGACTATGCAGTTGCCACATGGTCACCACATGTTCGCGGGTGGTTGCTGGGGAGTCTCCTTCATAGTCGTGAGGAGTTCCCACATTCTGGGAACTGTTGGCAGCTTTCATTTTAAAAAAAAGGCAATTTTCATTGTGGGGGGTGGGATTCGGGGGAGATGAGGAGCGGGGGAAGCAGGGATGGAGAGGGGTTATGGAGGGAGGGAGGGAGGGAGTGACTGAAGGCAAGGGAAAGGAGAGTGAGGGAGAGGTGAGGGAGTGGGGAAGGGAGAAGGAGAGGGGAAAGAAGAGGCCTGGCATGGGTCGAGCCCCAGGGCTTTAGCCAGGCTCGGGCTTTGGGCACTGGGGAGCAAACACAGACACAGACTGAGCCCTGAGTGCGGCTCTGGGCCCTGGGCTGGGGTTCAAGCCGGTGTGGGGTCCGGAGGTTGCTGCTCCAGGCCCGAGGGGAGGGAGCAGAGCAGGAGCTGGGGAAAGGACTAGGCCATAGCCTCGGCCTTTCCCTCCCCCTCCCGCAGCCTCGGCCTCTCCCTCCAGCTCCAGACCGCTCGGCCCGTCTCCCCCAACCTCAACTACAACTTCATCGCCGACATGGTGGAGCAAATGGGGCCGGCAGTGGTTTACATCAAGATCATGGGGAGGTGAGAAGTGAGGCTGGGGTGATTGAGGGAGAGGAGCGGGTAGGGAGGGGAGAGGGGTTATGGAGGGAGGGTGGGAGTGACTGAGGGTAGGGGAAAGGAGAGAGAGAGAGGTGAGGGATGGAGTGGGGGATGGGAGGAGGACAGTGGAAAGAAGAGGGAGGGTGAAGAGGAGGGGGAGGGAGTGCTGGGGATGAGGGGGAATGGAGGAGGATAGCGGTAGGAAGAGGGATGGTGAGGTAATGGAGGATGGGAGGGAGAAGAGGGGAGGGAGGGGGTGAGTGGAGGAAGCAGAGGACGGTTGGTGGAGGGTGGGGAGAGGGAGGATAATGGAGGAGGAGAATAGGGAGCTGAAGAGGGAGAGTGAGATGCGTTCACATTGATCTTATATATTACAAGTTTTTGCCATTTTAAACTTTAAAACGTTAGCCGCGCCTGCGCAGTTGTGGGCTATGGGTGAGTTGTGCAATATTGCGTTGGGGGAATGAGATGCAACACTTGGTCTAGTATTAGCTATTTTCTGTCATCTTCTGCTGATATTTAAAAGTCTGCCAGGTCTTTTCAGCCACATTTGGCATGTTTTAAAATGCGATACCATAATTAATTTCTCCATATTGCCCATTTTTTACAGTTGAGTTTACACACCTCAAGGGAATGTATATTTGTCAAGAATTATGATTTATTTCTTAAAGTGTTTGCTAGTGCTGTCACGTCTTTTAATCTCATTTCCCAATCTATCTCTCCAAGTCTCCTTTAATATTCTATAATTGGTTTTATTCAATTTTAGGACACCAGCTTTGGACATCTGTATCACTTTCAAACTTAATGTAAAATTCTAGCACGTTATGATCACTCTTCATAGAGAATTCCTTTCTATAAGATTACCAACTAGCACAGTTTCATTATACAATGCCTGATAAGAAACATTCTGTTCCTTGATTGGCTCTTCAACTTATTGTTCCAGGAAACTATCCTGTGCTTATTACTTGATCTCATCCTACATTCTACTTTTTGCCAGTTTGGTTAGCCTTGTTTTTATGAAGATTACATTATTGAAATTTTCTCACTAAATATTCCTCTAAGTTGCTGATGTGTATTCTGTCCAACACTATGATTACTGATGAAGAGCTCATCATCTATTCTGCCAACGTAGTTTGCAGTTCGTAGCTGTACCGATTCCAATTCTCCATCTTTTAGGCTACATATCTTTTTCAATTCTGCATTTCATACTTTAAGATCAGTTTGGAGATTATCAGGGAGTCAGAAGAAATAACTCAAGGTTGTTCTTCCATGAAGAAATGCAACACCCCCACCCACTTTCAATAATTTATGGCCCAATTGGTGAAAGAGCATTCAACATGGTATTAAGAACCATGCAATAGAACATGACAGAGGCATGGATACGAGTGTGGCCATAATAGACATGGTCAGCATTGCATAGGTGGAAGAAGAAACCATAGAGTTGTGTAGTCGAGACTGCATGGAAACAGCCCCTTTGGCCTATCAAGTCCATGCTGGCCATTAACTAAGCATTTACTCTAATCATATACTAGCCCATTTTTTATCCCACTTACCCCCTCAAACCCACCAACTCCTCCCAGACTCTGCACACACGCACACGCACACGCACACGCACACACACACACACCAGGAACAACCCACAAAGCCCATCAACCCACCATTCTGAACGTCGTCGGGACGAAAATCAGAGCATTCTAAGGAAACTTACATCGCAGAGAGATCATGTAAACTCCACACATGGATTGTATTCAAGCCACATGCAATTAGGGATGCATAATATCTGTTGTCTTTGGCTTTTACCGGCCCACCATGGTTGAGCACTGAAACAATTTTTGATGATCCTGGGTGGTCCATGGTACTAAAGAGTTGGTAATCAGATGCCCCTCCAGAGGGTAAAGTTGGTACTTCTAGATGGGTGGATAGCTGGCAGGTGCAGGATTCTACCATGCCTTGGAGAACCTACCACTTTGGAGAACAATTATCCAATAGACATTGAGGAAAACAACAGTCCAGATCTCGTGATAAATATATGTTCAAAACAGAAACCCCTTTTTAGAAAGAAGATGGATAAGAGAAAACATTTGTGGTGGTTGATGGTTCTTCAACTGCAGCCTTGTGCTCAGGGTGGGATGCCGCTGGGAAAGGAGTTTTGGGAATGATCAGAACAGACGTCAGGACGTTGCAGCAGGCATTGAGAGGGCAAGAAGATGGGGACTGGACCAGAGGCCAGTTTGCCGTTGCAGAGGATACTAAATGTGGTGATTTAGGGGAAAGGAGGGATGCCTCTCACAGTGCACCTTGATTTTAAGAAGGCTGAAAGCACAAAACTTGAGAATGAAAGGGAAGGAAATGTGATCAGATGAACATAAATTGCTATCTTGTGACATCTGGCAGTGAATCATAATTCAGAAACAATTTGCATACCTCACACCCATTCATGCATCATATTGCAATTTATTGCAAAAACCACATGGAAAGAATCCCAAAAATAAATTAATGGATTTAATCTCTCACCTAGTGATGCTTCAATTTCAGGTGTAGACAGAGAAGACAGGTAATCTCCCTGAAAAAAAGCAGAGCTAAAAACATAATTCAACCATGAAATGTGCTATCATTATCTGCAATACAACCACAGCCTGTTTGTGCCATTTTTGTCAGCCCATCTCAATAAAATAACCTTTATTTAAGCAACACAGGCTGTGGTATTTCAGGTTGAACAGTCCATTCAACCCAAGCCCAAAAAGGTATATACTTTTATGACAGCATCTCCCACCATTAGCAAACCTGTCTGTAAAGGGCCCGTCCCACTTGGCGATTTTTTCGGTGACTGCTGGTGTCATATCAGTGTCGCAAAAAGATTTTGAACATTGCAAAATCCAGCAGTGAGAAAAAAAATATTGCAACACTTGAAACACAGCAGTCATACGCCATTACGCCGCATCACTGCCGCATCACGCCGTGTTACGGCGCAGATTTTATGGTGACCTGATACGTCAGTCAATGATGCCGGCAGTTGCCGAAAAAATCGCCAAGTGGGACTGGCCCTTAGCATTCTCCTTATAAAACATATACTTGAATGACACCCCAGAAGAATATAGAGGCGATTGAATGACAATAACATCTTGCATTAACACTGACAGAGTAGAAATGGCCCAAGGCATTTCACAGCAGTGTCATCGGAAATTGACAATGAGCTTTGAATTGAGGTACCAGAAGCTTTGGCAAAGAGCTGAACCTTAAGGAGAGGAAGCAGAGGAACCTAGATGAGGAAGTATGGGGAGGAGCACCAGTGATCAAGTTCAGGCATCTTCGGCAACACTGGGGTGAAGGATACTGAATGCGTTGAGGGATAGTTGTAAAAGTGCTGGTAGCCTGGGATGGTTTTAGAACTGGCAAGCTGACAGGAAAGAATCAGCTCTGGTGGAATTAATACAGTACAGGTTAAACACTGATTTTACTTCGGAGTCACGTGAGTGACTTTGAAGACCCCGTCAGCACGCATGCGCCGCAACATATCGTCACTTGCATTTGCTGACGGCAAGCTGGGGGGGGGGGGGGGGGGGGGGAGTGCTCTTCCCCAACAGCTCCTTCAAAAATACGCTGAAGGTAAGTAAATTAACCTTGAGCTGGTTTTCTGTTCGTAGTATTTTTTTTTACAGAATTGATGGACGGAAAAGGGAAAGGTAAACTTTCCAAAGGCCGCGGACTGCAGCCAACATCCTCGGAGCTGCCCGCAACACCGGCAGCACCCGTATCACGGCCGGGGAAAATGGTGCGGAAGTTGGGGAACCCTACCGAGTTTGTAGGGCCCGACTCTCCTCCACTACAACTGGGACGGACCTCCACACAGGAGCAGGGTATGGAAGACCCTGACTTCATACCACCATCACCCAAAGTCAGAGCTGGTGGTAAGCAGGTACAGTCTAATGTGCCTCGCACACCGGCGAGCGCTACTTCCCCTCGTTTACAGGTCCCCAGAGGGCAGACCCGGGGAAGAGCTGCGCCGAAGTCGAGCCCCGCAGCTGTGGCAGGCATCGACAAGCCGCTAGGAAAATCTGCTAGATTGCAGGCCGGCAGCAGAACTGCTGGAGAGTCGGGAAGCCCTGCAGGAGCAGGAGGTACCGGCATACCACCGGAACAGGCTGCAGGAGCGCAGATTTCGGTCGGGCAGCCCCGCTAAGGCGGGAAACACCGACCATGCACCGTCACGGATCCATGTGGTCAGGGGTGGCGGTAAGCCTGCACGGACATCGGGTAGTCCGGCTATGGGAGCCGGCACCGACTCATCCCCGCTGCCTTCCCATCAGGCAGGGGGACCGCTTTTGGCGATGGCAGACTAGCGGCATGTCCATGCGGGAGTCGTACGGCCCCGCAGGAGCGGCTGCCAACGACTACCTGCCAGCGAACTCCTGTCATCACCTCGATGAGGTGCGGTTCGCTGGTAGATCCCCAGTGTTTCTGGAGAACCTTGGGAAGTCGACTTGTGGTCCGCGTCCAGCGGCGGTGGTCGCATGGCTAGGATGGAGCTAATGGTGGAGCAACTATATCAACGAGATCTGGATCGGCAAGAGCGTGAGTATCAGCGGTCTAGGAGCCAGGTCATGCAGCCACCTAGTATCTCACCTTCATCTGTTGGCAGTGCTAGGAGTCAGCAGATGGCCGATTTTGAAGAAGAGGCGGCAGCAGATGAACCCACTGCTCTAGATCCAGAAGAAGAAATGCTGGAGGCAGTTTTGAAATTTGCAAAACCTGTACGTTCAGGGGAACCGCTGCATCCTAAACTGGCAGCAAGCATCAATTTCCTAACAACACACCTGCTCCAAGACCAGGTACTTTCAGAGACCATGGAGAAGTACAAGGCTCCTGCAAATTGTGTGACCCTGAACGTCCCAACGGTCAACTCAGCCATCTGGGGGAACATCAGCTCCAGTGCGAGGGCACAGGAGGTTAAGATTCAGAAAATTCTAAAGCTGTTGATGTCGGGCATCACGGCGTTTGCCAGGACCCTCGATGGGGCAGATGTATCCGCAGAGCAGCAGGATTGTCTAGCCCTCCTGTGTAATACACAGTTCGAAATAAACAGTTTTCGTAAGAGCTCCATTGACAAATATAAGGCCCAACCTTAACCCTAAATTCGCTGGGTTGTGTCATACCTCCACCACACCACCACCAAGCCAGCTGTTTGGGGAGGGCCTGCCCAAGCAGGTCAAAGAACTTGATGAGGAAGCAAAAACCGTGGGGCTGATGAAACCACCATCATCGTCAAGACCACAGCCTTATCCTCCCTCAAGGATAGACCATCAAGAACATATTCGCCACCAGATCCCCAACAGCAGAAGCCTTTTTTAGGGCAGGGCCAGCAGAGGCCCGCATGGAAAATGCGGCAACAGCCCTACCCAGCAACACAACGGCCTCCAAAGTCACAACACACCAGGCCCCGCAGTTAACCATGGAGGTAAGGGGGTTTAGTTCTTTCAAGAAAGTAGCAGTTGTAACTTCACAAGAAGGAGGATGGTTGCGGGAATTTTGGGGTGCATGGGGTGCGGTAACCTCAGATCCCTTTATTCTACAAAGTATTTAGGGTTACGTAATAGAGTTTATTAATCGAAACTTCCCCCTATGCAGCATGTACCTCATCGCAAGTTTGCGCTCTCTCAAAAAGAGATAGAGGAAGGACATGTAGAAATTTTAAGGCTGGAAGCCAAAGGGGTGATAGAGAAAATGACACATGAACCTTTAGAGTTTGTGTCCAGCATCTTTACAAAAACTAAAAAAGATGGTGGATGTCAGATTATCATAGACCTAACCCATCTGAATACTTATGTACAATATACCCATTTCAAAATGGAGACGTTTGAAACGGCTAAACAGTTGATTACTCAAGGGTACTTTATGGCCTACATTGATTTAAAAGATGCATACTATACAGTCCCTATTGTAGAGCATCACAGGTAATTCCTAAAATTTGTCTGGAAGGGTCAGTTATGGCAGTATAAAGCCTTACCCAATGGAATTACAACAGCCCCAAGGCTATTTACAAAAATTATCAAACCTATTTTGGCGTCTCTCAGACAACAAAATTATATTGTCATGGCATACTTGGTAGACATATAAATAGTGGGGAAAACCCTTGAATTGGCTGAGCTGGCAGTTACAGCTACCATATTATTATTCGAGAAATTAGGGTTTGTCATCCATCCAGACAAATCCAAGTTCATCCCATCTCAAGTGATGGACTTCCTGGGATTCACGATTAACACCAACCAAATGATTGTCACTATCCCAGCCGGCAAAGCATTAGCCATTAAAGAGGCATGCAACAGCGGTGCCGACCATCAGACATGCTGCTAAGGTGATTGGGGAACTCGTAGCTACATTTCCAGCTGCGCAATTCGGACCATTACATTATCAAAATTAGCAAAGAGCAAAAATTTCAGCATTAAAATCAAATGCTGGACATTTTTACAGACCTATGAAGCTGCCAATCAAGGCTAAAATTGAGCTACGATGGTGGGCTCACAACATTAGTGAGTGTTACAAGCCCATCATTATCTGCAACCCATCAGTCGTGTTACCAACCGACGCAAGCGCCCAAGGTTGGGGAGCAACTGACACCACGTCCAGTTGTGGTGGCAGATGGGATTCTCATGAGTCCACTCTTCTTCAGTCACAAGGAATAAACTATTTGGAGATGCTAGGAGCTTTTCATGGGCTGCGGGCATATTGCACAAATTTACATCATACGCATGTCCGCCTTCAAATAGATAATACCACGCTGGTAGCTTACATAAATCATATGGGTGGTATCAGGTCAGTATCAATGATAACATCGAGTGGATGTTGAATCCCCAAATATTTGCTGAAATGATAGCTAAATTTGGTACACCAGATATTGACCTTTTTGCGTCTAGGTTGAACCCATCAGATACCAACATATGTGTCTTGGGAACCAGATCCTGGGGCAGTAGCAATGGATGCATTTTCTCTCCATTGGGGGAAATGGTTCTGCTACGCATTTCCCCCATTCTGCCTCATCAGTCGGGTATTGCAGAAAATTGAACTGGGTTCTGCTTCAGGCATACTGATCATACATGACTAGCCTACACAACCATGGTACCTGGTGGTCCTCCATATGTTAAAAATTCCGTGGGTACAAATTCCCAAAAACCCCAATTTGATCACAAACCCCATTACTGGGGAAATTCACCCGTGCCATGGTCACTTAAACCTGTTGGCTTGCAGGTTCTAAGGAAGCCACTTTTGGAGGCTGGCATATCACCCAGGGCCATGGACCTCATCACAGCATCGTGCAGGGCATCTACAAGAAAGCAGTACCTCACCCAGATCAGGAAGTGGGAGGCCTACTGCACACAAACCAATATGACCTACAACTCTGCCACGGTCCTGGAATTCCTCGCAGGCCTTCATTACGATGAGGGACCCAGATACAACATCACCTGTGATGTAGGGGTAGTGTTGACCCTACTGAGAAGCTGGTCCCCATAACAGGGTTACCGCTCGATAAACTTACCCTTAAAATGGTGATGTTGATGGCACTGACCTCAGCTCAGTGGGTACAGACCTTACAAAAACTTCAACTCGACAGGATGGTCTCGACCCCTGAGAAGGTAACCTTCTTCACAGAAGAGTTACTTAAGCAGCATAGACTGGGATCTACAGGGCTGCAGCTGGAATTTCGGGCATACCCCACTGATGCCACCCTCTGCAAAGCCACCCATCTCCGATATTACATCAAGACCACACGTACTATTCGGAAGATGGAACAGGGACTCCACATCAGCCATAAGAAACCACATCACCGGGTGACTGTGCAGACTATTGCCAGGTGGCTCAGGGTGGTGTTGGGTGCAGCAGGTATAGACACTAACATTTTTAAATCTCATTCTACCAGGGCTGCATCCACATCAGTGGCGAGTATTTAATGATAACATCGAGTGGATGTTGAATCCCCAAATATTTGCTGAAATTATAGCTAAATTAGGGCCATGGAGGTGCCCATGGATCATGTCCTCGCTACCGCGGGCTGGGCCAGTGAGACCACCTTCCACGCTTCTACAATAAGCCGGTGGCCGCCCCCGCAATGTTTGCGGAAGCAATGCTGAGAGCCGCTCCGTAGTATAATTTGTCCCCGTGTTAGGGTTTTTTGTTATTATTTGCATTAATAAATACTCATTCATTTTTCAGCCTGTTCAAGTCTGGAATGTATTAACAAACTTCCTCCATCAGTATTGCGGCAGTGTGACAGAGCTTTGAAATCTTCACGAAGTCACTCACGTGACTCCGAAGTAAAATAGTAAGATTAAACAAGAACTTACCAGTTTGAAGTTTGATCTTTATTTAATGAGGAGTTGCGATGAGGGATTTTGTGCCCTCCGCTCCCAGCCTTCAATCATAAGGTCACTTGGCATATTCGAGTTCTTTAATCTTACTATCTTCAGTCATTGTTATTATCTGTGATTCCACACTGCTACTTTGAAGAATGTCGCGCATGCGTGCTGGCGGGGTCTTCATGAAATCCCTCATCGTAACTCCTCATAAAATAAAGATCAAACTTCAAACTGGTAAGTTCTTGTTTAATCTTACTATTTTTTGGCACCCTTGGATTTGCAACCAGAATTATTTAATTTAAAATCTGAGGCACTTTTGGACTTTATAAATCTGCAAAGGCGGGGTTGGGTTTGAGGGGTGAGGTTTTCTGTCATCATTACATTATGAATTTCTGCCCCTTGAGAAGGTCGATATGACACCCCTTCACAGCTGGATGCAGACAGAGGTTCGGGAGAGTTGCACAGGGTATGCTTTGTTCAAGCGGAAATGTTGGTTTCTTTGTTTCTTAAATTAAGGTTAATTTACTGAGGAGGATCATGAAAAATGCCACAAACAGACTGTGCTGGTTGCAGACAACAATAATAATTCTATGTGTACAAGGTGAGTGTTATCGTAATCTGAAGTATTGCCCATCACTCCACAATGGCAGTAAATTGTGTATCATCATGTTTCTCTTCTTCCCTTCTTCTTTTCTCCTTCTTTTTGTCCTCCTCTCACCTCTTTACCTAGTTTTGATGAAAGGTATGAGCTGTAACGTTAACTCTGTTCTCCATCCACTGTCTGACCTGCTGAGTGTTTCCAGCTTTTTCTGTGGCTCTCTGTACATGTGTTCACAATGAGAAGTTGATGCATTCCACAGTGCTGAACGCTTCCTCCTCTCCTCTTCCCTTCCCTCCCCTCCTCTCCTCTCCTCTTCGCTTCCCAGGCTTGCTTGAACATCACTCTGCATTGATGCATTCCACAGTGCTGAACGTTTGCTCCTCTCCTCTCCTCTCCTCTCCTCTCCTCTCCTCTCCTCTCCTCTCCTCTCCTCTCCTCTCCTCTCCTCTCCTCTCCTCTCCCCTCCCCTCCCCTCCCCTGGCTTGTTTGAACATCACTCTGCTTCCTATTTGTATTCAATGCCACAGTCCGTCTAATTTCATGTTCATCAGCAATCAAACAATTATCCAAACAATTTCAGACAACACTAACCCTTCCTTCCACATCGTTGGTTTGATGTCTTGATTCATATCAGCTGCCTCGGGAATGGATTTCAGAAAATCAGCCCAGCATAATCAATTGATTTCCCCCAAATCAGTCCTGATTGCTAACCCTGGAACATAGAATTAGAGATTGTGTGGATTTGTGGCTCAGCTGGGAGAACTGGTGCCTCATAGCACCAGAGATCCAGGTTCAGTCCTGACCTCGGACACAGGCTGTTTGGAGTTTGCACACACTCCATGTGAACATGTGGGTTTCCACCCATATCCCACAGATGCACAGGTTGGTAGATTGATTGGCTGCTGTGCTGGTAAATGGGATTAGTGTAGATAGGTATTTAATTCTCAGCATGGATATAGTTGACCAAAGGGCCTATTTCTGTGCCTAATGACTATAACTATGTAAATTGTCCTTTCTGTGTAGCAAATGGTAGGATCTGAGGGGAGTTGATGGGAAAGAGGGGAGAATAAGGTATGGTCAGTGCAAATGGGTGGTCTTGATGAGCTGAAGGTCCTGTTTGCAGTGCCTGCAGTCTGCCCTTTCACCCTTTTTTATTGTTATTTTTAGTCCTGTCAAAAAACAAATGTTAGTTGGAGGTCTTTTATGTGGTGGGTGGGGAGGGGAAGGGGGAAACTTTATTTCCTAGTCCCTACCTGGTCGGAGAGGTAGCTTCCCTCCGAGCTGCTTCTTTGCCCCTTCCCCGCGGCCTACCATCGAAACTGGAGCGGCGTTTCCTGTCGGGACAGCCGGGACTACAGCTTCGGCGGCGGCACAGCACTGGGATACCAACACGGAGCGGGCGATGCCTTACCGGGTCACCGTGTGGTAAGCTCCGGAGTGCTGTGGCCGCCGACTCCAACATCCAAGTAGCTGTGGCTTAGGGTATCCAGCTGCGGGCGGCACTGGATTTAAAACACCGCGGAGCCTGTGAGCCGACTTTGCCAGAGTCGGAGCTCCAACCAACGTGGCCTGAGGACTTCGGGTGCCGCGGTCTCCGGGGAGGAAGCGACTGCTCCAGACATTTTCCATCCGCTGAGGAGTGTTCCCCCGACACCGGAGTTCCAGCTTTCTGGCAAAGAGGGCCTGAAAACATCAGACTGGCTGCGGACGCCACAAATAGTCCCCGACCTCGGGTGTTTCACAGAGGAAGAGAACTTAACTTTCTGATGCCTTTCCCCACAGGGGAAAATTTTGATTCTGTTGTGGGGGGACGCTCATGTTGAATTCTATAATGTGTTATGTCATTTTTCTTATTTTTAATTTTTCTATGGATGTACAGAAACTTTAATATTTATTTTATTATTTAGTTATCTGGTCAATATCATACTGCTGTTGGTATGATGTTCTTGTGGATAATTTACTGCCCCATTTCCTACAATAGATCAGGGACATCATTCCAGACTTTCATTAACTTGAAAGTGTCCTGATGAGGTGTTAATTAGAAAATAACAGAGAGTGCAGGAAATATTCAGCAGGGCAGGTAGCATCTGTGGACTGAGCAACAGAATTAAAATGTAAGATTGACACAAAATGCTGGAGTAACTCAGGCAACATCTCTGAATAAAAGGAATGGGTGATGTTTTGGGTCATTTCCACCACTCCTTGGGAGACTCATGTCCCTCGAAGAAAATGTTTTGCCTCAGCTCCACCTTAAACCGATGATCCTTTTATTTGTAAATATTGATTGTTAGTTCTGGATTCTCCCACATCCTATTCACATCCACCTTGTCAAAACCATCATTATCTTAGATGTCATAATCAAGTCTCCTCTTGATAATCATGGTGCCAAAGAAAATCCCGTTGCCAAAGAAAACCAAGATCTTATACCTTAATGACTACTATACAGTGGCCTCAACATCCACCATCATGAAGTGCTTCGAGACACTAGTTATGGAACACATTAAATCCAGCCCAGCAAGCAACCTTGACCCACTGCAGTCCGTCTACTGCCGCCACAGCTCCATTGCTGATGCCATCTCCATGGCCCTATACTCATCCCTGGAACACCAGGATAAGGAGGACATCTATGTCAAACTTACTCATAGACTCCAGCTCTGCTTTCATTACCATTATCCCATCCAAGCTCTTCCCTACTTGCAACCAGCACCCCCCTCTGTAACTGGATCCTCGACCTCCTAACCAACAGACCAGAGTCAGTGAGGAGCGGTGACGTATCATCCTCTACAATAATTCTCAACACTGGTGTCCCGCAAGGATGCGTTCTCAGCCCTCTACTATACTCCTTATACACTCACGACTGTGCAACCAAATACCAATCCAACTCAATTCACAAACTTGCAGACGACACCACCGTCGAGGGCCAGATATCAAATAATGAGTACAGGAAAAGATTGAGAACCTCAGAACCTTGTGCCAAGGCAAGATTTCTCCCAATGTCAGCTATACAAAGGGTACTGTAATCAACTTCAGGAAGCGAAGAGGTACACACACGAGGTATACATTAATAGCACCAAAGTACAGATGATTGAAAGCTTCAAGTTCTTAGGAATATACAGTATATCACCAGCAAATTGTCATGGATCAACCACATTAAAGCTCTAAATTTAACACGTGATCAGAGGAAGAATGTGTAAGTTCCACATGGACGGCTGCAGAGATCAGGATGGAATTGGAGCTGTGAGGCATCACAAGTTCACAAGTTCATTCATTATAGGAGTAGAATTAGGCATTTCAGCCCATCGAGTCTACACCATCCAATCATGGTTGATCTCTGCCTCCAAATCCCATTTTCTTGCCTTCTCCCTACAACCCTAAACACTTGTTCTAATCAAGAATCAATCTCTGCCTTAAAAATATCCACCAACTTGGCCTCCACAGCCCTCTGTGGCAATGTTACACAGATTAATTATCCTCTGATGAAAGAAGTTCCTCCTCACATCCTTTCTAAAAGAGCACTCTTTCATTCTGAGGCTATGACCTCTGGTCCCAGATGCTCCCACCAGTGGAAACATCCTTTCCACATCCACTCTATCTATGCCTTTCATTGTTCTGTAAGTTTCAATGAGGAACTTACCTCATCAGTTCCGCGTGCTGTGCCGCACTAGCTGTACTGCCCAGAGCTTGATCAATGCTCTGAGACTTAACAAGGGACATGCTTTGCCACATTAACAGCAATATACTGTCTGTTGGTGTGATCAGAATGCCAACATGCCAATGTCAGCTGTACTGTCAGCTAACTCACCTTCCTGGCTCCTTCCAATCCATCCGAAACCAGAGAAAATGTGGCCAAACAGAATCCTTTCAAAGCCAGAACGCAATGCTGCCCTTGAACATTGATCTATAGTTTAAAAAATGAATTGGATCTAATTAGATTGTATATAACTATAATTGGGGGGCATGTCTACTTGCTGAATAATTAGTAAAAAGCAATTATTGGTTGCAATTTATAAGTTACACTGTAATTCATACCTGACCGAAAGTGGATGGGATGGAAAGAGTCTAGTTGTAGCTATATTGTCAATGAACTGGAATTGAAATTAGGTGGTGATTTGTCTTGGTCAGGAGTGTAAAACTGAAATGCTGAAGATTTGCACATGAACTCTGGCCCACTGATTGCGCTTGATATTATTTGTTGCGTCGTTTGGCTGTTATATAGCTATTGTTTCAGACCTACGCTGTCAAACTTGCATTGGGCCGGAGGGACTGTGCCCATTTAGTGATGAGATGGATTGATACGTGCCCCTGCCAATTAATTTCTCCTTGGGCTCATTGCCACTGACATGGCAGACTTAACGCAGGGGGAGAGAAAATATAAATACCATGTGCTGGGGAGGCCACTACGGCCTGCTGCCTGCAGTGAGACTGTAAATGTAATGAACAGAGTGATTCTTCCCCATGGTTCCTGTCAGTGAGAATCACAGTCAATCGAAGCAATCAAGTAATGCATCATAAAGATTAGGAAGTGGAGAAAGACTGTGAAAGTATCCACAACCTGATTCCTTAAACAACTTACACTTATAGGTTGCTTTGTAACATTGTATAACAGCAAGCACAGTCAAAAGTTTTAAGCTAAGTTGAGCCTTGTCTCCAGCTAGAATAGAATAAAGGATTTCATTGGCAAAAGCGCTCTGTGATTGGCCTGTAGCCTGGGCAGGTGGGAATGGGTAAATCCATGAATTACACAGATCTTTGTTGGTGAGGCTTAATGTATATAGAACATGACTGAGGCATTCCGCTCCTTACACCTTCGCTGCTATTCGAGGGCTGACCTTTAAACTCAGTATCCCTTTCCTGTACCAACTCCATGAAGCTTGCTTCTATTCACATCTAACATCTATCAATCTATGTGGTTTAGTTTAGTTTAATCACAGCGAGGAAACCGGCCCTTCATCCCACCGAGTCCAGCGATCACCCCGTACACTAGCACGATCTTACAAACTGGGGCCAATTTCCAATTTTACAGAAGCCAATTAACCTACAAAACTGCACGTCTTTGGGGTGTGGAAGGAAACGGGAGCACCCGGAAAAAACCACTTGGTCACAAGGGGAACATGCAAACTCCGTACAGTGGCTGACGCAAACTCATTGACTGAACCTCCACAGATCTTTTGAATGACTTCCCATTTTCACACCCCTCCTCATTCCAGCCTTGAATGTCTGAACCCCCATTGTGAGGTTTTGACATTCTCGACTTTTGCCAGATCTGACTTCGTCTGGTGATCAAGGAATCTTTGAAGGAGATTTCCTTGCATTAGCAGCCTATTCCATAAACGCATCACCCTCTGCTTGAAAAGCTACTCCTCAGATTCCCTTTAAGTATTTCCCATCACATCGTAATCGTTTTCCTGCTAGTTTTGGACTCCCCTATCCTAGACAATTGGTTGTAATCATTCACAATGCTGGTGCCCCTCATGGCTTTATACAGCTTGATGCAGTCAGCCCTCAGCCTCCTGCCCTCCAATAGAAATAGCCCCAGCCTATCCAGTCACCCTTTATAACTCAACCCTTCAGTCCCAGAAACATCCTTATAAACCTTTTCTTCATCCTCACTAGCTTAATTACATCCGTTCTGTAGCATGGCGACTAATGCGGCACAGTGGCGCAGTGGTAGAGTTGCTGTCTTACAGCGCCAGAGACCCAGGTTCAATCCTGACTATGGGTGCTGTCTGTACAGAGTTTGTACGTTTTCCCTGTGACAGCGTGGATTTTCTCCAGGTGTTCCAGTTTCCCCCACACTCCAAAGGCACAGGATTGTAGCTTAATTGGCTTCAGTAAAATTGTAAATTGTCCCTAGTTTGTAGGATAGTGCTCGTGTATGGGGATCGCTGGTCAGTGCAGACTCGGTGGGCCAAAGGTCCTATTTCTACGTTGTATCTCTAACCTAAACTAAACTGAAGAGATACTCCAAGTGCAGTCTTACCAATCTCTTGTACAGCTGGAACATGATGTCTCAATTTTTGTATATAATGCCCCAAAGCTGAAAGCACAGAGATGTGGCCACATAAGCATCCTTCATGAAAATGATTGGGCTTGTGTAAAGGGGTTCATCCATTGGTGTTAGGGACACTCAGAGATGGAGTGAATGATGAATCATAATTTTACTTCAGAGTCACGTGAGTGACTACGTGAAGACCCCGCCAGCACGCATGCACGACATATCGTCGTTCGCATGCGGAAGCGACAGTCGGGAGGAGCGGGGCTCCTCCAGCGTAACTTACGAACGGTAAGACTCACCGGAGTGGTGAGCGCGGCGAGAGTAGCGGCAAGAGCTGCTGCTATAGAGAGCAGCCAGCAGCGTGCCGTTTTTCTCCGAGCTGCAGGTGCTACCTGCAGCTCCCGAATTCCGCCCGGGAGGGCTGCTGGTTCGCCACGGACAGGCGGTAAATCCACCCGTTTTTTCTCCGAGCTGCAGGTGCTACCTGCAGCTCCCGAATTCCGCCCGAGAGGGCTGCTGGTTCGCTACGGACAGGCGGTAAATCCACCCGTTTTTTCACCGAGCTGCAGGTGCGACCTGCAGCTCCCGACTTCCGCCCGGGAGGGCTGCTGGTTCGCCACGGACAGGCGGTAAATCCACCCGTTTTTTCACCGAGCTGCAGGTGCGACCTGCAGCTCCCGACTTCCGCCCGGGAGGGCTGCTGGTTCGCCACGGACAGGCGGTAAATCCACCCGGAAGCCGGACGGGACTGCCGACTCAGCTGGGTCCAGTCCCGAGGACACCCCGTTCGCTGTTAGCGACGGAGGTCGTCTTACCCGCATGGAGCGGATGGTGGAGCAATTGCTCCAGCGTGACCTGCTTTTGCAGGGGCAGGGTCACGGTGGGCCTCTTCGCAGGCCCACGACAGGATCCTATTATGGACTGCCTAAATGTCTCACCCTCTTCGCAGGGGAGCATTGGGGGTCAGAACTGGGCTGACCCTGAAGAGGGGGAGTTGGCTGAACAAACCAACAGTGTCAGGGGTGCAGTGAAGAGTTTCTGGATATGGCAAGTAACATGCAGTTCCTTCTAAAAAAGGTTACCTATCCACCCTAAGCTGGCAGCTAGTTCAATTATATGACTACAAACCAGCTTCAGGAGCAAGCCATCAATGCTACAGCTGATAAGTATCTTGCTCCTGATAATTGTAACTCGCTGATTGTTCCCGCGGTGAATACCCTATTTGGGGGATCATGAACCCTACGATTAGAGGGCAGGAGTCAAACTTCAGAGGATCCTGAAGCTTTTGACCGCCGGAATTTCGGCAGTACCAGTACTGCGGTGGGCATAGAACTACCGGGAGAAACAGGATGCTCTGGCCTTACTGTGTAACACAGTTTGAGATAATAACTACAGGAAGAGCAACTCAACCCCAAATTGCGGGGTTATGCAAACCAGGTACGCTCAACCACCAAATCTGCTGTGCGGAGCTCCCCAAATAGGGGAAAGACCTGTACAAAGAGCTACCAACAGCAACAGCACCCCTACACACCCACCGGACAGAGATATCACTACAGATCGTCCGGTGGTGAAAGCTCGAAGGCCGGCCCACCTGCACAACAGCCTTTTTTAGGCCATGGCCCAGCCCGGCTTTCTTGGAAAATGCGCCACCCCTACAACGCAGCAACTCAACAGAAGAAATAACGGTGGTATTGGACCGCAACACCGGCAATACCTTGGAGGTAGGTGGGTCTGCCTCCCCCAGGAACATCATATGTCTAAAATTCATCTTGTGGGGGAGGCCGGTTGCACTTGTTTTATAAAGTATGGCGCACTTTTACCTCTGATCCTTACATACTCGGAAGTATTCAGGGCTATAAAATTGAATTCATTTACGAACTCCCTACCCCGGTCCAGCATTCGCCTAGCCGAAAGTTTATACTTTCACAAAGAAAGAACGGCGGGCCATGCTGAACTATTAAGACTAATTAGCAAAGGGGTAATTGAGAGAATCACAGGAGTTCGTATCTAATATATTTACCAAAAATAAAAAGATGGCGGATGCCGCATAATCATAGACCTGACCGAACTGAATACTTCTGTTCAGTATGTTCATTTCAAAATGGACACTTTCGACACAGCAGATAGCTAATAGCTATGGGTACTACATGGCATGCATTGACCTCAAAGATGCATACTATTCAGTACCAATACACAAGGATCATAGGAAATACCTTAAATTTATCTGGATGGGACAATTATGGCAATATATAGCCTTACTCAATGGGTTATCATCAGCACCCAGGCTGTTCACCAAATTATTGGAACCAGCTTTGGCCTATTTAAGGAAACAAAATCATACTGTTATGGCCTATCTTGATGATATCCTCATTGTCGGGGAGAATTTGGAAACGGCTACATTGACAGTTCTAGCCAAAAAACATCTCTTTCAAAAGCTGGGGTTCATCATACATCCAGATAAATCAAAGTTGGAACCCTCTACTACCATGGATTACTTGGGGTTCACCATTGACTCGGTGCAAATGTCTACCACCTTACCACCGAACAAGGTGGTGGACTTGATAGAAGCTTGCAGAAGCCTTACTGGCATCAGGGATCCATCCATACGGTAGGTGGCCATGGTAATTGGGAAGATAGTGGCTGCTTTTCCCGCAGCGCAATTCGGACCACTACATTATCAAAACCTACAAAGAGCTAAAATTATAGCTCTCAAAAATCATACCATTTCGACAGGCCTATGAAGTTATTAGAAAAGGCAAGAGTTGAATTAAATTGGTGGATGGGAAATGCTCAATTCTGTTCCAAATCCATCACTATCATAAATCCCTCGGTTACATTACAGACTGATGCCAGTGTTAAAGGTGGGGAGCAGCTAATACCACCACTGTTTGTGGTGGCAGATGGAATGCACAAGATTTAACCCTGTTGGGAGCACTAGGGTTTAATTATCTAGAAATACTGGAAGCATTCATGGACCCCGGGGCCTACTGCTTAGATATGCACCCAGTTGCATGTATGGTTACAAATTATAATACCACAGTGGTGGCCTATATTAATCTTTTGTGTGGAATAAAATCGATATCATGTGATGAATTGCCTTTTTACAACTGGCACTGGTGTCTGGATAGAGAGATTTGGATCTCAGCCACTTACCTTTCAGGTAAACTAAATACGGTGGCGAACACCAGGTCACGCAATTCAACGACAACATTGAATGGATGTTGGATCGGGACCGGGGCCAGCAGCGATGGATGTTTCTCGCTGCATTGGGGGGATTGTTTGCTATGCATTTCCCCCCTTCTGCCTCATCAGTCGGGTCTTACAAAAATTTAATAGACTCCGCAACGGGTATTTCGGGTTTCCCGATCTGGCCTACCCAACCATGGTCCCCAGCAGTACAAAGATGGCCGCAGAACACTGCTTTCGGATCCTCAAACGGCCGGGCCTGTAGGCACACCCTGTGACGGGTAAGTCATCCGTGCCATGATCGCATTAACCTATTGATGCTGTTTCTGAACAGGCCATTTCTGGACTTCGGATACTCCGACAGGACGATCAATGTCATCACTTCGTCGTGCAGGGAATCCACCAGGGACAGCACTGACATATGTCAGCAGATGGGAGTGTTTTCTTCTTCAGAACAAACACTTCATATGACTCGGCCACCATCACTGGATTGCAGGAGTTCTGGCCACCCTTCATTCCATGAAGGTTTGAGCTACAGTGCCATTAAAATTGCAGGAGTGCCCTACCTACCAACCTGGGCCGAGGGGGTGATCACCAGCGTATAGGATCACACCCTCTGGTATCAATCTGATGAGGGGTATTAATTCTTTTTCCCCTAGGCCAGATACACCCATACATGGGACTTAGGCATAGAATTTACTATGCTTCGAGGATGGACACCAATATCGGGGCTCTCTCTGGATAACTACATATAATATGGTTATGTTTATGGCACTTGTAACAGCACAACGGGTCCAGTCTTATAAAGCTAAGGCTGCATCCACGTCAGCGGCTAGGATCATGGGAGTTCCTATGGACCACATCCTTGCTACAGCGGGTTGGAGCAGTGAACGGACTTTTCAGCACTTCTTTTATAAACCCGTGGCCGCTCCTGAGACGTTTGCAGGGGAATATGTTAAGTTTCTGTTACATGATTTACCCAATGTGGGGCATATCATTTTAGGTATGATTAAATACCTTCTTTGTTTTTCAGCCAGTGTTATGTCTGAATTACGTTCATCCTCTTATCCCAGCATAGCGGTGTGTGAGCATGGAGCTTCCAGGGCATGAAATCACAGAGCTTTGAAATCTTCACGTAGTCACTCACGTGACTCCGAAGTAAAATAGTAAGATTAAACGAGAACTTACCAGTTTGAAGTTTGATCTTTATTTTATGAGGAGTTACGATGAGGGATTACGTGCCCTCCGCTCCCAACCCTCTACTATAAAGATCACCTGGTATGAAAGTTGTCTCTTATCTTACTATATTAGTCATTGTGACTGTCTGTGATTTCACACCACTGCTTTGAAGAATGTCGCGCATGCGTGCTGGCGGGGTCTTCACGTAATCCCTCATCGTAACTCCTCATAAAATAAAGATCAAACTTCAAACTGGTAAGTTCTCGTTTAATCTTACTATTCTTTCACTCAGTGGCACAGCGTTTACCCAAAGATCCCTGCACCATCACTGATGAAATTCTACCTTACAAGTAAACAATTTATATGTGTGACAGACACTCTTGAGAAAGACACACTGCAAAAAAATGTATTACACTCTTATTCGTTTCCTGGCCCAAGTGATGCTTAATTTCTCTGTTGCAAGAATTTCTAATTTTGCATGTTTTTATTGGCAAGTCAGGATAGGTAGATGCAACTTTAGGGGTGCTTCTATTTCCTTATTAGCTAAGGTTAAACACTGCGTGTTTATATCTCCATTAGACTGGGTCCTTGAGATCAGCATTCTGGACTCTGCTGTCTGCCTGTGATTATGATTGGTGGGCCTCTCCACTCAGGCTGACCTTGCCTTCCCAGCGGGTGTTTAATGAGATGCAGGCTTCTGTTTGTGATTGCAAGAGCTTTGCTTCTGACTCCGTCCAGAAGTTAAATAAATAGAACAAATTAACCACCAGATGCATTTGTGAGGACGTTCTCATGGACTTAATTGAAAATTAATGCCAAACTGATACCTGTGACGTATGGTTCAACATAATGGACTCTAGCCTTGTACACGCAGAGAGCTAAGAAGTTAATTTAGATCAATATTACCATGATGAAATTCATCAGTTAACGGATCATGTAGTTAGTCTCCTGGTAGCTGCCCACCATTTACACAGAAGTCAATGAGATTTTAATTAGCCATCATTTGACAATTATATATACATACATGGCATTGATATGTAATTCAATTTTTGTGCCTTTTGCTTCATTCATGAGCTGCGGTAAGGCCAGCATTTATTACCCACACTTAGATTGACCTCAAGAAAGTGTTGTTGAAATGCCTTCTTGAGCAGCTGCAGTCTTGGCAGGGGAGATGGTCCCACAGTGCTGATGGTGTGGGACTAGTCCCAGGATTTAGACCAGTGAAGATAAAAGACGGCTGATATAGTTACAAGAAAAGATCAGGTCAGGTCAAGTCGAGTTCATTGTGATATGCACAAGTATGGTGAGATACAGGTACGATGAAAACAGTGCTTGCAGTAGCATCACAAGCACATGGCCGTTGTGGCAACTTGGGGAGAAAGACGAGAAGACACCACGTGCTGGAGTAACTCAGCAGGTCAGGCAGCATCTCTGGAGAAGGTGGCATGGCCACGGTCTGAAGAAAGGTCCCGACCCAAAATGTCTCCCAACCCATGTTCTCCAGAGATGCTGCTGGACCCGCTGAATTTTCCATCACTTTGTGTCTTTTTTTGTACTTGGTAATCTACAGCTGTTCCTATTTTACAAAGACAGCAGAAAAGAAAGCTGGAGGAGAGGAGGAACAGGCCAAAGCATGGAATGTAGTAGGTTGATACAGGTGAGGAGGGTTTTTTGATAGTTAGATGGTTTTACAAAGGCTAGTGATGAAAAGGCAGAAGAAGTGAGACAAAAGGATTAAAGAGTTGCGAACTGGGAAGCTGGAGAAATGAATGTAGGTGGAAAGAGAGGGCAAGGGGGTAAATAGATGCTAGTCCAGGTGGGGCACAGGGTGGCGGGTTGGGGGGGTGCAAAAAAGGTGGGGGTGTTATATCATGAAAGAAGGGAGACGGGGAAGGTACTTAAATAGTTGCCTAAAACAACGTTCATACAGTTGGAGGTTGCAAGCTACTTAAGCAAAATATAAGGTGTTGTTCCTCCAATTTGTGTGCGGCCTCACTCTGGCAATGGAGGAAGCCTGGGATAGAAAGGTCAGTATGGGAATGGGAAGAGTTCAAATATTTAACAGCCAGGAGATCCAGCAGGCCTTGGCGGACCAAGCAATAGTGTTCAGCAAATTGGCTTGGTCTTTCTTGGTGGTGGAGATGGTGGATTTGGGAGCTCAGTTAAATAAGCCAATTAGAGCGATCTACTGTATATGCAACCCACTCCCTGAGCTAATTCCTTTTATGTTTTCAGTAAGTCCTTAGCATTCTATCAGGCTCTTCAATGAATGTTGACATTGTATATCTTGACAGCCATAGTCTCATTGTAAGAGAGCCTAACTAAACAGACAATCCAAGGATGATCCTATTGAACGGCAATTACACTAAAGGAATAAGTGTTGTCCCTGAGTATTTCACGTAAAATGTTAAAACCCAAGATAATTACATTGTACAGAAAATGATTATTGTGTATTTTAATGATAATGTCCTTTCATAATGACAGCATAATGGTAACAGACAGAATCAGGGGAAAAAGAAGTGTCAAGCCAGTAATTATAAGAGCTGAGCAGGCCTCTAATTGTACTGCAGGATCACAGTAATTAGTGACGAGCCAACTTCACACAAGAACAAAGAGCAAACTAGTTGAATATTGAAGAATTTGGATTTGATTAGTTTAAAAAAAAATCTTTTGTAGGTGTCATGAAAGATACTATTTTTTCCTGCTATTCCATGGTCTTTTTCCACAAAGAAATATTGGCTGGGAATTGAAATGAAGACTAACTTCAAAATGTCTTATTTGCAACTAGTTCAGCTTCACTGGTGAAAGTTATCAGGTTGGAGTTGTTTAGCAGATGCTGATATGGCAAATCACTACAGATCACCACTGAAGATGGGCAACCCATCATCCCCTCTGCTCACACTCTTCAGGTGAAAGATATTTGAGATGATGAAAGCATTCAAAGCTTCTGCTATCTGCACTGTTTCCTGCCCATGTTTTATGTGACCATTAATGCTGGAGAGCATGTGTAGCAAAACACACCTTGCAACGTTACATTGTCACAGAAGGCACAAAGTCAAGAGAGAGAAACAGGCCCTTCTGCCCACTGACACCATGCTGATCATCAGGCTTCCAGTTACACTAATACCATGCTAATTCTTCACTGGTCTCCCCGCATTGCTGTCAACTTTTTCCAGATTCTACCACTCACCTCCCACACTTGGGGCAAATGACGAACAGTCAATTAGTCTATTATTCCACAAGGTTTTGGGGTGTAAGATAATACCAGATCACCTGGGGGAAACCTACATGGTTGCAGGGAGAACTTGCAAACTCCACACAGACAGCACCCTCGATCAATATTGAACCTGGGTCACTGGAACCGTGAAATAGCCAGATTAGTAGCTGCACCACTGTGCGTCTAACGTTTCTTGGCTCGTATTTCTGTTTTGTGAAACCAATGCAGTTTTGATGGAAGAGCTTTGGCTTCATTCACGCCGATACTATAGACAAAATTAAAGATAATATATGTCCTTGTTATGCATTCTTATTCAAACGTATTTTCCTTTCAATGCTGCCAGTTCTGCTTTCCACAGGCTGTGGTTTTAGTGCTAAAGGGGTGTTAACCTTCATTCTCTATCTGTAGCACAGGAATAGGTGACAATGGACACACTTATGTGATCATGAAAAGACCCCCTTTCTCCCTTTACATAAAGACTTCCTTTATTATCCCAGCATCTACCCCTTTGAAGCATTCCTATTGTACACTCTTGTATCCTTCTTCCTTATGAAACCTCTTATTCTTCCTTCTCCTAGTCTCTCCTGTGAGACTCTCCACTCTTACTAGCACCTCAAGATCCGCAAATGGGCGGATCAGAATTGGATATAGTACTCCAGTTGTTCTGTAGAATTGTAAAGTGACCTTCCTGCTTTTGTAATGAAAAACCTCAAAAGGATGCATTGTGAACAATCCTACAGTGAAACCTTGCAAACAAGCATCCACTGTTGCCGAAGGGGTTAAGGGCAGTGGGTGAGTGGGGAACATTGAACATGTCAAAACATCATCCTGATGAAAAGATATCTCTGATCCATGAATGCACCATCTAAATCCTGGACCTTTCTGCTCAAATGCACTTTCACCATAGGGACTGCAGTTTAGTTTAAAGATACAGCATGGAAAAAGTCCTTTGGCCCACTGAGTCCACGCCGACTGCGATCATCAGTACAATAATTCTATTCTACATGCTAGAGACAATTTACAGAAACCAACTAACCTACAAACCTTCTCATCTTTGGGATGAGAGAGGAAGCGGAAGAACACTGTGAAAACCCACACAGTCACAGGGAGAAAGTACAAACTCTGCTCAGGCAGCACCCTTTGGCAGGACTGAACCTGGATCTCTGGCGCTGTAATGGCAGCAACGCTACCGCTGTGCCACTGTGCTACTCCAACCAGTTTAATGCCCCTTTGTGCCCGTTCAGCTCACTGTCCACATTGACACCTACCACCCTTATACACCTGTCCTACACTAATCACATTTTCTGACCCGACCTTTTCAAATGTAATTATCAATGGGCAATAAATGCCACATGTTGGTCTTACCAGGACATGCCGTAATAAAAAGGATCAGATGGAGCGCTCACCTGTCGTGCATGCTGTTTCCTCTCGTCACACGTCCCACACTTTCTTCCCATTCACTTCTTTCCCTTCTGCTTTATAAAGTGGGAATCAAATACAAATGTTGACAGAAGCTGCTTAAATATCTCTTCCAATTGCTCCACCTGCCTTTTAATTGTTATACGATAGGTTAAGAATTAGTATCTCTAACTAAGAAAATTTAGCATTGGAGTTTCAACCTGTTAGGACTGTTGACTGTTGGGTTCAAAATGCTATTTTTTCCTTCATTTTGAATATTAATGTTACACAATAAAAGCATTCTCTCTTAGTCACCCCTATTTCTGTAATAATTGCAGCTGTCTTTCTCTCTGATAGGATTCTCTTTGCATGTCTCACCACATCCCTTCCATTTCTTCCCTCTAGTCCACACTCTTTCTCAGCTGTTAATCCCTCCATTTCCCTCGTACATCAGTGCTCACTTCCCATCGCTCACCCTCATTACAGCTTCCTCTTCGCTGTGCAGAACAAAGGGTGTATGTAATGCCTGAGCAGCACACTGCCTGTTTTTTTTTATTTCTCTCATGAGAACACATGTCTCCTCTTTTTTTAAAGCATAGGCAATTTGAATTTTACTCCGGCAGGCTTTTAAAATGTGTCCTATGGTGACACTTCAATTAATTTTAAACAGAAACTGCTTAGAACTGGAAAAAAAAAAGTCCCCAATACAAGTGTTTGTTATTGCTGCCTCCTGGAAATTAGAAAGTGCCCATGAAATGTACCGATCGCAGGGTCCAAATGTGCATCCAGGCAGAAAATATCAAATCCAAGAGAAGCTTTTAGAAAGAGGCGGAATTTTTTTGAGTATAATATTTTACAAAGACAATAAAATGTACAAATGCCAGTTTTAATAACTTGTCATGTTTTGATGAGATTTTGTTTTTGACTCCGTAAGTTTATTTTTTGAAGTTTAATTTTGGACATGTGTTCTGTTTAAAAATAAGGCATTGTCTATTTAAGGTGGGTGAGGTGAAATTTTCTGTCTCCAAGGATTGTGAAATTGTTCGCATATCCCTTCTCAAAGCCCCTTGGAAGCAGGGTCTTTGAATGTTTTTAAGACAGAGGTAAATTGAGATTTGATAAGCAAAGGGTGAATGATTACATGGGTTGCTAACAGAGTATTACAAATTTGAGATTACAATCAGATCTGCCAGCATCTTATTGAATGATAAAAGAGTTGACTCATTGTCCCCTGTTCCAAGTTTGTGTATTCATTTGAGAAGTATGGTCAAATTGTAAAGCTAGCTTGTTTCTGCCATATATATATAGACAGAGTAATAGAGAAGTGTGAAAGTTAACATGACGTTTGCCATAAACGTAATGATAAGTTGATTGTAGAGGGAATGTAGGATTTTAACAGATCCAATGCCAAACAACATGGACAGTGCAGCACAGGAACAAGCCCTTCAACCCACAATGCTGTTCCAAACATGATGGCAAAGTAATCTAATCTCCTCTGCCTGCACATGATCCAAATCCCTCCATTCCCTGCTTATTCATGTGCCAATCTAAAAGCTTCTTAAATGTCACTATTGTATCTGATTCCTCCACCATCCCAGCGGTGTGTTTCATGCGCTCCCCCACCCCTTAAAACTATGCCTCTGGTCTTTGATATTTTCACTCTAAGAAAGAACAAAATGTTCTGACTTGTCTGCCCTAACTATGCCTTCCATAATTTTATACCCTTCTATCAGGTTTCTGTTCAGCCTCCAATGCTCCAGAGAAAATTATCTAAGTTTATCCAACATCTCCGAATAGCGAATACCCTCTAAATTTGGCAATATTCTGGTAAACCTCTTATGCATCCGCTCTCAAACCATCACACCCTCTGGGTTTGATTCTAGCCTCGGATATTGCCCGTATGTAGTTTGCACATTCCTGTGTCCATGTGCGTTTCCCTCGGGCCCATCCTCGGGCCGTTTCCTCCCACATCCGTGAGATGTTGTTTATGGAATTCCCTGCCACAGAGGGCAGTGGAGGCCAAGTCACTGGATTTAAGAGAGAGTTAGATAGAGGGCTAGTGGAGTCAAGGGATATGGGGAGAAGGTAGGCACGAGTTATTGATAGGGGACGATCAGCCATGATCACAATGAATGGCGGTGCTGGCACAAAGGGCCAAATGGCCTCCTCCTGCACCTATTTTCTATGTTTCTATGTTTGATTAACCACTGTAAATCACTCCATGTTAAATTACTCAAAAGTTAATGGAAAAAATAGATTTAAACTGGATTTGATGGGCCTTTCATGAATGAAAGAGAATGATTTTCAAGGGTCAAAATAAAAAAGAGATGGGATAAATGAAATTGGTCTGCTGGGAGTCAGCATAGACGTGATGGGTGAAATGTTGCCTCGTGTTTCAAAGTGGGTATGTATTGCTTTGGACAGGTAGTCTCCACCTGAGCGATTTAAGAAAATTCAAACAATATTATACATCTCTTTAGGTAAATAAATAATCTGGAAAAGATTTAAAATTGCTTACAGTTGGCCTTTCAGTACTTTGCATTTTTCATTTAAAAGTTTTACAGACCAGCTATAAAACAAATACCCCTGAAAAGTAATAGTTATTGAGGTAATTTGATTTGTGCCTTCTCAACTGATAGTGTTACTGGCTAATAATCTGTTTGTTCAAATTTGCTTCAGGCCATAAACCTAGTTTAATACAGCAATTATAACGAAGAAAGCAGGTCCGGCAGGTGCCTGGATCATCCATGCAAAGGACCCATTATGATTTGGAAATAGGAGGAGGCTATTCAGCCCTAGTGCCTGCCCCACCATTTAGTAGGGTCATGGCTGATCTTTTAATTAATAACAACTTTACTACATTAACCCAGGAAGTGTAATAATCATAAGGTCATGCAGCATGGAAACAAGCCTTTCGGTCCAACTCGTCTATGCCAACCAAGATGTCTACCTGAGCTCGTTCCATATATCCGTATTTGCCCCACATTCCTCCAACCATTTCTATCCATGTACCTATCAAAATGTCATTTTAATATTGTTATCGTACCCACCTCTGCCACTTCCTCTGGCAGCTTGTTCCATACCTAACATCTTCTGTGTAAAATGTTGACCGTCAGATCCCTATTAAATCTTTCCCCTCTCACTTTAAATCTCTAATTTTAGACACTCCTACCCTAGTAAAAAGACTATGACCATTCACCTTATCTTTGCCCCTATTGAGGTTTGCACCTCAGATTAATCGTGCGTCTCGTCAAAATAATAATTCTGTTTAATTGCATTTTGAAGACATTTCATTTTATTTTGACGTGTATGTCCTCCAGTTCACCCATGCTTTCTCTTAATATCTTCGATGCAGCATTTAGCAGGAAGCATAGTGCTGTAGCAGGTAATGCTGCTGTCTCTCTGCTCCAGCAACATGGGTTCAATCTGACCTCTGGTGCTCTTCTGTGTGCAGTTTGCCCATTCTCCATGATTCCATTTGGTGTTGCCCTTGGGTGCTCTTGTTTCCTCCTACATCCCTGAGATGTGCCTGTACATTAATTGATGGTTGATATTGCTCCTAATGCAGGTTAATAGCCAAAGCAAAAATGAAGGGAGGGTTGCCAAGGGTGTGTACAAGATAATTAGTTGCATTGAGTCATAAAGTGATACAGTGTGGAAACAGGCCCTTCAGCCCAATATCTTGCAAGGGAGAGATGACGAGACCACATGTGATGTTGGAGTTACTGTTCTGGGCCCAATCTGGAAATAGGGTACAAATCATCTTTGAAATAGTGCTGGTTACAGTTCATGTTTCCACCTGAATAAATGCAGATATCAGGAATGTCCATTAACAAGCACAATCAAGCAGTGGAATGGAACATGATTGTTCTTTTTATTAAGGACTATTCCTTGTTGTATTTAAGAATGGTAAACTGGTGCTGCTTTATTAATCCAATCTAAAATGGGTCCATCAGCAAAAAATAAATGTTTCAGTCAAGCACTGAAGTCCCCTGTCTGCATGGAACCACGCTTAAAATCACAGAAAGTGGCTTTAACAAGCAGTTTTGAAGCAGCTTCCAGCTGCATTGTGCACCAGCCAGTTTCTTGATGAATCAAATAATTTATAAAAGTTATGAAAAAGTGCAGTTCTAAGAAAACATTCACTTTGAAGAGAGAGCTCAAGGAGCTTTCAAACAGGCACGATTGGTACAAACTCACCATATTTTGGCTGTATTTTTCCCTTTGTCATTGTGACAGACAAACAGGCCATTTCTGCCCATCAGTTCTGTGCTGGTTCATTGAGTAATCCCACCTCCTAAGAGTGCAGCCTCACAGTGCCAGGGACAGGTTTGATCCTGACTACGGGTGCTGTCTGTGTGGATTTCGTACGTTCTTCCTGTGACAGCATGGGTTTTTCTCTGGATGCTCAGATTTCCTCCCACATTCCAAAGCCAAAGTGAATTGTAGGTTAATTGGCTTCTGTAAATTGCTCCTAGAGTGTAGGATGCAAAACTGGGTTAACATAGAATGAGTGTGCGGGTGATTGTTGGTCAGTATGGACTCAGAGGGCCGAAGGGCCTATTTTCACGCTGTATCTCTAAACTAACTTAAACTAAATTATTTTTGTCATAATGTACATGCCAAGCAACTACCCCAAGATTCTACAAACCAGGTTCAATTCACAGTGGGCAGTTACCTGAACAAACTGCCATCCTTACATCTCACTATGGTATGGCCTGTCTCATGGGTAGTGCTGGTTTCAAGCAAGGCTGTGCCAACTCTGAGAAAGGACTGTCGAATGAATCCAAGGTGCGCGTTTTGGCCTAATTGCAGCACACAGAATGTAGACAATGAAGTGCTCCTATTAGGAATGCAGAGAAGAAATAGTCTTCAGAAGTGCACATGAAGTAGATCAACTGGTGCAACCCCATCACGTGGAATCGGGAAGCAGGGATACTCCCACAGTGTTGTCAGGTGAGGAATTCCGGGATTTACTTCTGCCAACTGTGGCACTTCTTGGAGAAAGGAAGGTGAATTGACCCGATTGTATCATCACAAACCCGGCTGACTGGATTTCTTGGTTGAGAGAATGGTTCCGTATCATGGATTGCATTTAGGAGGAAGGAACCTCTTGAAAAAAAACAGTGGGGATGGAAATTAATTGGAAAAGAGTCCCAATGAAAAGAAAACTGTAATTATAGTATGTGTTAATCCAAGGAAATAATGCACAGTATTATATTGCTCTAAATAAACAATGCTGAGTATGCTAGCAGGGTTATATTTCCAGTTGTATTTTTACTCATGATATTGGTTTTGTGGAAAGATTGTTGGTTTGATTTTCACAGTAAGTAATATTAAACTCACTATGCGAGAGTTGTATATTGTATGTATGATGCATTGCGTGTTGTATGCACAATCAGGTGATTGTAAATTAGTTTTTGCATGTATGAGAATGAATGATTACAGGAGATTGTGCAATAAAGTGCCTCAGTAGTGTAGATGAATGGATTTGTTTAATTTAGGTTAGATACAGCATCGAAACAGGCCCTCCTTCTCACCGAGTTCCCGCCGACCATCAATCACTCATTCACACTCGTTCTATGTTATCCATTTTTTTGCTCCCGATGTTCCTCTCAAAACTCTCCCCTTTCACCCAAAACCTGTGCTCTCCATTTCCAGTCTCCTCTGTCCATGATGACTGTGAGCATTTACTCCATTCATGCCCCCCATGATGCTGTACCCCTCTACAAGATCACCACTCAGTCTCTGACGCTGCAAAGAAAACATCCCAGCCCATCCAATCTCTCTGCACAACTCAAGCCCACAATCCAGGCAGTTTCTTGACTACTATCCTCTGCACCCCTTCCAACAAGTGTGAGGTGCTACATCTTGGCAGGACAAATCAAAATAGGACGTACATGGTAAATGGTAGGGAATTGAGGAATGCTGTGGAACAGAGGGATCTAGGAATAACTGTGCATAGTTCCCTGAAGGTGGAATCGCATGTAGATAGGGTGGTAAAGAAAGCTTTTGGTGTGCTGGCCTTTATAAATCAGAGCATTGAATATAGGAGTAGGGAAGTAATGTTAACATTGTACAAGGCATTGGTAAGACCAATTCTGGGGTATGGTGTACAATTTTGGTCACCTAATTATAGGAAGGATGTCAACAAAATAGAGAGTACAGAGGAGATTTACTAGAATGTTGCCTGGGTTCCAGCAACTAAGTTACAGAGAAAGGTTGAGCAAGTTAGGTCTTTATTCTTTGGAATGCAGAAGGTTAAGGGGGGACTTGATTGAGGTCTTTAAAATGATGAAAGGGATAGACAGAGTTGACGTGGATAAGCTTTTCCCTTTGAGAGTTGGAAAGATTCAAACAAGAGGGCATGACATGAGAATTAAGGGACAGAAGTTTAGGGGTAACATGAGGGAGAACTTCTTTACTCAGAGAGTGGTGGCTGTGTAGAATGATCTTCCAGCAGAAGTGGTTGAGGCAGGATCGATTTTAACATTTAATAGTAAAGTGGATAGGTATATGGACGGGAAGGGAATGGAGGGGTATGGTCTGAGTGCAGGTAGATGGGACTAAGGGAAAATAAATGGTCGGCACGGACTGGAAGGGCCGAGAAGGCCTATTTCTGTGCTGTAATTGTTATATGGTTATATGGTTTAACTTAGAATGATGAAGGGCGAGGACTGCCATTTCTGGGTTTATGTACAAGGGCTATATTTCCTGCTTAATCAATAGCAGCGCCTGAAAAACAAGTCTAAAAAAACGTCAGGTGCTGGCACAACTCAGCAGTTCAGTCAGCATTTCTGCAGTTCCTTGTATCTCTAGAAAATAAGTTGATGAACTAATAAACTTCTTTGTTTAAGAAGGAACTGCAGATGCTGGAAAAATCGATGGTAGATAAAAATGCTGGAGAAACGCAGCAGGTGAGGCAGCATCTATGGAGTGAAGGATAGATGCTGCCTCACCCGCTGAGTTTCTCCAGCATTTTTATCTACCTTCGATTTTTCCAGCATCTGCAGTTCCTTTCCTTTGCTCCATAGATGCTGCCTCACCTGCTGAGTTTCTCCAGCATTTTTATCTACCTTGAATAAACTTCTTTGCTCCATTATTGATTTATAAAGGTTTTCACCCATTTGTCAGAAGGATTTGAAATGCTTGCATTATTGTGGTTGAGAAAATTGGCACTGAATCAAGGACCCTGTTCTAAAAGTTAATCCCTACGAGCTGAATGGTGTTTATATTCTAAATGTATCTAACATAACTGTAATGTGTATTTAGCCACTTTTATTGGTACAGTGTGTTTTGTGGGCATCATTGCCAAGGCCAGTAGTTATTGTTCTTGCTTTCCGTTGAGTAGGTGGTAGTGAGTCAAAGTGTGGTGGCGCGGGGGTAGAGTTGCTGCCTTACAGCGCCAGAGACCCTGGTTTGATCCTAACTTCAGATGCTGTCTGTCTGGAGTTTGTATTTTTTCCCTGTGACCTGCGTGGGTTTTCTCTAGGATCTCCAGTTTCATCCCACACTCCAAATACGCACAGGTTTGTAAGCTAATTGGCTTGGTATAATTATAAATTGTCGCTAGTGTGTGTAGGATAATGTAAGTGTGCGGGGATCGCTGCTCTGCATGGACCCGGTGGGCCGAAGGGCCTGTTTCCATCCTGTATCTCTAAACTAAACTACCATCATAAAAGGTTGGGAGCTCTGTATAGAGAATAAGTGACGATGAATGAATGGTGATATATTTCCAAGTCAGGTTGCTGCGCAACTTGTTCCCATGCACCGCTGCTCTATTCTTCGGGTTTAAGACGCATTGGGGTTGAGAGTGTCACTGTCACACTGGAGAATGGTCCAGAGTAGCCTGGGCTAGCTGGAGAATGTACCAACAGCACTTAGGGTGCTTTCCCAACACACCGCCAAATATGGCCTGCTTTGGTCTTATCTATATCCTATTTGGCCATGGGGGAATCACTATGATAATAATGATAAGCAGGACAATGGGAGAATAAAGCTGGGCAGCAAATATCGGTATTGACCGTGGCACATGTGAAGGTGAGCACTTCAGTAGAGTCCATTTACTGGGCACTGTGTTGGTAATCACCATTTTGTTTCAATATTAGTTTATTATTTCACATCTACCAACATATCGTGAAAAACTTTGTTTTGCATGCAATCCAGCCAGATCATACCATACCTGAGTATATCAGAGTATATAAAAGAAAACAAGGAAAAGAGTGCAGAATATAGCAACGCTGCTACAGAGAAACAGCAGTGAAAAAAGTGCATGAGCCATAATGAGGTAGATTTGAAGATCAGGAATATATCCTTGGCTTATGAGAGGTCTAGTGTCCGATAATGGGAGGGAAGAAATGCATTTGGTGGTGCATGCTACAAGGCATCTTTTCTGAGATTTTTTAATGTGCTGTAAAATAAATTCTGCTCAGCAGCAGAATCAGACGAGTACTGCCCATATCAGTGACCCGTCTCATCTGCTGTAACTGGGTCGCAGTTCATCTACCTAGGCAGTAAAACATTATTGCATGAATTTGAATCAAGGAATGCCCTGAAACTAAAATAAAGGACATTTTGTATTAAAGGCTGATTGTAGGGCAGGGTAGGGAGGGGCACAGGCCCCCCCCCCCCCCCCCCCCCCCAGGTACAGAATGCACTCTGTGTTGCTTGAACCCATCTTCACACCCACTAACTGGGCTTCACCGGCACACAATGACAAGCTTCACAGCAGGAAATACCAGAGTCGCTCACAATGTAATTTAGCCATTTTGCAGCCTGTATTGCCTTTGAATTGCAGCCCACACTCTAGAGACCGAGACACTTGGATAGAGGTGACATCGCATGGTGGAGGAAGAGTGTGGAGAGGTCAATTATAAATCTGCTGGGATTCGCTCCCCGCCGGCTCACATGCACATTCTCAATATAACTGATGCTATTTACTGGTGGGAGGGTCCCTGTTAGCCCACAGCCACGTTCAGCACATATTTAAAGGCATTCAAGAATGTAGACTGTCCAGCCAATGCTCACGAGACATTCACAATTGGCCAGTTAGCAGTTCTGTACCCATGAGATCACAGCTTTCCCCTTGAAAACTTTAAAGACAGAGCACAGATACAGCTGGGTCCTGTCATGTAGTTATTGTGAGTTACTGCTACTAGGCCGGGGAATTACCTTCAGCCATAGGACTAGGGTAGGAGTGACACTGCTTGGTTTGAGGAAGCATTTGATCGATCAGGAACGGAAAATTTAGTTCTGAGGGAATGAAGACGGGGCCGGGTGAGTGGTGATGTTTCCTGCTGGTGAGCCTTGGTTTTTAAGGACAGGGAATGGGGGTCCCGGAGCGGGATAGACTTTACTGAACTTCGTTCACCATGGCTCTGGCTTCAGTTTCCCTGTGGGAAAGATGATGTTAGGCCAGAATAAGTGCAGTTGAAAGGACTATCTCCAGCTCTGTAAATTGCTTATATCTATGTTTCCCCCCAAGTCTAGTTTCAGTAAAAACACTGAATCAAGCACTTGAACAACTAATCTTTATTTTAACAAAAGCGCATTTACAGTTCAACTACTGTACCTATCCCACTGCGGGTTTGATCCTCGTATCTGCCTGATCAAGCCCTCTAGGCCTCGCTCAAACAGAGACCACTCCAGAAGGTCACGGAGTCCCAAGCGCTCTCCCAGAAGATCGACACAGGACCTCATGGTAGCGGACTTTTATATGTCCCAGGGCCTCAAGGGCCGAACCACACAGGGATGGTCTCTTAATAATCCAATTACAAATATCGATTAACCTCATACATAACAGACATTTCTCTAACCCAATAATACAGCAGCTCAATACATTGTATTCAAACCGGACTTCTCAAGGAAGACAAGGCTCAATACCTCATCCAATCAACACTCGGCAAAGTTGAACTCTGCAACATTATTTACAATTATTTACAAGGCGTATGTCGGGTTTGCAGCCATCCAATCTATTCTATGCATTTTGCACCTATTTGACAGGGTCTGTAGATGATCTTATTCTTTTCTTGCAAATTATATCTAAGCACTAGACACACTGGCACCGCTCCGCAGCTTGTCCCAGCTCTGCAGAGAGCAATGCCAAATTGACCAAATCTCCCAGCAGCCCTGAAGCTTTTACCCCAGTTTGAAGTCCTAGCCTCTCCAATTTGGCCAGGATTACCAGCTTCATCCAGCGTACTGCTAGAATGGAGTGATGTTGTCACACCTGCCCTCTCACCCCCACTGTAAGACCTGCCTGTTTGATCTCCAGTTCATTCCAACAGAGGGTGCAACAGGTGTAAGAGGAGGGTGGTTTCCCATCTCCAGATAACCTCCCAGAAACAACTATCATGTGTTGTCTTCATATTGAAAAACAAAAAACGCCGAGTAGCTTTCCAGTATCTTTGTTGCTCCAACCTCGACACTGTGCTCTGGCCCATTTGGCAAGCAACAAACAGAGTACATTAATGAATGTATTAATTAATTAATACATTAATTAATGAAAATGGAAACCTATTAAAGCCACAGATTTTTACTGGATTTTGTTTTCCTGGTTTGATAGCCTTTCTTGTCCAAAGTGTGTCATTACTGCCTGTCCCACAGGGGAGGAACATTTATCCTGAAGGAGGAATCAGCATCTTTGTTCCCCTGGCAGTCTATTCCAATTCCAGACAGGTGGAAGGATTTATACCGTGTGCTTAATTTATACAGTATGCCATTAGCAGCAATGTAGCAGCAGGTTTAGCCAAAGAGAGTGGTGAATTTGTAGAGAGTTGCAGAGGCTAGATCATTACAGGAATTTAAAGGTGGAGAAAGTTTTAAAAGATCATGGAATTGAGTACATCGTGGAATTGGCACAGAAGAGGAAATGGGGTAGACAGACCATGGTCATATTGAATGGCAGGACAGATGTGAAGGGCTGAATGGCCTAATCCCTTCTATTCTCTCATGACATGTTCTTTGAGAGGCTGATGCAGGGAGGGATGCAGGGAGGAATGCAGGGAGGGATGCAGAGAGGGATGCAGGGAGGGGACGACTTTTATCTGGTCATTGCACTGCTGGAGTCCTCGATTTAATACAAACAGCCTTTTTCTCTTTGCTTCCAATATTTCCTGAAGATGATCAAAGATCTACATTTATCTTCCAGCCTGTCCATCTTGCCAGCAGTTCATCACTTTGCTTTGGCTCTCCTTTGGGCCAGATCAGCATTTGGCATCATTGTTTACTGGTCATACCATTTCTCATCCATAAATATTTCATGGACTATTTGCTCTTGGACTACGAAGTAGATCATATTGATGAACAGTTAACCACCACGCAATGTGTCAACTAGGTTTTTACACCATACCTTTCAGTTTCTATTAATGAATGGTTTGCATTTTGTTTTGTGTCATCTGTTGCGATTGGCTTATTCAAACAGATATCAGCATTAATCAGATGTGCGATGCAAGTATCAGCATCGTGATTGTTGATTTTCTGTTGTTTGTTGTAATATGTCTTTTGGGATTCTTGGAAATTGACCTGGAGTCTCATGTATAAGAATTACAGGGGATCTGGATACTATAGGGAATTTGGCTCATTACAGCTGTATGTACCAGCAGATGTTTCAACTGATGTTGATGTACATTCCCCTCATGCTTCCAGCTGTTTATAACTAGAGGAACAGAGTAGGGGGGTGGACGATGGGAGAAGGAAGAGGGGATTAAAAGAGGTAGAGGAGAAAAAGAAGAGAGGCATGGAGAAGTCATGGGAGGCAGTTGACCAAAGGGGAGGAGAGAACAAAGGGTTAAAGGGAGGACAGTAGGTCAGAGACACATAACGTGGTGAATGTGGAAAGGGATCAGTGGTATGGATTTTTGGAGATGAGCAAGAACAAGTAGAAGGGGGAGCTATGTAGAGAGGATGAGCATCACAGTGGGAAGGAGGAGGAAAGCAAAGGAAGGAAAGGCTAAGCATTGGAGCAGAAGAGAGAAAGATCAATTGTGCAGAGAGATCAGACAAGCCACTGACCCATTCTACCAGACTCCTCCAAACAGCTGGTTACATCCATGGTGAAGATGAGCCCCACATCGCGCAAGACTGCTGCAGCCAGTACAGTGGCTCTAGTGAGAGTGAGCAACATTACTACACCATTTTATAATGTGTCTGAATGTGCATCAATAGTGTGAAGAAACATTTGTGATAATCCTGCACATTCATAAAGAGATTGTAATCCCTCTGGCACACAGTCACTGCATGTTTGCATCTACAAAATGCACTGCAGTTAAGGGCCTGTCCCACCAGCATGCAACTCTATGCGATTAACGCGACCTAATGTGGTCGCTTGAGCCGTCCGGCGTCGCGGGGCCGGTCCCACTTCAATCGCCGGAGCCGTGCGGAATTGTGCGGAGTTCGTCCCGAGTTCATCCCGACATCGCGCGGGGCTCCGAAAAACCGACTATGTCCAAAAATTCCGCGCGGCAACGGCTTGTCGGCTCGCAGTCGCCTCGACATTTACACACCGCCCCGACATCGTGCCTCCGTGAACCTATTTGTAAGTGCCTCCATGACCCTCTATGTGTGTGGCTCCGTGGCCCTGTGTGTGTGTGTGTGTGCCTCGGTGCCCCCCTCTGCCCTGGCGAACTTACCTTGGACTTCGCTCCAAGTTCGCCTTACTTTGCGCCGCGTTGTGCCACTCACCCGACCTCCGCGGGGCCCCTACTGCCGGTTTGGTTGCGCTTGCCGCATGCAGGTGCATGCTGGTGGGAACGGCCCTATACAGGGGATCATCCGACCTCCGGCCCCCGCTTCTAGCTCGATCGCGTTCATCGCATGGAGTTGCATGCTGGTGGGACAGGCCCTTTACTCACCCTGCTACTCTGAAAGTACTTCCTTATCCCATCATCTCTACCACCAAGCAGGAAAAAGGCAATGAGCACATGGGAACGCCACCATCTGCAGGTTCCCCTCCAAATTGCACAGTATCCTGACACAGAAATAGATTGACTGTCCTTTGTATTTGCTGGGTCTAAATGCTCTCAACAGTGCTGTAGCTGCATCTTCACCAGCAGTTCAAGAAAGTGGCTGACCACTATCTTCTCAAGTGCAATTAGGGATGGACAAAAATGAATGCTGGCCTTGCCAATGTTGCTTGTATTGCATGTGGGTGTAAAAGAATCTGAAACTTTTTCAATTGCAAATCTATACTATTTTAAGGAAGGAGGTAACATAAAGATAAGTGCATTTCTACTAATTCTAATTCAAACACGTATAATAATAGACAATAGACAATAGGTGCAGGAGTTGGCCATTCAGTCCTTCGAGCCAGCACCAGCATTCAACATGATCATGGCTGATCATCCACAATCAGTACCCCGTTCCTGCCTTCTCGCTATATCCCTTGACTCCGCTATCTTTAAGAGTTCTATCAAACTCTTTCTTGAAAGCATCCAGAGAATTGGTCAGAGTTGGGCTTTCTGAGGCAGAGAATTCCACAGATGCACAACCCCCTGTGTGAAAAAGGTTTTCCTCATCTCCATTCTAAGTGACTTACCCCTTATTCTTAAACTGTGGCCCCTGGTTCTGGACTCCCCCAACATTGGGAACATGTTTCCTGCCTCTAGCATGTCCAAACCCTTAATAAAGTTATATGTTTCAATAAGATGCCCTCTCATCCTTCTAAATTCCAGTGTATACACGCTCAGTGGCTCCATTCTATCAACATATTACAGTCCTGTCATCCCAGGAATTAACCTTGTGAACCTACGCTGAATGTCCTTCCTCAAATTTGGAGACCAAAACTGCACACAATACTCCGGGTGGAGTCTCACTGTGGCCCTGTACAACTGCAGAAGGACCACTTTGCTCCTATACTCAACTCCTCTTGTTATGAAGGACAACATGCCATTTGCTTTCTTCACTGCCTGCTGTACCTCCATGCTTACTTTCAGTGACTGATGAAGAAGGGTCCCCAGATCTCTTTGTACTTCCCCTTTTTCCCCTTGACACCTTTCAGATAGTAATCTGCCTATCTGTTTTTGCCACCCAAGTGGATAACCTCCATTTATCCACATTAAACTGCATCTGCCATGCATCTGCCCACTCACCGAACCTGTCCAAGTCACCCTTCATCCTCATAGCATCCTCCTCACAGTTCACACTACCACCCAGCTTTATGTCATCTGTAAATTTGCTAATGTTACTTTTAATCCCTTCCTCTAAATCATTAATATATATTGTGAATAGCTGCGGTCCCAGCACCGAGCCTTGCGGCACCCCACTGGCCACTGCCTGCCATTCTGAAAGGGACCGTATATCCCTACTCTTTGTTTCCTGACGGTCAACCAATTTTCTATCAATGTCAGTACCGTAACCCCAATAACATGTGCTCTAATTTTGTCCAATAATCTCCTATGCGGAACCTTATAAAATGCTTTCTGAAAGTCCAGGTACACCTCATCAACTGGCTCTCCCTTGTCCATTTTCCTAGTTATATCCTCAAAACATTCCAGAAGATTAGTTAAGTATTATTTCCCCTTCGTAAATCCATGCTGACTCGGACCAATCCTGTTACTGCTACCCAAATGTGCTGCTATTTCATCTTTTATAATTGACTCCAGCACTTCCTCACCACCGATGTCAGGCTAACTGGTCTATAATTCCCTGTTTTCTCTCTCCCGCCTTTCATAAAAAGTAGGTTAACATTAGCTACCCTCAAAATCACAGGAACTGATCCTGAATCTATAGAACATTGGAAAATGATCACCAATGTGTCCACGATTTCTAGAGCCATTTCCTTAAGTACCCTGGGATGCAGAACATCGGGCCCTGGGGATTTATCAGCCTTCAGTCCCATCAGTCTACTCAACACAATTTCCTGCCTAATGTGAATTTCCTTTAGTTCCTCCGTCACCCTAGATCCTCTGGCCACTAGGACATCAGGGAGTTTGTTTGTGTCTTCCTCAGTGAAAAAGGATCCAAAGTACCTGTTCAATTGGTCTGCCATTTTCTAGTTCCTCATAATATATTCACCTGTTTCAGTCTTCAAGGGCCCAACTTTCGTCTGAACTAATTTTTCCCTCTTCACATACCTAAAGAAGCTTTTACTATCCTCCTTTATATTCTTGGCTAGCTTACCTTCATAACTCATCTTTTCTCCCCCTATTGCCTTTTTAGTTATCTTCTTTTGCTCTTTAAAAGTTTCCCAATCCTCTAGCTTCCCGCTCATCTATGCTGTGTTATACTTCTTTTAGTTTATTTTTATATTGTCCCTGACTTCCCTTGTCAGCCACGGTCACCCCTTACTCCTCTTGTAGTGTTTCTTCCTCTTTGAAATGAACTGATCCTGCACCTTCTGTATTATTCCCAGAAATACCTGATTTGTTGTTCCACTGTTATCCCTGCTAGGGTATCTTTCCAGTCAACATTTTGATTGATTTTCCCTTCTCCCTCTCAAATTATAGATTAAAACTTATCATATTATGGTCACTACCTCCTAATGGCTCCTTTACCTCGAGTTCCGTTATCAAATTCAGTTCATTACTAAATCCAGAATTGCCTTCTACCAGGTAGGCTCCAGTACAATCTGCTTTAAGAATCCATCACGGAGGCACTCCACAAACTCCCTTTCTTGAGCTCCAGTACCAACCTGATTTTCCCAGTCTACCTGCATGTTGAAATCTCCTATAGCAACCGTAGCATTACCTTTGTGAAATGTCAATTTTAACGCTTGATTCAACTTGCACCTGATATCCAGGCTACTGTTTGGGGGCCTGTAGATAACTGTAGATAACTCCCCTTAGGGTATTTTTACCCTTACAATTCCTCAATTCTATCCATACTGACTCTACATCTCCTGATTCAATGTCATCCCTTGCAAGGAACTGAATTTCATCACCAACAGAGCTACCCCATCCCCTCTGCCCACCTGTCTGTCTTTTCAGTAGGATGCATACCCTTGAATATTCAGTTCCCAGCCCTGGTCCTCTTGCAGCCATGTCTCTGTAATTCCCACAACATCATACTTGCCAATTTCTAACTGAGGCCTCAAGCTCATCCACTTTATTTCTTATACTTCGTGCATTCATATACAACACATTAACTGTAATATTCACCTCTCCTCTCACACCGGTCACTATTGGCCCTGACCTTACTCTCTTATCCTTTCTCAAACTTTCCTTCGAGAGTCTTTTGTAACTTTTCCTGTATCTACTTCCTCTTGAACTCCATCTTTATACTCCCGATGTCGTTTGTGCCCACGTGCAGAACTACTTCCAGCAGTTCACCTTCCCTCTTGCGGATGTTCTGATGTCAGGTCGTGATATCTTGAACCCTGGCTCCAGGGAACCAGACCATACTCGAGTCTCGCCTGCCGCCATCGAATCTCCAGTCCACACCATCGAGTCACCCACCACTATAGCTCTGCCCGAGGTCGGTCTCGCCAGTCGAGTCTCATCGCTACGATTGGAGCCACCGACCTGTCCGCCACTTGGACTAGAAGTGTTGTCTGCCCCGACAGCTCCCAAAACGGCGTACCTGTTTAAAAAAAATAAAATTATTATCTCAGTTTAACAGACACTTTTTTTACAAATACTGCCTGTTTTCTGGACAACTTGACCAGCAGACATCATTTGGTTAGAATTGGTCATAATGCTTTTTTACTCTGACCCTCAGCACTGGTACCCCTTTTTCTTATTCAGTTATTCTACTCTCTTGCATGACACAGATATTTCATTATAATCTTTGCATCATTCTGCTGCTTTTTACTCCCTGTATTTATTGTTGCATTTACCATTATTTTATGTCCACTGTTTATTTTATGTGCTTCATGTGAACAAAGAATTTCATTACACCTTGTGTGTATATGGCAATAAACTAATCAAATCTAGATGCTGTGCACTGAAGGACCCCTTTCCATTGTTCCATTTTTCATCTCCTTCCTTTCTAATCTACTAACATTTGTTACATCCAATGTACCTCCCTTTTACCTCAGCCGAAGAGTCAGACAGCTAACAGCCTGTGCTGTCCTCAAAATACAGTTCAATAATTGTAAAGATGTTTCTAGTTTTGTTTTCTCTGCCTTCAATTGTATTTCTTTTTCGGCAAAAGAGAGGCGGGCCTTCGCTGCTTCTGCTTTTGCCCTCACCTTAGCTGCGGCAGAGCCAATTGATGGCGCACTTCCAAATGTCGAACATGAAGCTTTGGACCTGGTTGTAAACTAAGGCACTCCCTCAGCCATGGTTTAGTTAGGTGAGGAATGCCTGGTTAGACACTGCTCTGGCAGTCGTGTACTGGCTACGTGTCACGACGTTGTAGTAGTGTCCACTGTTGGCCATGACTGTGTTATCCTACCCAGTAGAGAGCCATCGTTTCACTGTGCTGTCCTCAAAATGCGACCGTGTATATCGTGACAGTCAGCATAAACATCTTACTTTATCAAGACTCTGAAGACGCAAACTCTTCTTTCCACAGGTTTATTGAATCGGGAAAGTATGAAACTACAAGTACAAAAAGGAGTAGAAATAAGAAATATGCTTATTGCAAACATACTACATATGGTAAATAAACTTTCTACTTAAAATAACGAACCCCAAACATTAAACATTAAACATTAAACATCACAACACATACCAATGATGCTGTCAAAAAGCATAAGATGATTGCAGATGTTCACAAAATATATCAGGACCACAAAATGTGCTGCTGCCTCCACTGTTCTGCACTCCAATGCCACCAAAGGTCACATGACAAGGTCACAAGGTCAACAAGTTACAAATTAGGTGTATTACCCAACATGGCTACCAGAAGGCACTACATCGTCTCTGCATTTAATGTACTGAAACTGTTTCAGAACACAGCCCTTTGACCCACCATATCTATGCATAATATAAACTACGCCCCCTCCCTTCCATTTACTCCATTTATACCTCGTGCTGCCTCAGCAATGCCACCGGCATTATCAAGGACAAATCACCTTTGATCACTCCCTCTTCTCCCCTCTCTCATCAAGCAAAAGGTATGGAAATGTGTAAATGCACACCTTGAGATTCGGGAACAGTTTCTTCCCAGCAGTTATCAGGCAACTGAACTATCCGACCATCAACTAGAGAGCAGACATGAACTGCTACCTACCCATTTGGAGACCCTTGGACTATCTTTAATTGGACTTTACTAGCTTTATCTTGCACCAAACGTTATTCACATTATTCCCTTGATCATGTATCTGTACACTGTGGATGGCTCAATTGTAATCATGGATTCGCTTTCCGCTGAGTGGTTTGCACCCAACAAAAGCTTTTCGCTGTACCTCGATAGAGAGTCATAGAGTCATAGAGTGATACTGTGTGCAAACAGGCCCTTTGGCCCAATTCACCCACACCGGCCAACAATGTCCCAGCTACACTAGTCCCACTTGCCTGCGCTTGCTCCATATCCCTCCAAACATGTTCTATCCATGTACCTGTCTAACTGTTTTTTAAATGATGGGATAGTCCCAACCTCAACTACCTCTTCTGGCAGCTTGTTTCATACGCCCACCACCCTCTGTGTGAAAAAGTTACCCATTGGATTCATATTAAATCTTTCCCCCTTCACCTTAAACCTATGTCCTCTGGTCCTCGATTCCCCTACTTTGGGCAAAAGACTCTGTATATCTACGCAATCTATTCCTCTCATGATTTTGTATCTCTCTATAAGATCTCCCCTCATCCTCCTGCGCTCCATGGCATAGAGATCCAGCCTATTCAACCTCTCCCTAAGCTCACACCCTCTCGTTCTGGCAACATCCTCGTAGATCTTTTCTTCATCCTCCATGGATGCACTTGATCCCAGCTGCCTATACCTGTCCCATGCATCCTTCTTGATTTTGAATAATGTCTCAATCTCCCTTGTTAGCAAAGCTTCCTTACGTTTGCCTGCTTTGCCCTTCACTCTAACGGGGACGTACACAACCTGAGCTTTCTTCAGTACACTTTTAAAAATATCCCACTAGTAGCCTGCTCCAGTCAACTTGAGCGAGACCTTCTCTCATACCCTCAAAGTTGGCCTTACCTCAGTTCAGCATTTTAACATGTGGACCCTCACCGTCCCTATCCATAAACCTAATCAAACTGTGGTTACTGGTCCCAAAACACTCCTCCATACACACATCATTAACGCGCCCTTTCCAATTTCCTAATACTAGATCCAACGTTGCTCTCTCATGTGTGGGGGGCTCCACATAATGCTTAAGAAAACTCTCCTGAAAACTTTTGAGGAATTGCACCCCATCTAAACCCTTCACGTTATGATTTCCCAGTCTATATTGGGAAAGTTAAAATCCCCTAATACAACAACCTTATTTGACCTGCAGCTAACTGCAATCTGCCGGCACATTTGTTCTTCTAAATCGCATTGACTATTCGGGGGTCTGTAGTACACCCCCAACAAGGTGATCATCTCTTTCTTGTCCTTCCGCTCCACCCATATAGGCTCACTAGATGAACTATCCACAATGTCACCTCTGAACAAAGTCGTGAGATCCTCCTTCACCAACAATGCAAACCCCCCCTCCTCTTTTTCCCTCACCAATGTCTCTCCTGAAGCTCCTGTACCCTGTATCATTGAGCTGCCAGTCCTGTCCCTCCCTTAATCAGGTTTCAGTCATGGCTACAACTCATACCTACCCATGCCCAAAGCTCATCTGCCTTACCCGTCAGTCCTCTTGCATTAAAATACATGCAGTTTAAACCAACCCTCCTTCCTCGCTCTCTGCCTTAAACCTGTCTATTCTGTCCACTAACTTTTCCCACATCACCCTCCATACCAACCTCTAGCCTATCACGTGCCTCTGTCCTGCACGAGATCCCACCCCCCTGCCAATCTAGTTAAAACCCTCCCGTGTAGTATTAGCAAACCTTCCCGCTAGGATGTTAAAGAAGGAACTGCAGATGCTGGAAAATCCTAGATGCTGCTGCACCCGCTGAGTTTCTCCAGCCTTCCCGCTAGGATGTTGGTCCCCCTCCAGCTTAGGTGCAACCCGTCCTTTTATACAGGTCACCCCTGCCCCGGAAGAGATCCCAATCATCCAGAAATTTGAATCCCTGAACCCTGCACAAATCCTCAGCCACACATTCATTTCCCCTATCTTCCTATTCTTACCTTCACTAGCACGAGGTACTGGAAGCAATCCTGAGATCACTACTCTGCAGGCCCTGCTTTTCAGTCTTTTACCCAATTCCATAAATTCTTGTTGCAGAACCCATCCATATCCAACCTACATAATTTGTGCCAACAAGCACAACAACCTCTGGCTGCACCCCTTCTCTCTTGAGTATGCCATGCAGCCACTCCGAGACGTCCTGGACCCTGGCACCAGGGAGGCAAAACACCATCCTGGAGTCTCACCTGCTGCCGCAGAATCTCTGTGGCAATAAACTAAATTCAAATTCAAGCTGAGAAAAGTGATCATCTAATTTACAAAAGTACATTAAAAATTCTCCAAGCGGGGTTGACAGCCCTGTGTTGCACCATTTCACCCCTTCTGGATTAATCATTCCAAACCTTGTTCTGCCACTGGCAAACATTCATGTGTACGAAGCAACTGCAGATGCTGGTTTAAACCAAAGACAGACACAAAATGCTGGAGTAACTCAGCGGGACAGGCAGCATCTCTGGAGAAAAGGCATGGATGACGTTTCGGGTCGAGACCCTTCTTCAGACTGAAGAAGGGTCTCGACCTGATATATCACCCATTCCTTCTCTCCAGTGATGCTACCTGTCCCACTGAGTTACTCCAGCATTTTGTGTGTATCTTCGGCAAACATCCATGGGCAGACATCCCCAGCCCTCACCATCCTTGCTTTCCTTCCAATGTTTATTTTAACTACTCATTACAATTCTGGGCAAAGTACACCTCTTCACACTTCCCAGATTAGATTTTGTGTCACATGTCTGTCATATCTCCAGTTCTACTGTGATCTTTTATTATTTTTCTCATTGGTTACGACAGTTCAAAGCTTGATGTCAACTGACAACTTTGAAATGTTGCCTTCCCCATTTGTCCATTCATCAATAGCTATCAAAAAGAGCAGTGACCTTTAAATAAACATATTTCACTGGAACCTTTCATGTCCCTTCCAAGGTGTCCCAAAGTGTGTTACAGACATGGTAGTACCTTTGAAATGCAGTCGTGGTGGTAATGTAGGAACAAAACAGTTTTCAAATGACTTGCAGCAAGTCCCAACAAGCAGAAATCAAGTTACCCAAGTAATCCTGGTTTAATGTTGAATAAAAAGGTTAAACATTAGCAAGTAGGTCAGAGATAATCCCTGCTTTTCAGAATTGTTCCCATCGGTCCTTGTACATCCAACCAAGAGCAAGTTCAGTTCAACCAAATGATGTTGCCTCCAGCACTGTCGTCACCCTTAGAACTGAACAAAGTTTTACACTTCGAGTCTCTGGAGTGGAATTGTGAGTTTGCAACCTTCCGATTTAGCGGCAAAGGAGTTACTAAGGGAAGACTGCAGGAGGTGAAATCGTGAGCAAAAAAAAAGCAAACAAACTGCTGGAGGAACTCAGCAGTCAGGCAGCATCTGTGGAGGGAAATTAATAGGCGACTTTGTCAGGTCAGACAATTCTTCAGACTGGTCCTGACCTGAAGTGTCACCTATCCATGCTGCCTGACTCACTGAATCCCTCCAGCAGCCTATTTATTGATCAGGATCCCTGCATCTATAGACTTGTGTCTCCATAATGTTATTTTTGTTGATTTTGACATTGAAACTGAACAGCAACTTACAGCAGCTTGGAAACTTTTATGGTGTTCATGGACAACACAGTTGAAATTTGTTATGAAATCAGTTTTTAAGATGAAAGATAAATGCCATTCCTGCTTTCAGATGAGCTACAATAAATGAAAGTAATCGTGTTTTGTATTTTGTTGCATATCCTTTGCATGCAATGAGTGTTTGAAGTCTGGAATTCATGGACATCACCAGTTGCTGTCTTCCCTGATGATGCTCTGCCAGGCCTGTATTGCAGCCATCTTTCTTATGCTTGTTTTGGGGGCTAGTCCCCTTCAGTTTTCTCTTCAGCAAATCAAAGGCATGCTCAGTTGGGTTCAGATCGGGTGATTGACTTGGCCACTCAAGTATAGACCGTTTTTTAGCTTTGAAAAACTCCTTTGTTGCTTTTGCAGTATATTTGGGATCATTGTCTTGCTGCAGAATGAACTGCCGACCAATGAGTTTTGAGGCATTTGTTTGAACTTGAGCAGATAGGATGTGTCTATACACTTCAGAATTCATTATACTACTACCATCAGCAGTTTTATCATCAATGAAGATAAGTGAGCCGTAACATTTTAATCAATTCCTCCCATGATCTAGTGCTCACACACTGGGGATGTGGGAGGGAACAGGATCACCTGGTGGAAATCCATGCAAACACCCAAACTCAGCAAAGACAGCTTTGGAAGTCAGGATCGTACTCGGTTCACTGGAGCTGTGAGGCAGCAGCTCTACTGTTGGGCGGCTCCCAATTGGGTACAGTCCTTGGTGCATGGGAAGATGGATGACTTGCCCTGGTTGAGAGGGTTTGAAATGAATCTTATCACTGGTGCTCCGATTACAGATGTTAAGAAAGGAAAGACTTGTCAGAGGTTTGATCAAAGCCCATGGGAAGCCCGGCTTAATTGGACTTGTGGCATGAAGTCAGTGGGATTTCCTTCTAACTCGGGTGGTGTATTGGAATAGCCTTGGCGAGTAACTGGAGTGCATCTGTTTTCAGGCATGAGCAACAAAATGAACATCAGCCTCACTGTCTCCTGGGCCAAACCAAAGCACATTCTGCATGCAAACCCATTCCTTTCTCTCCACCACCTGTGTATGTGCACAGTGAATAGGATGCTAACATCAAGTGATTTACTATCATCTGTTTCCTTGTTGGAACCAATATTCCCCGCCTCTCGTGTCTGATTAATTGCAACTGTTCTCATCAAAGATCTCTGTAAACAAACATGACTGTTGAGTGGGATGTAGAGAAGGTGGAATACTAGTCTAATTTAATTTAATGTGACGTGCTTTCACATGTCTTTTAATTAGCCGACTATAATGAATTTCTGTTTGGGGAAACAGATCACCAGTTACAAAAAGTGCTCCAAATTTACCATCACTAACTGAGCATTGGAAGATTCAAGGTTGGCCAATTCCTTGTTAGGATTTCTGTCAGTTCTAATGTATTCTTAGTTTCTAGCAATGTTCTTCAGATAACAGTAATTGGTGTTGGAGGTGCCAATTAATGCATTTTGGCATAGACTTGATTCCAGTATGAGAAGTTGCAATCCTAAGCAGAAGCGCTCGGGGAAAAAAACCTTAATTGAGAGGGACAATGGATTACAGCTGGTTAAATGCCCTTCAACACTGAGGCTGTTGCTCCTCCCCCATCAGCATATAAACATGGGATGCAATTTCATAATATGATTACGGCTGATATTAGCATATTAACAGATTAAAATAATCATGTTCCCGTTTTTGTATTTAACCATCTTCCACCGTTATAATTGGTCTCTGGAGTTTCAATGGTATCCCCTGCCGACTGAGACTAATTATTGAAATTCATGTTATGCAAATGAGACACTGGTTGGGCAAGGTGATGCGGCACCTTAAGTAAAACAATACCTCAGAGTTTACAGATACGTTAGTTCCATACACAGAATGTGATATCTAATCAGATGCAAACTTTTGACCATCCATCTAATCATTGCTTAGTTCCCTCAGTGCAGAGTTCTATTTTAGTTAATAGATTTTGACTGTGGTTGGTGTGATACTGTGCCATGAGACTGGATATGCCATGCCAGGCAACTCACCTCCTTGAACACTTCAAAGGCTTTCCACCATCCCCCTGACACAGGGCAGGAATGTGATGGAATACTCTCCACTTGCCTGCATGAGTGCAGCTCGAACAATGCTTGACAACATTTAGGACCAAGCAGTCTGGTGATTAGACTTGAAATGTTCACCATCCCCAGCACTGCCCCAGGATGCAATGTGTTCTAAATGCAAACATGTGTTACTTCAATGACCCAAAGCTTCCCCGACCAAGCTTCCCCAACCTCACTTTCCCTGCCAGTGAGGTGACAATTGAATGGACATCAGCAGACACCACTTCCGCAAGCTCCCCGCCAAGTCACACAAGACCATCCCTTTGCCTCCACAGATGCTGCTTGACACACTAAGTTCCTGCAGTGGTTTATTTTTGGCTCCAGATTCCAGCATCTCTTGAATCACACAATGTCCTGATTGCATACATATTGTGCAGATGCTGGTTTAGACCAAAGATAGACACAAAAAGCTGGAGTAACTCAGTGGGTCAGATATAATCTCTGGAGAAAAGGAATAGGTGATGTTTTGGCTCAAAACCTTTCTTCAGCGTCTGAAGAAGGGTCTCGACCCGAAACGTCACCTATTCCTTTTCTCCAGAGATGCTGCCTGACCTGCTGGCTTACTCCAGCTTTTTGTGTCTATCTGCATGTATATTTTGTTGCTTCATCATTGCTGCATCTACATCTTGAAATTGTCTACCCAACGGCAACTGAACCCATCCCAGAAGAGTACAGTAGCTTAAGAAAATGGCTCCCCATCACTTTCTCAAGATATGCCTGTGATCTTCTGAAATAAATAGTTTTCTTGAAAGAAGCTTGTCAGTAAGCTGAAAGATATTAACAAATTGATCCGAATTATTGTAAAAAATCTTTTTGATGTGAGAAGCAGGAGTCCAAAATGGAAGAAGAATGTAAAGAGATTGTTTAAATACTTCTCAAATGTCTTTGTGATTGCTAATTGTGAAATCAATCAAACTGTACCTGCAATCAGTGGAAATAACAAAAAAGAGGCAATCAATAATAATGTGATGATGGCAATGGCACATTTGATGTTACATTGTAAGTTCCTGCTGTTTACTGAGCTATATCACTGCAATTTGGATGTGATTCAAGGTAAATGTTATAGAGAACCAGCCATAGTGTGGCTTAAAGCTGGGTAATCCATTTCTCGCAGATTGACTATGGGATATCTCCCAATGGATAGTTTAAAGAACATTGTGAATTTAGCGTGGATAACCTTGTCCCATTAGCTTGTTCAGTGAAGATGAGTCCAGGGCGTTAATGTTAGGAGAGCTCAGATTTGGTAATGTTTTGAAAGTGTACTACAGGTGGTTAGACGTTTCATGTATATGAAGAAGGTCATTGTCCGGCTTTTTTGCGCCATGATAATTACTTGCCATTTATTAACTCATGTCTGAATATTGTCCAGGTCTTGCTGCATGCAAGTACAGACTGCTCCATTTGCTAAGAGGTTGCAGATGGAATGAAGTATTGTGCAAACATCGCACACTTGCATAACCTGAGATATAGGTGAAACGTTTCAGCTCTGAGATTCAGAGAGGAGTATCTTTCCTTCACAGCACAGATGAGGAATAATAGACCTGGAATATTAACTCTGTTTCTCTTTCCACATATGCTGTCTGAGCTACATTGGGTTTCCAACATTTCCTGTTTTCATTTCAGATTTCCAGCATCTGTGGTATTTTTGATTTCTATTGGAGTGTTTCTCCTTGAAGCCAATTAACTTCAGATTTACCAGAGCTCTTTAGGGAAAGTGTTAGCCTACTGCTGCCTCAGTGTCAAGGCCAGTCACTCTCACTTACCCTCTGGAGTTTAGGTCTGTGATGGCTTTGAAGTAAAATATCTAAACATTCATGAACAGTTCCTTGGGATGCTGCACTGTTCATGGTGCCTCCCATTACTTTGCTCGGGTTAATGGTGCAGTAAAGAACCAGATATAATTTCACTGAATGTTTGTGCACAGAACATATCTGGAAGGGCAGAATGGTCTCAGTTTGAATTGTGCTAATTCAGATCTAAGTCTAATGTCTGGACGTAAACCTTCTTCCCAGGAAACCTGTTCCTCAGGATTAGGCTGCTGCTTGCTGTAATAGATGTCACTTTTTACAAATGCACAGTGTCAGCCAGTAGCAACTCTTGGATTAATATTCATCCCATGTTTGGATCAGAAAGGAGGATTTTTTTCTTTGTAAAGTTATTTTGTTTTATTTCTGTTTCTTCACCTGTTCAGGGACACAAGGTTTTGGATGGGAAGTGGAGGCTGGCGTGCTTATATTATTGCATAAGTTGGGTGAGCCAGGGTTTTTTTACTGCCTTCACTATGTTCATAACGTCCTGATATGTAAACCATCACATTTCTGATAACATTTTTATAAAATCCTTTCTACACCCACTCCAGTGTCTCTATATCCTTTTAACCCATGATTAGAGCTGCATGCAGACCCATAAGTGTGGCCTAACAAGGTTCAATATAGATTTAACGCCTTTCCCTACATTTCACGTAGATCCTTCTGAAAATCAATCCAAATGATTTGATTACCTTGGTGAGCTATAGACAATAGACAACAGGTGCAGGAGTAGGCCATTTGGTCCTTCGAGCCAGCGCCACCATTCACTTTGATCATGGCTGATCATCCCCAATCAGTACCCCATTCCTGCCGTCTCCCCAGACTCCGCTATCTTTAAGAGCTCTATCTAATTTTCTCGTGAAAGCATCCAGAGAATTGGTCTCTGCATTCTGAGACAGAGAATTCACAACTCTCTGGGTTAAAAAGTATTTCCTCATCTCCGTTGTACATTGCCTACCCCTTACTCTTAAACTGTGCCCCTGGTTCTGAACTCCCCCAACGTCAGGAACATGTTTCCTGCCTCTAGCATGTCCAATCGTTTAATAATCTTATATGTTTCAATAAGATAGCCTCTCATCCTTCTAATTTCCAGTGTATACAAGCCCAGTCGCTCCATTCTTTCAACATATGACAGTCCCGCCATCCTGGGAATTAAACTTGTGAACCTACGCTGCACTCCCTCAACAGCAAGAATGTCCTTCCTCAAATTTGGAGACCAAAACTGCACACAATACTCCAGGTGTGGCCTCACTAGGGACCTGTATAACTGCAGAAGGACCTCTTTGCTCCTATACTCTACTCCTCTTGTTATGAAGGCCAACATGCCTTCATAAGCTTTCTTCACTGCCTGCTGTACCTGCATGCTTACTTTCATTGACTGATGAACAAAGGACACCCAGATCTCGTTGCACTTCCCTTTTTTCTGACTTGACACCATTCAGATAATAATCTGCCTTCCTGTTCTTGCCACCAAAGTGGATAACCTCCATTTATCCACATTAAACTTCATCTTCATGCACCTGCCCACTCACCCAACCTGTCCAAGTCACCCTGCATCCTCATAGCATCATTCTCACAGTTCACACTGCCACCCAGCTTCATGTCATCTGCAAATTTGCTAGTTACTTTTAATCCTTTCATCTAAATCATTAATGTATATTGTAAATAGCTGCGATCCCAGCACCGAGACTTGCGGTACCCCTCTAGTCACTACCAGAGATCCTATAGCAAGCAAGATAGCCCACTCGACGAAAAAGACGTAGTATGGTCAAGCGCAGATTCATGAGTAATCTTCGGCCCCATTTCCGTAACCGGCTTCTGTCTCCGCCATCTTTGTCTGCCATAGCTGAGCAAAGATACTAGTATGGAGATGGAAGCCGGTTACGGAAACATCCTCATAAAAATCAAAGATCTTTGGTAAAAATCTTCTCCTCATTTTCTCTCTACCTCTCTGCTCCGTTAAAGAGACTCACTGATGGGGGGAAAGAGGGCGGGCATAAGATCCAAAACTGAGAACAGACTGCCCTTCGGTTTCTTCCCCCATCACGCTTGCTGCCCGGCTCCCAAACTCCGGACCGGTCTGCTCTTCACTACTCCTCTGCATCGCTGACTGTCGGACATTTATTCCTCTTTTTGCCAAAATGGCTGAGTGCTGGAAGGGCTCTTTTGTTCGGCCCGCCCCGGTGCTGCAGCAGTTTGGTGGGGGTCGGGCTCGTACCCCACTTCTTACCTTGATATTGAGCATCGGTTTCCCTTATCAGAGAAACATTCCTCTGGAAATCGAAAGGCAGAGACTCGATTGAATCCAGACAGTCCTCCACATAGTTCATAGCGTGCAGCTGTTCCCCATTCGCAGGTCTCAGCACCTTGCAAGCTACATTTGTGATTTGTTGTGGCAGAAGGAGTGGGGAGCAGGTGGACTTTCCTTGGGCTACGCTCACTCGGTCGGTCGGTGCAAGCCTCGGCCCCTCACTCTCGCTCCCTCCACCTTTCTCTTTTTGCGGAAAAAATAAACAACCAATTTTGAAAAGGCACAGCGGAGTCAGAAAGAGGGAAGCATGGATTGGAAAGGTCTCCCCTTTTACACTGCCGTGTGGGCACCGCCTCTTTGCCCTCAGTGCCCCCTCCACCCTTGCACAGTCCGATCCATATCCCAGGGCTTTGAATCCAAAACATTAAAAAAGAAAATTAACAGAATTATAATTTATTAACATATTAATCATTAACAAAAAATAACAGAATTATGAATCATGAATCATGAATCTAACACTATATCACACACACAAACTGTTCCCCCGCAATGCTGATTACACTGCGAGAGCGATATACAAAGTCGTGTTGGGTCGGGTTTACTGAAATGGCCGACAAAAAAGGCTGACGTTCCGCTTCGTTGTGTACTACACGTCAACCCATTGGTTTTAGCAGGAGTGCACTATCTTGCTTGCTATAGTATATTTGGTCATTACCTGCCATTCTGAAAGGGACCCGTTAATCCCTACTCTTTGTTTCCTGTCTGCCAACCAATTTTCTATCCATGTCAGTACCCTACCCCCAATACAGGTACTCTAATTTTGCCCAATAATCTCCTATGTGGGACCTTATCAAAGGCTTTCTGAAAGTCCAGGTATACTACATCCATTGGCTCTCCAAGTTGCACTGCAACTTTTAATAATTGTTCCATTTGTTGTTCATGATCCCTTTGTTCCTCTGTCCCACCTACACTTGCATCTTCCAAGTAATAAATAGCCACTCTATTCTTCCCTTCAATATATCATACTTCAGACATAACTGTGTTGCTTCTTGTCTGACAATTAAATGGCAATTCTGCATATTTATTAATATTCTCCAGATATTCTCATCTCCAGAGCCTAAATCATTAACATAAATTGTGAAGCACATTAATCCCAGCACTGATAGAAACCTATTGTTTAGCTTCTTCCAATCTGTGTAACTACCCTTTACTCTAGCTCGTGTAAGAAAGAACTGCAGATGCTGGTTTAAATCGAAGGTAGACACAAAATGCTGGAATAACTCAGCGGGTGAAGCAGCATCTCTGGAGAGAAGGAATTGGTGACGATTCGGGTTGAGACCCTTCTTCAGACTGATTTGCTGAACTCTCGTCGGAGAGAGGAGGGGAACTTCTTCAACGTAGACATACCTTGAGGAGATTTTGCAGTGGAGTGGACAAAATGTGTAAAGGCCCTGTCTCACGGTGCGAGTCATCCCACGAGTGACCCCAAGTGAAAGAAAAAAAACAGACTCGTGGTTGTGTACGAGATTTCAAGTTTATGATCAAGTGTTTAACCGAGTTCCCACGGGTATGTCATTGCTGCGATGTTCCAACTTATTCTCCCGAGTTAACAAGTTCCACTCTTGTTACTCTTGAGCCAACCGTGAATGAAGGTGAGTGTGTGGGGGTGTGAGAAGTCCATGCCGGGTGCCGGCCGGCCGCAGCCGCTGTTCAGATTGTTGGGAGACGGAGCTCAGGGTTCGCCTCTTGAGCTGCTTTGGTGCCCCGGCGTAAGTTGAGGTGGAAAGTGGTTGGGGGTGGGTGGGGGGCTGACAGACAAGGCTCTTGGGTGCTGGGATCATTCTCTGCGGGATGGTCTTTGTGCGGGAGACGTGTAGGAGAGGTGTGCTGACTGCAGGCAGACACTTTGGTAGTGATTGTCCACTAGTCTCAAAAGCCGCTGTGTCTCCCTCCACGTCCCCCTCCATGCCAACACAAAGGCCAACGATCCCACTTATCAGCATTAAACTCCAGCTTCGCACCGTCTTCATGTCGGCGACTATCCCAACGCTTCAGACGGAAGGCAGACGCAACAAGCTGGAGTAACAATACGGGCCAGGTAACATCACTGGAGAACGTGGATAGGTGGCGTTTCGGATAAGGGCTAGTCTTCTGAAGAAGGATCTCGACCCACTGAATTACTCCAGCAGTGTTAAAGAAGGAACTGCAGATGCAGGAAAATCGCGCGTACACAAAATTCTGGAGAAACTCAGCGGGTGCAGCAGCATCTATAGAGCGAAGGGCTGGGTGACAGAAGGGTCTCGAGCTGCTGAAATTCTCCAGCATTTGGATCTAAACATCATCCATTCCTTCCCTCCAGAGATGTGGCCTGTCCCGCTGAGTTACTCCAGCTTGTTTGTGTCTATCGTTGAATGGGTGACGTTTCGGGTCCAGACCCTTCTTCGGACTGAAAATAAAACTTGCATCGCGCGAAGCGGCTTGTAAATTAAAACATAAAATCAAGAAATGCTAAAGGTTGACTCATTTATGTGCTGCTATTTATTTACCTGGCCTGTTGCTGTGCTCCCTCGTCCACCGCGCTGAATAACTCACCGGGTGCAAAACTCCGCTGCATCCCGGGTGGAGGGCGATGATCACCGGACTGACCAGCAAGTAGAGGTGGCGGGTCGGCCAAGCCCGGCTCCCCGCCACCGGGATAGACACCAACTACTGGAGTAAACTCAGCTGGATCTCTGGAGAAGTCTGAAGTAGGGTCTCGACCCGAAATCTCACCCATCTCATCTCTCCAGAGATGCTGCCTGTCCCTCGGAGTTACTCCAACATTGTGTGTGTCTATCTTCGGTGTAAACCAGCATCTGCAGATCCTTCCCAATCCCACACTCTCAGCCCCGGGGGGTGGATGGAGCATCGCACGCGGACACAGCCCACCCACTGCCCCAGACTTGCCCCTCCGGCAGGTCTTTAACCGTGTCCTAAAGCAGTTCATTGAGACAGACGAATACGAAGCCACGGGACAGGTGCCTCAGTAATAAAGGACAAGTTGCAGATCATCGGAGAAAATGCTGGAGGCCGCATCTCTGGAGAGAAGGAATGGCCGACGTTTCGGGTCGAGACCCTTCTTCAGACTGAAGAAGGGCTCGACCCGAGATGTCGCCCATTCCTTTTCTCCAGAGATGCTGCTTCACCCACTGAGATGCTCCAGCATTTTGTGTCTACCTTCCTCTAGCTCTCTGCTGTATTAAGCTAGATACCAATCCATTCTGCTCCTTATTGCCTTACTTTGCATTCTGTGACCCAATGGCCTATTTTATCGAACACCATTTCAAAATCTGGATACATTGAATTTATATCGCCATTGGCTGCTTTAGTGGTTACCAGAAAGTCAAAAGGATTGGTCAAGCAAGATCTTAGTCATAGTCACCACAGCATGGAAGCAGGCTCTTTGGTCCATCTTGCCCATGATGACAAAGATGCCCCATCTACACTAGTCCCACCTGCCCGGGTTTCCTATCCATGTACCTGTCCAAGTGTCTTTTAATTATGCAAATGTCCAAAATCATTTTGAAATCCATTCCGATTATTCATTACTCTTTTTGTTTTTGGATGGTCTTCAATTCCATTGTCTAGTCAGGATTCCATTATTTGACCTATCATTGCTGTTATATTGGCTGATCAATAATTCCCTGGACATGTTATTTTCATCCTAATACACTGGTTTCCAACAGTCCTTTGGCACAACATATTTTTTCAAACAAATAATTAAGAATGTATGGAATTGTCTCTGCAAACTCATCCCTTAGATCTTTTAAAAATCAATGAATACAATCCCTCGAAAGAAAATGTTTTATCCTCTTAGAATTTGATGAGCTTGTTTAACGTTGCACCTTTTTTGCCATTTTGGTGCACACAATTAAATATATCTGCCATCAACCGCAAGATTTCTTCCAACCCTTTCTTCCAATACCTTGATCCATTTCAACCTCTCTGCTTTTTATTATGATCAAAGGAATTAAAATTGTTGGTGGAATTGGAGGTGAAGGCTTGCTGTTCATTGCCCATGAACAAGCCAGAATGGATGATGCTTGGCTCATGCGAGGAACATTACACCATTAAATATCAGAAATGAAAGCCTTGTTTGCTAGATTATTTTAAAACGATCGACCGTGAAAAAATAGTGTGCTGCAAGCTCAGAAGAAGTGGATTTTAATAGGAAATGGACCAAGTGTGGACCCGTTGGATCCCGTTCCCCCAACGCAATATTCCACCACTAACCCATAGCCCCCAATGGCTCTGGCGCGGCTGACAGTTTCAAGGTTTAAAATGACAAAAACTTGTAAAATATAACATCAATGTGAACGCATCTCACTCTCCCTCTGAAGTCCCCTATTCTCCTCCTCCATTATCATCCCTCTCCCCACCCTCTACCAACCCTCCTCTGCTTCCTCCCCTCACCACCTCCCTCCCCTCCTCTCTCTTCCCCCTCCCATCCTCCATTACCTCTCCATCCCTCTTCCTACCCCTATCCCCTTCTATTCCCCTTCATCCCCTAGCACTCCCTCCCCCTCCTCTTTACCCTCCCTCTTCTTTCCACTCCTCCCCTTCCCACTCCTTCACTCACCTCTCCTTCCCTCTTCTTCCCCCTACCATCAATCACTCCCTCCCTTCCTCCAAAACCCCTCTCCTCTCCCTCTATCCCCCCTCCTCCCCAACTCTCCCTCCTCACCTCCCCCATTTTCCCCACCCTCTCCCTCCCTCCCCCTTCCTCTCCCTCAATCCCCCCACTCTCCCTCCTCACCTCCCTAGGATCTTCAAGTGAACCACCGGCGGACCCTGTTTGCTCCACCACGTCAGCGATGAAGTTGTAGTTGAGGCAGGGGCTGTTGTGGGGGGGCGGGCTTAGAGGTCTGGAGCCACGGGTGAGAGAGGCAGGGGCTGCGGCTTAGTCCTTGCCCCGGGTCCCTCTCCTCTCCCACCCTGAGGGCCCCGATGCCACCGCCCCCAGACCTCGCCCCAGCCTCACCGCCGCGGTCATTTCAAATCCCGCATGCATGGATGTTGGGCCCACTGCGCACGCGCAGGGAGAGTTTCAGTTATTTTAAAATGCGCACGGCAGAATTAGCTCTGGATACTTACAGTTTCCCGCCCCGCGACGTGGACATTTCTGCTATGGGGCCAAGCTGTCAATGAAAAATAAGCAGAAGTAAGAATTTGATTAAAACAATTTGAAAATCATTTTTAATTTCAGGGTCCCTTTGTGACGTCATTGTGACACGACTGGGCAAGTGAAAAAGCTTTTGTAAAGTTTAAAATGTCAATAACTTGTAAAATATAACATAAATCCGAACGAAACTTGTCCCTTTTAAATCCCAGGACAATGGTGCGTAGGTGGGCCAAAAAGTGTAGCGCTATCGTGTATCCTTTTGGCAGAGTTTTGAATCGTCACAAACTCACATGACAAATATATAAACAAACAGAGAGTTTCAGCAATATATAGATAGATTGAAAAACTGATGCAAATTCAGAAACTTGTATTTTTTGCATCATTGACCAATGTGTAAACACACTGAAAGTGCTGAGCATTGTAATTATGACAGCTTTGCTTAATGACAATACATAAGCTTAAGTAATGCTCAGGGAATGAATCATTTTTTTAAAGAAAGTAAGACAGTAATTACATAAATTCCAATTAATTAGTCAGCATTCAAACAGGATCGGCTGCTGCAATGCATTGACAAATGAATTGAGAAACAAAGTCTAAATCCTTCCACTTCATTTCCGAAGTAGCGTGTTAATTGTCATTAGTCTCAATAAGAGCAAGGAAAATCATTTATGAAATATTTACCATACAACATAAATTCTAATTTTATTCTGGTAATGAAGCAAGCTTTTTTTATTAGCTTATAAATCATCACTTCCATGGCATTTTGAGCACACTGTTTAATTGTTTAAAACAAAACAATTGAAGATAATTATTTTTGCATATATTCATTACGTTTTGATCTATAAATATGTCGTGCAAGAATCTTAGGACAAATTATTTGAGTGATTCAAACCAGGGAACATGAATCTGCGAACCTCGATTTTTCCACTCCTTAAGGGCCTGTCCCACCAGCATGCAACTCTATGCGATGAACGCGATCAAACTAGAAGCGGGGGCCGTGCGGAGGGCGGGTGATCCCCTGTACAGGGCCGTTCCCACCAGCATGCGCCTGCATGCGGCAAGCGCAACCAAACCAGCAGTAGGGGCCGCGCAGAGGTCGGGTGAGTGGCGCAACGCGGCGCAAAGTGAGGCGAACTTGGAGCGAAGTCTAAGGTAAGTTCGCCAGGACAGAGAGGGGCACACAGAGAGGGGCACAGAGGCACACACACACAGAGGGCCATGGAGCCACACACATAGAGGGTCACGGAGGCACCTACAGATAGGTTAACGGAGGCACGATTTTGGGGCGGTGTGTAAACGTCGAGGCGACTGTGAGCCAACAAGCCGTTGCCGCGCAGAATGTTTGGACATAGTCAGTGTTTCGGAGCCCCGCGCGGTGTCGGGACGAACGCCGCACAATTCCGCACGGTGCCGGTGATCGAAGTGGGACCGGCCCCGCGACGCCGGACGGCTCAAGCGACCACGTTAGGTCGCGCTAATCGCATAGAGTTGCATGCTTGTGGGACAGGCCCTTTAGCTATTCTGACGGTTTTGCAACATTCCTGAGGGACAAGCAAATCCTCACAACTTCAGCCTCACCCCACCAATTCTGGGCATTTGGGTTAATTTGGTATTCATTTCCGGCAAAGATGAATGAAAAGGTTATTCACTGACCTGGGATCACTGTGTGTTTGTCCCCTTGGCCACAGATTCTCCCGGAATGATCCTCAGCATAAAAAAGAGACACCAAGTGCTGGAGTAATAATGCGGCAGGCAGCATCTCTAGTGAATGAACTATCAGTCTGAAGATGGCCGCTGACCTGAAATATCACCTATCCACATTCTCTAGATGTGCTGCCTGACATGCTGAGTTACTCCAGTGTCTTTTTTTGTAAACCAGCATCTGCAGTTCCTCTCGTCTCCATGATCCTTGGCTTGGTCTGCCACTGAGGGGCCATCTCCTAGCTCATCAAAGGGTCTCCCAGTATAGCTGGTAGAGCTGCCACCTCACAGCGCAAGAGTCCCAGGTTCGATCCTGTGCTCGGGTGCTATCTGAGTGGAGTTTACAGGTTCTCCCTGTGGCTGCATGTGTTTCTTCCGGGTGCTCCGGTTTCCTCCCACATCTCAAAGACGTGGGCGTTTGTAGGTTAATTAGCCTCTGCAAATTGCCCCTAATATGTGAAGAGTTAATTAGAAAGTGGGATGATGTAGAACTAGTAGGAATGGGTGATAAATGGACGGACCAAAGGGCCTGTTTCCATGCAGTATCTCTAAACTATTTTTGAGGAATGCCTTTGACAGATGGTATAGCCCCACCTCCAAGTTTGCTGACTGCCCAAACTGTCACTGTTATTGATGTTTGCAGTGCACTCATGGGCATGCGCTCACACACACCACTCCCATTCTCAAACTCTTAGTTTGTGCTCTCACACATTCTCACACGTATATGCACACACATGAACATGTACACGCACGCACACTCTCACTCAAACATACAGGCATACCACACTCCACACACACTTAAATACAATTGAAAAAGAGTTAGACTAGCTTAATTTAACCAAATAAAGAAACTTTTTATGCTTTTTTGCACAAGCAGGTTTCTCCACTCGATGCCAGTGATCTGATACCCGGCCCTGGTATTCTACAGCTGGGATTTAAGGAAACCTGCAGGCAATGGCACTGCCATATTGGATTATTTGCAAAGTCTACTCTGTGTGGACAACTGGGGCTGCAACTTCCATATATATCCATATTTCCTTATGGCTCAGAGGGAGGCTATTTCAGACCATCAAATCCATACTGACTCGCATGACAATCCTATTCCCCACTAATTTTCCCAGTAAACATTTCTCCACACATTTCTATCAACTCCCCCACACACTAATAAAAAATTACAGTGTCCAATTAACTTACCTCCCTGCTCATCTCTGAGATATGGGAGTGAACCGGAGCACTCGGAGGAAACCCAAGTGGTCATAGGGAAAACATGCAAACTCCAGACAGACAGCGCCAAAGGTCAGGATCAGTGTCAGGTTGCTGGAGCTGTGAACAGCAGCTCTACCTGCTGCACCACAGTGCTACCCATTTCACTCAGGGTCAGTCCTGTGTTACAGGAGTATTTGTCAGAAGATCAACACTGTTAGTTCCTGCCAGGAAGCCCTTACCTGTCTTCATATAGACCATAGATAGACACAAAAAGCTTGAGTAACTCCGGCAGCATCTCTGGAGAGAAGGAATGGGTGACGTTTCGGATCAAGACCCTTCTTCAGACCATTTCAACTGCTTGATGAAGCATGCAGCCACAGAAATAAATTAACAGCAAGATTAGATTTTTACAATTAAAGCATTTTTTTTTCATTCATAATTACCAGAAATGCAAGAAATGGGATGAACCTAGATATGCCAAGGCTCCCAGAACGACTGTTTAGAAATGGGATGAACCTAGATATGCCAAGGCTCCCAGAACGACTGTTTAAAAAACCTAAATGTCCAAAATTCCTAAACATTTAAATAAATGAAGCTGAGGAATGATCAAGACACAGCAGGGCAGAGGTGGAGTAATTCTGCCAGATGTTGCACCGCTGTATCAAGATTCAGCAGCAACAAATGCCCAAAGCATCAGTAGGTTATCAGGCATTGTGTATTTTCATACCAGAAAAGTTGCCACTGTATTATGTGTGGTGTTCCTCTCTGGGGGTTGGCTACCAAGCTACTGTGGCTGTGGCTGTGCTGGTTGGGGGTTGTAGAGATGGTGGGGGGGGATGCTTCAGATCAGTGCAAACACAAATATCATATTGACCAAGTGGCCCATTACAGTGTGGAATTCTGCATTTCAGCATTAAATCCGTCAACACTGTAGGCCCTGCTTCCTCAATCTCTCTGCAGAAGACTGAAGTACATTGCTACTCTCTGTTCACTTACAAAACTTTCTAAACTCCTCTCCTTCCCTGTGCCTTGTGCCACCACTTTATCCTTGCTTTGCAATGCTCATCATTGACAACCTTGACAGAGGTCCTTGGGACACTTCGAATGAAAACCCTGCTTCAATCCACTTTGTTGCTTTGTAGCTAAATGGGATTAGTATGGGTAAGTGGAGGCACAAGAGCCTGCAGGTGCTGGAATCTTGAGTAAGAAACAAACTGCTGCAGATCAGGCAGCATCTGTAGATGGAGATGATGTTTCAGGTTGGGATCCTTTCTCTGACTGAATAACGGTCCCGACCCAAAATGCTGCCTGACCTACTGAGTTCCTCCAGCAGTTCGTTTTTCAGTATAGAAAATGCCTTGATGGTCAGCATAGGCAGGGCGGGCCGAAGGGCCTGTTGTTGTGCTGAAAGGCTTTATGATTATGGCACTTCCTCTTTACGATGTGATTCCATCCACACACAGGAACTAGCCTTCTAGCATCAAGCTTTGCTTGGGATGTAAACCTCATCAGTATCCATTTTGTTGATTGATACTGAAGTGGTTTACTGTGAATTATCGTCCAGTAAATAGTATTGTACAATCTATCAACAGACCTCTGGGCCTGATCCTAGAGCACTCTATCGAATAGAGAGTGACCTATCTTGATGTAAGATCAACGTTGATAAATCAGGATTAAAGCTGACCCCATCTGTGATCCTCCACTCCTGCCCAGAAAATGCTATCCTTCAGCCAACCGATTGTATTAGTAATCGTATATTTAGCCATTAACAATCTAAGGCTGCCATCACAATCTAAGGATTTTATGTAGTTAATTTGGCTTCAGTTACATCTATTACCAAGTACAGAAACCACCTCACACCTTTCCTTCACATGTAGTGTGAATGTTATTAAGATGATGAATTCTTGCTCTGTGAATTTTCAATCTATTTTTCCACAAATTCTTTTTTTTCTCTCTCTCATAAATCAATGTGTATTTCTAAATGTATTTGAAAATATACTGAGTTTAAAGCTCACCATCCCAAAGGAGAAAGTCTGAGCACACACAGCCTAATATCTGCCTATATTTTTGGACACCATAATTGCACCACTTAATGGTACAGAGCCTTAAGGGATTGCAATTGGATTGATACTGAAACATGTTGCCGTCCTTCTGTGGCCCCAATCAATTATTATATTCCTCATTCTGCACTCTTTCACATGAAGCATTGCTATTGAGGTCTACTTGGGTTTCTTCAGTTCCCTGATGTGCTCTGCTTTCTGACACGCATTCAGAGTAACCCAGATTTATCCAAACATTTGTCTCCCTTGCTTTTGCAACTGGCATCAAACTGGCCTGATGTGTTCCATCATCATGAGCTACTGTCATTTCTGCAACTGTAAACTGCGTTTAACCTTGTTAAATCCTGACTTTGCAGGGATTTACAGCTGCAGTGTTTGTCTGATCAAGGTGATAATCAGTGAGGGACCATCTCCCCTTCCCCATTGAATATTTCAACCAACAAATAATTTTAAGTTGACGTTAGCTTGATCCTACTAATAGCTGCTGTATTATTGTGTAAGCTGAACTGAGTAATGTCGGTCAACCCGTACAGAGATTTCATTGTCTCTACTGACGAAATCTGCAAAAAGATTCATCAAGTATCAGTCAAAAGCTCGTTAATGCAGCACCGATGCCAGAGATTGTAAATCCTCTTCTTGCATCCATTAAAATCACAGCCCAACATTCTTGCGATGTCTCTGTCCACACATTATTCCCAGATAGGAATAGGATCCTTTGAGATCTAATCTTACTGTTTATGCGAGCTTGCATGGCATCGCATTTGCATCACAAATTGGTGGAATGACTTTTACATTACAACAATAATTATTTAAAGACACTTCATAGTAAATGGACAGGAAAGGTTTAGAGGGATATTGGCTAAATTTGGGCAAATGAGACTACCCTAAATGGGGCATATTGGTCAACATGGATAAGTTGACCAATAGGCCTGTTTCCGTGTTGTTTAACTCACTGACAAAGCACTGCATTGTCAAATACTTAATGGATTGTAAAGTGCTCTGGGGCTTTCTAAGGTTCTGAGAAACCATCTAAATGTAAGTCGTTCTTTCTATTTAATAATATTTGAATACATGATATATTAGGTGTATCTATTTTAACTTTATTCATACTTCAGGCAATAATTGTCACAGTGGTAGAGTTGCTGACTTACAGTTCCAGAGACCCAGGTTAGATCCTGACTATGGGTGCTATCTTATGGAGTTTGTGTTTTTCCTATGACCATGATGGTTTCCTCCGGGTGCTCCGATTTCTCCCACATTCCAAAGATGTGCAGGTTTGTAGGTAAATTGTTCTTGGTGTATGGGATGGAACTAGTGTATGGGTGATTGCTGGTCAGCGCAGACTCAGTGAGCCAAAGAGCCTGTTTCCATTCTCTAAAAAAATTGCAAAGCCCGTCTTTAATGGCCATTCGAATTGAGTAGACTGCTAGTCATACAGTCATAGTCATTCAGCACGGAAACAGGCCCTTTGGCCCAACTCATGCATGCTGACTGAAATGCCCCACCTAAGCTAGTCCCATTTAACTGCATTTGGCCCATGTCCCTCTAAACCTTTCAGAGTCAATGCCATTCGGAGGTCTACAGTGACAATTGGCCAGACTGATGGCTGATGTCAATCCCCGAAAGACGGTGAGAGATCAAATATGCTTGCGTGTCAGTCCGATGGTTTTTGTGGTCATCTTTATCGATGATGAGGTTATTTGACAAAGGTACATTGAACAGGTGCCCAGCTAGGCATGTAGGAAGGAACTACATATGTTGGTTTATATCGAAGATAGATACAAAATGCTTGAGTAACTCAGTGGGTCAGGTAGCATCTCTTGAGAAAAAGAGAAACGTCATCCATCCTTTTTCTCCAGAGATGCTTCCTGACCTGCGGAATTAATCCAAGACTTTGTGTCTACATGACTCTAGTATCTGTGACACCAAGCCAAGTGATTTAGCTACTGCACGATCACATACCTAAAGCAGCATAACTGGAGCCAGGTGTAGCTGGGCTGACCATCATAGTAAAGGGCCTGTCCTACCAGCATCCGACTCCATGCGATGAGCGCGATCAAACTAGAAGCGGGGGCCGCGCGGAGGTCGGGTGATCCCTGTACAGGGCCTTTCCCACCAGCATGCGCCTGCATGCGGCAAGCGCGACCAAACCGGAAGTGAGGGCCGCGCGGAGGTCGGGTGAGTGGCACAATGCGGCGCAAAGTGAGGCGAACTTGGAGCGAAGTCTTAAGGTAAGTTCGCCAGGACAGAGAGGGGCACACAGAGAGGGGCACAGAGACACACACAGAGAGGGCCACGGAGCCACACACAGAGAGGGTCACGGAGGCACCTACAGAGAGGGTCACGGAGGCACGGCGTCGAGACGATGTGTAATGCGTCGAGGCGACTGCAAGCCAACAAGCCATTGCTGCACGGAATTTTTGAACATAGTCAGTTTTTCAGAGCCCCGCGCGATGTCGGGACGAACTCTGCACAATTCCGCACGGCTCCGGCGATCGAAGTGGGACCAGCCCCGCGACGCTGGACAGCTCAAGCGACCACGTTAGGTCCCGCTCATCGCATAGAGTTGCATGCTGGTGGGACTGGCCCTTAACAGTATGGTGAGTGATTATTAGAGTGCGAAAGGCTCTGTAGCAAAGGGCATGTCCTGGAGAATGCTTTGACAGCCACTGTAGAATATGAATTGACGATGCGTTTTAGGTCATGCGTGAATCCCGAGCAATGACAAGGAATTTCTGGGAGCTGCAATATTTATTAACTTTGAAATGACTTTTCCCATTAAATTTTGCCACCTTTCTTTGACACTTTCTAACTGCAATCGCTTTGGATCAACATAAAGTTGAAAAGTGGAATGAAAACAAAGACTTGCCGATATATATCATGACTTTCATGACTTCACCACATGCTGAAGCACACACATGATTGAAACACGGCAGCTAACCGAAACACTGCAAGATACCCACGAGCACCTGTGATAATATCGAGATAGAGAATTCCAAAGATTCACGAACCTGCACTATACGAAATCTCTCTTCATCACAATACTAGAAGGCCTACCTCTTCTCTTAAGATGGTAAAATAAATCTGGTAATATAGCACTCCATCGATGGAGGGCCTAGACCTTGCTTGTTTAGTATTTAGAACAGGATTTGAATTATTATATTCTCACCAAGCTTAAGTCAGAAGTGGGCTGGGAGGAGGCTCATTTAGTTTTAGTTTAGTTTAGTTTAGAGATACAGCACAGAAACAGGCACTTCGGCCCACCGAGTCTGCGCCGACCAACGATCCCCATACACTAACATTATACTACACACACATACACTTTACAATTTACATTTATACCTACAAACCTGTACGTCTTTGCAGTATGGGAGAAAACCAGAGCTTCCCAGAGAAATCCCACGAAGGTCATGAAGAGAATGTACAAACTCCATACAGACAGCACCTGTAGTCAGGATCGAACCCATGTCTCTGGTGCTGTAAGGCAGCAACTCTACCACTGCGCCACCGTGCTGCCCTATGTGGAACACCAGTATGAGCGGGATTAATTGGGCAGAAATGCCTGTTGCTGTGCTGACAATTAAGATCACCCCGACTATTATAACAGATTAGAATTCATAGTTGGGCAGGCGAGCTTTGCATTTGCTTAAATTTAAAAGAGTAAGAGGGATTTGATTGCAAAATCTTGAGGAACCTTGACAGGGCAAATGTGGAGAAAACATTTCTTCTGAGTGAATCTAGCAGGGCTCATCGTTTAACAGAGATAAGGCCGTTTCTTACATCTAAAAAGGCCCGAGTCTCTCTTTCTCACAGGGCAATTCAAGCAGACTGTGAATATTTTTAAGGAAGAGGGGGACAGAGGTTGACAATTGTAAGATTAAATGAGATTACCAGTTTGAAGTTTGATCTGTATTTTATGAGGAGTTACAATGAGGGATTACGTGAAGACCCCGTCCAGCACGTATGCGCGACATTCTTCAAAGCAGTGGTGTGGATTCACAGAAAAAACGATTGAAATAAATATAGTAAAGAAAAAATAAGAACTTAATTACCAGTTGATCTGTATCACAGAGGGTGGGAGCGGAGGGCACGTAATCCCTCATCATAACTCCTCATAAAATACAGATCTGGTAAATTCTCATTTAATCTTACTATTTTATTTCGGAGTCACGTGAGTGACTACATGAAGACTTCAAAGCTCTGTGATTCCAAACCGTGTACCAGCACATGCTTCACTCACTGTCTGAAGACCTTTGAGGGAGGAAGTATGTTATCACAATCAACAATAACCTGTTTGTGAACAAAAAAGGTTTATTAATAACAACAAAAAACAGAGCTCCCCCGGGCTTAAATTAAATATTATCTGCAGTCTCTAAAATTCTGTCTGCAAATGTAGCAGGTTCCGCCAGCGGCTTATTATAAAACCTTTGGAAAGTTCTTTCCGAGGACCATCCTGCTCTGGCCAGAATGGGGTCCATAGGCACGTCCATTTGTCTAGCCGCCGATGTGGATGCTGCCCTGGTGGAGTGAGATTTGTAAACATTAGTATTGACTCCCGCAGACTTAAGCACCTGCTTGAGCCATCTTGAAATGGTTTGGCTCATCACCTGACCATGAGGCTTTTTGTGGCTTATCCATAAGGCTTTTTCTCTCCCTCTTAAGTTGTATGCTGTGTCTATGTAATTGGTGAGATGGGTCTTGGGTCAGCAATATGCCCGGAACTCCATGACTGGAGGTGTAGATCCTGGTCTAGTTTGTTTGACCAGACCCTGAATATGGAATGTAAAACAGTCCAATGTCCAATGAGGCTGCCTCAGAAGGTGGAGGGACTGTACCCTTTGAGCTGACAATAGTGCCATGAGCATGACTGATTTCAGGGTAAGTTGTTCCAGCTTGAGTGACCTGGGTGGTGGCCATCCCCTAAGGAACGTCAGTACAATGCTGGCATCCCAGATCTGAGCGTACCTTGGTCTGGGGGAATTAGTGTTAAAAATGCCCCTCATGATTTTGACCACTAGTGGATGGGACCCCAAAGCCTGTTGTCCTGCTGCTGGAACCAAATAAGCTGACAACGCACTCCTGGCTGTATTGATGGCACTGTAGCTGAGTCCATCCCATTGAAATCCAACCAGGAACTCCACAGCACTGGTGGCTGTAACTGTAGTGTAGGTAGTTCCTGTTTTAGAGCAATACCGTTCCCATTTCCTTATGTTGGTCAGGTATTGTATCCTGGTGGACTCCCGGTGGGATGCGGTCATCATGTTGATGCCGTTCTCAGACAGTCCTAGGCCCAGTAGAGGTCTTTTTAGAATCTGAAAGCCAGGAGATTGACGCTGTCGTGGCACGGGTGACTAATGCCTGACACTGGGTGGATTAATAAATCCGGACTGCTGGGGAATTCCAACGATGTTTCGACAGCCATGTCGAGGGCCACTGGGAACCATGGCTGGGTAGGCCAGTCAGGTATTATCAAGATTCCTGTAGCGGAATCCAATTGAATCTTGCGTAATACCCGGCAGATGAGGTAGAAGGGAGGAAAAGCATAAAAGAACATTTTCCCCCAATGCAGCGTGAATGCATCAACTGCTGCTGCCTCAGGGTCTGGTTCCCAAGCGACAAACGTTGGTACCTGGTGATTCAGTCTAGATGCAAATAGATCGATATCTGGTGTGCCATATTGCTTTGTAATATCAGCAAACACTTTGGGATTTAACATCCATTTTACTTCGGAGTCACGTGAGTGACTACGTGAAGACCCCGCCAGCACGCATGCGCGACATATCGTCGTTCGCATGCGGAAGCGACAGTCGGGAGGAGCGGGGCTCCTCCAGCGATGGAACGGTAAGACTCACCAGAGTGGTGAGCGCGGCGAGAGTAACGGCAAGAGCTGCTGCTATAGAGCGCAGCGTGCCGTTTTTTCTCCGAGCTACAGGTGCTACCTGCAGCTCCCGAATTCAGCCCGGGAGGACTGCTGGTTCGCCACGGACAGGCGGTAAAACCACCCGTTCGTTTCTCGAGCTGCAGGTGCTACCTGCAGCTCCCGAATTCAGCCCGGGAGGACTGCTGGTTCGCCACGGACAGGCGGTAAAACCACCCGTTCGTTTCTCGAGCTGCAGGTGCTACCTGCAGGTGCTACCTGCAGCTCCCGACTTCCGCCCGGGAGGGCGGTTGGTTCGCCACGGACAGGCGGTAAATCCACCGGGACTGGTTCGCCACGGACAGGCGGTAAATCCACCCGGAAGCCGATCGGGACTGTCGACTCAGCTGGGTCCAGTCCCGAGGACACCCCGTTCGCTGCAGCAACGGAGGTCGTCTTACCCGCATGGAGCGGATGGTGGAGCAATTGCTCCAGCGTGACCTGCTTTAGCAGGGGCAGGGTCACAGTGGGCCTCTTCGCAGGCCCACGGCAGGATCCTATTATGGACTGCCTAAATGTCTCACCCTCTTCGGAGGGGAGCATTGGGGGTCAGAACTGGGCTGACCCGAAGAGGGGGAGTTGGCTGAACAAACCAACAGTGTCAGGGGTGCAGTGAAGAGTTCTGTATATGGTAAGTAACATGCAGTTCCTTCTAAAAGGTTACCTATCCACCCTAAGCTGGCAGCTAGTTTAATTATATGACTACAAACCAGCTTCAGGAGCAGCCATCTATGCTATAGCTGATAAGTACTTTGCTCCTGATAATTGTACTCGCTATTGTTCCCGCGGTAAATACCCTATTTGGGGGATCATGAGCCCTACGATTAGAGGGCAAGGAGTCAAACTTCAGAGGATCCTGAAGCTTTTGACCGCCGGTATTTCGGCAGTGCCAGTACTGCGGTGGGTATAGAGCTACCGGTAGGAAAAGGATGCTCTGGCCTTACTGTGAACAATGTTTGAAAATAACTACAGGAAGAGCAATTCACCCCAAATTGCGGGGTTATGCAAACCAGGTACGCTCAACCACCATATCTGCTGTGCGGAGCTCCCCAAACAGGTGAAAGACCTGGACAAAGAGGCCATAGGGCTGATAAGGTACCCAGTACCTCCAAGCGCACTGCCAACAGCTACAGCACCCCTACACACCCAAAGCTCGAAGGCCGGCCCACCTGCACAACAGCCTTTTTAGGCCATGGCCCAGCCCGGCCTTCTTGGAAAATGCGCCACCCCTACAACGCATCAACTCAAACAGAAGAAATAACGGTGGTATTGGACACTACGCCGGCAATACCTTGGAGGTAGGTGGGTCTGCCTCCCCCAGGAACATCATATGTCTAAAATTCATCTTATGGGGGAGACCGGTTGCACTTTTACCTCTGATCCTTACATATTCGGAAGTATTCAGGGCTATAAAATTAATTCATTTACGAACTCCCTGCCCCGGTCCAGCATTCGCCTAGCCGAAAGTTATATTTTCACAAAGAAAGAACGGCGGGCCATGCTGAACTATTAAGAGGGGTTATTGAGAGAATCACAGGAGTTCGTATCTAATATATTTACCAAAAATAAAAGATGGCGGATGCCGCATAATCATAGACCTGACCGAACTGAATACTTCTGTTCAGTATGTTCATTTCAAAATGGACACAGTAGCCAGCTTATAGCTATGGGTACTACATGGCATGCATTAACCTCAAGATGCATACTATTCAGTACTAATACACAAGGATCATAGGGAATACCTTAAATTTATCTGGATGGGACAATTATGGCAATATATAGCCTTACCCAATGGGTTATCATCAGCACCCAGGCTGTTCAACAAATTACCAGCTTTGGCCTATTTAAGGAAACAAAATCATACTGTTATGGCCTATCTTGATGATATCCTCATTGTCGGGGATAATTGGAAACGGCTACATTGGCAGTTTCTAGCCATAAAACATCTCTTTCAAAAGCTGGGGTTCATCATACATCCAGATAAATCAAAGTTGGAACTCTCTACTACCATGGATTACTTGGGGTTCACCATTGACTCGGTGCAAATGTCTACCACCTTACCACCGAACAAGGTGGTGGACTTGGTAGAAGCTTGCAGAAGCCTTACTGGCATCAGGGATCCATCCATACGGTAGGTGGCCATGGTATTGGGAAGATAGTGGCTGCTTTCCCGCAGTGCAATTCGGACCACTACATTATCAAAACCTACAAAGAGCTAAAATTATAGCTCTCAAAAGTCATACCATTTCAACAGGCCTATGAAGTTATTAGAAAAGGCAAGAGTTTGAATTAAATTGGTGGATGGGAAATGCTCAATTCTGTTCCAAATCCATCACTATCATAAATCCCTCGGTTACATTACAGACTGATGCCAGTGTTAAAGGTGGGGAGCAGCTAATACCACCACTGTTGTGGTGGCAGATGGAATGCACAAGATTTAACCCTGTTGGGAGCACTAGGGATTAATTATCTAGAAATACTGGAAGCATTCGTGGAACCCGGGGGCCTACTGCTTAGATATGCACCAGTTGCATGTATGGTTACAAATTATAATACCACAGTGGTGGCCTATATTAATCTTTTGTGTGGAATAAAATCGATATCATGTGATGAATTGCCTTTTTTACAACTAGCACTGGTGTCTGGATAGAGAGATTTGGATCTCAGCCACTTACCTTTCAGGTAAACTAAATACAGTGGCGAACACCAGGTCACGCAATTCAACGACAACAATGAATGGATGTTGGATCGGGACCGGGGCCAGCAGCGATGGATGTTTCTCGCTGCATTGGGGGGATTGTTTGCTAAGCATTTCCCCCCTTCTGCCTCATCAGTCGGGTCTTACAAAAATTTAATAGACTCCGCAACTGGTATTTCGGGTTCCCGATTGGCCTACCCAACCATGGTCCCCAGCAGTACAAAGATGGCCGCAGAACACTGCTTCCGGATCCTCAAACGGCCGGGCCTGTTGGCACACCCTGTGACGGGTAAGTTATCCGTGCCATGATCGCATTAACCTATTGATGCTGTTTCTGAACAGGCCATTCTGGACTTCGGATACTCCGACAGGACGATCAATGTCATCACTCGTCGTGAGGGAGTCCACCAGGGACAGCACTGACATATGTCAGCAGATGGGAGTGTTTCTTCTTCAGAACAAACACTTCATATGACTCGGCCACCATCACTGGATTGCAGGAGTTCTGGCCACCCTTCTTTCCATGAAGGTTTGAGCTATAATGCCATTAAATTTGCAGGAGTGCCCTACCTACCAACCTGGACCGAGGGGGTGATCACCTGCATATAGGATCACACCCTCTGGTATCAATCTGATGAGGGGTATTAATATTTTCCCCTAGACCAGATCCACTCATACATGGGACCTAGGCATAAAATTTACTATGCTTCGAGGATGGACACCAATATTGGGGCACTCTCTGGATAACTACATATTATATGGTTATGCTTATGGCACTTGTAACAGCACAACGGATCCAGTCTTATAGCTAAGGCTGCATCCACGTCAGCGGCTAGGATGATGGGAGTTCCTATGGACCACATCCTTTGCTACAGCGGGTTGGAGAGTGAACGGATTTTCAGCACTTCTTTTATAACCCGTGGCCGCTCCTGAGACGTTGCGGGGAATATGTTGGGTTTCTGTTACATGATTTACCCAATGTGGGGCATATCATTTTAGGTATGACTAAATACCTTCTTTGTTTTTCAGCCAGTGTCTTGTCTGAATTACGTTCATCCTCTTATCCCAACTTTAGCGGTGTGTGAGCATGGAGCTTCCAGGGCATGAAATCACAGAGCTTTGAAATCTTCACGTAGTCACTCACGTGACTCCGAAGTAAAATAGTAAGATTAAACGAGAACTTACCAGTTTGAGGTTTGATCTTTATTTTATGAGGAGTTACGATGAGGGATTACGTGCCCTCCGCTCCCAACCCTCTATTATAAAGATCACCTGGTATGAAAGTTCTCTTTTTTATCTTACTATATTAGTCATTGTGACTGTTTGTTCTGTGATTTCACACCACTGCTTTGAAGAATGTCGCGCATGCGTGCTGGCGGGGTCTTCACGTAATCCCTCATCGTAACTCCTCATAAAATAAAGATCAAACCTCAAACTGGTAAGTTCTCGTTTAATCTTACTATTCGATGTTATCGTTAAATTTGCGTGACCTGGTGTCTGCCACTGTATTTTGCTTACCTGGTAGGTAAGTTGCTGATAACCAAATATGTCTTTTGACACACCATTGCCAGATTAGGTTGACCAAATAGTCACATGATATCGACTTTACACCACCCATGTGGTTGATATAAGCCACCACCGTGGTATTATCTAATTGCAACCGGACATGTGCGTGATGCGTATTAGATGAATATGCTTTTAAACCATAAAACGCACCCAACATTTCTAAGTAATTGATACCCTGTGTCTGTAGGCAAGATGACTCAGACTTAGTCCATCTGCCCACTGTGCTGGATTGCATGTTAGTTGCTCCCCAGCCCAAAGCATTGGCATCCGTTTGAATGGTTAATACTGGGTTGGTGATTATTATGGGACTGGAACTGAGCGTAACGTTCCTTGTCCACCATTGTAACTCTGGAATGGATTCAGCAGCTAAATTCATAGCTCGGTCAAAGTGACCTGAGTTTTCCTTTAGTGCGTGCACTTTTGCTCTTTGTAAATTTTGATAGTGCAAAGGCCCAAATTGTACAGCTAGAAAGGCTGCTACCATTTTCCCAATAACACTAGCTACCTGCCGTATGGTTGGCTGATGGTTAACCATTAGTTCATTGCATGATAGTGCCAACTCTGATGCTTTCCCCTTCGGCAGAGTTATAATCATGCGAACAGTGTTAATCGTAAATCCAAGTTAGTGCATGGTAGTGGATGGTGTCAAATTGGATTTATCTGGATGTATGACAAACCCCAAAGTTTCAAACAAACGTTTGGTGGCTGCTACTGCCAAAATAGCTGTCTCCAAGGTTTTCCCTACTATTAAAATGTTGTCTAAGTACACCATGACTATATGCTTATGTTTCCTCAACAATGCCAAAGCAGGTTTTAAGATTTTAGTGAACAACCTTGGAGCTGAGGTTAGCCCATTTGGTAGGCTTTAAATTGCCATAGCTGTTTCATCCAGATAAACTTAAGGTATTTGCAATGCTCCTTGTGTATGGGTACTGAGTAGTAGGCACCTTTTAAATCAATGCTTGCTAGAAAGTACCCTCTAGAAATCAATAGTCTGGCTGTTTCAAAGGTTTCCATCTTGGAATGTATATACTTAACAGACTCGTTTAAAGTCAATGATGCGACATCCACCATCTTTTTTAGTTTAGTGAAAATATTAGACACAAATTCCAAAGGTTCATGTTTTGTTCTTTCAATGACACCTTTTGCTAGTAGCCTCATCAGTTCAGCTTGACCCCCTTGTTTCTCTTTTACTGAGAGGGTGAATACCCTTTGGGGTATATGCTGAACTGGCCGCATGTTTTCATGAACAAAGTCAATTTTATAGCCATGAATGCTGCTGAGTATATATTTGTCATTAGTGATGGATTCCCATGTATCCAAAAACAAGTGCAATCTTTCCCCTGTTAGTATAGAGCCCCTACTGCTCATATGTTGAGAGGAACTAGACCCACCTACCTCCATGGTTACTGGTGCTTCTTCTGCCTCTTCGCTGGATGATGAGGTGTCTGCTGGGCTGTAGAGGGCTGCTGTTGATGTTGCTGTTGATGTTGATATTGGGGGTGGCGCATTTTCCATGGGGTCCGCTCTGGGCCCAGGCCTAAAAAAGGCTTACGGGGAATGTTTGCGAACCCCGAGCTTTCACCAGTCCCATATGGTGGTTGACGACTGGTGGACGCCGTGGGGTACTGCCGCCTGGGTTTATAAGGTCTGCTCGGTCCCAAACCTGCCCCCACAAGACCAAAGGTCTTGGACTCTTCCTCTAGGTCTTTTACCTTTTTTGGAAGATCCTTTCCAAAGAGCAGAACTGGAGGTTCTGAACCCGGTATTTTGCAAAGTCCTGCAAACTTAGGGTTGAGGTCAGGCTTGATAATTTCCTTCCGCAAATTGTTTATCTCATATTGAGTGGTGCACAGCAGAGCTAATGTATCTTGCTGATTAGTGGAGATGTCCACACCATCTGTGGACTGAACATATGATGTAATTCCTGCAGTCAGGAGTTTAAGGGTTTTCTGGAGCTTCAACTCCAGGTTCCTGATGTTCTGCCGCAAATGTCGCCAAATCTGGCTGTTTACAGCTGGTAAATTCAATGATGCACAAGTTTCTGGGGCTGTATATAATTCAAGCGCCTCATTGACCACCCGTTCTTGTAGAGGTTTTGAGGACAGGTGGTCAATGCTGGCTGCAAGTTTCGGCTCTAAAAGCCGACCCGCTCGTGCAATGGCCACGTAGCGGTTGACCACACCCAGCATCTCTTCCCGATCCTGTACACCCTGTGTACTCCGGACATCTTCAGCCAACTTCACCAGCCCAGACCTGGTCGCCAATGCTGCCTTCAATAGAAGGTGAAGCAATGGCCAGTGCCGTAAAGGACACTGCGGGAGTGCCTGAGCTCCCTTGGCGAGTCTGCTGCTGCTCTCTCAGCATATCTCGCTGAAGCATTTGCTCCATAAGCTGTTCCATTTGGCTTAGGTGGCTGCCTGTGCCGCTCTCGAGCGGTGAGGCATCTTCATCAGAATTGTCGGATACTACCGCCTGGTTCTGGCTGCAGGGGCCTCCATCCCGCTGCTCAGGCTGCACTAGCAGTGCTGGGCTCGGCTCGGTAGTTAGTCCTGTCGCCTCTTGCCCCCCCTCCAAAAAGCGCTCCTCCACGGGAGACAAACGGCGAGCTGCAGATTTCTTCCCTCTGGTCTTGCTCATTCTTTCTGGAAAATTAAAGCAGACCACAGAGAAAATACACACGGCCACGGTAAAAACTTACCTGTCGGCCCGATTTTCAATTTATAGCGGGAGCGCCTTGAACTCCCATTCGTCGCGGGTGCACTGCATGAACGCATGCGTGCTGGATGGGGTCTTCACGTAGTTACTCACGTGACTCCGAAATAAAATTGGTATTGGTTTATTATTGTTAGTGCAACACATTGATTTGAGTCCTTTCCAGGCAAATCATATCATACGTGTTCATTAGGTAGTGCAAAAGAGAAAATCATTAGAATGCCAAATATAGTGTCACAGCGGTAGGGGAAATGCAGATTAAAAAAAAGTGGAATGAGCACAAGAAGGTAAAAATTCTGGAGAAACTCATCGTATGAGGCAGCATCTATGGAGCGAAGGAAGAGGTGACGTTTCGGGTCGATACCCTTCTTCAGACTGATGTGGGGGTGGGGGTAGGGGGTAGTAAGAAGAAAGGAAGAGGTGGAGACATTGTGCTGTGGGAGAGTTGGGAGGGGGAGGGAGAGAGGGAGAAAGCAAGGACTACCAGAAATTGGAGGTCAATGTTCATACCGCTGGGGTGTAAACTACCCAAGTGAAATATGACGTGCTGCTCCTCCAATTTGCGGTGGGACTCATTCTGGCCATGGAGGAGGCCCAAGAAAGAAAGGTCATATTCGGAATGGGAGGGAGAGTTGAAGTGCTGAGCCACCGGGAGATCAGGTTGGTTATTACGAACTGAGCAGAGGTGTTGGGCGAAGCGATTGCCAATGGTCTCACCGATGTAGAGCAGCTGACACCTAGGGCAGCAGATGCAATAGATGAGGTTGGAGGAGGTGCAGGGGAACCTCTGCACGCAGGATGAGGTGTTCCAAACCAGGGCATCGGAGATGTCGTCATTCTCTAAGGAACGGGGGTTCCCCTCTTCGACTATAGATGAGGCTCTCACCAGGGTCTCTTCTATACCCCGTAGCTCTGCTTTCACTCCCCATCTCCCCACTCGTAACAGGGGCAGAATCCCCCTTGTCTTCACCTTCCACCCTACCAGCCGTCACAAACAGCAGATAATCCTCTGACATTTTTGCCACCTCCAAGATGATCCCACCACTGGCCACATCTTCCCATCTCCTCCCCTATCGGCTTTCCGCAGAGATCGCTCCCTCCGTAACTCCCTGGTCAATTTGTCCCTTCCCACCCAAACCACCCCCTACCCTGGTACTTTCTCTTGCAACCGCAGGAAATACTACACTTGTCACTTCACCTTCCCCCATGATTCCATCCAAGGACCAGTCTTTCCAGGTGCGGCAGAGGTTCACCTGCACCTCCTCAAACCTCATCTATTGCATCTGCTGCTCTGGGTGTCAGCTGCCCTACATCGGTGAGACCAAGTAGAGGCTTGGCGATCGCTTCGCCCAACACCTCCGCTCAGTTCGCAATAACCAACCTGATCTCCCGGTGGCTCAGCACTTCACTCCAAATCCGACCTTTCTGTACTGGGCCTCCTCCATGGCCAGAGTGAGCCCCACCACAAATTGGAGGAGCAGCACCTCATATTTCACTTGGGTAGTTTACCCAGTGGTATGAACATTGACTTCTCCAATTTCAGGTAGTCCTTGCTTTCTCCATCTTTCCTCTCCCCTTCCCAGCTCTCCCACAGTCCACTGTCTCCGCTTCTTCCTTTCTTCGTCCCGCCCCCCCACCCTCGCATCAGTCTGAAGAAGGGTATCGACCCAAAACGCCACCTATTCCTTCGCTCCATAGATGCTGCCTCACCTACTGAGTTTCTCCAGCATTTTTGTCTACCTTCGATTTTTCCAGCATCTGCAGTTCTTTCTTAAACAAGAGGTAGACTGTAAGATTGGGTACACCCATAGCATATGGGAGGTCCCGGAGAAAGAAGCTGTTCTTGACTCTTCATGAGTAAGACAGTGAAAGATTATTGCAGATAGGCAGGAATGCAGAGTTGAGATTACATCAGATCAATGATCTTGTTGAATGATGGGAGCTGGCCTGATGGGCCATAATTGACTCATCTTGCTCTTAGTTCATATGCTCTTATGCAAACACATGGTTCAATTAATTTTGTAGTGTCTGGCCAGCAATGCAGAATGATGGAGGGATTCCTTCACAAGGGCTTGGCACTCTTGTTGAGCCAGTTTAATTATCACAGCAGTTTGATGGGAAATATTCATAAATGGTGTATGGTCATATTAATCATGGGTGCACTCTCAGAGGTTGAGCCCCCCCTGCCGCCAACTGTAACAAGTCTTGTGGTGGTGAAACCACAGGAGCTCTGTGGCAGAGTATTAGCAGCAGTGAAGCTGGGTGAGGAAATTATTTGCACAAGAGGCATGTACTTTAGACCCAAGCCATATACTTGCAGGGAATAATGTGCAAAAGCGTCACAAATCTTGATAGTTCAAGCAGAATCTCAGGTAGAATTTCAAATCATGTCACTGGCAATAACTTAAGCACACAATCGCATGTCACGAGGGATGATGTTTCCCCTGGTCGGGATTTCTAGAACCAGGGATCACAGTTTCAGAACAAAGCATCTGGCATGCAGGATTCAGATGAGGATAATGAATGTTTGGAGTTCACTGCACAAGAGAAAGAACCCTTACCCAGACCCTGGAGATACGGGATGGAGCGGTGTCAAAACCGTATTGCACATGAATTTCACTGCTACATGTCCAGCAATCTTATCGGTGGGCAAGCCTCGCACACTGAGCCCACTGCATGGCACGGAGCACAATGCATGCACACTGTTGAGTTTTGTGATTTGGAGGATTTGTAGAAGCATAGGTCATAGGTGCAGCATGTTTGCATTTCGAGGCCATGATGTCCAAAGGACGGGCAACTAAGCCTGAACTCTGTGGCCACCCGTACATCCTCTGTGCATTGGGTTTCAGACCAGCCCAGAGGGGCAGTGCTTTCTAAAGCTACCAGTTGAAAGGAGTGAGTTTGGCATTGGTCAGTCATAATCAGGCAGCCTAGCCAGTACCTGAGCTGAGAGCTGAGCTGATCTGAGCTGAGGGTGGCACGGTAGCGCAGTGATAGAGTTGCTGCCTTACAATGTCAGAGACCCGGGTTTGATCCTGCCTATGGGTACTGTCTGTGTGGAGTTTGTACGTTCTCCCCGTGACCTGCATAGATTTTCTCCAGCTGCTCCGGTTTCCTCCATGCTCCAAAGATGTACAGGTTTGTAAGGTAATTGCTTTGGTAAAATTGTAAATTGTCCCTAGTGTGTGTAGGATAATGTTAATGTGCAGGGACCCTTTGTCCGCGCGGAATCGGTGGGCCGAAGGGCCTGTTTCTGTGCCATAACTCTAAACTAAACTCAAGATAGACACAAATTTCTGGTAAGTACCATTTTCAATGGTTTAAGCAGCATCTCTGGAGAGAAAGGATGGGTAACATTTCGGGTCAGAACCCTTCTTCCCCACCCTCTGACTCGAAACATCACCCATCCTTTTTCTCCAGAGATGCTGCTTGACCCGCTGAGTTACTTTTTGTCTATCTTCGATATAAACCAGCATCTGCAGTTCCATCCTACACCTCTGAGAGGATTAGCCAGGGTGAGCTACTTTACTTATGTGACCAAAAGGATGCAGGGTGTGTGATAGCAGAGATGGACTCGCACAGCAAGGGAGCAGGCCATTCGGCCCATTGTACCCACACTGACCAACATACACTCACTTACACTAATCCCATTTTATTCTCCCCACATTCCTCTCAACCTCCCCTGGATTCTACTATTCAGCTATATACAAGGGGCAATTTACAATAATTAATTAATCTACCAACCATCACTGTTTGGGATATGGGAGGAATCCAGAGCACTCAAGAAAAACCCAAGTGGTCACAAGGAGAACTCACAAACGCCACACAGAAGCCACCGGAGATCGGGATTAACACATTGGGATTAAATCTGCTTCACAGGAGCTGCAAGGCAGCGGGTCCAGGTGTTGCACCATTGCACTGATGTATACAAACTGCTTCAATCTATGGCTGAGACTAACAATGTTTTTTTGTCTAGAAATCTATGTGTTCCCCTTCACAATGTTAAAACGGCATAGCATGCATCTCCGATGCCATTTAGAAAGCCCTTAAGAAGAACGCAATATTTAACATTGGAAATTAAAACAAACCACATTTCTTGGGCTCAGTTTTACTGTATGTGTCATCTGTTTCAGAAGCAGGTGGCAGCTGCAGTGGGGAACTCACCAGCCAATGCACACAAAGCCACCACCAGCACATGCCTTCCCTGGCAACTGTTGCATGCCCCTGTAACTCCCGAGAAGGAGAGTGCTCCCAGGTGTAGTGAGAGGTACTTTGATTACGTCAGTGGGAGGGACATGTCCTGAGCAAAGAGGGCCCCTCCAGGAATAACTACTGGCTTAAACTAGGCAGGTCTCTGCTGGAAACAATGTTCCCTGGATGGCCAGTGTCACAAAAGGTATCCTGACCTAACCAGAGTTGTGAAGCAAAGTCATTTGCTCATGTCACTTACTAGCACCTCTCTCTCTACACTCTGCTGACACTCTAACTTGCAACTTGCTCACTATGTCACTCGCGTACACGCTGCTACTGCCATCACATTCCTGTCCCCTCTCTCCCTTTCCACATCCCCGCTGCTTCTCTGGGTGTCTTCCACTCTCCCACACCCTGCTGATGGCAGTAGGTCCTCACTTGCTCCATCCCTGCAGGCACTGGCTAAGCTCGCTTTATTCCCCAAGTAGACTATTGCAATGAAGACCTATTGGCTGCTCTATAGTGAAGTGGATCTCCAGGAGTCGAAACTTGGGTGAGACTGAGAAGGAGGAAGGAATAACGTAATGGGGTAAGGGGCCGAGGTGAAGAGAGATAGAGTAAGGCCTCTGAGTAATCTAAAGTCTGCATTACACAGGATAGAATCATAGAAACATAGAAAATAGGTGCAGGATGAGGCCATTTGGCCCTTCGAGCTAGTAGCACCATTCATTGTGATCATGGATGATCATCCACAATCAGTAACCCGTGCCTGCCTTCTCCCCATATTCCATAGGCCTGTGTGATTCCACGCCAGTTGTCTGTTGCACCAAATGATTCATCAGATGTGATTACCAGGTTGACGGTAACTAAAGAGAGTATCCAGCTCTTGAAACAGAGATGGATGACTGTCCTATGGGCTGGGTTTCAACTACTGTAATTCTTCAAACACAACATAAACGGCCTTAACATTGAAATATGGGCCTGTCGCCGGTCAGGCAACATTAAATGCGAATGCCTGTTGTGACTGCCTCTTGGACATGTTTCCAACTGTTTAGTTCAGTGGTTCAATGTCAGTGGGCAGTATGCACCGTGTCCGGTGCTGGGCAGTTGCTTCCCTGCAGAAAGCACCATCAAAAAAATCTTTCATTCACTTGTTCCATATCTCTCTACATCACCGTCTAATCCCTTGTTTCCCTTTTCTCCAGCTTTCAGTCTAAAGTAGGGTCTCAATCTGAAACATCACCTATTCCTTTTCTCCAGAGATGCTGCCTGACCCGTTGAGTTACTCTAGCTTTTCGTGTCTATTTATGAGAAAAATGACTGCACATGTGGGAGGGAAACAGAGTCGACGTTTCAGTCATTTTGCATTGGCTATTGGTTTTAAAATGTAAATAGCAGATGCAGTAAGTATATGCAAGCTGTTCCACACACATAGAGGAAGACGTCTTATCTCTGTGGTTACCTGTGCCCTCACAGTCCTGGAGTATTTCCATTTATCTCTGCTTGTGCATCCCCAGCTCTCTCTCCCACTGGTCTCACTGTCATCTGCTGCTGAGATCCAGAATTCCCGCTTCTCATTCTGTTCCTTTGAATAAGATGGTCCTTGAACACAATCCATTTGACCAAAGCATTTGATTTTTTTCTTAATATCCTCCTGTGCCTTGATGCCAACATTTGTTACTTATTTACCCATTGGATCAAAATAATCGCATATGTACTATTCCATTTCTCCTTAATCCCATTTCTCAGTAACTAATTCTCTCCCACCTACCCATCAACTCTCTTCTTATTTCATTTGCTACTACTTGCACACATTTACATTGGCCAATTCATTGGTAACTGGAATACAACCGGAACAGATGGGAGAAACCCACTCAGTCACAATAGGAACATGTAAACTCCACACAGACAGCACCAGAGGTCAGGATCAAACTAAAGACCCTAGAGCTGTGCAGCAGCAGCACTGAGTGCTGCACAATTGTGCTGCCCTTTAACAAACCTTGAAGCACTTTGGGACATTTTGTAAAAGATTTCCGAAAGACAGTGTGTTGTTATTGTGGTTTATACACAATACTGAGATTTTGCACGACACTCATTCACCTCATGAACGTTATGCCCCTTGTCGGCAAAAGCACCTATTACTCAGCACGAAGAAGAAATGCTGCCTCCTTTCAGGCAACGTATACTCAGAGTAACATTTTTTAAAACTTGTGAGCCTTGAAGGTTGGTTAAAAACAAAGGGTTATCCATTGAATTGAGATAAGGTTGTAGACTTTAGAGGTACAGCACCGAAACAGACCTTTCGGCCACCCGAGTCCACACCAACCAGTGATCTCCCCATACCCTAGCACTATCCTACACACTGGGGACACTTTACATTTTTTACTGAAGCCTACGCATTGTTATGCTTTCATAAGCAATGGGGATGAAAAGTTAAGAGGATGGTGGAATATGTGGAGTTGTGGTTCCAATCAAATCAGCAGTTTAGATCTCAGTGGAACAGAATGGAGGGTTTAAATTGCCTACTGCTTATTTATATGTATGTACACATGATATTTGTTGAGAAGAATGGTCAGTGAATCATAATTCACAACAAACCATTTTGAAAAAATTTTGAAATAATTATTTCCCTTTTTGGATCTCTTGGGAAAAAGAAAGTTTGAGACACGAGGAGAACATTTTTCTTCACAGCTACTTCTACCATTCAATTAGTCTACAGATGATTTCTACCTTCACTCCATTTAGTTTAGTTTAGTTTAAGGATACTGCATGGAAACAGGCCATTCGGCCAACTGAGTCCACACTGACCAGCAATCCCCGCACATTAATGCTCTCCTACACTCACTCACACAACTTATTACACTTATACCAAGCCAATTAACCTACAAACCTGTGTGTCTTTGGAGTGTGGGAAGAAACCGAAGATCTCGGAGAAAACCCATGCAGTGATGGGGAGAACGTGTAACTCCATACAGACAGCACCTGTAATTGGGATCGAACCCGGTTCTCCGGCCCTGCAAGCGCTGTAAGGCAGCAACTCTACCGCTGCACCACTGTGCTGCCCCACTGTGCTGCCCCAGCTTCAGTTCCATAACTCCTAGGACTACCCTGCTCCAGCAAATTAGCAATATCGCCTGTGAATGTTGCAATTGCACGCCAGTTTTAACAACTGTGTAAGAATGTTCCAGGGTCTGATTGTTATCTGAATAAGGGTCTCCTAGAAGTCCATAGCCGTCTGACTGAGAGTGTTGCAGATTCCCACCGGGTTAGAATGTTGCAGATGTCCACAGCTGGCAGTGGGAGTGTTCCAGATTTCCACAGCTGTTTGTATGTCAAAGTGTTCTCTGACAACAATCTGAAAGACCTGTTTCTCAATGCCAGCTCTCGAACTATTTCAAGTTAATTGCCCTCTTCCTATCATGCTATCTTCTGCCCATTACCACTGCACTCCAATTCACACCTACACCATCTTTGCTCCTGATCACTCGAGTATCAACACTCACACCCCTCTAATTGTGATTACCACTTCCTAATCAATCTAAAACCTCTATCACAAACCTACTCAATGGGTTGTGGTTAAATCAGGGTCTACATCGTGGGCCAAATAGCATTGCTTTTTAATCATTTTTGGACATGCTGATGTTATAAAAGACACCTGAGATTGGCACGTCAATCATCTACATCTCCAGTCAGTAGCACTTCTTCTTTTCATGTCCATCTTGTTACAAATGTTGACCTCGCTGTCATTGTCCGTCCTAAAAAGGACACAATTAGGTCGCCCAAGTGGGACAGCCCCTTAAAACATGCTGTCGATAGAACATGGCATGTTTGCCGCTATTGACTGAGGATAAATCTTTAAGCATATATTTATTTTTAATAATTTATCCAATTACAGTCCTGTGAAGCACTTGGCGGAATTCTAAGATGCTGTATAATCACACCTTCAATGCGTTGTTGTTGATATCAAATTTCACCAGCATTTTCCCTTCTCCCCACAGCCTCACCAGAAGTCACAAACGTGTCATGCCACTCATTTTATTTATTCCTTATCAAAGATCTTTTCAAACACCAACTCCTCGCCTTTATCCACTATTCAGTGCAGCAGAGAGGGAGCCAAACACAGAGTAGAACATCCCTGGTCTGCCTCATACTGATCGCTATTGTTCATTCAGTGCAGCCCATTCTCTAATCTCTATTTATGTCAGTATTAAGAAGTAACCTGCCTGAACTCTGTCCACCTTCCTGTCATAAAACTTCAGGCAATTTATTGTAATAACGATGGCGATTTCTTTTCTGTGTAGCATTTCATTGATTTAGCATTCTGTTTGCTGTCTTCTGTGGGGGGTGTAAGCATGAGTCAGCACCCTTACATTGAGCTTCTGCTTCCAATAAGAAAATTACAAGCTCCATAAATCTGCTTTCTTGAAGTCACACTGATCTGTCATGTCAGTGCTTTGTCTAATCAGACATTATCTTATTATTGAAAATTAAATCCCTTGCTTTTGATTTAGCATACTTAAAGAGAACGCCCTGACACCATGGGTTCTTTTATGCTCCGTACAGGCCTTTCCTCCCCTTTCACGCATTCGCTCAGGTAAAATGAAGGCCTTGCTTCTTTGGGAGATGTTTACATGTTTCCTTGTTCTTTTCTAAGAGAGATTAGTGTGAAACATGGAGAGAATTTGCTGATTGCCTACTCTTCAGTTGTCATGCCCATGTATTGGAAAGGCTTTGGTGAGGTGTTGTTGATGTGTAGCTAGGATTAGTCGAAAATATTTGGGGGATGGTGGGGGGTGGGGGGTGGAGAGGATTTTTTAACGTTCACATCCTGTAAAAGAACAGAAGGAACTACTCACACCCACCAGACCGGTGTGTATGCCCCATTCAACATCAGCCCAGAGCTCAGCTCAGGATCTCCGTTCTACAGCAGCAGTTCTGTCTGGTACAATATTTGCTTTCTGTTCTTGTTGACTCACAGGCAGCAAGACAGCCATTAATGCAAAGTTTCATTCCCGTTGGGCTGTGTTAAAATATGTAACCATGCACCTCCACCAGTACACAGGGGTAAGGAGTGGATGGTAAAGATCATTGAAACAGGAGAGTAATTAACTTGGTCAAAGTCAAAGTCTGAATAAATATTTGTCCCAGGCTAACAACTGAGGAACAATGGTACACAGCATCTGTTGGCTAAGTTCAAATTCCGTAAATAGAATGGTGTCGGTGATTGTAAATTATGGTGAAAGTTTGGCAGCATTTGCACAAGTTATTTGGTTGAAGTATCCTAGTCATCATCTTCGAGGCAAGTACAAAGTCGAACTTCGGTAAGGGGCAAAATTGTTAGAAAGATGCCATTCCTACAGTTGGAAGAAAACTGGATGAGAGTGGTGTGGTGTGGTGTGGGTGCCTGAACATAAGGTCCTAAGCAGGAGTAGGCCATTTGGCCTTTCATGCCCGCTTCAACATTTAATCTGATGATGGGTGAATGAATGAATGAATTCATTAATTAATTGATCGATTAATTAATTAATTAATTAATTATACTTCATTGTTACATGTGATATTCTTTGTTTTGCATACCCAAGATATGCATATAGTCAGCCATGATCATATTGAATGGCGGTGCAGGCTCGAAGCGCCTATGTTTCTATGTCTATGTCACCACATCAAGGGCACTGACAATGGCAGATCTTTTGAGTGAGCTGATGGCTGACAGTTTCCTGCACTAAATCCAAATCCACTAATTCCCTTGACAGCTAAAAATCTATTGATAAAATTAGTGACTGGGCGTCCAGAGGTCTCCTAGGTGCAAAATTTAAAATATTCACCACTTTCTGGTAAATACATTTTTTCCTACCTGTGACCTGGATGTTTGCTCTCTAATTTGGAGACTGGACTACCAGGACCTGGCCAATGGAAACTTAATTTTGCCAATTCCAACGAGATCATCAATTTAAACTGAAATTTACAACTGCAGAAGGACCTTTTTGCTCCTATATTCGATTCCTCGTGTTATAAAGGCCAACATGCCATTCGCTTTCTTCACTGCCTGCTGTATCTGCATGCTTACTTTCATAAACTGATGAACTAGGACCCCTAGATCCCGTTGTACTTCCCCTTTTCCCAACTTGACGCCATTTAGATAGTAATCTGCCTTCCTGTTTTTGCTACCAAAGTGGATAACTTCAAATTTATCTGCATTAAACTTCATCTGCCATGCATCTGCCCATTCCCCCAACCTGTCCAAGTCACCCTGCATTCTTATAGCATCCTCCTCACAGTTCACACTGCCACCCAGCTTTGTGTCATCTGCAAATTTGCTAATGTTACTTTGAATCCCTTCATCCAAATCATTGATGTATATTGTAAATAGCTGCGGTTCCAGCATTGAGCCTTGCAGTACCCCACTAGTTACTGCCTGCCATTCTGAAAGGGACCTGTTAATCCCTACTCTTTGTTTCCTGTCTGACAACCACTTCTCCATCCATGTCAGCACTCTACCCCCAATACCATGTGCCCTAATTTTGCCCACTAATCTCCTATGTGGGGCCTTATCAAATGCATAAGAGTTCTCTATTCTTATACCCAATTTGCCTTGTAAAACATGTACTGTTTGTCTTTCCTAATTGCACGCTGTATCTGCAATTAACTTCCAGGGATTGGGGTAATGCAAGGATACCCAGATCCCTCAGACCAAACATTTTTCCATCAAGTCACATCAAAAACATCCTACCATTGCATCTTCTTCTATCTAAGTATTGGGTGCGGATTTATCTTGTACCTTGCAGATGGTGGTTGGGTTTTTTTTTGGTGGGGGGGAGGGGGCAGTTATGAGGTTGTGATTATACACTCTCCACTCCATGCAGATACAGAGTGTGATGTCTCATTCGATATTTAGTGCTGGATCTCCAAAGTCCTGTCATCAGGACAGTCCAGTCTAGGGGATGCACCCTGCATCTCTTCACTTAAGACTGGAATGCTACTTCATCTTTCAAAGGCTTATTTTGTTTGACCTGTATTGAAATATGTAGCTACTTTGTCTTATCAGATTAGTGAATCAAAGAGGCATCAAATGAAATAATAATAGTAAACTTGCAGGCTCATTTAAAGAGTCGATATAATATTATAAACTACAAAAAATAGTTATGATTAAGATTTTTTTAAATTATGAATTGAAAATGAGCACAATGACAAATTATTTTCTTCAACATAAGGTGTCGTATTAGATTAATTTAGGTGACATTGACTTTTCTGACTTGTTTAAGCTGCAATAGCTATGGACTTGCAATGGAGGTTGCCTCTTAAGTGAGGTGATAGCTTAAAACACAGAAAACATTGAAATTCTTTTCATGGTAATTCATAAAATAATTAGAGCATTTTAATTAATTCAACAGCCATAAGATAGGATTTCAAAAACTCAAATTTGCAACATTAAAAGGCTTAAAACTCAGGTTTGCAATACGTTTACTTTGGAGATACAGCATGGAAACAGGTCCTTTGGCCTACCGTCCACGTTGACCATTGATCACCTGTTCACACTAGTTCAATGTTATCCCCCTTTTGCATCCACTCCCTTTGCGACGTGGGGGTAAACTCAGCAGAGGAAATCCACATGGTCACAGAGAAAACGGTTAAACTCCACGTAGACAGCACCTGAGGTCAGAATCGAATCCATGTCTCTGGCGCTGTGGGACACCAGCTTCTCCCCTGTGCCACCCAAATAACTGAGGTTGGCCAAACTAAACCCTTAAAATGTTGTTCCTTAAACATAAACATGATTGGTGGAATTATTATGAAATAAGGGTGTTTTAGCAGTCTGGAATTCATGTATTTTACGGCACTGAAAAAAGACTCCAGCATTTTATTTTCTTACTGTGTGAAATTGTTTATAAAATGTAAATACAGAATAATTTCCGGCAAGAATTCATTTTCACAGAAGCTCTGAATTATTGGCTGCGGGCACTTCACTCTAGGGGCCGCGTAATGACTGAATGGATTTCTAACAAAGTGTGACTTGTTTTTATTTGATGTAACTGCATTTCAATATCAAGATTCAGGGAAGGAACAGGGAGTGAGGGGGAAGCTGAGGTGGACATGAGAGGAAATGAAAGGCTCTTCAGTGCTGTGTTTCCCTAACCTAAATTTTCTGATTGAAGCTGATTGTGAGCAAGAGGCAGCTATTTAAACCACTTCTTTTAATTCTCTGTGGGTTTTCATTCCCTGTGACCATGGGTCATTATTCTTTCCTTTCCTTGTCAGGGACCGTTTGACTTGATGTCACATTCGGGTTGACCCTTTCAGCGACTGAGGACTGCTGGGACAGATAGGACAAATAATTTGGCGCTCGAGCAAAACTGAATTGTCTTTCAGACTGCTTTAAATTCTAGTAACCAACTTCCTGAAAGGAGCAGGGGCAGTGAATAATGAGAATTTTATAATGACCAACAAGCTGGAGGTAGCTCACTGCTAAAGATAATAGAAAATGGCTCTTCTCACTTTTTTCTCTCCCGTCCGTTTTCTTGACTTCCGCCACAGAATCGTTGCCATTCCCTTGATCTCCCACTGTCTGACTGCTACAATAACGCATTTATATAATACCTTCAATGTGAGAAGGCATGTCCCAAAGCACTTTACTGCAGCGATTACAAACAAAATTTGACTCTGAGCCAAGTGGGAAATATATGGGATGTCACCAAAGAGCTCAGTCAAAGTGAACACTTTTAAGAGGTACTTTGAAGGACCTGTGAAATTGAAACAAAGCAGAGGCCAGAATGAAACTTGTGCTTGATTCCACATTCAACAAAATCAGCACTACTTTCATGCATTAGCTCCATATGTTTTAATGTTCTTAGCATCTAAAAATCTATTGATCCTTGTATTGAATGTGCTGTGAATGAGCCCCACAGGCATCTTAGGTAATGAATTCTGATGATTCCCTGTTCCCGTGTGAAAACATATGTTCTTACTTGAATGCTGAATGGCCAAAGCATTATTTTTAGACCGTGATTCCTGGCCCTGGAACATCCCAGCCAGGGGAAATACCTGCACCGCATCGAGTCTGCCAATCTTTCGACCTATGGTGACCGTTTCCAGATCAATGAGGAGGCAGAGAGGTTGCCAAAGGGTGGTTGAAGCTTAGAACTCAGGCAGCTGAAGGCACACATAGCAGGGTGAAGGAATACTCAGCTTGGAGGAGAGTTTCCCATGGATTTTTCCCGCTGGGAAAGGCAAAATTGGAATTTTGCAGTGGGAATAATTACTGTGCAGAAGCTCATTCAATAACTGAAGGAAAGACCAGTTAATATCAGCATACAGGATTTCTTGGTGTACCAGATTCATACTGTCCCACAATCTGTCTTGTGTTATCTTTGCATATTTGCTGTAGAAATGGCTGACAGAGAACACCAAACAAAGAACTATTGATTGATCAGGTAAATGGTTACCATCAAACAGAATCTTATCTGTAGACTAGTGAATGTCCAAGCAGGAAACCTGCCTGAAATATCACTTGTGCCTACTGTAAGGAAGTGATACTAGTCTTGTGTGCCAACTCTTCAATCCCAGAGCTCCAGAAGTTAATTGATCTCTCTAGGACAGACAAGTAGCATTAGATTTTTTGCCCTCTTTTCTTTCTTGATCACCCTGAGCAGCTGCTATAAATAACACCTCTATAATCAGCCCATTACATTCCACACTAAGGACAATTTTAAGTTCAGACTTTTGTCACCATCTTTTTTAATAGCAATTACTTGCTGTGAACAATAAAGCCCTTTCTTCCATTTACAATCTATCACTACTACAACTTTTCAACTTCCCAAGATGTCTGCTATTCACTCATAAGCACTCCCATACTCCCGTTCATAAACCTTCAGAGACATAATTACAAATGTTTCAGAAACGTCATCCCATATTTCCTCTACCTGTCCAACTTAACCAGATCACCCTGCCCAGTCAGCAACCAGTTCCTTGGCCATATCACCAAACAGTTCCCTGGTCCAATGAGCAACCACTTCCCTGGTCTAATCAGCAACCAGTTCATTGGCCCAATTGGCAACCAGTTCCTAAATTAATCCTGATTGTACATTGGTCATTGAACTTTTATACCGAAGATTGCAAGTGGATAGGCTGTGAGATCGGTTGATGTTTCTGATCGGACCTTATTTTATTTCCAAGTCTTCACTAATGTCTGATATTAATTATGATAACCCTCACACCAAATTGTAATATAAGAATACAACTAGATTGGGGGTATTTAATTGCTCAATCATTGAACATCTACTGTATCGTCTGCGATGGGATTTATCTTCAACTTCTGAAAGCTCCTATCAAAGAGCAGGTGCCGCTCCCTGGGAGTCTTTATTAATGCCCATGGGTGTTCAGGAGGTTAGAACAAGTAACTGAACCCACTTCTGAATCTTTCTCATTGCAATATTTCACTTCCTCTCTCAACAAGCCTCCCACTGAAGTGGAGTTAATCTCCAGGATGAATGGAAATTGTTCAGTGACCTCAATGACCAACGTGCATGCAGAACAAAATTGGAGCAGTAAACTGGTTGCCACTTGGAGCAGTGAACTAGTTGCCAATTGGAACAGTGAACTGGCTGCTGATAATGGGGGAGATATTAAATGAATACTGCTCATCTATTTTTACTGAGGAGAATATGGAAGGTAAGGAATTCAGTCATAGGAGTTGTGTTGTCTTAGATCATATATGAATTACCAATGATGATGCATTGGTGGTTTTGAAGTGAATTAAGTTGGATAAAACCTCAGTGCCTGACCAAGTACATGTTCAGACCTGGTGGAAAGCTAAGGATGAAATTTCAGATGCCCTTGAAAATACATTTACATTGACATTAGGCTCAGCTGACGTTTGATAAGATTGGAGGCTGGACAATGTTGCACCGTTACTTCAGAAGGGCAGCAAAGCCAAGCCAGGAAACTTCAGGCTGGTGAGCCTGATATCAGTGGTGGGATAGTGGTTGGAGAGATTCTTAGCGACAGGATATACCAGTATTTAGGGGATAGGCACAGACTGATTCAGGTTGAGGAGTGATCTTATGGAGGTGCATAAATTCATAAGGAGAAGAGAGTGAATGCACATAATTATGTTCCCAGTGCAGAGTAATCAAGAACTAGAGGGCATAGGTTTAAGGTGAGAGGGGAAAGATTTAATAGGAACTTGAGGGGAGACTTTTTCACACAGAGAGTAGTAGATATATGGACCAAGCTGCCAGAAGAAATGGCTGAAGCAGGTACAATAACAACAATTAAAAGACATTTGGACAAGTAGATGTACAGGAAGGATTAAAGCCAAATGTGAATAAACAGGGACTAGCTTGGATGAGGTATCTTGGTTGGCATGGGTGAGCAGGGCCAAAGGGTCTGTTTCCATGCTGAATGATTCTGAGGGTCTAACTCCTTTTGTCTTTCCATGGAGCCCTGTAACCATTTCCTTTGCATGTGTTTACCCACATTCCTTTTGAGGGAGCACCAATCCAGATCTGAATAATTCATTTGTAACAAACACTGCAATTTTGTCATTTGTCTTTGTGACATTTACCTTCAATCTTGGTCCCCTGGATGCAAACCTATTGCCAGTGGAAGCAGCCTCTCCTTATTCACACGCCATTTGGAGTGTTTCTATTAACTCTCAGGATGCACTGAGGCTTTTCACAGCCAGTGAAGTGTTTTATAAGTACTGGTCCTCTATTGTTGAAAAGATGGCAGCTCATTTCTACACAGCAAGCTGTTAGGAACGCCTGTAATTTCAGTCTTAGTTGATGTATAATTATTGGACCAGTCTCCCAAATGGGACCAAGATCTTTTACTAAGAAGTCAAACTGGGCCTTGGTATAATGTCTTATTCTAAACATTGCCTCCAATATTACAGCAATTCCTTAATACTACTCCAATGCCTGTGCCAAAGGTTCTGGATTATGTCTAAGAGCCTTGGATTTGCTTACTGATATGCAAAGGTTGTCACAATATGTTTTAGGATTAGGAATGAATCGTGCTTTGACATTAATACGATTGATAATTAAACTTTCTCCTACCAACACTGGCCCTCCATTCCCATCCGTCCTGGCAACATGTCAAAGTGACAACATTACGAGACCTTCGGCAATTCGTCTGACCTAACTTTATTAGCTAATAACCAACTGCTGCCACGAGGGGATACCTTCCATTCTCCGCTCTTCCGCTGCACATATGACCTGCTGCAGATTCAATTTATCTGTGACTGTGGGGTTCTCATTAAATAATGCCCTGGTTATTTACCATATTTGTTGGCATAAGCCGGTTGAATTATTTCAATAATGGTTGATGCACAGAAGTGGTCCCCTGAGCTGAAGACCTGCAATTTGCAGAATTCGCCGTGAATGACAGATGAGCTTTAAAATGCCATCTCGGTTTCATACTGCTGGTTGCTTATATTCACACTGTAAATTACAGCATTTCCAGGTGTGCAAAGTGAGGAGATTACCATTTATCCTTTTGTTATGGAGGAACAGCAGGTCTGCTTTCCATCTCCGTCACACGAAGGCAGGAGTGGAGCTATCATTTAATGCAGGGGACACTGAGCCATGTCTGACCTGCGCTGCTTCCGTTTTCAATGCTTTGCCTTCGCAAGCTTCAGACTGATGTGTGGGTGACTGATTGATTAGTTCTTTTGATCCACTTGGTGCTTGTGGATTCTGATCACGGGGGCACCATCAGAAAACAATGTTTTTCAATGGGCCTGACATTACGCTGTTATACCTCCTTGTGAAAATGGGATGAAAATGAGGGATTCCTCTTTGTGCGCCTTACTTTAGGCATTCTCTGGGCAGACCTGGTTTTAGATGGTGCTCCGGCTGAGCAGGCATAGCAATACCTGCAGATGTCGAGTTCCTCAGATAATAAGTTGACAGCAGATCAATTCACAAGAACATCAATCTCCAGTCTTGCTTATGCCGGGCCCACCTTCATTCATTAGGATTTTAGCAGGAAGTGTGTGCATGCATGGCAGATTTTACCCAGGGTCATGTGCTTTGCACATTTTTTTTTAATGTTAAATTGTGCAATCTCAAATCAGGCCACTGCCTGACAACATCAGAGGCCTGATTTCAATCCTGACTCCGGTGCTATCTGTACAGAGTTAGCGTGTTTTCCCTGTGACTTCTGTATGCTCGGTTTCCAACCACATCCAAAAAATGCACAGCTTGGTAGGATAATTAGCCACCTTAACTAGCATGTAGACTAAATATTGCTTGGATGAGTGATAGAATGTGTGGAGAGTTGATGAGACAGATATGGAGCAGCAGGAATCTAAAACCCAAGGTGGCACAGTGAGTAGAGCTGCCGCCTCACAACACTGGAGACCTGGAGACTAGCCACGGCCCCAGTATGGTCACCGCAAATCCTTCAACATGTTGAAAAAAATTGGTCACCATGGAGAAAATCAATACTTTTATAGTCGTAGGTACAGTTGTAGTGGGGTCGCGATGTAGTTATAGGTAGTCGAGCTAGTCGTAGGTAGTTTTAGTAAATTGCCTTTGCTGACCGGTCATTTTCATTGGCTCATTGGGGGAAAAAATCGTAAGCACGAGTTTTCAGAACCAAGGTGAACCGACCGGTAATGATAAATGCCCGCCAAACATCACAGCTGTGTATCTCGGGCTTATTAAAAATTGTCTGGCTTCTTAAAAGTGTTTCCACTCCCCCCATCTCTCCCCCCCATCTCTCCCCCCCCCCCTCTCCCCCCCTCTCCCCCCCCTCTCCCCCCCTCTCCCCCCCCTCTCCCCCCCTCTCCCCCCCTCTCCCCCCCTCTCCCCCCCTCTCCCCCCCTCTCCCCCCCTCTCCCCCCCTCTCCCCCCCCCTCTCCCCCCCCCTCTCCCCCCCCTCTCCCCCCCCTCTCCCCCCCCTCTCCCCCCCCTCTCCCCCCCCCTCTCCCCCCCCCTCTCCCCCCCCCTCTCCCCCCCCTCTCCCCCCCCTCTCCCCCCCCCTCTCCCCCCCCCCTCTCCCCCCCCCCCTCTCCCCCCCCCCCCTCTCCCCCCCCTCCCCCCCCTCCCCCCCCTCCCCCCCCTCTCCCCCCCCCTCTCCCCCCCCCTCTCCCCCCCCCTCTCCCCCCCCTCTCCCCCCCCCTCTCCCCCCCCCTCTCCCCCCCCCTCTCCCCCCTTCTCTCTCCCCCCTTCTCTCTCCCCCCCTTCTCTCTCTCCCCCCCTTCTCTCTCCCCCCCTTCTCTCTCCCCCCCTTCTCTCTCCCCCCCTTCTCTCTCCCCCCCTTCTCTCTCCCCCCCTTCTCTCTCCCCCCCTTCTCTCTCCCCCCCTTCTCTCTCCCCCCCTTCTCTCTCCCCCCCTTCTCTCGCCCCCCCCTTCTCTCGCCCCCCCCTTCTCTCGCCCCCCCCTTCTCTCTCCCCCCCCTTCTCTCTCCCCCCCTTCTCTCTCCCCCCCTTCTCTCTCCCCCCCTTCTCTCTCCCCCCCCTTCTCTCTCCCCCCCTTCTCTCTCCCCCCCTTCTCTCTCCCCCCCTTCTCTCTCCCCCCCTCTCTCTCCCCCCCTTTCTCTCCCCCCCTTCTCTCTCCCCCCCTTCTCTCTCCCCCCCTTCTCTCTCCCCCCCTTCTCTCTCCCCCCCTTCTCTCTCCCCCCCTTCTCTCTCCCCCCCTTCTCTCTCCCCCCCCTTCTCTCTCCCCCCCCTTCTCTCTCCCCCCCCTTCTCTCTCCCCCCCCTTCTCTCTCCCCCCCCCCTTCTCTCCCCCCCCTTCTCTCTCCCCCCCCTTCTCTCTCCCCCCCCTTCTCTCCCCCCCCTTCTCTCCCCCCCCCTTCTCTCCCCCCCCTTCTCTCCCCCCCCTTCTCTCCCCCCCCTTCTCTCCCCCCCCTTCTCTCCCCCCCCCTTCTCTCTCCCCCCCTTCTCTCTCCCCCCCTTCTCTCTCCCCCCCTTCTCTCTCCCCCCCTTCTCTCTCCCCCCCTTCTCTCTCCCCCCCTTCTCTCTCCCCCCCCTTCTCTCTCCCCCCCCTTCTCTCTCCCCCCCCTTCTCTCTCCCCCCCCTTCTCTCTCCCCCCCCTTCTCTCTCCCCCCCCTTCTCTCTCCCCCCCCTTCTCTCTCCCCCCCTTCTCTCTCCCCCCCTTCTCTCTCCCCCCCCCTTCTCTCTCCCCCCCCTTCTCTCTCCCCCCCTTCTCTCTCCCCCCCCCTTCTCTCTCCCCCCCCTTCTCTCTCCCCCCCCCTTCTCTCTCCCCCCCCCTTCTCTCTCCCCCCCCCTTCTCTCTCCCCCCCCCTTCTCTCTCCCCCCCCTTCTCTCTCCCCCCCCTTCTCTCCCCCCCCCTTCTCTCCCCCCCCCTCTCTCCCCCCCCTTCTCTCCCCCCCCCCTTCTCTCCCCCCCTTCTCTCCCCCCCCCTTCTCTCCCCCCCCTTCTCTCCCCCCCCCTTCTCTCCCCCCCCCTTCTCTCCCCCCCCCCTTCTCTCCCCCCCCTTCTCTCTCCCCCCCCTTCTCTCTCCCCCCCCTTCTCTCTCCCCCCCTTCTCTCTCCCCCCCCTTCTCTCTCCCCCCCCTTCTCTCTCCCCCCCCTTCTCTCTCCCCCCCCTTCTCTCCCCCCCCCTTCTCTCCCCCCCCCTTCTCTCCCCCCCCCTTCTCTCCCCCCCCCTTCTCTCCCCCCCCCTTCTCTCCCCCCCCCTTCTCTCCCCCCCCCCTTCTCTCCCCCCCCCCCTTCGCTAACCACAGATCCCACATGAGTGACTTGGGGAGTGTTTCTGCTTTTCTGTTTTCATTTTAGATTTCCAGCACCTGCACCTTTTTTTCTGATTTGCACGAAGTGACAGTTAATGGAAGCAAATCGCATTTGTAATAAAATCCTCTGAATGTGTTTTTTTAACATTCTGGATAAGATGCTCGTAAGGAAGTCCACTACATGTAGTCTGATCTTTTGCTAACCACCCTCGTATTGTCAACCATTCAGCTGGAAGCCACTGGAATACATGATATATTATTCAGTCTATTGGCCAGCCCTGGAATTAAAACTAAATCACACAAAGACCTTCGCAGAGCAGCATCCGAATGGATTGTCCTGCCTCCGCAACCCCACTCTGAAGTCAGCCTGGCTATCAGCTGCACTCTGCATTAAAGAGCACTGTAATAAAACAGCAGCAGGTTTCTGTACAGAAATTTTAATTTACTGGCTTGTGGAGGGTTTTCTTATGAGAAAAGGCGTTCATTACTTCATGCATTTATGGATGATCAATCGGTGGAGAAAGGGCTACCCTCCTTTACACCCATCCTGAAGCCAGGTTTTGTACCTGCCTTTACCCCATGGCAGGTATGTCCCTTTGCTCAGTTTGTGTTACAGAACAAGCTAAAGTACAGCATTTGCATTTCCTCTTTCACTCGACATATTTGACAAATTAATACAAGCTCACATTTTATTATTGAAGTCTGTTATTGAATGTTCATGAACTTTCTTAACGTCAATGACTTTCAAATCCTAGCAACCCTCTTGGTTAGGAAATAAGTGTTTTCTCTTGGCACTTCCGTTCTTGTGCTAATTACCTTGAAACTCTGCCCTCAAGCAGTCGGCTCTTCAGCCACTGCAAACAGTCTACCTTTATTTGCTCTGACTAAACCTTTCACCACTTTAAAGAGTCTGAACAACCTTTCAGCTTCCAATGATCAGCTTATTCAAGACTGAGATCAATAGATGTTTTTAGACGGAATTAAGAGATCCGGTGAGAGGGCAGGAACGTGGAGTTGATGGAAACATTCAGTCTTAAGCCAAATCTTATCTTAATTTCTTATATTGTGTTTAGAGAAATCAGTGAGACTATAGTAGCCCTAATTTTTATTTGTTCTGCAGTAATTACTCAGTTGAAAAAAAAGTAAGATTTTGGTTTTGCACTATCTTCCCTTAATCATGGTAGATTTCACCTTCCCAAACTCCCGGTCATCCTACTCCAGGACCCAAAAACGAAATGTTTAAAGAAATATATATTTTTTGTTTGCTGTGAGTGTGCACTAATCGTCTTTCCTGCACTGCAATAATGGCCAGCCCTCAGAAATAAAAACCTTGGGTTGCCGTTAACTTACTGTATAACCATGGATGTTTCTGAGCAGTTTTATAAGTGGATTATAAAATCCTGCATCTTTCCATTCCTCATATACAACAGAAGGCATGAACAGATTTTAAAACACAGACTCTTTTATGCTTAGCAATGTACAAAATTTTGATTTTAATTTTATTTTAATTTAAATTTTGATTTTAAAAATCAAGTCTGCAATTTATCCCATCAGATAACGCATAAAAATAAGTTTAATTTGTTACCCAATTCAATTTCATATCTTGAGTATTAAAAAAGTTCTGGCCATTTTCATACTCAGAAATTAGCATCTTGTTCCCTATTGCTTTTGCATTGACTTAACACAAAAGCTGTGATCGAGGACAGTCAAAAGCCCATAACTTTCTTAAAAATTAAGAGAACTGAAATACATTTTCAGTTATTATAGATTGAAGCATTCTGAAACAAATAAGGAACGATCTTACTTGGATATCCTGAAATTAAACCATATAATTAGTTAGTTACCCAATTGTAGCTAATTACAAAATTCAATGACTAGATCTAAATATCTATCCATTTCTTAAGAAAAGATTAACATTTTTAAATAGCCTAAGTGTCCAAATAACGTTCACACAATAATTCACAATATAACATGATTTTTAAATCTCATTGTCATGAATTTATAGGCCAAATGGACCGAATTTAGTGTTTAATTCCTGTAAATTAATGGCCATTTAAATCATCTTGCGAGTGGGATTTTGTGGAACGCGATCGATTGGAACGTTGCTGTGCGGTGAATTTAAACCCCATATTGGCAGGAAAAATACTGCCGGTTCGTATGGGGCCTAAATCACCTTTTCACAACGTAAAATGTGGATTAAGGTAATCCTAAAAAGCATGTTTATATGTAAAATAAACGGCTTTCCTTCAGCTGTCCCATACCTGAAATCCGTCCCGGTTATTGGCGTTGATGGCATTAGAAGTGGCTTTTTATTTTACTCCAGCGCTGAAATTATCCAACGATTTAAAAAAAAAATTTAAAAAAAAATTAAATTAAAAAAAATTCACAGAACGGCAGTTGGAACAATACTTCAGCATTTGCTAGCTCCCCGACAGGACAGGTGGTAGAAAACTACATTTTAACCCGGCCCCCCCCTCAAAGGTGCCAAAGTCGTGCACACGGCCAGTGGCAGTACTGCTGTGCCACTGAAAGTAAGTTTTGTTACATACCTATGATGCCAAGTCATATTATGATAGAGCCATGTTATTGTAAGAACTGTTTTTATTTTCCTTTTAAACAAGAACATTTACTAATGTAGGTCAATAGGGAACTCGGAAGTCGTGTTTTCCTCTACAGCTGGTATGACGATCAACAGTGACCACAGACTTTGGTGGCAGGAAGTCACTGAGGCTGGGATTAAGCCGAATCAGTTCACCAATACATTCCCATGCCAGCAATATCTAGTCCAATCACACTACCCTATTCACAACACTCCAGCTCTGCGCTCTCTGCTGAAATTGACCACAGAATCTACCACAGTTTTTTTAAAGTCCATGAATTGTCACCCTGATGATGACAAACACTGAGGTGGGCAGTCACCTGGTAAAGGGTAACTGTGTCTTGGAGATGGAATGCAAACAGGTGTACAATTGCTCCCTTGATAGCTGACGTGAGCTCTGCAGCATTTGATGTCAGAGTGAAGGGTCAGAAAGCACTGTAGACCATTTTGCTGCTGTTTGTCGAAAGGAATTTCATACATTCCCATGCTGTTGACATGAGAATAAATTGGACAAAAATATTGACCATTTGCTGCCCCTTGAGAAAATTTCACCTTCTGCCTCCTCCTCCCCTCTCACAGCTTTCCACCTCTCATTTATCTTCCCTCCCCTCTCCTGTCCAAGCCAGTGACTTTGCATTAGCATTGTCTGCAAATTGTCTTTGTTTCTGCAGCACTTCATCCACACATGGCCATTCAGCCTCGGGGAAACCACCTGCTAGCTCTTCACAGCTGATCATGTCCCTGGACAACATTAACACAACACAGATACACACAGGCACACAGACACACACACTATCACCCATGCAACATAAATGCACATGCACACACACAAACCTACGAACATGCACACACATGCGCAAATGCATTCCACACACACATACAATTGCAACAATGATCTAAACCAGTAGGGGCAGATTTTCCTCCATTCTTTAATTTTTTTTAAAATTAGAAGCGTAAACACATAATAGCAACACGGTTTGTTTATCAATTACATTCATACAAAGCTTCTGTTCTTTTTATTGATTTTTTTAAAAGAAAGAACTGAAAAGAAAGATCTATAAACTAATAGAAAGGAAGGAACAAAGAAAAAAAAAAGGAGAGAAACAACAAAAATGACCAATAACAGTTTTGGAGATAGGTCCGTAGATTATAAGGCGTAGTTATTCATACAATGCTGAGCTCGGGTTTCAGTCCAGCTTCTGTGTTGAACCAATTTACCTCTTTTTTAAAAAAATCAATAAATGGAGACCATGTTCTAACAAATAATTCTGGTTTGTCAATTAAGACTAATCTAATTTTTTCCAAGGTCTCAGACATTTCTGTAATCCACATTTTAATTGTGGGGGTTGTTGGATTTTTCCAAAATCTTAGTATTCATTTTTTTCCCGGTAATTATACCGTAATCAAGAAAATTTATTTGATTTGTAAATTTTATACTTTGTTCTGATATTCCCAATATTTTTAATTTTGGATCGGGATCCAATTGAATATTAACAACTTCAGAAATAATTTAAAAAATATTCATCCAATTTTTAAAAATTTTTTATGCAATTTACCAAGGTATGAGTTAAGTTGGCTTCTAGGTATTGACATTTATCATAGATAGGTGAGATATTTGGAAAAATTCTGTTTAATTTTGTTTTGGAGTAATATAATCTATGTAATACTTTAAATTGTATTATAGAGTGTTACGAACAGTAATGTATATGGTGTAAGCTTTCATCCATATATCCTTAGTTATGGATGTTATATGAGATGAAAGCTTACAACGTATATATTACTGTTCGTTAAACGCCATACACTCTTTAATACAATTTAAAGTATTACATAGATTATATTACTCCATAACAAAATTAAACAGAATTTTTCCAAATATCTCACCTATCTGTGATAAATGTCAATACCAAGAAGCTTATTCACATTCTGTCACCTCTCCTATCCCCAACTGCCCCCCAATTCAGCACCACCATAGTGCGAGCAACCAGCTGAGATCCACTGTGTGCTTGTTTTTTTTTGTGCTGGAAATTATTTTCCTATACAATCAAGAAAGAGGCCATTCAGTCCATCAACCCATGCCAGCTATCGGGAGGCAATCCCATCAAAACATTTCCTCCTCCTTCCTTTATTGCCCTGTATTTCTACAAATTATTCTATCTCGCACAGCCCTTCAGTTCTATTTTCCCATTAATGTACACTGGGGGCAATTTACAAAAGCAAATTAACTCACTCACCCACACATCCTGGGATGTGGAGGGAAACTGGAGCATCTTGGGGAAACTCACACGGTCACAGTGAGAATGAGCAAACTCAACACAGACATCTTTGGTGCTCAGTATGAAACCCAGTTGCGAGGCAGCAACTATATTTGCTGTGTTACCCATTTTCAGGAGACTGGCACTCGGGCACAGCTGGTGGCACTCTTCAGCTCCCATCCCATTATTATTAGTGCGCGATTTGCAAAAAATAATTGTAGTGTTGGATGATTTTCTAACTCCACTTTGTGTATGTTTCCTTTGAATCTTCAGTCCATTCGAGAGGTCACTGGATATATCCTGGCTGCTCTGAACCAGTTTGAATACCTGCCCCTGGAAAATCTGAGAATTATTCGAGGAACAAAGTTGTATGAGGAGAGATACGCGCTGACTATTCTGCTGAACTACAAGAAAGATGGAACATTTGGATTGAGGCAGCTGGGACTGCAAAACATGACAGGTAAGATTTATTGACAGATGCCAGGGATTTATACTGCTCTGCCTTTAGAGTGAAACTCCGAGCTTTGATTCAGTTCACTTGTCAGATACAACTTTCAGAATGAGCCTTGGGTCTAGACAACTTTAAATGGCTTTAAATAAAGAATCAGCAGGAATAGCGTGCAATACATATATAAAGCAATAGTGAGGACTCAGCTGGCGCATGGTCCAATGCTAGGCACCACTTTCTATGAAAAATTCAAGTTTGGAGAGAACACAGAAGCGTTTACTGGGTTGGTGCGAGAAACTTTGATTATATGGAAAGTGGAAGGAGATTCAACAGAGGAGATCAAGAAGGGTATTTGTCAAAAGGAAGAACCATACAGTAAATATATACCATATAAGAAATAGCAGGTGTAGGATAATGGATCCCTCACACTTACTCTTCCATTTGCTAAAATCATGGCTGACTTTTTACCTCAGCGTCACTTTAGTGCACTAACCTCATGGCTTCCGATTTCCGTAATATCCAGAAATGTATTAATCACTGCCTTAAATCCACTCAACGATTAAATATCCATGGCCCTCTCGAGCTGGGAATTTCAAACAGGTACCATCAGCTGGGTGAAGAAATTGCTGACAGCAGGAGGACAGAATCACCAGGGCAGAACAAGTAGCTATGGTCATGTGGGCAACATGCAATGCTATTTCACTGTGCCTCCTGTTGACAGAGACCTTGCTCCATTTCCATACCTCACTTGGGCATTAAACTGGTGTCTCCTCTCATTTATAAAGGCAGAAATTGAATTACTACCACCGAGCAGAGGTCCTGAACATGGACTTCCAGTAAATGACAAAAATCACCCAAATTCATTATTCTGTGCTGAAATACCTTTAGTTGAGATTGAGAGATTGCAGGGACTGTATACATCATCTGAACATGGGGTATACTTCTCTTTCACTCTACTCCTCCTGCTATGAGCAGTATATGCTTATGACCATCCTGGGAATTAATCTGCTGACAATCCAACAAAATCCTTATGACTGAGCAGGCCACCCTTCCTAACTGTAGTGCTAACTGCTGGAGCTGAGTGGTAACACATCTAAATAATTTTAATAATTACAGTGACTTCCCCTTTGTGAAGATTAAGTTCCACACTCCTCCTCATCTGGATTAAGTATTAAGGGCCTGTCCCACCAGCGCGCAACTCTAGGCGATGAACGCGATCAAACCGGCAGCGGGGGCCGCGCGGAGGTCGGGTGATCCCCTGTACAGGGCTGGTCCCACCAGCATGCGCCTGCATGCGGCAAGCGCAACTAAACTGGCAGTAGGGGCCGCGCGGAGGTTGGGTGAGTGGCGCAACGCGGCGCAAAGCGAGGCGAACTTGAAGCAAGTCCAAGGTAAGTTCGCCAGGACTTAGAGGGGCACACAGAGAGGGGCACCGAGACACACACACATACAGGGCCACGGAGCCATACACATAGAGGGTCACGGAGGCACTTACAAATAGTTTCACGGAGGCACGATGTCCGGGCGGTGTGTAAATGTCGCGGCGACTGCGAGCCGACAAACCGTTGCCGCGCGGGATTTTTGGACATTGTCGGTTTTTCGGAGCCCCGCGCGGCGTCGGGACGAACTCGGGACGAACTCCGCACAATTCCGCACGGCTCCGGCGATCGAAGTGGGACCGGCCCCGCGACGCCGGACGGCTCAAGCGACCACGTTAGGTCGCGCTAATCGCATCGAGTTGCATGCTGGTGGGACAGGCCCTTTAGGCTTCAGTTCTTTCCCTTGTTCGATCTAGTACCTTTGACTGCTGTTTGAGTAATTGTCTATGTTATCATTTCTGAATTGCATTCCAGATGATCAAACACAGAATCCTCAATGTTACAATGGGGCTATAGTTTTTACTTTGGTGGGGTTACAATGAGACAGCAGTATTCATATGAGTCGACATAAGAGTGAAAATCTGTTTCAACAGAATTAGACATTCACAATGCAGTATATTTTAGGTAGTGATTACAAACTTTAAAAATTTCAGCATCTGCCCTCTGCTCAAATTAACCAGGTTCCACGTTGCTAGAAAATGTAATGTGCAAACAAACCAGTCCTCCAGCCATCTTTCCAATGGATTTTCAATGATACGCCACTTTGATTATTAGTATTTCTAAAGTCTCTGACAACAGATGTAAGGAAATGTAAGGAGACTATTTTACAATGGTATTACAAATATTTATGTTTGTATTTGACGTCATAGGTCACCCAAAATTCAGCAGCGACCAGAATAAGGTATGACTCTTTGGGCGACTACCCACGACCATACAGGCTTCACCCCGCGACATGTCGCCAGGGTGTCGCCTGTATGGTTGTGAACAGTCTCCTCAGTCGCCCAAAGAGTCGTAGCATCTTCAACATGTTGAAAATTTTCGGCAACCTGCGACGACCTATGACGATTGCCGGTAGTCGCCGAAAAAGTAGCGTAAGTGGGACAGGCCCATAACACTTCTGATCAGTGTCTGAGAATGTGGCCCTGATCCATTAATGTCGATATATTTAGCCACATTCCCTACAGGCCACAAGAAATCTTTACACTCTGAAGATTATCACATCAGGACCAGTAACATTAAATACACCAGTTGTGTGTGAGGGTGCTGGATTTTAACAAGCCCCTTGTGTAGAAGGATGAGAAGGTGAATGGGCTTCCTGAGACAGTGCCTAGTTATGTCAAAGATAGCAGCTGACTTAACCTCAAGCTGCAGATTACTCAGCAATGTAAAATAAAACTAATCTCTGCTTTTGTCATGAATAAAAATATACTTTGCAAAAATTGATCTAAGTGTGTCAATGCATGAAGATTGGTGATATAGCAAGGTTTGTGAAAATATACAAGGCATTGCAAGATTAAGTGCAAGGGCAAAACTGTGGCAGATAGGTTTAACTTTGGGTAAGCAGGTCATTTGTTTTGAACCCAAAGGGATATTTCTGAATAATATGTTGATGTTTAAGTGGTTGGAGTAATTTGTATCTAGTGATTATATAGATGGTGATGTGCACCAACCGTAAAATATAGTGGTCTGATTCAAATATAATGAATAGCTGAAAATGTATTATAATGGGGGAGAACATTTGATGTATGAAAGCAAACAGTGAGTGGATAGCATTTAGAATGCAGTACAGGGCACTGTGACTCAGAACGAAGATCATCTTTGGAAGAAACTCTGCACATATTTACCACACAGTTAGCAGGGCCCCAGGAGTTGGAATAAAGCACCTTAGACCAGGTGTAGCTTCCCATTCATAGATTAGGTTAAGTCAAGGATCAAGGTGTTTAGGATTTTAAAAGAAACGGGTAAAGTGGAAGATAAACCTTTTTGGACTGTTGGGGGGGTGGGGGGCTGGGACAAGGAGACAAGAGATTTTGAGAGCTATTGATGATGAAATTGTGAAGCTACTCATGTGAAAGCTGATAGAAACACAAACCCTTCAGTACTGTAGATGCTGGCACATTTAATAATTTTACATGTAGACTGATAACTGTTTTCTCCTGTTCAGGGGTATTAAGAGATAGTAGCAGACACTACTCTCGTGCACAAAGTAGAAATGTTGCCTCACAGAACCAGGAACACTGATTCAATCCTTGCTCTGTCTGGATTGTGCATGTTCTCCATGTGACTGTGAGTTTGTTCCCATATCCCAACGATGTAGAGGTTGGTAGGTTAATTGTCCACTATAATTGTGTATAATTATGTCTTTGGTGCAGATCGTAACAGCTATTGATGTGAATTCGGAAAATATATCCTCATTTGAAAAACATTTTTTTTTAATAGTTTAGTTTAAAGTTACTAATAAGTAACCTTAAAAGTTTACTGCGGTTATTGATAAAAATTCCTAACGATAGATTTGTAAAAAGTCTATTATATGTAAATAAATGTTCAATTAATGTAAGACATAACTTAATTCAATTTAACATTTTACATAGATTATATTATTCTAAAACTAGACCGAATAAAATATTCCCAAATGTTTCCCCCATCTGTGACAAATGTCTTACTCAAAATGCCACTATAGCACATTCCTTTGTCTCGTGTATAAAACTGTATAAATTTTGGAATGAAATTTTTGGAATTTTTACAAAACTATTTAACACAAAATTGAACCCCAATACAGAACTGATTATCTTTGGATCAATGGAAGAGGGAAGTAAACTAACTATATTCCAAGAAACTTTTCTTAATTATGGTCTAATAACAGCAAAAAAACTTATACTCAAATTTTGGAAAAACGCAACTACGCCAACATTCAAAATGTGGATTTCAAATATGTCTGAAACGCTTCATCTTGAAGAAATGAGATTTCTCCTAATAGGCAAAGTAGACCAATTCTCAAAGACTTGGTCTTCTTTTATCAACTTTTTGCAAGCATATGGTGCAACATAACATATCCTCAGAAATTAAATGGTTTAGAACCGGGTGACGGATGGGCAAAAATACGAAATAGGTAGATCTCTCCTAATCTCTCTTTTCTTTACTTTCTCCTTCTATTTAAATCTTTTCAGCTTCTCTTATATGCCCTTTATTTCATTTGCTATCTGTTTCTACTCGCTTTTCTATCTATTCTGACACTCTTTATTTATTTTTTCTTCCACTGTTCTTTTATTATTAAATCAAAACTATGAAGTTGTACAAGAATGGAAATATGTATGTATGTATTAGGTACTTATGTACCACACTATTGTACTTACTTCTAACAAAAATAAACAAAAAAAAGTTTACTGCGGAAACAGGCCCTTCGGCCCACCAAGTCCATGCCAACCAGTGATCCCCTTACACTAATATTATCCTACACGCTAGGGTCAATTTACAATTTTACAGAAGCCAATTAATCTATAAACCTGTATGTCTTTGGAGTGTGGGAGGAAACCGGAGCAACCAGAGAAAATCCACACAGTCATGGGGGGAGCATACAAACTCCGTACAGACAGCACCCGTTGTCAGGATTGAAACCAGGCGTTGTAATGCAGCAACTCTACCGCTGTGCCACTGTGCCACCCCTGAGGTAGAGAGTTAAGGGAATGCGGGGAGACTAAAATGGGATTTGTGTGGTATTATCGTAAATGGCTGTTTGATGGTCACCGTGAACTCAATGAACTGAATGTTTATTTATGTGGTATATCTATAAGATATGACACCACGGCATGGGAGTGGGGCACTAATTGACTATGATCCAATTCGTGACAGAGTATGGTCCCCAGATGGACCCTCTCCTCTTCTTCCTCTACCTCTACTTGCAGGTCTTACCCATACAAAACAAAGCGCTGAGATCGTGGCTTTGTGGGATGATACATATCCCAAATCTCGGAGTGAGTTTTCTCTATCCTGTAATTTTACTGTTTATTCAAATGGCTTCATGTTTTCAGTCAAAACAACCAGCAAGGAATACATGAGACAGTAAGAAAACATTTGGACACTGTGTATTTGCAGTACAGGTTCAAACCACGAACTTGCAGATGAGAAATGTATCTTTGGTCATTGGGCCTGAATGCATGATCCACTGACTTCAGTGAAACTAAATGTGCAGACCTGGGTATAGTAGAAGCTGCACACACTTAGAATCAGTGACCAGAGGCAAGATTCTCTGCAGGAGGATAGAGCATTAAATTTAAAGCTAGTTGGATAGCCTCGGGTGTATATCACATGAGTTACAAAGATGTGGAAGTGCTCGAAGAGCTTGAAATTAAGGGCCTGTCCCACCAGCATTCGACTGCATGTGGCGAGTGCGACCTAACGTGGTCGCTTGAGCCATACAGCCTCGTGTGGCCGGTCCCACTTCGATCGCCGGAGCCGTATGGAGTTGTGCGGAGCTAGTCCCGACATCGCGCGGGGCTCCGAAAAACTGACACTATTCAAAATCCTGCGTGGCAACGGCCAACAGGCCTGCAGCCACATTGAGGTAGTACGCAACGTCTCGATGTCGTACGCAGCATCATGATGCCGTATGCAGCGTCTTGACGGTGTACGCCTAGCGCGTGGCGTTGCGCGATGATCTCACCGCCCGGCGTGCTACTGCGTGATGGCGTCACAGCCCGACACCGTGCTCCGTCCAAATTCACTCGGCCCGCCTCCTGCCCAGCTGATTGGTAAGTATGATGTTGGGACCAGCCCCGCACAACTCCATACGGCTCCGCGGTTAGAAGTGGAACCGGCCCCACAAGGCCGTACGGCTCAAGCCACCGTGTTTGATCACCCTCGCCGCATGCAGTCGCGTGCTGGTGGGACAGGCCCTTTATTCACTGATCCTGTGGAACATACAGATACCTCTTTTTATGAGAATCCAGAACAAGGGGGCCAAGTAAGATCCGAGCTGTGCTACTAATAGGTGTGTAGGAAGGAACTGCAGATGCTGGTTTAAACCAAAGACAGACACAAAAAGATGGAGTAACTCAACGGGTCAGTCGACATCTCTGGAGAAAAGGAAGAGGAGACGTTTCGGGTTGAGACCCTTTTTCAGAGTCAGAGGAAAGGGGAACAAGAGATATAGACGGAATCACAGAAAGGGTGCAGCAAAAGAGAGTGTTGCAGAACCCTTATTGGAGAGAGGAGGAGAACCTCTTAGAAATAGGCATACCTTGAGTAGATTTTGCAGACAAAATGCGAAGGGAAAAAGTAGACGCTGGTTTAAACCTAAGACAGACACAAAAGGCTGGAGTACGTTGGAGTACTTGAGAGAACGAACATGTTCTCTTTGAGCCACAGATTCGTTAGCCAGCCGTGGGTTCTAAGAGAACATATTGCACAGGAGGATGCCTGTGCTGACCATCTTAAACAAACCTTCCCAGGCTGGTTCAGTCACCCAGCAGGTCAGATTCTTCAAATATGCTTCCTAGCGTTGTTTAAATCTGATAGCAATGAGTTCCAGACCCCATTGCCCCTTCAGGGAAAATCATTTTTCATCATCTCCGCTCTAATCCTTCTTAATCCATTCGTCATCGTTGAAAACATTAGCGACGCAGTGGGGCTGGTTTCCAACGGGAACGATGACGGACTCACAACACATCTCTGTCCTCTAATTCCTGCGGACTTCCACCGCCGGAAGTATAGGATTTTGGTGTGTGCACTTATCATCATTCCTTACAATGCTACGCACGACAGTGATCGCAACGTCTACTGAAGTGTGGATGGCCATTGGCTCACTAGAAGCTCATCCGCCCTCATCCGCCCTTGTTTTTGGTCCTGCTGGGGGTCCACAGCCCCCTCCTCACCTGGCAAACCAGCTGGGGAAGACGGTTTAGTCGCCGACCATCTGACCATGGAGCAGGTAGCAGGTAACATGGTACCCATGGCATGAGGAACTCACCCTGACCTGACCTGACCTGAAAATCCTTCTATCTATTACAATTAAGATCTGACACCTCGTTTTTGATCCTTCTGTTGAAGGAAATATGCTCTTTCACTCTATCTAGCATTCATGATTTTAGAAATCTCAGTTAATTCTCTGAAATTAATTCTCTGAAACTGGCCACATTTTCCCATCTCCACCCCTTTCGGCCTTCCGCAGAAACCATCCCCTCCCCAACTCCCTGGTTAACTCATCCCTTCCCACCCAAACCACCCCCTCCCCAGGTACCTTCCCCTGCAACTGCAGAAGGTGCAACACCTGTCGCTATACCTCCTCCCTCGACTCTGTCCAGGGACACCGACAGTCCTTTAGATTAGGCAGAGGTTCACGCACCTCCTCCAAACTCATCAACTGTATCCGTTGTTCAAGATGTGGACTCTCATACATCGGTGAGACCAAACGCAGACTGGGCAATCGTTTCGCGGAACAACTTCGTTCAGCCCACGTGAACCAACCTAATCTCCTGGTTGCTGGACGCTTTAATTCTCCTTCCCATTCCTACACAGACCTTTCTGTCCTCTGTCTCCTCCATCGTCAGAGTGAGGCTAAATGCAAATTGGAGGAACAGCATCTCATATTTAGCTTGGGCAGCTTACAGCCCAGTGGTATGAATATTGATTTATCTCACTTCAGATAACCCCGGCATTTCCTCTCTCTCTATCCTTCCCCCACCCAAGTCGCAATAACTTCACTGGATTGGGCAGTGGTTACAACATTTTGCAACCTTTTCTGCTCCTGGACGCTAAGGTCGCCGTACCAATCCACGATGCAACCGGTCAGCATGCTCTCTACTCTGCACCTGTAGACGTTCGAGAGAGTCCTTCTTGACATACTGACTCTCCGTAATCTTCTCAGGAAGTAGAGGCACTGATGTGCTTTCTTAATGATTGTATCAGTGTTCTGAGACCAGGAGAGATCTTCGGGAAATTGCACACGCAGGAATTTGAAGTTCTTGACCCGTTGATATAAATGGGACTGTGGGACCCCATCCTACCACTTCCGAAGTCCATAATCAGTTCCTTGGTTTTGCTGGTGTTGAGAGCCAGGTTATTGTGCTGGCACCATTTGGTCAATTGGAAGATCTCACTTCTATACTCTGACTCGTCCCCATCAGTGATGCATCACAACAGTGGTGTCGTCGGTGAACTCGATGATGGAGTTTGCACTATGTCCGGCTACGCAGTCATGAGTATAGAGTGAGTACAGCAGGGGGCTGAGCACGCACGCTTGAGGTGCTCCCGTGCTGATTGTTATCGAGGATGACACATTTACACCAATACAAACAGACTGTACTCTGTGAATAAGGAAGTCGAGGATCCATTTGCAGAGGGATGCGCAGAGACCCAGATCTGAGAGCTTGGTAACCAACTTGGAGGGGATGATAGTAATAAATGCCGAGCTGTAGTCAATGAATAACAGCCTGACATATGAGTTTTGGAAGTCTTTTCCTTCCAATAGTGCCAACGTGAATGAGAAAGCTCGAGATTCAAATCAAAGAGCTGACCGTGTCAAAATGGTTAACTATCCAGACGATGACCAATGCATAAAGAATGAGGTATTCATCGAAAAAAAGCTGCTAGTGCTTCAGTTTATTGAGTGTGTGCTGGTAGTTCAGATCAATCCCTGGAGCATGGAGGAATACACATTGTGTATACAGCCGCACGCTTGTTGAAAACACGTACCTTGACTCTTCCATGTCAGTCAGTGATGCGTTTGGGTTACTGCAGACACCTGCTTGTCAGCTTGGTGATTTTAGCAAGCCCATTTTGAGCTATTACTCGTCTGAACTATTGAGCTATTATCAGTCTGAAGAAGGGTTTTGGCCTGAAACATGCCTATTTTCTTCGCTCCATAGATGCTGCTGCAACTGCTGAGTTTCTCCAGCACTTTTGTCTACCTTTGAGCTATTACTATTTCACAGGATGCCAAAAGTAGAGAATTGGTGGGAAATAAATTTAGTTTTCCTCAGAGGAAGAGGAATATTCTGCGAAAACTGACCCTGCTGCTTAGTATAATGCCTAGTTTCTCTTAGACATAGACATAGACATAGAAAATAGGTGCAGGAGTAGGCCATTCGGCCCTTCGAGCCTGCACCGCCATTCAATGTGATCATGGCTGATCATCCAACTCAGTATCCCGTACCTGCCTTCTCTCCATACCCCCTGATCCCTTTAGCCACAAGTGCCACATCTAACGCCCTCTTAAATATAGCCAATGAACTGGCCTCAACTACCTTCTGTGGCAGAGAATTCCAGAGACTCACCACTCTCTGTGTAAAGAATGTTTTCCTTTCTTATACTGGGAAAGCAGAGGAGGAGAAAGTGGAAATCAAAAAGAAAACTGCAGAAGTTGGAAATCTAAAACAAAAATAGAAGATGCTGGAAATACTCAGCAGGTCCAGCATGTATCTAAGGGAAGAGAAACTGAGAGAACATTTCCTGTCAGTGATCCGTGACCAGAAAGCAGCAATGGTTTTGACTAACCAAGCAGCCTCTCTTTGACCCTGGCTGTTTAGTTTTAGTTTTAATTTAGTTTAGTTTAGTGATACATCATGGAAACATGCCCTTTGACCCACCGGGTCTGCGCCAACCAGTCATCCCCGTACACTAACACTATCCTACACACACTCAGGACAATTTACAATTTACAATTTAACAAAACCAATTAGCCTACAAACCTGTACGTCTTTGGAGTGTGGGAGGAATCTGGAGCAGGTCACGGGGAGAATGTACAAACTCCATACAGACAGCACCCGGAGTCGGGATCAATCCCAGCTCTTTGACACTGCAAGACAGCAACTCTACCGCTGCGCCACAGTACCGCCCTGTGTGACATTGTATTTAAGGGTGCAGGTTTTCCTCCCACATCTGTGCCCCGATGTGGCACCAAATGTAAGTTCCCCACTCAGCCTCTCTGCCCAGCAGATGTCAAAGAGAAGAGAATAACTGCAGCCACAATATAGCTTCATGATTGGTGAAGGCTGGAAGCTGTAGAACTGAAGCCTGCCTCTGCAATTGTCCCTGAGGAAAATGTTATTTGGGAAAGGCAATCTTCAGAAGCCTAGCATGCTCCCCTAGACAATTGGACATCATTGAAATGAGGGACAAACGGGGGCAGAAGCATTTGCAGTCGAAGTACACAGCCAAATAAATAAATGCCACCATCATTATTATCTGGAATAAAATCCTACATTCCAACAAGTAATCCCAAATGACTCCACTGAATGACTCCCATTCCAAATCCGACCTTTCTGTCCTGGGCCTCCTCCATGGCCAGAGTGAGTCCCACTGCAAATTGGAAGAGCAGCACTTCATATTTCACTTTGATAGTTTACGCCCCAGTGGTATGAACATTGACTTCTCCAATTTCAGGTAGTCCTTGCTTTCTCCCTCCTTCCTCTCCCCTTCCAAGCTCTCCCGCAGCGCAATGTCTCCGCCTCTTCCTTTCTTCATCCCACCCCTCCCCCCCACCCCCACATCAGTCTGAAGAAGGGTCTTGACCTGAAACATCACCTATTCCTTCACTCCATAAATGCTACCTCACCCGCTGAGTTCCTCCAGCATTTTCGTCTACCGCTGAATATCACATTCTTTTTATTATTACCTATTCATTTTTCAGAATTGGTTGTTCCTGGCAAAGCCAGCATTTATTGTCCATCCCTAATTGCTTTGTGATGGTGTTGGTGAGCCACCTTCTTGAACCACTGCAGCCCTCCATGTGAAGGTGCTGTCATTGAGCTGTTGGGGAGAGAGGTCTAGAATTTAGACCCAAAAGGACTGGCGATGTGTGTTTTCAAGTCAGGAGGGTGCACAACTTGGGGGCAAGTTGGATCAATTCAGAGGGATATGGTCTCCATTTATTGAATATTTAAAGGGTCAAAGTGGTTCGGTGCGAGAACCTGACTGATGCCTGAACAAAGAAATAGACGAAGATTTACATATAATAACCCATGATATATCTCCAATGATGTACAAACTGCTTAATACTTCATTCATTTTTCTGAATTTCTATCTTTATTTTATTTTTCTCTTATATTTTCTATCTATATAAAAAATGAAAAATTCATAGTACAAATTAGAAATAATTGTTAATATTAATAACATTAAGAATGTATATGACATGTATATTTTTATTTTGATATGTACTTACTTCTAATAAAAAAATTTAACAAAAAAAAGGAGGGTGCACAACTTGGAAGGGAACCTGTGGGTGATGGTGATCACCTGCTGCTCTTGAAGGTAGTGGTCATGGGTGTGGGAGATGCTGCCGTGGAAGCCGTCTTCTTCAAATTCAATAGGATTTTGCTTCAACAATTAATCATGTAACCTTTAAAGAAGCATAATCAATGTTTCAATGTAAAAAGGAATGGAATAATATTCACCTATGAGTAATTGCAGAAGTACACCTTCCAATCAGGAGAAATCCTGATTAATAATGAGGCCTTTCTCAGAAGTAATACCACTAGTTGCACACTATAAACACAGTGTTTACCATTAAAAAGGAATTTTCCTGGCTTATTGGGAATGCACTTACGTGAGCGGACGTGGCGTCGAAGGACGAGAAGCCGGAGCAAAGAAGTGGAAGCCAAATAACTAAACGGAAACAAAGCCGAAACGCCAAATAACCGAAAGCGTACAAAGCCGAAACGCCAACTAGCCGAAAGGATGGGACGCCTAAATGCAAACAAACTGAAAGGGCGGGAAGCCTAAAAGCCAACCAACCAAAAGGCTGTGTCGCCTAAAAGCAAACTCACTGAAAGGCCGCTCTGCCGAAATGACAACTAACAGAAAGTCTGCGTCGCCTACAAACCAACCAACTGCTCTCCTCCCTTGCAAAGATGTGGGATTTCATTAAGAGCACACTTGGATGAATAGATGCAAGCAGCATGTAAAGCATCTCTTCCATGCTCGCAATACATGAAGCCGGTGAAATGAGACAACTGTCACACCAAATATAGACACAAAATGCTGGAGTGACTCAGTGGGACAGGCAGCGTCTCTGGAGAGAAGGAATGGGTGGTGTTTCGGGTTGAAACCGTTCAGACTCAGTCTTCAGGTCTGAAGAATGGTCTCGACCTGAAATGTCACCCATCCCTTCTCTCCAGAGATGCTGCCTATTCTGTTGATTTACTCCAGCTTTTTGTGTCCATCTTCGGTTTAAACAGTTTACAGATTACCTGGTGTTTTGTGCATGGGAGCATGTATTCCTTTGCGCAGGCAACCAGACGGTAATAAATAAAATATGCTTCTTGTTGTTAAGGGGGGGGGAGGGGGGTTGGGAGGAGATAAAATTATTCGTTGTCATGCACACTTGTCATCGGCCCGCCAGGGAATTTTTGTGCTCCCCCCCCCCCCCATGTTTTAAAAGCGATTTACTATGGCTGGCAGTGCCCCGAGTCGTCTGTCCCCGCAGTCGGGGTGGGGGTGAATCACCCGGTGTGGGTGTAAGGGGGTAAATCACCCCGTGTGTGGGTCGGGGTCAGGGGGGTGGGGGGTGAATCACCCTGGTGTGGGGGTTGGGGTCCGATGGCGGTGCATCGCGGTCAGTGACTCTGGGTGGGTGGAGGGACCAGCCTGTCCCACACCTCTGCTCCACCCAGTGCTGCCGACACACAGCCTGTCACAGTGCGGCCGCATGGGGGAGACGAGGCGGAGAGCGGCCATGGGAGAGGGGGGCTGTCCCGAGGGATGCGCTCCTTTGGCCGCTTACAACTTGGTGCTCGGGTTCAGATTGCCCAGTCACCTATGGCTTGTGTGGGAAAATGACGCCCACTCTCCCGTCTCCACCGGCCAGTGATGTGATGGACGTGGGGGTCTGGACCAATCGCTGATAATTCCCGCCCCCCCCCAGCGACATCATGTCCGTTATTTGACTTTTCAGCTGAGCAGCCATTCGGTTAGTTGTTTTGTAGGCGACACAGCCGTTCGGTTAGTTTGTATTTAGGTGTCCCACCCTTTCGGTTAGTTGGCGTTTCGGCTTCGTATGCTTTCGGTTATTTGACGTTTTGGCTGTTTAGGTTCAGTTATTTGGCTTCCACTTCTTTGCTTCGGCTTCTTGTCCTTTGACGCCACAACCAGGAACTTGCACTTTCATCCACGCCTTTGGGACAAACATGTCTAGACCAATGCCCCTCCATATTACAACAAACACGCTCGCTGTTGGATGTACAAACCTTTTGAAATGGGTTAAATTAAGGTCACATTCGCCTTCCTGGACAGATCTAAGAGAGACACTGTGATGCGTAACATTTGGAAGAGCAGAGAAATTCTCTTTGTTGTCTTGGTCAACGTTTATCCCACAGAGTTGTCACAAAAAACACATCAGTGCTAGGGGAAAGGAACGTATTCGTGCACAAATTGCCTGCCCTAGTTCCAACAGGGAACAAGCTTCAAAGAAGTTGCTCATTGCTAGTAAGCTACGTAGGATATCCTGTGGTCTGAATAAATAGTCTTTTTGTCTTTGACTTGCAGTTAGACTTGTGTACGAGCTGTGTGGAAGTCGCTGTGTTTGTAAACAAATGTCTGAAATGGGTATGACAAATGTTAGAAACTGCTGTACTTCTCGAACTTGTTTTTTTTATTACAACCACACAATGTGAAGAGCACCAGCTTAATCTGTTTGGATAAAAATTGTCAGCGTGACATTTTAATTAATGTAATCATTCAGAGGCGTAAATTATCTTATATGGTCAAGTGCCAAAACTATGAAATATGAACTGCTCAACTGAGGATGAAGCACAAAGGTTTGCTGCACTCAACAGTAAAGGCAGAGGGATATGTGCCACTGTGCAGTGCAAACTATCCCCAACATTGGTGATTCTGGGGCACATTAGATTTCCCCTAGTTACTTTCTCAGAATTGCCGGCATTTGATCAATGATGTAAGATCGTTTATGCCCCGAATGGAAATAGGCCATAACTCATTTTAGTGTTCTTGGCAGCTGGGTTATGTGCTCAAAATATGCCATAATGAATACTAGATAAATTAAATTGGGTTAAACCAACTGGGTTAGTTTGGAAATGAAGCACCAAGCCAGATAAATGACAGTGCAAATAGATTCTTCTGTTGTTTTATCTGAACAGGAGGGTTCTTGAACCACATGACCTTAACTGTTTTTAAAGCTAATGTTTGGTTTTGTAGCATGACTCTTTTAGCAACAAAGAGAGCAATTGTCTGATGTTTGAAGCTCATGAGGTTATAGTCTACAGCAGAGGATCATTAATATGTCCAGCACCAGGGTCTCTCTGCGCTTTCATATGACCAAGTAGCAGGAATAACCATGACTAAATATAACCTTGTAAGGTGGGGTGAGGTGGGTGCTGAATCATAGAAACATAGTAACTAGGAGTAGGAGCATGTCATTTGACCATCAAACCTTCACCAATACAACCAAAACTTCAATACTTATTCCCGATTCATCCCCCAATTCCCTTGCTTATTTTGGATTAAGAAAGATATACATTTCCGACTTGAATATATTTCATGACTTCATTGGGAATGAAATTGTGCCTGATCTCAATTATAAATGGTTGTGGCCCCTTAGATATAGACTCTGAGTATCAGGGGTGGGGAGAGACAATGTGGTTCTTCACACTGATCTTGAGGGTTTCACTTTCTACAATTCTTCTCCATTGTCTCTGGAACTAATGAATGGGATGAATAGGAAGTCATATGCTTTGATGCCTTGGGATGTTTTACTTGGTTGCTAGCAACCCTGAAAATTCCAAGAGGGTCAGGTACTGAGGGAGTAAGTTGCCTGGAGAACAGCAAATGGGGCTGCCTAAAAATTTGGATAATTGCAAACAAAAGACTGGAATTAAGAAGGAAAAGGTACAGTGTATACAGATGGTACCTGAGTGGAATATTATTGGAATTGCTGGAATCGAGAATCAGAGGACTTAGGTTTAAGGTGAAGGGGGAAAGATTTAATAGGAATCTTAGGAGTTACATTTTCACACAAAGAGTGGTGGGTGTATGGCACGAGCTGCCAGAGGAGGTAGTTTGGACAGGAACAATTGCAACGTTTAAGAAACAATTAGACAGGTACATGAATATTGTAGGAAAGAACTGCAGATGCTGGTTTAAACTGAAGATAGACACAATAGACAGTCTGAAGAAGGGTCTCGACACGAAACGTCACCCATTCCTTCTTGCCAGAGATGCTGCCTGTCCCGCTGAGTTACTCCAGCATTTTGTATCTATTTCAGGTACAGCTTCATGAATAGGTCAGGTTTGGAGGGATGTAGGCCAAATGTCGGCAGGTGGGACTGGTGTAGACGGCACATGTTGGTCGGTGTGGGCAAGTTGGGCTGAAGGGCCTGTTTCCACGCTGTACAACTCAGTGACTGTAAAAAAATTACCCTGCAGAGGAGCAAAAGAACAATTGCCAAAAGCAATGCCATCAGGATAAGAGTGAGGTGTGGAAGGATCTGAAGGGCATATTAGCATATACAGGGAACTGAGTATGTGAGCATCACCGTGTGTGTGCTATATGTTGGAACTATAGCAAATGAGGATGTAGAAAGTCCTAGGGACAGATCACTCAGGGACACAAGCAACTGCAGAATACTGGGATCTTGAGCAAAACACAGCGTGCTGGAAGAATTTAGTGCAATAGGATGGTGAATGTTGGAAAAGAGTGGTGGGTGCAGGATAATGTTGGGCAAGTGATGGGTGGATACAGGTGAGGGGGGTAAAGTTAGGAATGGAGGGGATGAGTGTATGAAAGGGGGGAAAGGAGCAGGATGACTGTGAGCAGTAGGAGATGGTGGGAGAAACGGAAGTGCACGGGGAAGATAGAGGGATGGGGTGGGGTTTACGGGGAAGAAAGGGGGTGTAGGAGGAGTATTAATCGAAGTCGGAAAATGTAATGTTTTTAATTTTCATACCGTGGAGTAGTAAGTTACCAAAGTGGAATATGAAATGCTGTTTCTTCAGTTGGTGTGTGACCTGACTCTGGAAATGTAGGAAAGGTTGAGATGGGAATGGAATGGGATGGGTAGTTAAAATGGTTAGCAACGGGGAGATCCAGCAGACCTTCTCGGACGGAACGCAACTGTTCAGCGAAACAGTCATCTAGTCTAGGCATGGTCTCACCAATGTAAAGAAGGCCACATCAGGATTACCAAATACGAAATATGAAGAGTAGCAGGTGAATTTCTATCTCACCTGAAAGGAATGCTGGTGTCCCTGGGTGATGTGTGAGAGGAGGTATAGAATATGTGTTTCATCTCCTGGGGAGGGGCAATTTTTGAGGGAAGGGATAAGTAAATCAAGGAGTTGCGAAGAGAGTGGTCTTTACAGGAAGCAGAAAAGTGTGGGTATGAATGATGTGACTAATGGTGGGATCACATTGAAATGGTGGAAATGTCTGAGAATGATGTGTTAGATGCAGAAGCTCTTGGGATAAAAGGTGACAAGTAAGGGAACTTGTTCTGTCTGGAGGGGTGGAGGGAGTGAGGGCAGAACTGCAGGACACAGAGGACAGATGGGTGACGGCTCCATTAACAACACCAGGGGGGAAACCACATTTACTGGAGAATTAGGACATTTCGGATATCCTAGTGTGGAAAGACTCATCATATAGCAGATGCTGCGGTGATGGAGAATTTGCGAGCAAGGGATGGTGTCCTTGCAAGAGGCAGGATAGGAGAAGATATAGTCAATATAACTGTGGGAATGGATGGATTTGCAGCAGTGGTCAATACGTAGTCTATCCTGGGTGATGGAGATGGAGAGATCCAGAAAGGAGATGGAGGTGTCGGAGATAGTCCAAATGAATTTGAGGGCAGGGTGGAAGTGAGGAACAAAGTTGATGAAATTAATTAATTCTGCATGGATGCAGGGGGAAGCCTGGATAAAGTCATTGATGTAGTGGGGAATGAAGTGTACATTTGGAACAAGGAATGGTCAACGTAACCTACAAAAGGCAAACTCAGCTGGGCCACATGCGAGTGCCCATGGCGACACTATTAACTTCAATCAAGTGTGAGGAATCAAAACATAAGTTGTTGAGGATGAGAACAAGTTCTGCCAGGTGGAGGAGAGTGTTAGTAGGGTGAAACTGATTGGGTTTCAGTTCAAGGAATAACTGGAGGGCCATGAGACCTTCCTGGAGATGATGGCAGCCTAGATGCTGCAGAATGTGTAAGGTTCTGTTGTAGGTCGAACTGGATAAGGGTAAACAAGATAAAACCAAGGTATTTGGAGATGTTTGGTAAAGCAAGAGCAAGCAGAAACAATGGGTCTGCTGAGCAGTCCTGCTTGTGGATATTGGAAAGGAGATAGAACCAGGCAGTGCGGGGCTGGGGAACTATTAGGTTGGAAGTTGTGAACTCATCCTTTAGTGAAATTGACTCCCATTTTTCTGTTAAATTATTAAAAGAATTGTGTTATTATCCTGCTCTAATAATATCATTGCTATAAATTGTTCATGGGAGACGTCAGCTGTCGCAAGGATCAAACCTCCTCCCACGAAAAAAATAGTCGCTTTCATTTTGCCCAATAAGTAATCCTTTGGAATTGCTTTCATGCTTTTTACAGCTGATTGGAATAAATCTGAAAGATAATGAGACTGGCTCCTGACGATTCCCAGCAGAGGGGTGGGGGGGCAGGGGAGAGTGCGGGGACAGCTCTCCGCTGGAGGTGTCAGGCACGCTGACAGTCAAGACAGTCAGACAGTAAGTGGGAACAGAAGTTTTATGCCACAGGAACACCTGGGGCTCAGAGTGAAGACAGATACAGTAACTGGTGTCAGCCTGTGTTTGAAGTTGAGTTTGCCTCCCGATTGTTTTGGCTGGCTTACTTCTGCTGCTTCCTTCCCCTGAATGGCGTTGTGTACGGCTCAGTAGGCAGCCTGTTATATTTGAAATACCCGTGATATTCAGCAGACCCTGCCTAGCGGCTGCCAGTTCATTTCGGAGGAGGCAATCAATAGCAGGAGTGTTAATAATGAAGGCAGACCACTGATTTTATTAACACTGTTCCTCGGAGTACTGAATTTCATTTTGTTCTGATATTTAGGAGCTCGCACCAGATTTATTCCCATCATATTCAGTGCAGAAGTTTCACAGTGTCTAAGGATGAGGATGTCACAATACATTTTTAACCCCTAGTTTAGGGGGAGCAGGAGGAGAATATTATTGATAATGCTGAATATATTTGAACATTGGGATTCATCTTTTCACCCCATAGCTTGGAAATGAGGATCATAATACAGATGTCCACACGGTAATTAATACATAGTGAAGCCTATGGCATTAATTATATTATTTAATATATTCTCCATCCTCCCCCTGCTTAGATTTAGTATTTTGAGATATGGCATTTGTTGAAGTGTGTAGAGAAATGTGTTTGCACAGTTCTGTACACTAATTTGTCAATGCGACATTAATGTTTGGCATATTATTATGTACATCACAATGTTGTGATTCAGGGTGTCACGGCAACATTAGTGTTAAGTCCTTAATGTTACAGTGCCATAATATTAGCATAGTCATACAGCACGGAAATAGGTCCTTTAGCCCAGCTCGTCCATGATGACCACCATACTTGTCCCATTTACCCACATTTGGCCCATACCCTTCTAAGGCTTTCCTATCCATGAACCTGTCCATATCTTGTTTACATATTGTTACTGTACTTCTCAACTTCTTATTTTGGCAGCTCTATCAATGTACCCACCACCCTCTATGTGTGCAATTGCCCCTCAGGTTCCTATTAATTATTTTCCCTCTCAACTTAAACCTATGCCCTCCTGATTTATGTACTAAATCCCCTATCCTCCTCGGGCATACATTGCTGCCTGCACCTGATCCATGCCTCGTTTTTGCTGACCAGAGTCTCAATTTTTCTTCACCTGCCTGCCCTTCACTCCAACAGAAATATGCATACCTATCACATTTCTAAAAGTATCCAATTTTCCGGATATCCCTCTGCCCCCAAACAACCTAGTCCAATCAACTTTTACAACTTCCTGTCTAATTCCATCAAAGTTTGAGCCGGTTAAGAATTTTAACTTGTGGATCAGCCCTGCCCTTATCCATAATTATTTAAAATCTAATGGACTCACAATCCCGTTTATATCAATGGGTCGATGGTGGAAAAGGTGAAGAACGTCAAATTCCTGGGTGTGCATCTTTCCGAAGATCTCTCCTGGTCCCAGCACACTGATGCAATTATAAAAAAGCGCCTCAACGACCTGAGAAGATTACGGAGAGTCGGTATGTCAAGGAGGACTCTCTTGAACTTCTACAGGTGCATTGCAGAGAGCATGTGGCTTGATTTGGCAACTTGAGCATCCAGGAGCGGAAAAGGCTGCAAAAAGTTGTAAACATTGCCCAGGCGATCACCGGCTCTACCATCGAGGGGATCTATCGCAGTCGCTGCCTCAAAAAGGCTGCCAACATCATCAAGGACCCACACCATCCTGGCCACACAATCATCTCTATGCTGCCATCAGGTAGAAGGTACAGGAGCCTGAAATCTGCAACATCCAGGTTCAGGAACAATTACTTCCCCACAGCCATCAGACTATTAAAAACAACTTCAACCAAACTCTGAACTATAACAGCATATTGCACTTTATCTGTTTATTTATGTATATATATATATATGGTCTATGGTATATAGACACACTGATCTGTTCTGTATTTATGCCTACAATATTCTGTTGTGCTGCAGCAAGCAAGAATTTCATTGTCCTATCTGGGACACATGACAATAAACTCTCTTGACTTGACTTGAACTGTGGGGCACACTAGTCCCAAATGACTCATCCACCGACACTTCAGTGACATGCCCTTCCCTGGTCAAGCTTTACCCTCTCCCTTGTAGGGCCCTCGCCATATTGTCCAAGGAACCTTTCCTAAAGAAAGATACAAAATGCTGGAGTAACTCAGCAAGCCAGGCAGCATCCCTGGAAGACAGGGATAGGTGATATTTCAGATTGTGTGCCTTCAGCTTATTCATGCACACATTTCATAAGTTCCACCACATCTAACACTTATATTACAATAGTGTTATGAAAACACAACAGCTGATTTCAAATTGTATCACAGCAATGAAACCATTGTCTGAAAGACCACGATGCTACCATAGCATGGTAATGGTATTAAAGAGTATGTTTCGGTAGTTTTAAAGAAGTGTGATAGTTGCGTCATCATATTATCCAGGTGGTGCTTGAGTTGTGTTATAGTGGTAATTATATTGACCTACATTGTGTTACAAGTCACACATGACCAGGCTCGGTCAATTCCTCAAAGATATAACTGTGAGATTAGACAGGGATAAGGCACTGCATGCAATTTTTCTACATTTCAAAAGCTTTTGATAAGGTTCAATGCAGTGGATTAATGAATATGGGAAGAGCACACGTAGTCAAGGGTCAAGCAGCAGGACGGATGGTCAACTGGACACAAGACAGAAGATAGAGTGTACGGGGAAATGTAATGTGGCTGGAACTGGAGAGGAAGGATACCCTAGGGTCAGTGTAGAAACAAGTGTTGTTCCCAATTTATATTAACAGTTCAATTTTTGTAATTATGATAACACCAAACTAAATATACAGATAACAGCAAATTAGGATGATATTCAATACCGATGCTAGCAGCAAAATATGATAAACAATATGGTCAACAATAAACATAAAGTGGGCACCTCATTACCTAATGAATTTCAACACAGATAAGTGTGAAGTTTAATTTGTTGTTAAGAAAACATGAAGTGATCACATATTATAAAACTCCAACATTGGGGATTTTAGTGGTTCCAGAATAGAAGGATTTCTGGACTGTTGGATGTAGTTACTATTGATACCCCAATACATTTTTCTTTCACGTTTTTCTATGTTACAGTGTTATATATCTATCTGAATGAATCAGATATGTTAAAAACTGTCTCCATACTTCCTCTCTCGACAGTCCTTTCAGCATAGGCAGAGGTTCACTAGCATTTCCTCCAATCTCATCTACTGTATGCTTCGCCTATTCCAGGTGTTGACTGCTATATATCGGCAAGACCAAGCACAGACTGGGCGATCATTTCGCTGTACACCTTCGCTCAGTCTGCCTTGGCCTCCGTGATCTCTCAGTTGCCACACACTTTAACTCCCCTTCCCATTCCCAAACTGACCTTTCTGTCCTGGGCCTCTTCCATGAACAGAGTGAGGCCAAATGCAAATTGGAGGAACAGCAACTCATATTTGGCTTGGGCAGCTTATCAACTATGAATATTGATTTATCAAACTTCAACAAACTCTTGCATCCCTGCTCTCTCCATCCCTTCCCCACCCCAGTCGTTGTACTAGTTTCATTGTTGTCCTGTTGAATTTCGCTGTCTGTATAACATGTTATCAGCTAGCCCACAGCCAACAATGGACCAGTGGGCTCCACCTTCCCTTGATCAGCATTACTTTTTGCATATCTTTCGTTCATTTGTTTTATATCTCTCCATATCAACGTCTCCATCTCTCATTTCCCTTTCCCCTTACTCTCAGTCTGAAGTAAGGTCTTTACCCAAAAGGTTACCCATTCCTTCTCTCCAGTGATGCTGTGTGTGTCCTGCTGAGTTACTTTAACATTTAAGTAACAGGACACCAGGTCAAAACACAATCAGAAAAGGAGTCCATGATAATGCAAGAGATGGTCCATAGTGCTCCAGTGCCATGGTAGGATCAAGGTTGTTCATGATAAGTGTGCCCGGACCTGGTGGTATGGGACTTCAGGATTCTGTAACCATTGTATACCAGCTCAATGAAATCACCTTCTACTTCTATTACAAAACTGTTAAAGTTCTATTACAGCACTGTTAACTTTGTGTTCGTATAACAAATCAATGTTACAGTTCTGATCTAATAGCATTCGAATGGCATAATGTGTTATCTTAATGTTTAAAGCAATGCTATGTATGTTTTAAAACAGCTGTTTCATCTCTGTCACTCACAGCTCCACTTCATAATGATTTCACTCGCTGCTTGATACAGCTCCAGTGTACCCTTCAGCTGCAGCAACTTCACCATACAAACCTGTTGATGCGTGACCTTACACAGCCAGTCTCAACAGATGATATTAAAGTTGCAGGTGTTGGTATCTGCTATATAAGTAGAAAATGTTGGAAACACTCAGCAGGTTAGGCTGCATCTGTGGAACAAGGAACAGTTAGCATTTTAGGTTGAAAACCCTTTATCGAAACTGCCAGCTATGATTGAGAGATCCTCAGTTCTGATGAGATTGTGGTGGAGCGGACAAAGTTACAAAGTGTTCAATGTAGTCCCAGTAGTCCTTCTTTGTTCTCAGCAGCACTGCCATCACTCTTTGTTCTCTCAGTGTGACCCTCCGCCCCCCCCATACCAGGTCACTTTTTGTTCTCTCAGCAGCCCCCTCACACTGATTCTCTCTTTGTTCCCTCGGCAGCACGTCCTCGACTGACCTCTGGCACCCGCCACGGCCCCATCCAAACACTGGTACCCACTGTGGGCCAGTCCGACCTACGGCACTCACCCCGGGCCCTTCCGGCCTCAAGTACTCACACATGCTCTGTCTAAAACATTAGCAATTATTTTTTACTCCACACATGCTGCCTGACCTGCTGAACGTTTCCACCATTTACTTTAATTCAGTCACTGAACCTCTCTGAATTGCAGTGTGACATCTAGACGTGTGTCCTCCCACAGGGTTTCTTGAATGTTGACTGGGGATGAAATTCCCCTCTTTTACCCAAAGGTACAGAGGCCAACGGTGACACTTTCATCATTGTTCCAAAAGCAATCATATAACACAGCACACCACTACGAGTCTAAATTACTCAACCGCTCAGAATTAAATACGTTTTGTTATGTCTAATGATATCTGATTTCACCCACAGATAATTTCCCAATAAGACTATTGTAATTACACCACGGTCATTAATCCTTGTATGTGAATATCACCAAGGACATTTTGCAAACTGGCAATGACTGCACAGACGTAGAACAAATATAACTCCCACATCAAATATCAAATTGTTATAAATAATGACAGATGCCAGAGAGCTGTTTCAAGGCTATAATCTAATCTTAACAATTCAGATAATAGTTATAAACCATTTTGCTGAAGCTCCTGATGATATTATCTCATCCCCTTGCTGCCTAATAATCACTTCCAGTTAACTATTATTGCCTCTATGATTCAGTACAATTTTTAATTACCTACACCACATTATCTGTTATCTTGACCAAACAATTAAAACGGCTTTGAATAAATGAATTCTGTCTCCTTTAAAATAGCAGATAATATGCAACAGTTGGCCATTGAGGTGGCAGCCTTTATTTTGTACATCTCGAGCCACAGAATGGCCAAAAGAAACAAAGTATTTAATTTTCAGACCTGAAGTCTTAACTCTTTTTCTCTCTCTACATGCCACCTAACCCATTGGATGTTTCACTATTTTCTGTTTTTACTATTTCCAGCATCTGCATTTTTGCTTTAAATTTCTAAGTTCTTGCTATGATATAGAAAGCATGGTAGCCAATTTGTAGATGGGGAGATTTTCTTCTGAGCCATTCCCTGAGGATTAAGGTTGACTTTCCTCCACGGATTCTGTGGTTCATAAGGAGGCCGATTAAACTAATGTGGGAACTGGGTTCTTCCCAAGACGGGGCATGTGATGACTGATAGGACAAGTGGGTGGGTGTTGGTGGGATGAGGCTCCTTCTGCCGCTTGTAAATCTTCTGTGTGTTTTTGGTGAAGGGCCTCGACGTCCCCTAAACCAACCCAAACGCTTTTTCTCCATTTTAAGCAGTTTTAGTTTTAGAGATACAGGGTGGAAACAGGCCCTTCGGCCTTCGCACTGACCAACGGTCACCCATACACTAGTTCTATTCCACACAATAGGGACAATTTACAGATGCTAGATAACGTACAAATTTGTGCAGATGGCATTGGTGATATTTTGTCACTGCCATGAGGTGACTACTGTAGATAGCCCAGGCCTTAGAAACATATATAAGAGCAGTGCCCAAGTATTTATTTCATAATACTTCCCTCCGCAACTCCCTGCTTAACTCATCCCTTCCCACCCAAACCACCCCCTCCCCAGGTCTCACGGTTGCTGGACACTTTAATTCTCCTTACCATTCCTACACAGACCTTTCTGACCTCGGTCTCCTCCACTGTCAGAGTGAGGCTAACCGCAAATTGGAGGAACAGCATCTCATATTTCACTTGGGCAGCTTACAGCTCAGTGGTATGGATATATTGATTTATCTCACTTAAGGTAGCCCCGGCATACCCTCTCTCTCTATCCCTCCCCCACCCAAGTCACTAACAATGGTCTGTTTCCCTTATCATCGTTTCTTTTTTCCATATCTTTCATTCATTGTTCTTTACCTCTCCACATCACCGTCTATATCTCTTGATTCCCTTATCCCAAACCAGCCTGAAGAAGGGTCTCATTCCAAAACATCACCCATTCCTTCTCTCCAAAGATACTGCCTGTCCCGTTGAGTTACTCCAGCTTTTTGTGTCTATCTGCTCTTATTTTGATTGCTCTTGTTTGAAGGATACATATTGGCCAGGACACTGAACTCTTTCTTCAGAATAGTGCCACATGATCACTTTCAACTTCTTAAGAACACGAGAACAGGGGCCTCATTGGAATCTGGGGCCTCATTGGAAGACTGGAATCAACCAAATTCTGGACTTGATCGGAATCAGTCTAGACCAGACTAGACTGAAACCAGTCAAGGCTGGACTAAACTGTAATCAGACTAGATTAGACGAGCTTGGAATCAGTTTAGAATGGACTAGATTTGAATCGGCCTGGACTGGACTTGACAGAAGCACCATCCTAGAATGGACTAGACTGGAACATCAGCCTAGATGACTAGAGTATCAGCTGAGACAGTCTCTTGTTTCTGAGGTACAACTTGGACCCTGCAACTTTCTGAGAGGTGACGGTGCCACGGGTGTATTTTAACAGATACATATATATACACATTTAAAAGATAAAAGATATGTATATCGCTTCTATTATATTTTCAGGACATCCCGAAGATCTTCACAGAAAATGCAATTCTTAAAATTGTCGTCACTATAGTAATGTAGTCAATAAAGGAAGCTTATTGCAGCACATCATAATAAATAAAATGAATGGGCACAATCAAAACGCTAAATGCATATTGATTTTTTTACAGTTAGAAATTAAGTTTCCTTCCCTCTCAGGGTCTGCTAATCCTTTAGTAGTTATTCATCTTCTCTCTGACACCTCGCTCTGGCTTCCTGTTGTGCTTAACATAGGGGACAAAACGTGCTCAATCTAAAACTCTTTACCAAGAGTGAAAGAGGACCAAGTCACTCCAATTTTAGAGCATAATTAAAATTTACATCAAATACCAAAGTTTGCGAGTTCAGATCTGTAGCATGTAAGGAGGTCCTTTTTGAGCAAAAAATAGATTCGCTGGAGGAACTCAGTGAGTCAGGCAGCGTCTGTGGAGGGAAACTTGACTCTATAAGTTTTCAGATTGGATCCTCTCTTCAGTCCTTTTTTCGAGCTAACTTCGCCGCACAGTTCCACACACTCATTACTCTTCAAGGATTTTTCTGCCCTCCTCTTACTTGCAGTCTATTCACTCCTCCACCTTGTCCAATCTTCTCTTTCCCTGGGCACCCCACAGATTTCCCTTCCTGCCTTCACTCTCTGCATGCAAATTTATCATCCTATTCCCCTTTGCATCAACCACAAAGCATATCTATTTCCTTTATATTTACTATCAAATAAACAAGGGTTTAATTTTTAGCCACCCTCATAAAATGTTTCCTCACAGAAGTTGGCTGTCTGACTTTGCAAAAAGCCTACTGTACCTCACCTCACCCATGTCCCAGCTAATGTTTCCTCCAGGTTTTTATGTAATTTCCCTTTGAAGTCAACTATTTAATTAAATTTGCCTCCGATCTCACAGGCTGGAGTAAACGGGAGAGGGATGGGTTGTTTTCCCTTTTCCTGTCTCTTTCCCTGTTCTGATGACGGATCTTCCACCTAAAACAGTAGCTTTGTTTTTCTCTCTCCTCACATGCTGCTTGATCCACTGGGTATTTTCAGCAGTTGTCATTTCAGTATTTTGCAGAGTTTTGATTTTTATTCAGCTGCTATATATATTCCCATTCCATTAAATTGTCAGCATCCTCTTTGAATCTCTTCATTACACTTAAAAATGGGTGTCACCTTCAGCTTTGAAAAATGTGCATGGTGTTCCTCTATCCAAAACATGTGAAACACAGTAAGCATTGCTAAATTTAATAGTAGTTGGCTTGTTGTGCGAAATTGTATTGAAGCTACTACTGTGTTTTTCAGTTGGCATTCAAATGATATGTCCCTTTCATTCTGCTACTATTACTTTATTACTTTTACCGTTTTAAAATCTTTTAAAGTCTGCATGCAGTAGACCATCTGTACCATCTTCATTGAAACTTCACTGAAAAATTTGCTGATTGCTTCAATCCAATTTCACAAACCATGCCAACTACTTTTTAAGCTTTTTCAAACGACTATAAAATCTGTCCAGCTTTTACGGCTTATAAAGGTTCTCCACTAATTTTGAAATACTGTATCTACACTTATTTTAGCTCGTTTCCATATGAATGTCCATAGTATACTTATTGTAATGATCTAGGGAATATAATGCATTGATTAACAGTAGAATTTTTATTTGACTAGTGGACGCTGCAACATGTTGTGTATCACTTATTGCCATGATATATACGGCCTGTGTTCAACAATTGCTATTGAAGTAACGTTGTCAAGGTGCCTCAGTCTCAGGCAGATCATTTATACTCTGAAGAAGGGTCTCGACCCGAAGCGTCACTGATTCCCTCTCCAGAGATGCTGAGTGACTCCAGCATTTTGTGTCTACTTTCATTTATACTCTATGGTGGAGAGGCGGTGGAAGGGGTGAACATAACTCCAGTGATGAGCCACCATTTGGCCAAGATGAATGCTTTGGAGTCCGTGAATGTTTTGGATGTATCCGTCTAGGTGAGTGGTGACATACCATATCTGGGATTGATTTAGCTTTAAGACCACACTTATTACAGGTTGAATTCCAGAATGCTTTTTCCTTCCTTGCTACATCTAGCACAATACCTGTGCTAGAGTCATCATACACTTCTCAACAGCTTTTCAAACAAAATATTAGAATGATATTTAAACAATTGGCAAATGTCTTAAATAATTCTCAAGGTAGGAATTTATACACAAGCTCCATGTTTGCAGTGACCCTTTGCCATTCAATTTGAGTGTCACCAAATCATCTTGATTGAACTACTGCCTGCTTAGTTACCACTGACAACACAGCTCTGTGGGCAAAGACTGGGCAAGAAACAGCCATCCTGTCAAAGGGAATGTTTCCTAATGAGGTCTGATGAATCGCTGAACATGATGATAGAAGCTTTGTTGGTTTATAGGATCATTGCAATTATTTCCAAAATGTTAATGCCTTGAAGTGTGAAAGGCATCAAAAGATAAGTCAGGTTATTTGTTTTTGCAAATTTATTTTTACTAGTCATGAGTAAGAATTGACAAAGTACTGGTCAGGAGCCTATTTGCTTTCTAAGCATCGTTCTTAAGCAGCTTGGGAAATGATATATTTTCATATCAGCAGACGTGGCTGTCTTAAATAGATGAAGCAGCGCTGATGATTGAACAGATCTTGCCCCCTGCTGCTGATGTAATAGAGCTCATTCTGTCCAGCTCAGCATGCAGATTGTACACCCCTTTATCATCTAATGCAAACCTGCTTTAAGGAAGGGGTGTAGTCCGTTTAGCTTTTAGATATCACTGACTTAGATTAGCTCCCACACGTTTGGTGAGGTTTGATTAATTGAAACTTTGGCCAAGATGGATGCTTTTGAAGTCTGTGCATATTTTGGATGATATAGTGTGATTGCCACTGTTGCTTGGCATCTCTCATTCTGCCGCTACATCCCTACCTAAATGCACGAACAGCCAACAGACCCTGGCATCTCTCACTCTACCCTTGCACTACCTCACTGCACAACCCCCTCCAGACCCTGGCATCACTCATTCCGCCTCCAAACCTCTACCTCACTGCATGAACCCCCTCCAGACCCTACGCACTTCTCTATCTGCATCTCACTCCAGACCCTACACCCCTCCCTCTCTCTGGAACTCAGTCCACTCATTCCATCTGTCAAACCTGCCTGCTTACTGGCAGAGTTTGAAGCATGAGGCACCATCAAAGAGAGTAATGCAGAGTGGTCGGAGGAGGCTGAGTGTCTGCTTCAGCACTGTCTTAAGTTAGTGGACTAGAACATGTCCAAGACCACTTCATCCAGCCTGAATATGGAGTAACACAGTCGTCACCAGTGTCATTGAGAAATACATTGATGACTATGTTCTGACAAAGAAAATTGTCTATCCGAACCAGAAACCTTGGATGAATCAGAAGATTTTTCACTCACAGCTAAAGTCCAGATCAGAGGCTTTCAAGGATGATGTTTCGTACATGAAGGCCAAGTATGATCTCCGTAAGGCTATCAAGGATGCCAAGAGAGAATTCCAGAAAAAGTTGGAGGCTGCATTCAATCAAATTGCAACAGGACCTGACCCATATGGGCCATGTCAAAATCAGGATTGATCTCTGGCCACAACACATCTCTATTGGACGAGCTCAATGCTTTTACACCCATTTTGAACAGGCAAACAATGTTCCACAATGACACATTCCTCCATTGCCCAATGTTGAGTTGAATTTGCGTTGAGTTGAATTTATTGTTACATGTACAGTGTGGAGGTGCTGTTGCATGCTAATCAGGCAGCGGAAAGGTAGTACATGATTGCAATCGAGCCACAGTGTACAGATACATGATGTGCTATCCCACACGTCTAAGAGGCAGAATTTCAGATCTCTTTACATGAGGGTGAACCCTCGGAGAATGGCTAGACTGCATGAAATTCCTGAATGGCTCCAATCAAGCGCCAATCAACTGGCCACAATCTTTGCTGGCTTCTTTAACATCATATTTCAACTGGATAAACATGTGAGGAGAAAACAACTAAAATATATGATGAAAGGAGGATGGGTGGGAGAGCATTGGTGCTGAGTATAAATGACCAAATGGGCAGAATTCCTTGAAGCTGTTGGTAAATTCGATGTAGTTTGACCCAAGTTCTGCCTCCCAAACTACCTGAATCCTAGCACTATGCATTTGTTCTGCTCTACAATCTCTTCCCCCCCCCCCCCCCCCCCCATCTCTATTATCTCCTCAATGACCTCTATCCCTCATTACTTCTGTAACCCCTCCAGCCCACACGTTTCCCTATCTCGGCAACTTGTTCCAGCTGTTAAAGGGCTGTCCCACTTGGGCGACATAATTGGCGAGTTTAGAAGAATTGGAAAAATGACATGTTAAAGACCTTCGACTATGTAGATGACCTCCTTCGACCTCCTTCGACTCTGTTGAAGATCAGCTTCGACTAGCTATGACTAGCTACGGGAAAATTAGACACCGTATAGTGGAGAGTGAAGACAACCTCCTTTGATCTCCTTTGACTATGATGAAGACTATATATGACTACCTTCGACTACCCTCGATTACCTAGGACTAACATGATGACCTACTACGATCTACTACGACTAAACCTACGAGTAAAAAAAGTATCGAATTTTTCCATAGCGTCCATTTTTTACTCGCGGGCATTTCTTTGACATATTGAAAAAAACGCCGTGACCTAGCTGAGGCATCGAGTACGCGGAGACCACTCTCAAGCATGAAGGAGAGTTACGAAGACCTCCTACGTCCTCGTGGCGACCTTGCTACGAGTAGAAGTCGAGGCCAAACTAGCCAAAATTTGCAGATTAGGTCGCCCAAGTGGGACAGGCCCTTTACACCCCTCCCTATCTTTCTATTTACCTCCATCTCCTGCATACCCCATCCCAGTGTCACCTGCCAGCCTCAATATCCCTACCTCTTTCTTGGTAATCTCCTTGAGTTCCTACACACATTCCTAGCTCTGTAACCCCCTCCAGCTCCTACATTCTTCCATTGTCTCTCCAGCCCCTATATCTCTCCTATGTGAATAACTGTACTTGTGTTTGCCTTCTGCAGGTTAGTGAATGTTTGGCTTTTGGTGAGAACATCCTGCACAACTGGGGTGTATATTAGTTGTAAAATCCTAGCCTGAGATGGCTTTCCGTAAAAATAAATTGGAATTTTGCTTGTGCTCTGCAGAAACCTTTTACAAGGAGTGCAGTGGAGGGGGCTGGGGGCTCCCTCAGAGAGAACCCCTGCACGTGGGGTCACATCAGCCACCTGGCAGTGACTATGGGGGCACCAGCCTGGTTGTTTTCAAGCCCAGTGAAACCTTACATTTAGACCTTATTTTGAACCAGCACTACATCCAATAATTTATTGCCTTGCCTCATCATTGTCAAACAGTACTAAACCCTTGCTGGCAACCCTGCTAGCTATAGCGTACATTATGTGTAAAGCAAATGAACTTATAATTGGCAGCATAGTCACTGGAGTTTACAGCTTGATATTAACACAATTTATCTGATATGCACACTGCATGGTTTATTTTAAGCTCTGCTGTTTGTTTACAACCCTGACTGAAACTGTGTTTCCTCAATGGCTTAGATAAATGTCCATTAGTTTCTGTGCAACTGGGGTCCAGCACAAGCCGAGATTCATTTTTAACCAGTATAGCCACTTCCAAGATAGCTCACAATGAAGGGTCTCAATTCAAATCGTTAACCATTCCTTTACCTTCACATAAGCTGCCTGACCTGTTGTGTTCCTCCAGCAAACATTAAAAAAAATCTCCAAATACCACTATTTGCTATTTTGCATCACCAAGATAGCTCCATCCCTTACACCCATCGTTAAAGACAGTCCAGTGGCACATCTTGTAGAACTGCTGCCTCACACCTACAGGGACTCAGGTTTAATCCTGATCCCAGCTACAGTCTGTGTGGAGTTTAAACATTATGTGTGTGACTATATGTGTGGGTTTCCACCGGGTACTCTAGTTTTCTCTTAGATCCCAAAGATGTGCAGTTTTGTTGGTTAATTGGCCATTGTAAATTGCTGAAATAGGTGGGTGGTAGAATCTTGAAAAGAATCAAATAGAATTAGTGTAAATGGGTGCTTGTTGGTGGACATGGACTCGAGGGCCGAAAGGCCTGGTTCTGAGTTCCATGACTTCATGAACATAAATCTAGAAATCTGGCCATAACCTAAAAATTAAAGCTCGCCCACTTGGGGGTAGCCAAACAAACTTGAGGGATGCAATGGCTTACCCCTCTCCCTTTGTTGTTAAGGTTATAGCCAGCACTGTCCAGCACTGTTCAGGCAACACTGGATGTGTACATCCAATATGTGATTCTCCCACTGGCAGGACTGTATGCGATTCTCACTGGCACCATCCAGTTTGTAAATTACTTTGTAATTGGCAGCTTTCACCTAACGTTGGTGTGTGTCATATTTCAATATAAATAATTTAAGATCTCTACATTTGTCACCAACACTTTTATTAAATAACATAGAAGTAGATTTAAATATTATGCAGTAGTTTGTGTATGACTGTGCAGTATGGACCTGCAAAAATTTTAACATCGGCTTCAAGCTATTCTGCTCATTTGGTCCTTTATACTCTACTACAACTTTCTCCCACCCATCCTCCTTTCATCAAAAACTTTAGTTCCTTCTCTTCACTTGTTTATTGAGCTTTCCTTTACATACAGACACAAAGCGCTGGAGTAACTCAGCAAGTCAAGCAACATCTCTGGAGAATATGGATAGGTAACGTTTCAGGTCAGGACCCTTTCTAGTGGTGGAGGAGAAAGCTGGAAGAGAAGAGGGGCCATTCTCTCTTTCAGCTTTCTCCCCACACCCACCCCCCTCCCCCACCACTATATCTGAAGAAAGGTCCCAACCCGAAATGTCACCTATACAATTCCCCAGAGATTCTCCAGGAATCAGTTGAGTTACTCCAGCATTTTGGTGTCATTTTTTGTAAACCAGCAACTGCAGTTCCTTGTTTCCCCTTAAGTACATCAATGCTTCTCATCTCAACCACGCCACATTCTAGAGAAAATCTGAATTCTTTATTGAAATTAATTAATGATGAAAGGGTCAATTTTGTAATATGGGAACTGACCAAAATGTCCATCTAAACTAATCCCATTTGCCTGTGATTGATCCGTATCCATCTTTTACATATATGAGCTTAGAGGCTTTTAATAATGAAATCCTGTTCTCTATGATTAATCTATTAAACTCTTTCATAACTTTAAAGGTTTCTATCAAGGTACCTCTCCACTTTTCCACAGTTTGTAAGTTATTGTGATGGGAGAACACTGAGACTATTAGCTGCCTGTTGAGCATGAATTAAGGAAGACAGTTGTCAAAAGCTAAGCAGCCAGTTAACAATAGATGCTCAAGCTTCCAACATACCCACAGCAGCAGTGATACATGAGAGGCTTGGGAACTTGTTCACCTTCAATATGGGTACCTGATAAAACTGGCTGCACCTGATTGTGAGTTAGAGATACAAATCACAAACATGGACCAGACAGCATCAATAAAGCAACTGATTAGCTTCCTATTGACCAACAATGAGCCATTGAAAGGCAGAAAATATGTCATGTAAGGGGCACCCCTTTGATCTAGATATCTATATATCACACTGTAAGAAGTGTCAAGAGGAAGGACACTGATTTGCCTTGTTTATCAGCCTGACGTGTTCTATATAGAATGAATAGAATCCTTCGATCAACTCAGAGAAAAGTTTGAAATGTCTTTCTTGTTTAAGGTTCCTTTTTATGGACAGCGAGAGTTGCCTGCCATATGTTGTCCTCTAATAGAATCACTGGATTGCTATTTCAAGAGATTCACTTTGAATGAGTGGGCAGGTTAGCAGATGAAATATAATATGGGAAAATATGATGTTATCCTCTTTGGTGAAAGGAATAAAAAAAAGGGTATGTGAATGGAGTGAGATCATAATGTTTTGAGAGTCAAAGAGATCTGAAAATATCAGTACATATTTAGTATTTCTTAATGATATGGAAGGAGGCCATTCGGACCATACATGCAGTATAAACATTTTTTGTGTAGGTACCACAAGTAATTAGAAGCATAGAATCACAGAAACATACAGCATAGAAACATTCCCTTACGGTTCACCTCATCCATGCTGATTGTGATACCTACCTACACTAATCCCACTGAAAAAGTATGAAGAAGGGTTCTTACCCGAAACGTCACCTATCTATGTTCACCAGACATGCTCCTTGGCCCACTGAGTTACTCCAACACTTCATGTTTTTTTCGTAAATCAACGTTTGCAGTTCCTTGTTTCTACACTAATCCTCTCTGCCCAATTTTCCCTTTACTCCTTTCCTATGCAAGTACTTGTCCAAATGCCTTTTAAAGCTTGTAATTGTATCTGCCTTCATTATCGACTCTGGCTGCTCATTCCAAATATTCACCCCTCTCTATGTGGAAACACTCAGATTTCCTATACATTTCCCCCCTCTCACTAAAACATGCCCTCTGCCATGGGGAAAAAAATCTCATTATTTATTCTATTTATACCCATCTTAAATTTGTAAGCCGCAAATGTACCGCCTCCGCAACCCTAATCCTAACTTGACAACAGAACACTAGCTGGGCTTTTTGCTCTAGCGTGGAGTTGGTGATGATTGTGTTTTTGCATTAATGTCTTTGTTTTGGAGAACATAGATAGGTGATGTTTCTTTTCCTTTGCACAATTGTATATATTTATGTGTAATTTAAGTGTCATTTATCTAATTTATGTCTTTGTGTGACGTGTGAATTTATGTGCCCGTGATGCTACTGTAAGAAAGGTATTCAGTGTTACTTCACGCCACCACATTATGCATATGATAACAAACTTGACTTGACTTGACCTGTAGGTCACCCATCAACATTGAGCAATGAACAGTAGAACACAGGAACACAGTGTCCGTTATAAACATAGTGCCAAGTTAGACTCATTTCTAGATTTCTAGATAGATTGGTCCCATACTCATTGGAGTTCAGAAGAATGAGGCTATATTATTGAAACATAGAAGATTCTGAAGGGGATTGACAAAGTGTTGCTGAAAGGATCTTTTCTCTAGTGATGGTTTCAAGAGCCAAAAGGGCATAATTTCAGAATAAGAGTTTGCCCATTTCAGATTTAGTTTTTAGGTTTAGAGATACAGTGCGGAAAGAGCCCTTTCGACCCACCGAGTCCGCACCGACCAGCGATCCCGACACATTAACACTATCCTACACACACTAGGGACAATTTACACATCAACCAAGCCAATTAACCTACATACCTGTACGTCTTTGGAGTGTGGGAGGAAACCAAAGATCTTGGAGAAAATCCATGTGGTCACGGGGAAAAAGTACAAACTCCCTACAGACAGCACCCGTGGTCAGGATTGCACCAGGGTCTCTGGTGCTGCTGCCACTGTAAGGCAGCAACTCTACTGCTGCACCATCGTGGCCACCAAGTCTCCCAGAATCTTCTCCCAGAAGATTGTGAATCTTTATAATTCTCTATCCTTAGAGCTAGGGAGCAGATGCATTGAATATAATGAATGTGGGGACCAACAGACATTTAAATTACAAGGGAGGTTAAGGTTTTGGGGAGTTACTAGGGTTTGGGGAGAGTGCAGTGTTGAGGGGAAAACTGGATGAGCCATAATCTTACTGAATGTCAGCCTGCTTTAATTGCTAGTTCTTATAGAATACAGATCATATTGCCTGTCTGGTCTTGACCAGGGACATTGGGTCAGTAGTAAGTCACAAGACCGGTCAGATATCTTTGTATCATGGCTGTTGTGTATTTTCATTCCATTTATTCACCCATGGACCTGACAATATTAATATTCTTACTGAGTAACGAATCCACTGAAGTCAGTTTTGACGTCTCCCATAATCTCCACTCTCATCAGATCTTGGGGAGAAGGAGCCAGATTCCCACTCTCTCATATGAAACAGCATTTCCAGACATCACCTTTTGCAGGAATGAAAGGTTAGCATGGGTGGATGAGAATGCTTGCAGTCAGATCCACCATGGTCATATTGGATATCAGAGCAGAGTCAAGGGCCAAGTGGTTTACTCCTGCACCTAGCTGATAGGAATTAAATAAAAATAATTTTCTGATCATCTGTGTGCTACCGTTGAACCAATCTAAAGATTAAATATTAATGCTTTGAATTGAAATTAAAATGGATTAAACAGTTGGTTTCACCTAACTATAGTCGATCACAGATCAGTAACTTTTTGACTAAGATTAGAAGGAAACTCGACAGTAGCTGCTGCAATGACAGGATTAAGTGTTTGCAGTAGTTATCATTATTATTTGCAGTGGCAGGCAGGAATATTGGAGACCATGCATGTTCACACACGCACTGCTGGCTCCACTCACAATGTTTGACCCCATGACCGTAAGAGAAATAGTTTTGCATCCGCAAGAAATACATTATCATAGCAGATGGCCTTAGTCGTGTGCATAAAGATACTTAAATATAGAGATTTTTTTGTTACCACAACCAGAATATTAAAGACACTTATTTCTCAATCAGCTTTCATAATGTCATGATGCTCCGAAACACATTAGACTCAATTAAAGAAAAGCTTTTGATGTATGAAGTTTGAAGTATGAAGCTTTTGAACTGCTACTGTGTGTAGAATGTGGATGCCAATTTGCACAGCAAGGCCTCAGAGAGAGGGAAATGGTAAGGACCAAATAATCTGTTGTGATAATGGTTCAGTGATAATTGGCCTGAACTGGGAGAACTTCCTCGCTCTTCTTCAAAGGGTAAAGTTGTGGAATCTTTACCATTTACAAAGAGAGCTGATAGGGCATCGGGCCAATGTCTGCTCCATGAGGTACAGGTATTGATTTATTTTTGTTATATGTGTCGAGATAAAGTGAAACTTTTTTTCATGCTATACAGACAGATCATACCATACATGAATGCGTTATGTGAAATAAAAAAATAAACAGAGTTCAGAATATAGTGTAACAGTTACAGGAAAAGCACAGATGAAAAAGTGCATGGGCCTGAATGAGGTAGATTGAAAGATGAGGAATTCAATCTCAAAGTACCTTAAGATTCCCTTTACTCGAGGACCTTTACTAGGTCCTGGATTGTGCCATGCCTTGCTCTAGACCAAATCAGTTGAATTCTTCCTCTGAGTTGAGTAAGACATTATATTTGTTGGTGTTCAGCTTCAGCAATTGCAGGAGAATGATATGAAAGTGCCATCCATTGACAGCAAGTAAGAATTTCATTGAATTTGTGCAGTTTGAAATAGGCCTACAACATAACATAAGAAACAGGAGCAGTTCATTCATGCCTGCTCTGTCTTTCAATAAGATTGTCTGACCTCACTACCACGTCACAATTCCTTAATATCCAAAAATCTATTGCCTTCTGTCTTAAATATGCTTGGTGTCTTTTGCAGGGTAAATAATTCCAGATTCACCAAACTCAGAATAATGAGATGTTTCCTCATCTCAGTCCTGAATCACTCATTCTGGGGCTCTAACTTGCTCTGACTTCTCCTCCTCCCTCCACTTTGAGACAACCCAGTCAGGAGGGGCACCAACTCCACATATACCCTGCAGGAAGCTGGCACAGTAGTACAGCTATTAGACCTGTTTATCAGTGCCAGGGACCATCCAGGTTCAATACCAACCTTAGGTGCTGTCTGTCAATAGTGCTTTTTTGTTACATGCACTGGGTGTGAACTGGAACAATGAAATTCTTACTTGCTGCAACTTTACAGGCACATTGGACACAACAACAATAAATGTACAATACATTATCAGTTATTAACTTATGCAAAAACTAAATTATGCGGAATACGCAGAACAACAAGTTATGCACAATAGTCGTTAGAATTTGCATGTCCACTCTATGAACACGTACAGGTTGGTAGATTCATGTAAATTGCCCCTACCCTATAAGTGAGCGGTCGTATTTGGGGGTAGTTAATAGGAATGTGGGGAGAATCAAAAAAGGGACAAATGTACGCATTGTATTTAGTGGGGACAAATGGTTGCCGTCGTCCTGATGGGCCGAAGGGGCTGTATTCATGCTGTATCTATCTACAACTAATTTACTGTACTTTGGCTCGTTGTGACTCATTTTACTCTCTTTCACTGGCTTCTCCAGTGTGTCCTCAGGCCCAGAATTATGTGCATGATCTGTAAGGGGCACTGAATGGATACGTCCTCCTTTAACTTGCTGGTCCTCTGAGCTTCCTACAGTGTTAGCTCTGTGAGATTCACATCACAGTTAAAGCCTCAAGGTTCTGACAGCTTGTTCAAATTGAGATGATACCATCATCGCATCAGGCATTTCAAAATACCGACCTTCAATCTGCCTCATTTCCACTAACTTGCCCCTTTGAATGTGGTATATGCTTTGCCATAAGCAACCTTCCAGGATTGCTCTGGTCTCCAAAACTAAAAGATTAATCTTCAAAGCAGCGGTGTGAAATCACAGATAACTGTAGTTGACCTGAACATAGTAAGATTGGAGAGAACTAGAACTACCAGATGACCTTTATAATCTGAGGGTTGGGAGCGGTGGGCACGTAATCGCTCATCGTAATTCCTCATAAAATAAAGATCAAACTTCAAACTGGTAAGTTCTCATTTAATCTTACTATTTTACTTCGGAGTCACGTGAGTGACTACGTGAAGACTTCAAAGCTCTGTGATTTCATGCCGGATACGAGTCCAAGCGTCACACACTGCATCGATTGGCCATGGATGAGTGAAAGAGATTAATGCATTCAGACATGACATAGTTAGTTAAAAATGCTGATGCTTTAATCATCAAAGGAAAATAATAGTGACCTCTCCCATCCTGGGGGGAAACTATAAAACAGAATGCAAAATGGAACTGGCAAAAGCCCCCGGTCCGGAAATTGGTTTATTGTAAAACCTTTGGAATGTTTGTTTATTTGACCATCCTGTAGCTGCTAGGATGTGGTCGAGAGGGACGTCCATTGCCATCGCTGCCGACATAGATGCAGCCCTGGTGGAGTGAGATTTAAAAGTGTCAGTGTCCACTCCTGCACTTGCCAGGACCTCTTTTAACCATCTAGAAATGGTTTGCACTGATACCTTATGAAAAGGTTTTTTGTAACTTATCAGTACAGATGATTCGGAGCCTCTGAGGTGACCTTGATGTATTGTAGAATGTGTGTTCCACTGACCTGGCAAAGGCCGTAATGCCTGTTGCGAGTAATTTAAAACATTTTTGGAGCTTCATCTCCTGGGCTCTGACACCCGCTCCAATGTAACCCCAGATGGAGTAATTTACGGCCGGCACATTCAAAGAGGCACAGTTGGTGTGTGGTACTTGTTGGTAGTCTTCTCCATGGCCAGATTTTGGAGCTGGTGAGAGGCCAAATAATTGATGCTACTGGCTAGGTCTTCTCCAGGGGTTCCCCTGATAGCGACGGGATGGCAAATTTTGATGCCAATACTGGCACTTCTAATTCGTGCCCCCGGGTATGCTCACCAACTGTGCCTCCAAACTCTGAGTCAGATAGATACTGACCCCGTGTGCTCCCTTCCTCAGAGAGGGAGACAATGTGCAGCCCTGTAACAGGTGCCGCTGGCGCTGGCCCCCATGGAGACCCGCGTTGTATAGCTCCGTTCTTTGGAGCATATCATTTTGGAGCAACCTCTCCATCAAGTGCTCCATGTGGGTTAGTCGTCCGCAGACGCTACCCAATGAAGGAGGGAAACCCTCCTGGCCCGACTCATCTGAGTCCACGGGCCTCCAAAACTACCTCAGAGAAAGTTTAAACACTTACCTGGACGCGCATGCGGGCTGACGGCCTTCTCCATGTAGACACTCACGTGACTCCGAAGTAAAATATAACATGTGATTCCATAACATTGGATTGGATGTTATGCATGTGATAAATTAGAGAACGCTATTTGTTGGTTATAACCCAATTTTGAACAGAAACTAGCAAACTATTTAAAATTTACTTAGGAAATTCACAAACAGAAAAAAAAACTGCCTTGCATTTAAAAAGTATAAGAGACAAACCCTATTTGTAACCTCCCAGCAGTAATCAGCAGTAACTGCGGGTGGTCTTTGAAATTGACAAGTAATCTCTTTTACTGACACTTGTGCATTGACACTCTATTAGCAATGTAACACACATTCTTACATATGTTTAGCTTGCAGTAACAAATAAATTTACAGTTATTACGGAGACCTTTATTTTGGAAAATTTGATGGGAGAAATAACAACGTTATTATGATTCTGAAACTCTCTAGTCCCTTAACCCATTCCTTCGTTGTCACAGTTGTTTTTTAATTGGATTTTCAATAACACAACTATCACGTTTTAACAGAAGTACCTGTATAAGGAATTGTCTAGGTTTCATTCCATAGACCAGGGCAGTTCTGGAAGGATATCTTTCAACCCATTAAGTCCGCGCTAACCACTTATATTGATGCTACATAAATCGCACATTCCCATTAGCTCCTCTCCTGCCAAATTCTACCAACCACCAACAGGCTTGGGGCAATTTACCGTGGCCAGCTAACCAACTAACCTGCATATCTATGGGATGTGGGAAGAAGCAGGAGCACTTAGAGGAACCCTACATAATCACAGAGTAGGTGGAAACTCCACACGCCAAGATTAGGATTTAACCCTGATCAAAGGCGTTATGTGGCAGTGGCTCTACCAGCTCTGCCACCGTACCACCCGCTCCCTTCATGAGAGTATTTGTCATGGAAAAATAGTGATAATGAATAAAAATCAAGCAAAAGGACTGCAGACGCTGGAAATCTGAAACCCCAAAACAGCATGTTGCAAACGCTCAGCGGGTCAAGCAGGAGAGTTAAAGATTTCAACTCCAAGACTCTTCATCAGAGGAGTCATTTTCAATTTCCTTTTATAATGGAAAAAATAGTGCTGTGAACTGAACTATTTCCTCATAGAACATTGGAAAAGTGAAAAGATTTGTTAGGTTGTATCCCTAGTGCAACACAGAGGCAACCCCATTTTTCCAGAGGTATTAAACCAAGGACCCACGTGTCCTAAAAGACCATAAAGTAACACTCATTGGAAAAAGGGCAGTGAGCTTCTCCCTGATGTTCTGGCCTACATTTGTCCCTTATCCCAGGTCACTGAAATAGATTACCCCATCATTGCATTCTGCAGAAGTTTGCTGCACACAGATTGTCTGCTGCACCACAACAATTATCATACATAAGTTTCATGTCACTCATTTTTAAAGTCCTTTAGAAACCTCAAACTTTTCTGAACTAATGAGGACTGTTGAGGTTTTCTCTCACACTCCAAAGATGTAGAGATTTGTAGGTTAATTGGCTTAGGTAAAATTATAAATTGTTCCTGATGTCTAGGATAGTGTTAGTGTATGGGGTGATCACTGGTCGGTGCCAAAGGACTTGTTTCCATTCTGTATCTCTAGTCTAAAGTAGTCTTTCATCAGAATGGGGAAATCTGAATTAAATAAACAAATTGTTTTCTTTGTCTTATGGAACTTTAATTGAAAGAGGATTGAACTCAGAATGCACAAGGTATCTGGCCTACTTGACAGGTGATTTTAATAAAATATATCAGATCAAAAATGTGGTATGACATAAAATTTTAATGTGTGTGATCAAATTTTACTGGAACATGGTTACTAAATAATACATAAAGTGCTGGATTAACTCAACAGGTCAGGCATTATATCTGGATAGTTACTTAAGCACTCTGTGTCTTTTTTAATAAACCTGCAGTTCCTTGTGTCTACATGGTTGCTAAATGTTTGGTTCATGATACAATTGGTCCTGCAGACCTCCTGACGTGTGCTTGGCCCCAAAGCAGAGTGCTGTTGTAGGTGCATTCAGAAGACCACATGTATGTGGGATACCCCAACTGACATGACTCCAATCAGGATATTGATACATTGAGAGAAATTTCAACCAGACGCTCACCTTTACAGAATGCTACCCAACCCTTCCTAGGATGGACCCTAAACACCCTCTCACCATCCCTCAGGTATAACGTGGTCTTCAAGGGAATATGAGTGGGTGGGAGGGCTATGGGAATGTGGTAAGGGGATGACAGAGGTGTAAAGGGCATGAAGAGCATATAGAAAGACGATGGACTATGAGGGAGTGGGAGTGGTGAAGAGTTGGAAGCAATGATGAGGTGTCAGGTTGAGTTGTTTTGAGGGATTGAGTGTCATAGTCATACAGCACAAAATGAGTCCCTTGGCCCACCACATGTATACTGGCCCACAAATGTCTATCTTATTCACCAGAATGGTGCATAGTTAGCTACATCTTGGCAATTCAAGCACTTGTCTAAATGCTGTGAGAGTGTTAGTTAGTCCTAACATTATGGGGTAGTTAATTTCCTCAGAAATGGTCCAGATCACGATTTTACGTATCAAGTAGGCCCATCATCTGTGCACACGTCAATGCAAGTTAAAAAATAACTGTTTATTTGTTTTTCTACACGGCAATTTCATGAGGAAAAATTTTTAATCCGTATCTCAGGCTTTTTGGTGATGCCGTGTAATCTCCATAAACAACCAAGATGCTGTAACACAGAGGCTGCTTGCAATTCCCTCCACCATCTCTCAAGCAGTGCGTTCCAAAATACGTGGGTGGGAGAATGAAAGTGGGGGTGGGAATGATAAGGAGGTGAGGATGGGACAGAGGTGAGTGGGAGAGGTGCCGTGTTGGTGAGGTGAAGGAGTGAGTGGCTGGGGTTGAGAAGACATGGCAGAGGTGAAGACGAGGGCAATACTGGACTAAGGTAGGGAATGCTGATGGGGGAGGCCATGAAGAATTGGGAAGAATGAAGGTGTGGGTGGGGTTGGGGAGGGAGCAGAGAGGGGAAGGGAAGGTAGTGGGGAGGATAGGGTGAGAACAAGCTTGCTTTGCACAAAATGGCCACCACATTTCCTACATTGCAAAAGTTGCTACACTTCAGTAAGAACTTCATGGACTGTAAAGCAACATTCCTGCTGGTTGTGCAAGGTTGTGGAAAGTACACCGTGTTTTTAATGCAAGTTATCTCTTTAATTGTGAGGGACACATACAGTAAGTATTTGGACAGCAGAGAATATTATAGTCATCCTGCCCACCATGTTCATACCTACCATCATGTATCTATTCATGCTAATCCCCAGATAGATGTGCATTCAACTGTGGAGACCAACAAGTGATGTAAAAGCCCACGCCATTTTCAGGTGTGGCTATCACTCCCCACACCTGCACAATCTTCACTCTATATCTGAGTGTCTTTATTTCCTGAGCAGAAAGCAGCGAAGTATAACTTTGCATAAACTGGTTGTCTTTTTACTTTAAATAAATTGGCATTGATTTTTATTTGTGCATTAAAGTAGGATTTGCTGCATTTTCTGTCAGTGCTTCAGTCTTCTCAGTGTGGCCATTTTGATCACTCATTTTGTCATTGACATGTCAGTTAAATGGATTAATGTCTGCTTCAGTGTTAGCGATGTTGGCTTTCTCTGTATGGCTGTTGAATTAAATGTAGCTGTTAATATATATGAGCTGAAAGTGTTAACTTATAACCACAGGTTGCATGGATTAAACCTATGATCCCTCAGGTATGGAAGATTAATTGTTATCTAAGCGAGGTGTTTAAGATGATTAGAGGACTGATAGCCTGCACAGAGGGACACTGTTTCCTCTGGTGGGAGAGCCCAGAACAAGGTGATTAAAATTAGAACGACTCTATTCAAGGATAACTTCAGGAGGCAATCTGTCACACAGAAGATGGTAGAAATCTAGAGCAAGTAATGGTACAAACATCAGCCAGAAAATTCTCCAGGCCAGGGAATAGGGAGGGTGGGGGAAGGGGAAGGGGAGGCGGCAAGGTGGGTGGAAGCAGTTGTCATGATTTAAGAATTCAGGTTGATAATGTTTAGTAATGTTTCTGTATTAATATTATGAAAGAAAGACAGGGAGATGAACCTTAAGGTTTCAGCCACGAGAAACAGACAAATGTCAGCCTCCGCTCCGAAACATTCTTGTCTTTTGAACCCAGAAGTGGAGCATGGATTGAAGCCTCACTCCAGTGCAATGGGACAGATAATCTTCAAAACCCTGATGGCACAGTCACGTAGTGGTAGAGTTACAGCACCAGAGACCCAGTTCGATCCTGACTAAGGGTGCTGTTTGTATAGAGTTTGCAAGTTCTCCCTGTAACCGCATAGGTTTTCTCCAGGTGCTCTGGTTCCCTCACACATTCAAAAGACGTGCAGGTTTGTAGGTTAATTGGCTTTTGTAAATTGACCCTAGTGCGTATGATGGAATTGGTGTACGGGTGATTGCTGGTCGGCGTGGACTCGGTGGGCCCTTGGGCCTGTTTCCACACAGTATCACTAAAGTAAAACTGAAAACATCAGTGCTCCGGGAGTGCCATGGGGTTAGACGTGCTGTCTTGTTGAGAAGACAGGCATGTGTACACCAGTCTTAAGGGCCTGTCCCACTTGCGTGTCCTTGGCATGCATATTATGCGACCTCGTAAACGATCGCTGAGCTCGGCCTGGGGCTCATGGCCATTGTGGTCCGAATCCGCCCCCAATTCTACTCCCAGAGCAGGGCCAAGAAAATTGAAGATGGACACAAAATGCTGGAGTAACTCAGCGGGACCGGCAGCATCGCTGGTGAGAAGCAATGGATGATGTTTCAGGTCAAGACCCTTCTTTCAGACTGAAGAAGGGTCTCGACACGGAACGTCACCCATTCCTTCTGGTCACCGTACCACCACATGCCAGCGGGACTAAAAGAAGGCGTGGGCCCAGAGAGGGAGAGCAAGGTCGTGGGCCCAAAGTAAGGGGGAAGCCTACTTTAAGACCTTCCACCCCTGTTGAAGATAGTGGCCACGAACTGGTGTTCTCGGGGCCGGAGGTTGGCCCTTTGTTTCAGGGACCTTCTGTGGGTGTTACCAAAGCAGTTACTGGGGTTGACTCCCCTGGAATTGTGTCCACTGGGCCGGTGGTTGTCCCCACGTCTCAGGGGCCTTCCACGGGTGTTATCACACCAGTTTTTGGGGTTAGCTCCCCTGGAAAGGTGCCCCCTGAGATGGGGGATGAGCGGAGACAACCCAAAGGGGAGTCTTGGGAGTTTCCAGTCCATGCTCCTTATTAGAACCACGAGATTTGCTGTGGGGTGTGCTGCCCCACTGGCTGAGGTAGTGGGGGGGACTCCAGAAACACCAGCTCCTTAAGTGGGCCTTAGTGAGGTTACTCCCCCTAGTGGTGGAGGGTAGAGACTCTCTGGGTGTTGCCGGTGGAGCGGATACTCTGGGTGCTGTGGGGGATGGGGCTGTTTCAAATAGTGACCCACATTTGGATTCTGGGGGTGCCTGCGCACCATGGGCCCTGGGGGTGCCTCTTATTTTTTTCTTCCACAGGCCCAGACATAGGGGGTGGTGGGGGAGCGCAGGAGCCTGGCCTTTCACAGGACAGCTCATTGCTGTCAGCGGTATCGGTGGTGTCATGCTGGAGCAGGGGCAGAGTGATACAACTAGCTTGTGCAGTGGGGTGGGTGAGCTGAGAGCTAGCTGTAGTCCTTCGAACTCTGACGATGACCTTGAGCGCAGTATAGGGGAGGATGGTGCTCCAGGTGTCAATGGGTTGGCGGATTGCCCGGATTCTAGTGCTGTGTCTTGAGGGGTCGTTACCTGTGAGATTCCGAACTCTCTGAAAATAAACAAGTATTCTAAAACTAAAATCGAAGTGGCAGGGAGACACTGGATGGATCTGCCGGGATTTATTAAGACATTTGTTATTATCCTTGACAGCAAAGACAGTGGTCTTCCTGAGTCTGAGAAGCATCAGTTTGGGGACTTTTTGAAGTTCCTAAGAGAGAGGGCCCCCGCTCCCATGAGGAGTGTAAGGAAAATTTCTAGTGTGTTTGCACATTCACAGTTGCCAGTCTAAACCTAAATGGTAATAGGGGGGACTTTCGTAGATTTCATCATCTATCAGAGAGGGGAAATGTGAAGTGAGTTTTCGGCAAGAGATGCATACTGTTGTCAGTGATGAACCCAAATGGCGACTAGAGTGGGAAGGGGGGGTCTACATGAGCCACCTCAGCACAAATTCGAGTGGGGTGGCTTTCCTGTTGGCCCCGACTTACCAGCCAAAGCTCCTGAACGTGCAGGAAGTTGTGCCAGGTCGTTTGCTCTATCTGGCTGTGAGCCTGGATGGCATGCCGTTACATTTCATTAACGTGTACACCCCTAGCACCAGCAAGATACAGGCCTGTCTACTTCTGGTGGTGACTGCTCTGTTGAACACTATTGATAGCGGAGAGTATGTCTTCCCTGGGGGGGATTTCAATTGCACACTTGACATGCGAGATCGCTCTGGTACTCAGTGTTCCCCTGCTGTAGCGAAGAAGTTGAGAGATTTCATTGATTCCTTTGAGTTGGTTGATGGATGGTGGAACCTCCACCCTGATTCCAGCGCTTTTTCACGGAGGTTGGAAGGGGGTGGTTCAATTGCGTCTACATCTCCAGTGCGTATGTCTCTCAAGTCTCGGTGGCCTCAATGCGACTGGTGCCGTGCTCGGACCACTGTCTGGTGCGAGTGGACTTTAATCCAGCGCGCACATGGTCTGCGAAAACCAACTGGCACTTTAATAACTGGCTGCTGGAATATCGGTGTTTCCGGGAGTCATTCGGGTCGGTTTCGGGTGAAGTGGAGAGAGAGGCAGAGGAGCTTCCCTTCCCTTAGGCAGTTAGACAGAGCTCTCTGTGGAGCCATTCCTGTGCTTTTCAGAGACGGTTGACAGCCCTGGCTCTACCAGGACGGGGATGGAGGTGGTTCTTTCGGCTTATGCTGATGATGTACTCCTTAAATTCACTGACCCTGGTAATCTGCGGAGGATGCGTGATTGCCAGCAAGTTTTCTCAGCTGCATCATCTGCCAGGATTAACTGGAGTAAGTGTTCTGGACTTTTAGTGGGTTAGTGGCAGGTAGACTCCCTGCCGGAGGAGATGACATTGTATGCGTGGAGTACCACGCACCTCCTTTATCTGGGGGTTTACCCGAGTCCCACTGAAGATGCTTGGCTGGCAAACTCGTAGGAGTTGGAGATGAAAGTCATCGCCCAGCTGGGGCGTTGGTCAGGCCTGCTTAGAGTTCTTTCTTTCCAGGGTAGGGTGCTGGTCATAAACCAGCTGGTGGCCTCCATGTTGTGGTACCAGCTGGCTACTCTTGTACCACCCTTTATCTTTGCAACTGCGTTACAGAAGAAGCTGGTGGATTTCTTTTGGGGAGATAGGAAGCACTGGGTTTCCGCAGCGGTCCTGAGTCTCCCATTAGAGGAGGGCGGCCAATTCTTGGTATGCGTGCGTACCCTGGTGGCGGCTCTCCATCTCAGGGCTCTGTGGAGGTATATGTATGCGGATACATATCCCCCCCCCACCCCCAGATGGCACGCTCTGGCCACGTATTTTTTCTGCCTATAGACTCTGTTTTCTTGTTCAAAAGGTGCGTCTGACCTCCTGAAAATTTCCATTCCATTCCCCCAGGTTGCCTGCAAAGCACTATAGGACATGCTGAGGTCGTTATAGATGCTCTTTAAATGCAAAGTGTGCCTTCTTTTGCCATCTGTAATCTAGTGCAAGTATAATTTCCTCTCCTTCCTGCTCCCATACAAACATTTCTCATGGTAGCATAGAATTATTTTCCAGGGCCGTTTGCAATATCTCTGCTACCTGTTTAAAATCAGTTGGGTTATGCTTATGTTGAAGAAAAGTGCAGGGAAAAATTCTGTGCAAACACAATAAGTGTTCATAAGGGAACCGTATCAATCAAAAACCATGCCTCATGGGTCCCAGTAAGTAGGCTATAAAACAGGAGGCAGGAATTAGCTCCCATTTAATGCATTCTCAGCATGTTAGGAAATCAAGACCCTGGTTTCCTATTGTGCACATGGGCCCTCTGAAGGTTAACTCCAATAAGATCAGCATCTCACGATGTCAAAATGTCTTCAGCTATTTTAATAAGCATCCCATTGCAATAGTCTGAATCCCTTCTCAGTTTTCCTCTTCAAAGGAAATACATTTATGCTCTCTTGTTTTATCACCCCTGCCAGAGCAGTGTTAGGGACTTACTAGAGAGAGTTAAGGGCCTGTCCCACTTGGGCGTCATTTGCGTGTCACGCAGGTGGCGCGCAAGGATTTTGAGAATTCCAAAATCCTGGGGCGCCGCGCGCTACCGCGCGTCATTAACGCCCACGTGGGACAGGCCCTTTAATGGTCAAAATAGAGAATTGTGGAACTCATGGCCTATTATCTGGTGTTAGGCTTCATAGAAACCTAATAGATGATAAGTAACTGCAGCCATACCCTGGAGTAATCTCACAATTACCATTAAATGGAAGGTTTCCAAAGGAATATAACAACATATGCATATGTAGTACCTTGCATAACCTCGGCATAGTCTGCAGCACTCTCTAGCCAATGAATTAATTTGTAATCACTGCCACACTGCAAGGAATTGAATCGACACCGTGCATCGAGTCACTGCAGAAATAGGGTTCAGGCGTGGGATAATAATTAATGCACGTTCAGTGCTGCAAGCTAAACCTGCTCCCTATTCCTTCGGGCACAAGAGAGAGCAGAGGGAGATTACTTGTCAAGTAATGGAGACCAGAAAACTGCAGATACCGGAAATCTGATTTAATAGAAGAAAATGCTGGAAACACCCAATACCAGTCAGCATCTGTGGTGAAAGAGACAAAGTTAAAGTCTCCAGAGAGCCATCCAACGTCACAATGAATGTGCTGGCTACGACATAAATCCACCACCCTGTCTTATCCCAATCTCCCTTCACTTCTCACGTCCTTCAACATCCTTCCGGTCTGTTTTCACACATTTGCTCATTCAACACGCATCTTTATTATTCACCCAGTCTCTTCCCCCTTTTGTGCCCACTTCCCATATCTTTCAAATGCCATCCAGTTTGCTCCTGATCATTGCCGGATCACTCTACTATTCTTTCCATGTTCATTTATTTGGACTCCGTTAGATTCACTCTTTGTGGATGAGAGTTTAAGCTTCCAACTACCTCTTTGAAGAAATATATTATCAGCCACGTCGTAATTCTTTTTGAGATAGCGTTTGCCTTGTGACCATTGCTTTCTGTCCTGTGCACAACCATATAACCATATAACCATATAACAATTACAGCACAGAAACAGGCCATCTCAGCTCTTCAAGTCCGTGCCGAACAACTTTTTTCCCTTAGTCCCACCTGCCTGCACTCATACCATAACCTTCCATACCCTTCTCATCCATATGCCTATCCAATTTATTTTTAAATGATACCAACGAACCTGCCACCACCACTTCCACTGGAAGCTCATTCCACACCGCTACCACTCTCTGAGTAAAGAAGTTCCCCCTCATGTTACCCCTAAACTTCTGTCCCTTAATTCTAAAGTCATGTCCTCTTGTTTGAATCTTCCCTATTCTCAAAGGGAAAAGCTTGTCCACATCAACTCTGTCTATCCCTCTCATCATTTTAAAGACCTCTATCAAGTCCCCCTTTAACCTTCTGCGCTCCAGAGAATAAAGACCCAACTTATTCAACCTATCTCTGTAACTTAGCTGTTGAAACCCAGGCAACATTCTAGTAAATCTCCTCTGTACCCTCTCTATTTTGTTGACATCCTTCCTATAATTGGGCGACCAAAATTGTACACCGTACTTCAGATTTGGTCTCACCAATGCCTTGTACAATTTTAACATTACATCCCAGCTTCGATACTCAATGCTCTGATTTATAAAGGCTAGCATACCAAAAGCTTTCTTTACCACCCTATCTATATGAGATTCCACCTTTAAGGAACTATGCATGGTTATTCCCAGATCCCTCTGTTCAACTGTATTCTTCAATTCCCTACCATTTACCATGTACGTCGTATTTTGATTTGTCCTGCCAAGGTGTAGCACCTCACAACCTGGCTGTCTGAGTGGATGTAGAGACACCCTCTGGCAATCCCCTGACCCTAGCTGCCATTCCTGGCCCTGATCTTAGATGTAGCAAGGTCAGACTCGCGTTAGTAACTCAGGGCCCGAGGACACTGATCCACTTGAAGGGCTCCACCATATTGGAACATGTTTCACAAGATGTTTGGGTCAGCAGTCATTCTGCTTGACCCTGTGGAGTTGCTGGATGCAGCACTGGTGCAGTGGACAGTGGTAGTAAGGAAGGCAAATACAATGCTCGCAGGAGGCTTACGGGAATGATCCCAGGGATGAGTGGGTTAACATACTATATGATGAGTCTTTAACGGCACTGGGCCTCTACTCGCAGGAGGTGAGAAGGATGAGGGGAGTCCTCATTGAAACTTACCGAATAGTGAAAGGCCTGGATAAAGTGGATGTGGTGGATGTGAGGAGGATGTTTCAACTCGTGCAAGAGTCAAGGACCAGAGGCCATAGCCTCAGAATTGAAGGACGTTACTTTAGAAAGGAAATGAGAAGGAATTTCCTTAGTCGGAGGTTGGTGAATCTGTGGAATTCATTGCCACAAAAGGCTGCGGAAGCCGTCAATGCTTATTTCTAAGGCAGAGATAGATACATTTTTGATTAGTACAGGTGACAGGGATTGTGGTGAGAAGGCAGGAGAATGGGTTTAAGATGGAATGGTAGATCAGTCATGGTTGAATGGTGGAGGAGACATGATGGGCCAAATGGCCTAATTCAGCTCCTATCACTAATGAATTTATGAACAGGATGGTCCTGGACAGTCCAACAATCGAACATCACTCCATGGGGCACTGCTGCCATCAAGCAGGGAAAATAAGTTGTGGGAACGTTAAGTTGTGCGTGTTATCACTTCCATTGAACATTTACACTTATCTCTTGTGGTGCATTTTATATTGAAGATGGGGGAGAGGCTGAGTGGCAACATCGCAACAACATCCAGCAGGGTATCAATAATTCTGTTTCCTAATTTATTTTGTAAAGGAAGTAAACCTGGAGAGCAGATTACTGTGCATGTGGAGGTGGAGATACCCGGAATACACCTCAGCACCATCATCCAGCAGATGGCCTGGGACTTAGCAAAGGCGTTGGCTAAAGTATTTCAGCCTGTTTATTTACATTTTCCGGCTTAATATTAGATCCTCCATTTCACCACTGGCAAAAAGGGAAGACAGCTTGAGCTATGGACTTTGCTGTGGCTCAGTTGGTCTAGTTGGGAGGGAGGCAGGCAGGGTTTTGTTTGTTGCATTGGCTCTTGGCCAAGGCAACCCACCCATTGTGTCAGTTTATTCTTCATGACAGACAATGATATAACTTGAACTCTGGGCCTTGCAATAAGAATCCAGCATGCTATTAACTGAAAAAACGGACATAATTTTTCATTGGAGAATGTAGTTTTTAAAATTTCAGTGACCTAAATTCATCCAATTCAGCCTTCCCCCTAGTTTGCCTACTCCTCAAAGAAGTGACTAGGTGCCTGAATATCAGTTTCACTCTGTCCCTGTTCTCAGCTTTCATTGATTACTGGCTCTAATTCAGAACTGCAAATCCTGTTACTTGACAGTCACAATTCCCTTATTTGTCCCCCAGGTTTAACAACCAAATTCTCAGACATCAAGGTGCCACTGAGCAGCTGCCTGGCACATCACAGGTCAGAGTGGGCAAGCTCCTGCTGTAACTTTAAATTCCCCACCCTCTACCCAGCTTATTTCCTCTCTTTCCTCGCTCTGACAGAAATCTTCATGCTGAAACATTCACCCTGTTTACTATCTCTCAGATGCTGCCTGACCTGCCAAGAGTTTGTGGCACTTTCTGTTTTTTTTCAGATTTCCATCACCAGCAGCTTTTCAATTTTACCATTCCCACTGATGTCCCGGCTAATTTTTTTTTCTCCCTCAACAAGAGTCAGATGCCCCAACAAGTCGCTCAAAATTATGTATTGTAACAATGAAATTCTCACTTACTGTAACCCATAAACACAATACACAGATATAAATATCTACAAATATTAATTGCTGTAAATATTTATCACAACAACAAAAAAATATCTCCTTGCACTTTGATTTTTCTGTGCACACCCTCGCTACCAAATGCCTACAGTGACTAAAATGTAAACAGTAATTTATTAAGACCACATGTGAACCGGAAAGGCTCAGTTATTTCTTTCCCTTTTCCTCACTACTTCAAGATTTGCTGAGTTGGTTTGGATCATTGCTACCTTTGATGAGTATTAGATAATAATATTATTATTATCATCTCACCAAAGAGGAAAACATCTTCATGATGTATAGAAGGATGAGGATGAGTTTAGTAAGTACATTTGAATTCAGGGATCTTGTCTTCCTAATGTGAGGAAGCAAACACATTTGATTCAGCTTTTGGTAGCCTGCGTGACCAAGGAAGTTTTTCATGTCAGGCCACATCTGTTGATGTTTAAAACTTAAATTGTAACACCTTGGATACCAGGTATCACTGAGATGAAAGGCAATTGTATGCCTCCCAGGACTAAAATGAACTGCCAACGCAAACTCTATGGCCGCCAAAGAGTACATAAGGGATTGATGAAACATTGCAAAGGAAAACAAGAGTAGGAGCTGTTCCACCATTTATGCCTCAGCACTACTGACATAAATATTCATAAATAAAAATACCTCAGAATGCTTGAGAATTACTAAAAATATTAAAGTAATCCCTCTTCCCACTGGGTTAGCCAATTGCATTCTAACCCTCCCTGGCCTGAAGATACAGAGAACACTGGACACATTCAGGAGGTCAGGCAGCATCTGTGGAGATAAAAACTAATTCTGAGTTGAGTTTAGTTTATTGTCACGTGTACTGAGGTACAGGGAAAAGCTTTTGTTGCGTGCCAACCAGTCAGCGGAAAGACAATACTTGACTACAGATACGCGATAAAGGGAAGAACGTGAATAACGTTTAGTGCAAGATAAAGCTATTAATGTCTGATCAAAGATAGTCTGAGGGTCTCTAATGAGGTAGATAATAGTTCAGAACTGCTCTCTAGCTGAGGTAGGATGGTTCATTTGCCTGATAACAGCTGGGAAGAAACTGTCCCTGAATCTGGAGGTGTGTGTTATCATACCTTTTGCCCGACGGGAGAGGAGAAGAGGAAGTGGCCAGGGTACGACTCGTCCTTGATTATGCTGGTGGCCTTGCTAAGACAGTGTGAAGTATAAATGGAGTCAATGGAAGGGAGGTTGGTTTGTGCATCCACAATTCTCTGCAATTTCTTGTGGTCTTGGATGGAGCTATTCCCAAACCATGCTGTGATGCATCCCGATAAAATGTTTTCTACGGTGCATCCATAGAGGTTGGTGAGAGTTGTTGGGGACATGCTGAACTTCTACTTCTAAGGACGTAGAGGCGTTGGTGTGCTAGTAGACGGTAGTAGTTGTTGTGTTTCAATATCAGAGATGCTACCTAACCCGTTGTGTATTCAGGTTTTTCTGCTTTTACTACAGTCAGCTATTTTTTGTATTCATCTTTTTGGGATATGAGTGTCACTAGCAAGGCATTTATTATAAGCATGTATTACCCCTCTTCATCGCCGTTGAGCCAGTGGTGATGAATTGCCTTCTTGAACTATAGCAGTCCTTCTGGTCCGTAGCATTGTTCGGAGAGAATTCCAGGATTAATTCCTAGAGATGATGACGAGACTGTGATCTATTTCCAATTCAGGATGGTGTATGACTTGGGGAGGGACTTGCAGGAGTTGGGGTTCCTTTATGCTTCTGCTACCCATGCCCTTAATGGTGCCTTCAAAAACTTTACCATATTATCGGTTCTGTTTTCATGCATTTGTTATTTTTTTTATAATCATTCCCAGTTACCCAACATCATATAACAACACCGCCAACGTATGATTGTCTATCTGTGTAGGTGCCAAATGCTCTATTTAAATGAGCGCCTATGAATGTACATTGAAGACTGAACACGATACAGACAGAATGATGACTTATTCAACTGCAGGAGGCGTTACAGGTTTGTTTCCAAGGTGACATCTGTCAGCTCAGTCACCCTTTGGCAATATCAGAATAGAAAAAAAACTCTACCATTGAATGAGCCCTGTGTCACTCTCAATATTGAACCATGCTGTATAAAACAGCTCTGAAAATAATATAATCACTGGTTAATTTTTATCTTCCTTACCTCCAGCTCATTTTATGATACACCTTCCCATGAGAGCCAGGACTTAATTATGTTTTCCTCCACACTACCCAGATTTATTTTTCAACACACAGCAGGCTGATTAAAACGCAATAAACATTTTTCTGGTAAAAAGGTGTAGTAAGTTACACAACCACAATCTGACCTCAAGTTGCCAGGTGACCTAATAGCTCAGGCACGAAGTTGGACCAGACTGAGAGTCAGTCACTGGTACATACCTTGATAAAACATTACCGGCATGTGTGATTTATTTGGATTGTTTTTTTTTTTTTAGTTTTTAAGTGGATTGTAGATCTTACCCAGGTGATTGAAATTGAATTTAACACCACATGGACATAATGAGGTAAGTGGACATACTTAAGAAACTATGTAAGAGAGAGTAGGGAACAGAAGGATATCCATATGTCATCACAGCATAGATCAAGGCCATTTAGTCCATTAAATCCATGTGGCTCGCAGAGCAATCCCTTCATTTTGCTTCCCCCTACTTATTTTGTATGTAGTCTCAACACCCATTGTCTCCTACATTCCCATCAACTCCCCATTAATTCTCCTGCCATCCACCTACACATGAGGGACAAATGACAGAGGAAAATTAACCATCTAACGAACACCTCTTTGGGGCGTGAAAGAAAACTGCAGAAGCCAGAGGAAACCCATGCAGTCACAGGGACAATGTGAAATCTCCACGAGGTAGCACCCAAGGTCAGGATTGAACCCAGGTCCTTGGGGTTGTGACGCTGCATCAGTAAGTGCGATGCCATCGGCCCAATATTGATAGGTTGTGTTGAACAGGAAAAATGATCGGCACATACATGACTAATCCTGTTTGATTGCTTTTGTTCTATTTAATTCTGCACAAGACATTTCCTTTCCTGTTTTTAGTACTTTTCCACATAGCACCTTATGAGATCCTTTCTGGAGAACTTGCTAGTGTCAATAATAATTTATAACATGTGGCCTTTTCTGCTATATTAATATCCTGATAAAGTGATCTCTTGCATTGATTTCAGTACTTTGCATCCATTTTAGGCTTGAATTCAGCAGTATCTTACTACGCCTTTTACTAGAAAAATGTTTCCTGAGTTTATTCCACCAATGGAAACTGGATAACATTTGGTATCTTTGCCTATGAGGCTCGCACCAGGGTCTCCTCCATACCCCGCAACACTGCCCTCTCTCCCCATTCCCCCACTCACAACAAGGGCCGAGTCCCCCTGGTCCTCACCTTTCACCCCACCAGCCAGCGCATACAACAGATAGTCCTCCGGCAGTTTCGCCACCTCCAACGTGACCCCTTCACTCGCCACATCTTCTCATCTCCCCCCCTGTCTGCCTTCTGCAAAGACCGTTCCCTCCGCAACTCCCTTGTCAATTCTTCCCTTCCCTCCCGCTCCACTCCTTCCCCGGGCACTTTCCCTTGCAACCGTAAGAGATGCTACACTTTTCCCTTCACCTCCCCCATCCACTCCTTTCAGGGACCCAAGCAGTCATTCCAAGTCCGACAGAGGTTCACCTGCACCTCCTCCAACCTCATCTACTGCATCCGTTGCTCCAGATGCCAGCTGATCTACATCGGTGAGACCAAGCGGAGGCTGGGCGATCGTTTCGCCGAACACCTCCGCTCGGTCCGCAATAACCAACCCGACCTCCCGGTGGCTCAGCACTTCAACTCCCCCTCACATTCCGTATCCGACCTCTCGGTCCTGGGCCTCCTCCACGGCCAGAGTGAGCAACACCGCAAGTTGGAGGAACAGCACCTCATATTCTGCTTGGGGAGTCTGCATCCTCTGGGCTTAAACATTGAATTTTCTCAATTCTGTTAACCCAGACTGCCCCCTCCCCCTCCCCACCTCTCCCTCAGCCCTCGGGCCCTGACATTCCTTCTCCATCTCCCCCCCCACCACCCCAGTCGCACTAGCTTCTCATTTTCACACCACAAACAGCTTACAATGGCCAGTTTCCTTTATCATCAATACTTTTTTGCATATCTTTCATTCATTGTTCTTTGTCTCTCCACATCATTGTCTATATCTCTCGTTTCCCTGATCCCTGACCAGTCTGAAGAAGGGTCTTGACCCGAAACGTCGCCTATCTCCTTCGCTCCTTAGATGCTGCTGCACCCGCTGAGTTTCTCCAGCTTTTTGTGTAACCCCCCCCTGTTTCCATTGGTGGAAGAAACTCAAACATGGGAAAAAAACTATAGGATATGGGGTGGTCATTTAAAACTAAGGTGTGAAAAAACTTTATTGTGCCGAGTGCAATAAATCCCTGCAATACTCTAACCTGAGCACCAGATGGACATAAGGCCTCCTACATGGAAGGAGGTGGAGAGCACAGTCAAACGGGCAAGAACAGCATCAGCCCCAGGGCCCAATGTCATTCCATACAGGCTCTATAAGAACACCCCTGGTGCCCTGAAATACCTTTGGAAGTTAATGTAAGTGGCATGGGGGAAAGGAATCATGCCTAAGGCCTGGCGAAGGGCAGGAGGCATCTTAATTCCCAAAGAAAAGAACTCTTCAACCATTAGCCAATTCCACCAGATCAACCTTCTGAACGTGGAAGGAAAGATCTTCTTTGGTGTTATGGTCCAAAGACTCTCAGCATTTTTGCAGAGCAACAACTTCATTGACACGTCAGTGCAGAAAGCAGAGGTTAGTAGTTTCTCAGGCTGTCTGGAACATGCAAACGTCATCTGGCACCAGATACAAACTGCCACGAAGGAAAAGAGAGATCTGCATGTGGTTATCTTAGATCTAGCCAATGCCTTTGGTTTGGTGCCCCATGAGACTCTTTGGGCAGCTTTTAATTTCTTCCAGGTCCCAGAGGTCATCACAAAGCTGGTAAAAGCTTACTTCCAGGACCTCCAGTTCTGCGTCACAACACAGGACACCACCACCGCCTGGCAGCACCTTGAGGTAGGCATAATGGCAGGCTGTACCATTTCTCCTCTGGTTTTCCCCATGTCAATGGAGCTCATCATTCGAGCATCACGATGGGTGGTCAGAGGGGAACGCTTGAAGAGTGAGCTGCGTCTTCCTCCAATTAGGGCGTACATGGATGACATGACCACAATAACAACAACAAAAGCATGCACCAAACGCCTGCTGGATAAACTTCAGGAAAACATCAAATGGGCACGAATGGAGATTAAACCCAGCAAATCCTGCAGTATTTCCATTGTCAAAGGCCGGCTCACTGATGAAAGGTTCTGCATCAATAACGAGACAATGCCAACTGTCCTGGAGAAGCCTGTCAAAAGCCTCGGGTGATGGTACACCGCATACCTCAAGGATACAGAGCAGGTGGAACAACTCAGGCAGGATACAATCAGTGGCCTCAAGCAAATCAATAACACTGCTCTCCCAGGGAAGCTGAAGCTTTGGTGCCTGCAATTCGGTCTATGCCCCGCCTCATGTGGCCAATTACCATCTACGAGGTCACTTTATCCCATGCCAACCAGCTGGAGAGTGGTGAACTCACAAGTGAGGAGGGTACACAAAAGGCTGAAGAAACTCAGCGGGTGCAGCAGCATCTAAGGAGCGAAGGAGATAGGTGACGTTTCAGGTCGAGACCCTACTTCAGACCCTTCCTTCTCTCCTTAGATGCTGCTGCACCCGCTGAGTTTCTCCAGCCTTTTGTGTACCCTCGATTCTCCAGCATCTCCAGTTCCTTCTTTAACATCACAAGTGAGGAAGTGGCTTGGGCTACCGAGATGCCTCAGCAGCATAGGGTTCTATGGGAATGGAGCCCTCTCACTGCCAGTCTCAAGCCTGGTGGAGGAGTACAAATGTGCCAACGTGAGGCTGGACATGACAGTAACAGAATCCTGGGACCCAATAATAAGAGGTGTCGCTCCAACCCTAGCAACAGGGAGGAAATGGACTCCAGCAGCAATGGTACTGGACGCAAAATCCGCCCTCCAACATCGCACTCCAATAGTGGGCCATGTCCAACAAGGCCGAGGGGGCCTTGGCCTGGGAGCAATGAAACCTACCTGGCAAAAGGCTACTCCAGCTGAACGTCGACACCGGGTGGTGGAGGAGGTGTGCCACCAGGAAGAAGCAGCCAAGTGTGTCAAAACCATATCCCAAGCCAAACAAGGCCACTGGATGGCGTTGCGAGGAGGAAGATCACATGGAGAGAGCTGTGGACCATGGAGTCAAATAAGTTGAGCTTCATTAGCAGAGCCACATATGACGTCCTTCCCTCTCCCACAAACCTAAATCTTTGGCTTGGAGAGGATCCAGCCTGCCCCCTGTGTGCAGTTCCAGCAAACCTCAAGCACATCCTGGTCAGTTGTAAGACCAGCCTAACACAAGGCAGATGCACCTGGTGACACAACCAGGTGCTGAGGTGTTTGGCAGCTGAACTCGAGTGCAAGAGAGTTACTACCAACACCATGCCTATCAATGCCCAGATAACATTCCCACAAATACCATCCTTCATCCGGGAAGGGGAGAAACGGAGGACTAACCCCTCGCCGCTCAACTCATGCCCACAGAGCGCAGCCAGGGACTGGGAAATGCGTGTTGACCTAGGCCAGAGGCTTTCGTTCCCAGTTGAAATCGCAGTTACCAACATGTGACCAGACCTCGTTCTCTGGTCCAACTCCTGTCGGTGTGTTTTCATCATTGAGCTGACGGTCCCATGATAGGAGGCTCAGTGGGACAGGCTGCATCTCTGGATAGAAGGAATGGGTGACGTTTCAGGTCGATACCCTTCATCGGAAAGGCTGCCACTTGCAATCACAGTCTATTCTGGCTCAGGCCTGTGTTTTTCTAGATCAGATACACGATACTTTAAACAATTACAATTCATGATATTGAGACAATGATATTTACAACCATGCCAAAAGGCATTGTTCAGACCAGCTCAGTGAATGGGGGACCAGGAGCAAGGACCAATGGTACCATTGCAAACCAAAGCAATGACTCTCAGATTGAACTTTGTTGCTTGCTGACTTCATCTAAAGGCATTTCCTCAAACAACAACATGTGACTCCAATGAGGGCGGTACGGTGGCACATTGCTAGAATTGCTGCCTTACAGCACCAGAGATCCGGGTTCAGTCCTCACCATGGGTCTGTCTGTATGGAGTTTGCACGTTCTCCCCGTGACCTGCGTGGGTTTTCTCCAGGATCTCCGGTTTCCTCCCGCAGTCCAAAGATGTACAAGTTTGTAGGCTAATTAGCTTGGTATCATTATAAATTGTCCCTAGTGTGTGTAGGGTAGCATTAGTGTGCAAGGATCGTTGGTCAGCGCACATGGTAGGCCCAAGGGCCTGTTTCCGCATTGCATCTCTAAACTAAACTACATACTTAAAACCAAGCAGAGTGAGCAGCTGCACCAATAGAATTTGTCAGATTCAAATCCTTCTTGCTGTTAGGCAAGGGTTACCCAGAGGATATGACATCACCTTCACTGGCACAATGATTTAAGATCTTGCAACCTCCCAGACGGCCCACATCACATTCATCACAATTCAGCTGTCAGTCGCTCCCTCAAGCAGAAAAAGCTGAAAGTATTCTCTTTCCTCTCATTATTCAGATATTGTGCACAAAGCATCTCGTCCTGGTGCGGTAGATCTAGGACACTTGCATTGTTCTAATACATTCATCTGCTTCTCTGCAAATAATAAACTCACGGTGCAGTGCAAGGGAACTGAACAGGTCTTTGTGAAGTGAGGTGCTCTTGAACCAAGTGATATGGTTTCATATCTTTTCCACAAGCAGAATTTGGTGAGGTACCTTTGGGAACTGCGCGAGTCCTGGTTTCCCGCACAATTCTGCATCACAGTCATCCCAAACATTGCAAAGAAAGAAGGAACTTGTATTTGCATCGTTCCTCCGACATCCTCAGCAGAGCCCACAGCACTACGTGCGCGGTCATTTTATGGTCACCATTAAGTCAGAAAAAGTCAGAGCCAATATTTGCATAGCCAGATCATAGCCAATATTTGCAAAGCAAGAATTTCATTGTCCTATCTGGGACACATGACAGCAAACTCTCTTGAATCTTGAATCTCACATAGAATAACTGATTGAAACGTTTGCATTGCAGTCAAGATAAATGAGAGTATGATCAGCAAAAGAGACTGGGGTCCAAGATTCTGAGGGGTCTTGATAGGGTGGAGAAAATGTTTCCCTAATGGGAAAATCTACATCCGAGGGTCACTGATTAAAAATAAGGGATCATCTACTGCAGTGAGATGAGGTGATTTTTTTCATCTCCCTGTGAGTCCTGCGTGGCTGGAATTCTCTACCTCAATGGCTGGTGGATGTGCAGTCTGTGAATATTTTGGCAGAAGTGCTGGCCTAATTCTGCTCCTATGTCTTATGAACTTATGAACTCTCACGGGAGAGGGAACCAAGATATATGAAAGGGTACGTAGAACAATTTAATGAAAGATATGCAAAAAGGTAGATCAAAACCAGCAACGATGATAAAATAAATATGGCTGTGGTAACGAGTCTGGGTTAGAGTCGGAGAGCAGGAGGAATCACAAGGGGGTGCAGTGAGAGAGGGTGTTGCAAAACTCTCATTGGAGAGTGGAGAAGAACTTCTTCAAAGTAAGCATACCTTGAGGAGATACCTTGCAGTGGAACAGACAGAATGTGTAGGAAGGCAGGCAGGAATGTGGAGCCGATTTACAGCCATTTTCTTTTAAAACATACACTGGTATCCTCTCAGCGACTGAGTTTAAGTAGTTAGATCTAGCACCCGCTGCTACCGTAGACTTTGCACGGTGCAGTATACGTAGAATTGGGAATGCCTCCTTCATTTTTAAGTCACATTTGTAGGTTCCTGTACATAAGGCATTTTCTTTAACATCCTCTACCCAGACGGAACCCTCACTCTGAATAATATTCACTCTGTGTCTCTTTCCTTGAAAGTATTGAAAGTTAATTTTCCGGTTTGAGGGGATCCTGCTTCTAAATAATGTGTTTGGCTGTCGGTTATTCTTCCAAGGGATCTCCTCACATGCACATTCACCTGAGCAGCTGCATGAGAAGTCAATTTAATCTCTCATCCAAAGGTCTGTATCTGTGACAATGGAGTACTTCCTCATTGCTGCACCATGTCAGGCAAGAGTGATCCTGACCTCGGCTGCTACCTGCATGCAGCTTGTACGGTCTCCCAGCGATCCCTTGAATTCTCCCCAGTTCCAAAATTTCCCAAAGATGTCCCGAGCTGCTATTTAAGTGGCTATTGTAAAATACCACCAGTCTATCTGTGTGTCAGGAGAACCAGAGGGCAGTTAGTGGGCTTGAGCAGGAGAATACCAGGGAAATGAGTGGGGGATTAACGGTCTCTTTCTGTGCCAAAGAGCATTGTGTGGCAAACTTTTCCTTCACCAGGGTGCAAACCCCAAGGAAGTGCTCGTTCTGCATGTAAATCAGTATAAATCGTACTAACTATCTTATTGGCATTAATTGCACATAAACACAAGTGGCTGAATTGGTTCCAGGCAAAGCAAACCAAACGCTTCGGCTCAATGACTTTTATCAGGATTGCAACAGAGTGTTACATTGTGTTTCATGGAAGTTGATAACATTTCTGTCCTTGAGCTAGGAGATGGTTGGGTCAAAGATAGACACAAAATGTTAGAGTAACTCAGAGGGACAGGCAGCAACTCTGGAAAGAAAGAATGGGTGATGTTTCGGGTCGAGACCCTTCTTCAGGTCAAGTTCTGCTCTCAGACACTCTCAGGCGGGCATTCCAGCACCATTCACAGGGAGCACCGAGCACCAGTGCCACCCTCTTTCAGCAGAGGTGTTAAACAGCGATCCTGTCTTTCCTTTGAGGTAGTCATGAATGAATCTAAAAGAGCATAAAAGAGCAGGAGCAGGATTAGGCCACTTGGCTGTGCAATAAGCCTGTGCCGGAAATGGAGGGGTATGGATCAAATGCAAGCAGAAGAGATGTTTAATTTGGACTTGTGGGCCGAAGGGCCTGTTCCTGTGCTGTACTGCTTTATGTTCTATGATCACAGACACTTGGTCCGCATAGTTCTCATGGTGCTTGGTCACAGAAAAAGTTAGTAAACCTTCCCAAGTGTGCTGGGGAATCTTTATCAATCAGCTGGGATCGGTGGAACCAATTCTCTGGTCATGTACCTTTTGTCTGTGGGTTTTCACGGTACTCGAATAGGTTTCACTTCCCTACATTAACACGGTGGCCAGGCAGTTAGATTGTAGCTCTGTGATGCCTTAAGCTTGTGACAGATTTGATATGAATCTCAGTCTTTTCTTTACCCGGAGGCAGCTGTGAATAGTCTGACTGAACAATTGAATAGGAGCAATAAAATCGCACATTGGCAAGATTATAAATACATATCATGAATCAGTACAATTAAAATATATATATTTCGTTTCAATATCTGTCTATTTCTTTTCACTCTTTGGCAACATAGCTACAATTCCTGCTTCTTAGAGATGAACCGAACATTAATTATTAATTGCTGCAGAATTAATTGGAAAATTAATGTTCAGCATGATTGCATCATTATGCATGTTACTGCACATATTGGGAATGCAAATGAATTTTTTTATGTTTTACTTGTAGCCAAATGTAGAAGAAAATCAATTATTAACATATCTTCAAAAACATGGCAATTCTTCAAAGTTGGAATATTTGCTTACTCTCTAGCTTCCAGCAAGAAACACTCAAAGTGGCGTGTATTCCTGGTGAATGTAGGAACTAATGCTTCATTTAGCGAAGTATTGAATGTGAACTAACCTGACTACATTCTCATAATTTCTATGAGAGTAAAGGAGGCCATTCAGCCCTTTGAGACTATGGTATCCCTCAGAGCAATCTCATTCTCCCAGTTGTTTTCACATGGAAATAGGCCTTATGTCCCATCATGTTTGGGCGGATCATCATGCACCCATTCACACTGATTCAATTTTATTCTGCCCATCATCTCCCCCGGCTGTCATTTACCTTCGCACTGGGGTAATTTACAGTGGCTAATTAACCCACCAACCCTCATGTCTTTGAGGTGTGGGGGAAATCCAGGGCATCTGGGTGAAACCGATGCAGCCACTTGGAGAACATGCACTCCCCTTACAGACAGCACCAGAGGTCAGGATCCAACCTAGGTTGCTGTAGCAGCAAGATGGCAGGATTATCTGCAGCATCTCTGTGCTGTCCTGCAGGTTTTGTATTCCTAACCACAAACTGCTCTGAGATGTTCACATTGTAAAGACTGTAGTTCAAAGGGCAATCATTTGCAATCTGTCAAAAGTGTTCCTTGTTTCTCCGGCAACTGTTCCCCGCCATCGATGCGCTGAATAGCCTAATTCTGCTCCTATGTCTTATGAACCCTTACATCTCATGCAAGGTATGAGAGTTGGACCAAGTCAGAATGAACACTAGCTGTGATACCCAGCAGCATAGACGGCTTTAGCTTTGACAAACATGCCAAACTGGCCCATCCGTACACTACCATCATTGGTCGACAATCCTAGCCTGCCAAAATATGCTGCATAATTGCAGTTTTTCAATCAAATAGTCTTTCTCTTCTCTGTCTTCAACATTAATTTAAAATTCAATATGCAAAAGTGAAACAAAGGGATTGGAAAACAAATATCAATCATGTTTTTAAATTCTCCTTTGATTTTGCTCTGAATGGTTGCTTGTGAAAGTATTGGGGAATTGGCTTGAATTTCTGTATAGTCCAGGGCAATGCTGGAGGGTTTACTAACTAACCCCTGTAGAGTCTTAGAGCCAGACATCATGGAGATAGGTCCATCCTTTGGCCCACCAAGTCACGACAACCATCAAGCATCAACGTACATGAGTTTTATTCTAATCTTGTTTCTATCTCCACACATTCCCCTTCAAGTCCTCCTGGATTCTGTACACTTGGGGCAATTCACAGTAGCCAATTAGTTACCAGTTTTAGTATGTTGGTGAAAACTAGAGAGGAGAACTATGTGGTCATCAGGAGATCATGCAAGTTTTACACACCATAGGCACCACAGTTAGGGCGGAACCTGACCACTGAATCTGTGAGACAATGGCTTTGCAGCTGTCCCACTGTATTATTCTACACACTCCATCCCCTGCCCCAAGATTTTGTGGACGTCAGCACCCACAAAATGAGATTGTAATCTGGAGATCTGACAACAATTACCTTCAGAGCTGCAAAACGGTGGACGCAATTGTTTTTTTTCTGCTGCCAATTGTAGCCTCTGTTTTGGGTGCACTGCCTTCCAGGCTTCTTTAATAATTATACAACAACATAAATTCCAGAATTCAACAGGGCATGCAAGTACATAAAAAATACAACCGTTAATTATTTTAAACTGGAACAGAAATAGAAAAGCAATGTTATAACAACTTCATTTACCTTGACAGAATCACTTTGGCGTCATGGCCCAAAGCAACAATTTATCTGTGCCATGGCAACAGCAAATTATTTATTCAATTCACCTTACTTTGTTCAGTCCTGTTCAGACGTAGACTTGCTGACAGTTTAGAAGTGGAGAGCTCTTGTAATGAAGCACTCAAACCAAGGGATTGGTTCAGAACAATTTATTTTTCAGCGCCACGTGATTGAAAGTCAATTTCACTCAAATAAAGTTCAGGTCACGTCCCACAAATTGTGCTGGATCCTGGTGACTGTTGGGATTTCTGTCAGGGACTAAAAGGGTGATTTTAGTTTAGTTTCATTTAGAGATACAGTGCAGAAACAGGCCCCTTGGGCCACTGAGCCTGCGCCGACCAGAGATCCTAACACACAAACACTATCCTGCACACATTAGGGACAATTTACAATTTTACCAAGCCAATTAACCTACAAACCTGTACGCCTTTGGATTGTGGGAGGAAACCAGAGATCCTGGAGGTGTGGAAGTTAACCGGAGATCCCAGAGAAAGCCCATGCAGGTAACAGGGAGAACGTACAAACTCTGTACAGACAGCACCCTTAGTCAAGATCGAACCTAGGTCTCTGACACTGTAAGGCAACAACTCTACTGCTGCACCACTGTGCCACCCCGCTGTGATATCACACCTGGGCACCATTGCAATGGAGCTTGGACACACATTCTAAGAGAGCCCTTGTGGTAGGGCATGGTACTTATCAGAGCTGGAGGCCCAGAGGCAAGTGACAAAGTTACCCAAATCTTTGAGGTCCATCGGAACCTGCTCCCCACCAATGACTCCAAAACACCATGCCAGCACTTGATCATGTGCCGTCCGTGAACGAGCCTCCTCCCCAGCCCCGGATTGATCATGCAGTGGCCCACACCTCACGAGGCCAGCGTGGCAGAGAGACTCCAAGCAGAATAAAAGGACTACCCTTTAGAAAGGAGATGAGGATGAATTTGCGTAGTCGGGGGGGGGGGGGGGGGGGGGTGAATCTGTGGAATTCATTGCAACAAAGGCCCTGGAGGCTGTGTCAATGGATAATTTTAAGGTGGATAGGCAGGTGAATCGGGTTGAGAGGAAAAGATAGATCAGTCAAGATTGAATGGTGGAGTAGACTTGATGGGATGAAAGCCTAATTCTGCTCCAAGAACTTATGAATGTACAACTCAGTGACATGCTACTAAGGCCTAAATTCCCATTGGCCGAGACAATGACCAAAACAGCTGTTGTTCAATTGGATAAACGTTATTTTGGCAAACGCCTCCATGTGCTGCAGGATTCCTCGGTTTGTGGGCACGGAATATACAGGCATTGTGGGAAGACATCGCTAGGTATCATCAGAATTAATCAGCTGCTGTAGAGGTATTTTGTTTGTTGCAGAACCCACGGGATGTTGAGAATTCTGCAATCAGTTAGCAACTAAATTTGGAAATTACATTTGACACAAAAGAAGGCCATTTGGCCCACCATGGTTTGAAAACACTCCCCGACCAGGTCTCCCCTTCCAGCACTAGATCCGTAGCCATGTGGGGTATGGTTCTTTCAGTTCACATCCAAGTACTATTTAAAAGTCTGCCTCTCCCACACTGTCAGGCAGTGAGTTTCAGATCTCATCACCCTGTGAGTTAAGATGATCTATCACTTTCTACTCCAACTAATCCATCCTCCTGATCTTGCATCCCTCTGCTGAGAAATGTGTTTCTCCATTTACCCTCTCTGGGTCCATCATGAGTTTATTTGCAGCATAATTAAATCACTTATCAGCTTCTTCTGTTCCAAAAAAACAAACCCAGCCTATCTCAAAATTATAATTTTCCAGTTCCTGCAACATCAAAGCTTCTGCCCGGTTTCAAACCGTGGACCTTCTGTGTGTTAGGCAAATGTGATAACCACTACACTACAGAAACAATGCTGTTGTTTATGGGAGGCACAATAGAACAGCGATAGAGTTGCTGCTTTACAGCACCTGAGACGGGTGCTGTCTGCACGGTTTGTACATTCTTTCTGTGACCGTGTGGGTTTTCTCCTGGTGCTCCAGTTTCCTTCCACACTCCAAAGACGTAAAGATTTATAGGTTAATTGGCTTCATTGTAAATTGCCCATAGTGTGTAGCGTACAGGGTGATTGCTGGTCCACGTGGACTCGGTGGGCCGAAAATACTATTTTGGTGCTTTATCTCCAAAGGTCTAATATTGGGACCTAATGGAGGAATCAGCTTTTGATATGTCAAGTCAAGTCACATTTATTTATATAGCACATTTAAAACACAACTCTCGTTGACCAAAGTGCTTTACATTTGTTATAAGAGTAGTATTCACAAACAGGCTACATACATATATACAAATAGCCCTCACTCAGAGGACGTCAGGAAAGGCTTGGGAGAACAGATACGTTTTTAGACTGGACTTAAAGGAGTCGATGGAGTGGGAGCAATGGACCTAATGTTTGTTTTAGGCAGGGCCGCATGCACAAAGCAGGGCTGCCTAACTAACATGGTGCACAACTCTTACATGTTGAAAATGTGAATTGGACGAGAGGAGAGAACCTAAACATCTAGGTCTTTATTATTTGAAATTCAGAGCAATGATTGGTGATCTTATTGTATCTTTTAATAAGATCACCAATCATTGCTCTGAATTTCAAATAATAAAGACCTAGATGTTTAGGTTCTCTCCTGTCAATCTTTAGATCTAGGGAGCTTGCCAACGTAAATGTTGAGATATTTTCAATAGTAGGTGAGCCTTGAATGAGGTGACATGATTTCACAATAGGGAGGCAGTCACTTAATACTGTGGTACGGAGAAAGGGGTACTGATTCAGTGGAATTCTCTGCCTGGAAGTCATGGATCATTGGCTGTATTCAAGGAGGAGGTTGGGGTAGTGTGGCCTTTGGAGAACTGGCATTGAGGCCTGGGGTAGATCAACAATGGTTATTCAGATTGGCAAGCAGGCTTCAGACTTTGTGGCTATCTCGTTCTCCTATTTTCTTGCATTCATGCTTTTCTTAGCTGTCAGCAATGGTAACTTCAACAATGGTAACTCTTGTCTCTGAGAGAGAAGGCTGTAGGTTCTAGTCGCACCTGAGGCTTTGAGTGCAATAGCTTCACTATCATTATAAAAGTGGGAGGTTAAGCTCAACACAATGACTCAGGAAAATGCAATGGACACCAAATACTATTCTGAAGGGCACAATTTCTTACCTAACATTTACCTTTAGCCAGCTTGTAAAAATGTTTTTTCCAGTCATTATCATGTTTCTATTTGTGGAAGTTTGCTGTGTACAGATTGTTCTGACCTTCATTATTTTCCAAAAGCAACTTCCAAATACTTGACTGGCTGTAAAGTATTTTGGGACAACCTGAGATCAGGAAAGGTGCTGTGCAATGCAAGCTTTTTTTTTTTTTACCTTGACAGACACATAAATATGCCTCAAAAGGATTTTTGAGAGAATCATTTTTGGCAGTTTAAGGTTGACTTCATAAATTAAAAATAAACTATCCTGTGTTGTCTGTCTGCTTGGAGTTGATTTACTTAGGGAACTGACAGAAAATAGATTACTGCAAGAAAGATTTTAGTTGCTTCAATCGAAAAAAAATGTTAAAATGAGTTATGGACGCCCCAATAAAGAATGATACATTTTTTCCCGACATCAGCAGAATCTTTCAAACCGACCGTGACTGCTGAAAAGGACACATGTGGTCCGGCATGAGAACATATGTTACAAATACTTTGAAAACCACCATCTTTTCTCAGTTTAGCAGACCTCCACAAGTCAACTGGCTGATAGTTCCGTCAACTTGCTGGAGACAAAAGCATGCAGAACATTTCTCATATAAATTCATTCTTTACACAGCAAACAGGAAGAAAGCGTTTGCATTTATGTAGCCGCTTTCACAACCTTGGAATGTCTTAGGATATATTACAGCTGAAAGTCGCCATCTATTGTCAGGTAGATGGTGGCCAATTTGCATATCGTCTTCCCCTGCAAACACCAATAATGACCCAGTAATCTGTTTTCAGTGATGCTGGTGTGAGGGATAAATATTGGCTAGAATGCCACTAGGTTCCCAACTCCCCTGTCAAGGGATCCTTTATGTGTGAGCAGCTGGGCCCATCTAAGAGATGGAGCATCTCTGACAATGGGTTCCTCCTTTACTGTTAACAAAGTGCCATTGTGGATTATGTTTTCAAGTCTTTAGGGTGAATCATGATCTTGCTACCTTTACTGCTCAAGTGAGGTGACGAAGGAGATTGGTGAAGGTAGGACTGTGGATGTTGTATCCATGAATTAATAAAGGCCAATGTGCCAAAAGCCTTCTCGACCACCCTATCTACCTGTGATATCACTTTCAAGTAACTACTGTGTGTACCTGCAATCCAGGAATCCTCTGCTCTACAACACTCTCCAGAGCCCTGCCATTCACTATGAAGGTTCAATCCTAGTTTTATTTCCAAAAATGTAACACATTGCACTTATCTGCATTAAACCCCATTAACCATTCCAATTTCATTTCAAGAATTATCCCAGGAATGAGTAGGTAACATATGAAAAGCATTTGATGGCACTGGGCCTATATTCGCTGGAGTTTAGAAGAATGAAGGGGGACCTCATTGTAACATACAGAATAAAGAAAGGCTTGGATAGAATAGATGTGGAGAGGATGTTTCCACAAGTGGGAGATTCAAGAATGAGAGGTCATAGCCTCAGAATTAAAGGGTGTTCTTTCAGCAAGGAGATGAGGAATTTCTTTAGTCAGAGGGTGGTGAATCTGTGGAATGGTTTGCCACAGAAGGCTGTGGAGGCAAACTCAGTGGATATACTTAGATAGATAGGTAGAGATAGATAGATTCTTGATTAGTATGGGTGTCAGAAGTTATGAAGAGAAGGCAGGAGAATGGGGTTAGGAGGGAGCGATAGATCAGCCATGATTGAATGGCAGAGTAGACTTGATGGGCCGATGGCCTAATTCTACTCCTATCCCTTATGATCTTATGATTAGTAAGGCTTTTGATAAAGTCCCTCATCATAGGCTGATCCAAAAGATTAACTTGCATGGGATTCACGGTGACTTGGTCAAATGGATTCAGAACTATCTTTCAGAATTGGCCAAATTGGGACAGCATGGTGGCACAGCTGTGGAGTTACTGCCTTACAACGCGAGAGACCCGAGTTCGATCCCAACTACGGGTGCTGTCGGTACAGAATTTATACGTTCTCCCCGGGACCACATGGATTTTCTCAGGGTGCTCTGATTTCCTCCCACACTCCAATACAGGGAATAGAGGGATAAGGATCATGTGCAGGAAGATGAGATCAGGCATCATGTTCTATGTTCTATGTAAGTGGCATGAGAGCCATTGGCTGATATCATTTTGATCATCCAGGTCAATCCTGTAAGATGTTTCTGCTGGCCATAATCCAATATGTTACTGCTTCACTGTCAGCTCAATCAGAAAGTTGACCATTACCCAAACTGTGGAGTGAGAGATTACTTCATCAGTCGGAAAGGATGGTGGGGATACAGGCAGAATTAGTCAAGATTCCCCCTTACCCCATCAGGTCCATCAAATTCACCTGGTGTCTATCCTTTGGTATGTAGGATGATAATGGACCATGTTGAAATTGGGTTGAAAAATGAGAGGATGTTTATGATTTAAATAAATGTGCCTTATATTTGGAGCTATAGTAGTTTTCAACAGCTGGTTACGTTGAATATGCCAAACCTATTTGCAGGTTCGGCCCAGTTGGGGCTTCTGTTCTGAGTTGATTCTATTGGGTCTTTCAGATGCATAAAATCCAGGCTTCTGTTCTGAGTTGGTTCTATAGGGTCTTTCAGATGTGGTGTTAAACTGGCGTCATTTACTGAGGTATAACACAATTGCAAGTTACTCTGCAGAATGCAAGTGAGGTTAGCCCATCCAGTATCTTGATTAAATATGTAGGAAGGAACTGCAGATGCCGGTTTAAACCGAAGATAGACACAAAATGCTGGAGTAACTCAGTGGTACAGGCAGCATCTCTGAGGAGAAGAGTGGGTGACATTTTGGGTCGAGACCCTTCTTCAAACTCTGGAATTCATGGATCATTGGCTGTTAGATAAAGTTAGTAATCACTTTATTAATATTGGTAACATATAAGTTGTCTGATCATTATCATGTTACTGCTTGTGGGAACTTTGCACAAATCTGTTTCAGTCAACACTTAAAGAGTGAATACTTGGCTGTGATCTGTATTTTGGAGTATATTAATCTTGACATGTACTTCACAAATGGTGAAGATAAAGCAGGACTGTGCTGGATCCCTGAAGCAAAGATGTATTAAGTGGACAGGAGCAGGTTTTTTACCTCTGTGGTGTTACTGTTGAATCCATCTGAATCCAACAGTAATCCATTTGCCCCAGTCTGAGGAAATGCCTCAGTGTTGAGAGTGCCCATCTTCTCTGCCATTATGGATCGCATTCCACAGCTTCCTTCTATTCTTCGTTATTCTGTCTCTAATAAAACTGGTCACCTTCGGTATTCAGTGTTTGAAATTGGACCTGTGGGATTTTGCAAGTGCCATTTCAAAGTCCTTGTAATCCGTGACAATATTGCTCAGTAATAAGACAAAGATATTAAATAAAGCCACTCCAATGTGCTTTTCAAGTAACTACTGATGAAAGTAATTGCACTGAAAGCTTTCTGATTGATTTTTTTGATCTATTGATATATTTACTTTTCAATAGATCTATGAGTGAGCTGTAGTGATTAAAGGATTAGTGTCTTCCTGAATGTTGTAAGTCTGCTAAATTTTTCACAAGTAAAGGCATTGGCAATAAAATTAAAATATCCAAAATAAAATATTCCATGGAGTAATTGGACTTTGAACATGCCCTGTTTTAGTGGTCATTGAAATATCAAATCCTACAGCAATGAAAATGGCTGCTGGGTTTGGTTTTATTTAATTACTAGGTCTCATACCACATTTCTTTGAAGGAGCAATCTTTCTCATCCCCCAAGCTCTCTAAGTTTCTCTCCTTCAGTCTGAACATATCCAACTTTTTCTTGGACGATAAAACATTGAGAAATCTAGAAACATCCAACAGGTCAGGCAGCACCTGTGAAGAGGCAAAGTTAGCATTTCAGGTCAATGAGCTTACATCAAAAACTGGTTCAAACAGTGGAGCTAAATCAAAAGTAATGCTGCCAGGGATAAGGAGGAAAGATGAAAAGGAAGAGATTGCCAAAGACACTAGAGCTTCAATAGTATAGCAGTTAAGGAACAAAAGAATAAGCAACAGAATCATTGACTTGCCAACTTAATGTTGAGTCTAAAAGGTTATGATGTACTGTGATGAGAGATAAAGTGCTGGTATACCAATTGACCCTGAGCAAAACACAAACTGCTGGAGGAACTTAGTGCATTTAGCATCTGCAGTCCACCAGTTTACATTGTTTGGAAGAATATTTTTAAAAAAGGATTATGCATATTTATAAAAGGGGACATTTCTTGTCCTTTCTTCGGGAGGTTCTGAAATGTTCCAGGTCTAACGTAAAACTTGTGAAGCATGGTTGCCGATGCAATGGAAGAAAAATGGCAGTTTATGCGCAACAAACCTCCACAGAAAACAAATAAGATAATGACAAATAACCTTGGCTTTTCTGATAATATTGGAATAATATATTTACCCCGCTCTTCTTTGAAACAGTGCCAACTCCACGTAAAGGATCTTGGTTCAACATCCAACTTGAAATATGACAGTGCAGCATTCCCTCAGCAATATACTCGTGCCTACCTAAATATTTGTTCAGCTTGCAGTGTGGCATGAACCTACAACCATCTGACTCGGTGGAGGCTCATGTCTCAAACGGTGTAGAAAGCAGGTGTCGCACAGAGCTGCGGTTTGGCCACACCCTGGGCAATGAACACAGGCTGAGAAGAAGAGGGATTTCTTCTCTCAGGAGGTTATGAATCTTTCAAATTCTCTGTTTCAGAGTTATGATGACTGAGTCAACAAACACATTCAAGGCTGAGCGGGGAGGAGTTTTGCTTGAAAGGGGAGTTGGTGGTTGTGGGGAGTAGCTGGGAAATGGAAATGATCAATGGTATAAATCACTGCTTCATTCTGAACAGTAGGCTAATTCTAGTCTAGGCTAATTTCTGTGCTTGCCATGAAAGATAATGTATTGATGGCTAAGCTATGATCTGTGATTGCAAGAAAGGAATGGTCTCTTTGAAACACAGGAAAAAGGGGAAGAGATGTATCTACTTTGATAAGGTTGTGAAGGGAATGACTAGGTGCTGGAGAGACTGAAGTATCTGGTACTGTTATCCGTGGTATAAAGGGGACTGCAGAAAGATCTGGCAGATGTATTTAAAGTCATGAAATGTCCAAACAGGGTAGGCTAAGAAAACCTTTTCCTATTGGCTGATGACCAAAATTATGGCACAAGGATTGCAGGTGATTGGCAAAGGAACCAAAAGTGAGAAAACAAATTTTGTCTTGCAGTGAAATATGGAGGCAAATCCACTTGTGGTGATGAAGATGGAAGAGGATAAGTATCTGAGAAAAGAGAATCTGTGGGCATGTGGGTGAGGGCAGGGGCATATGACTAGCTTGATTGCTCTTAAGTGAAGGCACAATAGAACAAATGACTTCCTTCTGTGTTGTAACTGCACCGTGACCTGTACTTGGTGGTGGCAGCTTCTGGATGTTGCAGCTTCTGGAAACGGCATTGAACATGGAGGCTGGCGAGCTGGAAAGTGAGGGAATATGGAAGGTCCAGTGCTTCAGGGACAGAAAATAATGCGTTACATTCCTTTTTCAATAGTTACTGCTTGACCTGCTCACATCACCGTTACCAAATCCAGATCATTGTGATCAAATCTCAATTTTCCAGAGATTTATCCAATTAGCTCCAGGGATGCTAAATTCAAAAAGATGTTCTCGTAAGTTTTCAGACTGTATTAGGATGTTGAAGGTGTGTAATGTTTGTCAGTACATCCAGCATGTAAAGCTGAGGGCTGTGTTGGTCAAACCTGATATATTTTCAAGAATCTGTAAGTTGAAGTAAGAACATTATTTTTAAATTGGAATGCAAGAGTGGAAAAACCAATGGCCTTTTATCATGCCTCCCTGATCATGGAGCAGGCTGTTTGATTAGCAAGCAGTTGAAGCCACCACCTGCCTTGGGGTAAGAGTGGCACAGCTGCAGAGTTGCTGCCTTACAGCACCAGAGACCCGGATTCAATCGGAACTACGTGTGCTGTCTGTACAGGGATTGTACGTTCTCCCTGTGTTGGTTTTCCACGCATGGGTTTTTCCCAGGAGCTCTGGTTTCCTCCCACACTCCAAATACATACAGATTTGCAGGTTAGTTAGCTTTGGTAAAGATTGTAAATTGTCCCTATTGTGTAGGATAGTGCTAGTGTACGGGGATCGCGGGTCGGCACAAACTCGGTGGGCCGAAGGGCAGGTTTCCACCTTGTGTCTCAAAACTAAACTAAAGTGCTCTGTTTCTCAATGCAATGTAAGTGGATATAGCTGGAAACACTCAGCAAATCAGACTCTGCTCACTCCATTCATACAACCTGATTGGATGCATTTTGCAAAATTTTTCACGCACCTTCAAAAAACTCAAACAAACTCATAAGACTTGATCTCACATATATAAAACCATGTTGACTATCTTAATCAGCCCCTGTCTGTCCAAATCCATGTATGTTTTATCCCTCAGAATCTTCTCCAGTAACTTATCAACTGCAAATGTTAGTCTCACTGGTCTGTAGTACCCAGGATTTTCCTTGCAGACTTTCTTAAATAAAAGCACAACATTAGCCAAACACCACTCAACCAGCACCTCAACCATGTCTAATGATGATTCAATTTATTTATTATTTATTTAAAGATACAGCCTGGAAAAGACTGGAAAGATACAGTCTTTTGGTCCACTGAATCCACACCGACTATTGATCACCCATTCTCACTGGTTCGGTTATTTCACATTCACATCCACCTCTGCAGATTAGGAGCAATTTACATTTGCCAATTTACATTCTTTTTTTAAAAATATTTTTATTTATTAGAGGTGCAGTAAATTACATCAGTGTACATCCCGGATATATTATTACAATCATTGTACCCCTTAATTTTTAAGGCTATTAAAGAAAAAGAATAGAAACCGAGAAAGTAGAGAAAGTGAGAGAGAGTTGTGAAAGTGAAGAAGCGTGACGAAGGGAAAGAAAAGAGAGCCCTTGGTCGAAGAGTTAGAGAAAGGAGATTAAGAGATAGACCCTAGGGAAAAAAAAGAAAGAAAGAAGAAAAAAGGAAAGACCAGTTACTTTATTATAAACATCACGCAAAAGGAATTTACCAAATCCCCCTTTACCAAGACCCGACGCCAGTACCTTTTTGAGGTACTCTTGCACCCTATCCTTGTAGTAGATCTATAAATGCAGACCACGTCTTATAGAAGTAATCAGATTTTCCTGCCAGGAGGAGTCTCATATCTTCCAGATGTAGTGTTTCAAACAGCCAATTGACATTCTAACCTGCACATTTTTGAGATTTGGGAGGAAACAGGAACACCCAGAAGGAACCCACATGATCACAGGGAGAATGTGGAAACTCTGCGCAGACAACACCCAAGGTCAGGATCAAACCTGGGTCTCTGGCACTGTGAGGCACCAATCCCACCAGCTGCTCCACTGTGCTGAATGTTTTTCATTGACATTCACTGATTATATTACCCCACCAGAGATTGGAAAATGTGCTAGTATTTTGGTAATACTTGCACCAAGTAGCAAATATGTTCTCTATAAATGTGCTGGTGTTTGACACATGGAAGATCATGAGGAGTCTTGACAGGGAGGATGTGGAGAGGATGTTTGCATTTGAGGGTGAGTCTAGAATTCAAAGCCATTGTTTAAAAGTTGAGGGTTGTCCATTGAAGACAGGGATAATGTGATTTATTTTCTAAGAGGGCTATGAGTGTTTGGAATTCGCTTCCTCAAAGAGCAAATCTGAATATTTTTAAGACATAGATAGAAGAATACCTAATAAGTAAGAGGGTTAAAGATTTCCAGCGGTACACAGAAGTGCAACATTAACATTAAAACCAGATCAGCTTTGAATTTTATTTAATGATAGAGAGGAGTTGAAGGGCTGAGTTGCCTACTCCTGCTCCAAATGTAGGACAAGCAGCTCTCATGGTTTCCCCCAACTTTAATCCCAATTACGCTCATTCCTGCTGCAAAACGTGTCACATTCAGGGAGACCATGTGTCGTAATCTGTCCGCTGAGCCCTGCCCTCCCCTCTTCTTTCCCTTTGACACCTCCTCACATCACATTTCAAATTTGATAATAATCAGCAATTCGTTCAGAGGCCTGAAGCTCTTGACGTTACCTATTCCATGCACTGCTGGCCTCTTCCACACACAGTGATCATACCAGTGCTAAAAAAATTGTCTAAATTGCCTATTACATTGGTTTTGCTTATCTTCAGCCCATGCCTGGCATTCTGTGCAGGCTTGTAGAACTATCTCTGCCACCATTCCTAAAGCAGCGGATATTTTAACAACTTATGGGGAAGATTTAAATTTCTATCTTCAACTTGCGCTGACAAGGCTTGCATAAGAGAATATCAATACACACTATATATTATGTTGCATGTATATGCAAGACAGCTGATGTAACTGCAGCAGAGCACAACCCAGTTCCACGGTGCTTAGCTCAACTACTCTGTTCAAGTACGGTTAAAATGTATTTTATATTCTTAAAACAAAATTGAAGTGGCAGTGAACCACACTGCAGTACTAAATCCCATCCTTAAGAAATTATTAAAATGCAGTCCATGTTGTGATTCACGGTCTCTCACTTTAATCAATGTGATGAATGGCGCATTTGGGGGGAAATGCCACTTCACAGGAGGGTCTCCTCCATTCTCTGCTGTCTAGTGAATTATTAAAAGGCAGCTGATGGTACACTAAAATAACGTTTCTTCTCTAATGTCCGCAAAGCTATCTACAGTGGGCAGATGACAAGGCTCCAGTGGCAAACAGCTTTGAAGGTGGGACAGTATGTCCTCGTCTCTGCAATCTTCTCCCTTGCTCTCCTCAGCATCCTCAGATCTGGACTAGATGATTTATCCACATTAATTGCCACTGGCCTTATTAGTAGTTCCTCTAGATCAATATTTAGCCCATGCATCATACCAATTTCAACTTAAATCAGCGAACACACTTTTTGACATGTTGAACACTGCTTGACTTTGAGCTGCACTGAGAGATAATGGGAATGAACCTAAAGGCTAACCTGAAAGAGGTAAGCTTATAGGGGCAAGGAACCGGAATAGAAAGACAGAAAGTAACATAAATAAACAGACTGTCTGGCAAAATATTCCAGAGGCATGTGAAGAGATGTGAGCCTCATGGATTACAAATGAAATCTACTCGTGGATTCAAGAGCAGGTGAGGTGCTAAATGTGAGCATTACATCCGTCTTTACCAAGAACAAAGATTTTGCTGGAGTCGCAGTGAGGAAAGATGTAGCTCAGTATCAAGATGGGCTAAAGATTAACCAAGAGGACCAACCAGAATGGCCTGCACTTAATATGGAAAATTCACTTGGTCCAGATGGGATACATACAAGGTCATTGAAGGAATTTGGCGTGAAAAATTGGGCCATAAGCTCCTAAACTTTAACACATCCAGGGTGAGATCATGGCTATATTTTACCTCAGTGGCACTTTCCTGCATTAAATCCATACCATTTGATTTTGTTAATATCTAAAATTCTAGCTACACCCACCCTTGAATATAGGACTGAGTTGCCACAGCCCTCTTGAGTAGAGAAGTAAAGAATCACCACCTCTGATAGAGATGTTTCCACTCATCTCACTCTTGAGTGGTTGGCTCTTTCTGTGACTTCCACTTCTTCACATCCCAGCTGGGGAAACATCATCTACCCTGTGAGAACTTTGTGTTTCAGGGAGATAACACTTCATCTTTCTAAAATCTAACAGATGTGCTCTGTTTAATCACTCATCAAACAACAAACCCACCTCCCAGGAATCAATCTGGTGATTCTTTGCTGCACTCCCTCATTTGAAAGTACACCCTTCATTAGGGAGGAAAACCAGACCTGTACACAAAATTCCAGGTGCAGTCTCAACAGTGCCAGACATCTGTGTTCCTATCCCTCAACTACTGATAGCAATTAGAGGCAAATTATTAACCAGGGCAGAGCAGAGATCTCCCTTGAAAAATCAAAGGATGCTGATGATAAAAATACAAGCAGAAAATGTTAGAAATAGTCATCAGGTGAGGAACCATCTGTAGAAAGAGAAACTGGTAACATTTAAGATTAAAGATTTTCCGTCAGAACCCATTAATTATGTCCACTAAAATGTCCTGACATTTTACAATCACTGAGGGTGGGTGAAACCTCAGTTTAATATCTAATCTATAAAACAACAACTCCAACAGTGCAGAGCCAAAGTTTATGTGATACAGCATCGGGCAAGGGAGAGAGAGATTGTAGGACTGTGAAGGCATGTCAATGCCTCTGTGCTCAGCAATGCTTCCATGAACAGTCTCCATGTGTAAAAATGACTTTCAGAGGTGGTCGCTGCTTAGATTGTGGTTGAGTGCTGGGCAGAGAATCGAAGACCAACACAGTGTCTTCTCATCAGTTTCACTGACACAGACAGCAGAGATTGTCAATGGAGATTTAATGCTTATGCCCCTGTGTTGAAGCTGAACTATTGACCTGCAAGAGTCATGCCTCCTGAGGCACAGCTGATGCCCACCACCACCAGCTGATAACGCAAATCCCCTATGGTGTCAGAATGGGCATTATGTTATGCATTGAGCAAGCCTGGCAAATTACAGGGTAATTAATGCACTGCTCCCTTCTCCCATTCATAACTGCCTCACCAATTTCCATAATGCCACCTGTCACTCTAGCTGATGGGTGGGGTCTGTTATCTCTCAGCAGGCATATGACCAGTGTGCCACTTACAGATTAGATTCTCGACTGAAATATGCATAGAGCTTTCAGCTTTAACATTTCCCAATTAACCCTGCTGGAGTGACTCCAGAGAGCAGGAAATTAGTTGTGAATTACATTTCTTGAGGAAGGTAATAGTGGGTGTAATATCTCTTTGCTCCATCTGCCACTTCATTGCTGGTGCTACCTCACTGTAATAGTAGGTGCCTTGGAGGCTGATATAGCTGGAAATATATCCCTTTAAATGGGTCCAGTGGCCGCTGTGATGGAAAGTGATGCTGGGTGTCACCCTGACTCAGTAGCCTTTGCAATCAGTTAAAAAAATGGCGAGCCCAGCAAGTGGAAAACCCACAAGTCACCGGGGGAACAATATGTCCCTCAGCCACCCTTGTGAGAAGTGTTGTTGAGACTCCAGGGGTGGTGGCAAGCCAACGGCAGACGGGCGCTCATTGGGTGGCAGAGACCAAGCCCCAAGGGTTTAATAGATGCAATAAGGGTGATGTGATGTGTAGGAAAGAACTGCAGATGCTGGTTTAAATCGAAGGTAAACACAAAATGCTGGAGTGACTCAACGGGACAGACAGCATCTCTGGAGAGAAGGAATGGGTGACGTTTCGGGTCGTTGTGATCGCAGTTTCTCCACTTTAACAAAGAAGCAATTGTTTAGGGATTGTTTGTGCAAGTTCCACAAAGCCCAAGAGCTTGACGTTGTGTTCAATAAATCATTCTGCAGCAGGGGCACCATTTAGTGGCACATCAACTAACTGACATTAAATCCCAAAGATGATATATGGCGTAATCTCCATGCTTGACCATGGAGTGCTCAGACCATAAACCACTTGACAAGGCTTAGGTTTATTATCGCCACGTATTGAGATACAGTGGAAAGCTTTGTTTTGTATGCTATCCAATTCAATCTGATAATACTACACATAAGTACAATCAAGCCAAACTCAAATAATTAGGTAGAGCAAAAGGGGAAGATACAGAGTACAGAATATCATTAGAACAAATGTGCTAAATTTACAGGTTGAGAAGAAATTTAAAAGAGTAGATTGATTGTGTACAATAATAGTAGATCCTCCTCTGGGACCAGCACGTAAAGTCACCACGCTTCAACGTCATTGTGAATAGCACGCAGGTTTTAAGCTGAAACCATTATGACACAAGTAAGGGTGGTTCTCAAAAAAGTTAACATCCATTTTTTTTAGTGTTGCCAATGGGAATTTCTCATGGTGCATATTTTGCTCAGTGTGAGTGAGGCACTTTTAAGTATCTGACCCCTGCGGACTGAAGCAATGTGTAGCCTACATTCCAATAAATAATTGGACAATGAGGTGGTCTGTCAAGGGTTATGAAATATAATTTATCAATTTAGGATTAGGAGAGGAGGGCCACCAATATTTAGGTCATGGTGAACAAATCATGACAGATGTTTTTAAAACTGTTGTGTTTCCGGGGTTGTTTGTGGCAGAGACCCTGGTGTCCGTGAGAAGGGGGTGTGTGTAACCCAACCTGTCCCCCCAATGGTTGCAGGTGAAGACATTGCAAGATCAATGGTGAGATCACCAGCTTGGCGGTTGGCAGCAACTAGTAGATTCCTGCATTCTGGTCAGCAATGCCGTCACAAATTATTACCATTTAAAAAGGCAAAATGGTTTTACTAGAAATTGAATGGTGGCCAGATATTCTAATAACCAGGGGTCAGTGTTATTGTTGCAGTGTGGAGCTTCCGAGTCTAAGCAGGAGTTAATGTTGGTGTGGAAATGGACTTGGTGTAGTGGTCCTAAAATAACAAAACCACTTGAATTGATGTGTGCTATCTGTACACACCACATGCTGTGATATTTGATGCACTTCATTGCCACACTCTTGTGAAGCACAAATACTTCTAAGGACGGAGTACAGGCACTTGGGGATAAGATCCTTTTCCTTTCAAATTATGCATGAGGCTAGTTGAGAATGTGTAAAGGGTAGGTCCCATACTGGTGGAATACCGAATGAGCTACTTTGAATACCATCTGTCCATGGGTCTTGCGAGGTATTTTCTCGCTTCCCTCTCTTATAATGCAGTCTGCTGGTGCAACGATTTGCAAAGGTCATCATCACCCCACAAGTGACACTTAGAGAGTTGCTCAAATGGGTGATGACACCAGTAAAACTGTTATCTCCTTGCAACAGCAGTCATGAACAATATTGCATTGAATCAAACTCTGCCTTACATTCCTGAGTCAGTTCAAACCTACTTCCTGCCTGATAGATACCAACATACCTCTTCTGAGAGGTGCTGCCACTTTGTTGATGCCTTTTACCCCCGAGTCTGAAAGCTATGGGTTGAAGCACGAGCATAGCAACTGAGCAGATAGGCATGCTTCATTGGTTGGGGCATTTGAGTGTAAGAGTCAGGCTTTATAAAATTTTGGTTAGGCAGTAATTCTAGTCTCCACATTACAGAAAATATGCTGAGGTTTTGGAGAGGGTGCAGAAAATGTTTACAAGAATTCTACCTGGACTAGGGGTATTAGCTACAAGGAGTGTTTACACAAACCTGGAGTAATATATAGAACATAGAACAGTACAGTGCAGGTACAGGCCCTTCTGTGCCAAATATATACAAAGTTATATTAACCTCCTCTGCCTGCACATGATCTATATCCTTCCATTCCGTGCATAGCCATGAGCCCATCTAAACCCTCTTAAACACTGCTCTCCTGTCTGTTTTCACCACCCAACCCTGGCAGCACGTTTCACGCATCCACCACTCTGCGTGAAAAACTTGCCCATCACATCTTCTTTATACTTTTCCCCTCTGATCTTAAAGCTATGCCATCTATCCTGGAGGGTTATGGATCACATGTAGGCAGAGGAGATTAATACAACTTGGTATCATGTTTGGCACATAAATCCATTTCCAAGTTGGCATCATGTTCTGTTTGTTTCTGTGCTTTGTTCTATGTTCTAGGATAACCTAATGCTGCCAAGGCAACCAAGTAGTGCAGCTATTATAGCTTCTACCTTAGAGCTTCAGCAATCCAGATTCAATCCAGGTCCAATCCAGGTCCAGTGCGATCTGTGTGGGGTTTACACACTCTTCCTGTGACCGTATGGGTTCCCTCCCACGTCCAAAGACATAAATTGGTTGGTTAATTGGTCGCTGTAAGTTGTCCCTAAGGTGCAGATGAGTCGTGAAAGTCAGGAGAATAAAATGGATTGGAGAAAGATTAGAGTATGAATGACTGCATATTGGTCGACCTTGGACTAAGTGGGCCAAAGGCCCTCTTGTAGCCATGACACCACACTGAACTGATGATGTGGCATGCTTGTGGAGAGGCTATCTTTTTTATCCGTTGACAAACTGAGGCCAACCTATTCAGAGGATGCAACAAATTCTCTCATGCTGGGGCTAAGCATTAGGGTTGTCGATAAAGCTAAACTAAATAGTAGGGGGTTAGGAGATACTGGAGGTACATCTGTGGAGGTTTGTAAGGGGAAAGACAAATTGGTGTATGAAAATATAGATCATAATAAGTAGAGTGCCATGACAGAGTGCAATGGTGCAGTTACAAAGAGAGTCAAAGGTAATGTTAGCATTAAAGACAGTCATAACAATATAGATGAATTAATAAAACAAATAGAAGCAAATGAGTTTAATCATTTGCCTATCATAGAAATCTGGTTATAAGATCACAAAAACAATTTGGAAAAGGAAGACAGAGTCAAGGTGCTCTGATAATAAAGAATGACATTGGAAATAGGAATGAAAAAATAAATTACAGTTCAGAAAATATCAAGGAAGCAAAATTAATTAAGATGAAATAAGGAATAACAAGGAGCAGATACTTGCGGCTGTCGTCTCTGGGGCTTCTAACGATGCCTAAAGTGTTGGACAAGCTATTGAAAAATAATTAGAGTTTATAATGATAATCCAATTAACAAAGGGCTGGTAGAATATAATACCATACATACTGGGTAGATCAAGATGACAAAGATAGATTTGAGTTCCTAGCATTGTTCATTTGAACAATACATTGTAGACCCTACCACGGGATGGATTACTTTCAAGAGAGAGCTAGATAGGGCTCTTAAAGATAGCAGAATCAGGGAATATGGGGCGAAGGCAAGAACGGGGTACTGATTCGGGATGATCAGCCATGATCACATTCAATGGCGGTGCTGGCTCGAAGGGCCGAATGGCCTACTCCTGCACCTATTGTCTATTGTCTATATTTGCAAAAAAAACAGAAAAGGTTAGGAGTCATTCGTTCAGGTTGATGAAGAGTCTTCAACCTGAAACGTATCTATGTATCTCTTCCCACAGATGCAGCCTAATCTATTGAATATTTCCAGCATTTTCTTCTTTTATTTTAGACTTTACATTTCCAGCATAGGCAGACTTTTTAATTTTCATTTACTTGACTAGCTATTTGAGATCTGGCACAGAGAATCTCTAAGGTAACCTGTATTAAAGGATCCTTTCAGGATCATAAAATAGTAAACTTTCATTTTCAACTTGACAGTGTGAAACCTAAATGAAAAACTGGAGACTAATATTTGAATAAAGGACCTTATACAGGGGAGGAAATAGCTGGCAAAAGTAAATTGGAAAGTTAGATAAAAAAGTATATTGATGGATGAGCAATGGCAGGCATTTAAATAAATATTCTATAATTCGCAACAAAAAAAGCCATTGTGGATAAAAAAAAAACTCCATAGAAAAAGGTGCCTAACTAAGTATGTTAGTTCAAGTATTGGATCAAGAGAAAAAGCTTATCAAGTTGCAATAGAAGTACCTGTGGGGATTAGGAGAATTTCTGAAACTATCTGAAGAAGACTTGAATCGGATAAAGAGGAAGAAAATACATTATGAGAGATTGTAAGAGCTTTTAAAGTATTTTAAAAGAAAGCGAGCAAAGGGAAGCAGGTCATGTTGCATCTATGCAGAAACAAAAAAAGCTTTAGGACATTCATTCGGTTTCTCACTCCATAGGTACTGTCGGATCTGCTGAGTACCTCTACCATCTTGGATTCGGATTTCCTTCTTTGGCAATCTTTCCATACTAAATGCTTTAGAGAACATTGGTCGCATAGAACCAAAAACATGGGAATTAATAATTGAACTGAGGAAATAGTGGAACATCAACTGATTTTTGTGCAACTGTCTTCACAGTAGAATGACTAAAAATATAACAAAAATAATATGTAACCAAGGGATAAAATAGATAGTGGAACTTAAACCTATTAATGGCACTGCAAGAAAAATACTGGTGAAATAATGGAACTAAAAGTTGGCACATCCCCTGTTGGTCAGAATCCAGGGGCTCTCAATCCTGTGATTGCAGAGCAAGTTGGGTGTGAACTTCCAAAATGCCCCAGATTCTAGAAAGCTTTCATTTCAATGTAATATCATTTTTCATGAAAAGATGGAAAAAGCCAGCAAAGGACTCCAAGTCAGTTACCCGAACATTAGTTGGCAGGTCCATCATTGAGGAAATACTAACACAGTACTTTGTAAACCATAACATCATTAGGCAAGAAAACATGGAGGAGATTGTGTTTAACAAAAGTATCAGAATTTGTAATCTGCACGTTATTTCACAGACTTGATCCCTGATGTCACGTTAAGAATTTTACTCTGCACATTCTCCTTTGTTTTATTGAATTGCCCAAGATGTGCCACGAGAAGTGATACAACACTCTAACTGGGACATAATAGGCAGCTCTTAAGCACACATAATAGTTTTCTTACTTCAGTACTTTCCAAATTCCTAGTATCCCTGCAGCTCGGGAGGGGCAGTTTTGCACTTGGAGCATTTGATCGTCTTGCGGGTAATCGCAGAGGTGAGGCAAGGCACTGGGGAGTGTTTCTGAAGCTTTTTTTGTACGATTAAACAGTAGCAGTTGATTGAGCAAGAGTGGAATGAAACTCATCCCTATTTTGTGCACACTTCCAGTTTCAAACTAACCATTTTCAAACATGTTCATCAGAAACAGGGATAGCTTTGAAACCTTGCACATTCAGGTGAGTTATGCAGTTGGTAATTGATGCTTTGCTCTTAGTTTCCCACTGTGTCAATTTCTCGTACATTTTTAATTTCACCCACCCAGTCAGATCTCTGTTCACGATGCAACTAAAAGTCTGCACCAACCTGCTGCAGCTGTCATCGACAGCACGTGGCAGATGAGTTTCACGTTGATCCTCACTGTGAACCACTTCATCCTGGAAAAATAAACAAACTTGTATATTATTATCTCGCGCGCATTGATGCCATTTTTGTGTCTTCACTGAAAGTGAGGTGTTCTGCTGTGGTGCGGTGGATGGTTGGGGAAATGCGAGAGACCAGAAGGTTCAGTAAAGCAGCACAATGCACGTTGCACATCCTGAGGACAGCAGCCCATTTACAGCCAGTGCACTACGTCTAAGGTGTGGTCACAACTGTGTGTGGTTTTGCCCTCTGGCTTCCCTCATTAAGATATCAACCAGATATCAATCAGATATGATCATTATTTTAAAATGAGAAATACAGCAGCTAATCTGCACACATTAAGATCCCCAAAACATCAATTATATAATAATCAACCAATCGTTTTTATTAAGTAGAAATAAGGAACTGCAGATGCTGGTTTACCAAGGAAAGACTTTGTGGGGCAGGTAGCATCCCTGGAGAATATGAATAGGTAACGTTTCAGGTTGGGACCCTTCTTCAGGTGATGGTAGGGGTTGCAAAGATTGGTTGGGTCACCAGAATAAAAATCATTGCTCTTCATAATGCTAATGCCATTGGATCCAAGGAGAGAATCAACAGGGCCTTGGCTTCCATGCCATGTCATCTAAAGGCAAGAGTTCCCAACTGTGCTGCAATGGAGTGTCTTCCTCGATTACAAAAATCAAATAAAACCTGCAGATGTTGAAAATCTAAAATAAAACCAAATATATTCTGGGAAGTCGCAGCAGGTGTGGCAGCATCATCTAAAACAGAAACAGTAAACGTTTCAAATTAAAGGCCCTTTGGGAAAAAGGGATAATGCTAGTTTTAGAAGGAACTGCAGATGCTGGAAAAATCAAAAGTAGACAAAAAATGCTGGAGAAACTCTACGGGTGAGGCAGCATTTGTGGAGAAAAGGAGTAGGCAACGTTTCGGGTCGACACCCTTCTTCAGACTGATGTGGTCCCTTCAACCGTCTGAAGAAGGGACTCGACCCGAAACGTCGCCTACTCCTTTTCTCCACAGATGCTGCTTCACCCACTGAGTTTCTCCAGCATTCTGTGTCTACCTTCAATGCTAGTTTGAGGTTGCAGAAAGTGTTTGAGAGGGATGGAGAGGACAAAGGGAATATCTCCGATAGGGTGAGGCCAAGATCACAATGGTGGTCATCTGTTGATGATGACTCAACCATTGTGGAACAAATATTAAGTAATGATGAGTCAGTAGGTACTCGGGGATTGAAAATCGGATTGAATGTTGCCAGCAGAACATCCTAGCTCTCACCGTCAGCAAGACCAAAGAGCAGATTGTTGACTTTAGAAGTGAAAAGCCTAGGATCCACAAACCTGTCTTCATTGACAGGCTGGTGATGTAGAGAGTCAACAGCTTGATGTTCTTGGGTGTGCATATCTCTGATGGGCCCAGCACATTGATACAATCATAAAGTAAGCCCATCACCACCTCTACTTCCTTGGAAGATTGAGGAGATTCGGTATGTCGATGAATACTCTCTTGACCTTTATTGGTATCCTGTGGAGAGCATATTGATTGGTCACATCATGACCTGGTTTGATAATTGGAACGTCCAGGAACAAAGGAGATTACAATATGTGGTGGACACCACTTGGTCCACCATAAAAAGGATCTATAGGAGGTACTGACTCAAAAAGGCAGCCAGTCTTGAATTCCTGCCTTGAACCCTAAAGGGCCTGTCCCACTTTCCCGAGATATTCACGAATTCTCCTGAGTTATTCACAAATTCTCCCGAGTTTTCAAACTCGCAGAATGTTCGTAACGAGTCCGTAGGAGGCCGTGGATATATCACAGCGGCTCGTTATGCCAGCCGTAGGTACTCGGGACATCAGGTAAGTCGGGACGTTTTTTCAGCATGATGAAAAATGTTCACGAGTAAAGAAATAACCCCGAGTACCTACGGCTGGAATAACTAGCCGCTACGATATATCCACAGACTCCTACGGCCTCCTACGGACTCGTTACGAACATTCTGCGAGTTTGAAAACTCGGGAGAATTTGTGAATAACTCGGGAGAATTTGTGAATAACTCGGGTAAATGGGACAGGCCCTTTACTTGTTATCCTAGAAATAGGAGTACCATCATTGAACCACCCCTGCTGAACATTGGCTTCCTAAGATGTGGCCTGTTCCAGTCTCATGTCTTCCCACACAAAATGCCTTATCACTCAGAGGGTTTCTCCACAGCTTTGGGTTTAGTTTGCCGGAGGTATTTATTGTACCATGGTGAAATCATTTCAGCTCCAGCTCTTGCTTGTTAGATTCCGTTGTTGGGGAATTAAAATAAAAGGGACAAAAACAATAATATAATGCAAATTAAATTGGATGCATTGTAAATCATTTCTATTCTGACTTTATGAAAACTCCATTGGGGAAAAAGCTCATTGACAAAGGCAGATGGATAAAATAAAGAAAGAAGGTCGCAGTTTCACTGTTTTGTTTATGCTGGGTTGGAGCAAGACTAGCAGTAAGCATCTTGTCATCATACTCAACATCGCTCACCAATCACTGAGAAAAAATAGCCAAGGTTTCAAAACCTAACTGCAAGTGAAGTCCCCATTTCACTTGCCAATACTGCCTCAGCAGTTTTATTGTCAGATTCCACACAGATTACTGATAGGTGCCAACTCACACACACACACACACACTCTCTCTCCCTCCCCCCCTCCCCCCCCTCCCCCCATCTCTCTCTCCCCCTCTCTCTCTCTCTCCCCCTCTCTCTCTCTCCCCTCTCTCTCTCTCCCCCCTCTCTCTCTCTCCCCCCTCTCTCTCTCTCTCCCTCTCTCTCTCCCCCCTCTCTCTCTCCCCCTTCTCTCTCTCCCCCTCTCTCTCTCTCCCCCCTCTCTCTCTCCCCCTCTCTCTCTCCCCCTCTCTCTCCCCCCCTCTCTCTCTCCTCTCTCTCTCCCCCTCTCTCTCTTTCTCCTCCCCTCTCTCTCTCCCCCTCTCTCTCTCTCCCTCTCTCTCCCCCCCTCTCTCTCTCTCTCTCTCTCTCTCTCTCTCTCTCTCCCTCGCCCCCTCTCCCCCCCTCTCTCTCTCCCCCTCTCTCCCCCTCTCTCCCTCTCCCTCCATCTGTCTCTCTCTTCCTCTCTCCCCCCTCTCCCCCTCCCTCTCTCTCTCTCCCTCTCTCCCTCGCTCTCCCCTCCCTTTCCCTTTCTCTCATTTCCTCTCTCCCTCTCTCTGTCCCTCCCTCTCTCCCCCTCTCCTCCCCCCCTCTCTCTCTCTCCTCATCCCCCTCTCTCTTTCTCTCCCTCTCTCTCTATCCCTCCCTCTCTTTCCCTCCCTCTCTCTCCCCATCCCTCTCTCTCCTTCCCTCTCTCTCCCTCCCTCGCTCTCCCACTCTCTCTCTTCCCCTCTCCCTCTCACTTCCCCACTCTCTATCTCCCTCTTCCCCCCTCTCTCTCTCTCTTTCTTTCTCTCTCCCTCCCTCTCTCTTCCTCTATCTCTCTCTCCCTCTCTCCTTCTCCCTCTCTCCCCTCTCCCTCTCCCTCACTCCCTCTCTCTTTCGTCCCTCAGTTTTTATCCCCTTCTCCCCATCCCCCTCCCTTCTTCTCTCTTTGTCCGTTTGCCTCTCCCCCCTTCCCCCTCCCCCCCCCTCTCATGCATACACCTAATATGTATATCATGTACAGCCAATCCTAAATTTGTTAAACTTTGGGAAATCTTTTGCTTGTGTAAATTGGAGAGTGGATAAAATACATTACTAATAGGCAGAGTTTAATGTACTGTAGTGAAAAATTAAAGACACAGCTCTGGAAGGCAATAGCTGTGTGGCAAAATTATATCAAGTGTTCATACATCACGGAATGGTACACATCACACTGCTACACTAAATATATTTGCATTCAATTGCACAATGGAAATTAAGGCACAAACAGTTTTTGACCCATGAACTGAAATCCTAGGTTTGTAATGACTAAATACCCCAAATCACACACCATTCTGGCTCTGGTCCTTGCAGCTCGGGGCCGAGGCCAGGGTAAATATCCCTCAGGCTTGATGCTGCCAGACTGCTGCAGACATCACTGTCAATGATACTCTACCATGGATTTCAAATGATGTGAGATTTCCTAACACCCGATGACAAGATTGCTGAGGCAGAATGCTTGTGTTTATGACAAATCAAATAGAGGTCTAACTAATTAACGTACATTAGAGACCAAACGCAATGTCATGGAGGTTGCTTTAAGTTCTTACTGGATTCTCTTTGTAAGTCTTGCAATTTCTCAAACATGTTATTGATTGATTCTGAAAGCCTTGTCATAGAATGAGCTTATGGTTGTCTACCATTCAGGAGTTCCCATATGTGATCGCCCCATCTCAGCCTTGACTTTCCATGTTTTTTTTCCAGCTTTAAATATCCTTATTTCTGGGAACATGTTCAGGAGCCAGCACTTCACCCCCTGATGCATTTTCTGAGATCACGTTTGATCTGTGAATTAACCATACTCTTCTTTTCCCTAGATCCCTGAACCTTGATTTTTTAAAAACAGTATATAATTTTAAATTAATAATTGGCCTGACATCAATCACAATTTGCCAAAAAAAAACAGATTTCTACCGCCTGATATGTTTCTTAATTTGACTTCTAAAAGATCAGTCTGAATATTTTTAGACTTCATTCCCTCGTCCCAGTTTCCCCAAACAGCACGGATAGTTTCTTCCTCTTCACCCTATCACTTATCTGTAACTTCAAATCGAATTCTCCCTTAACCTACTCATGAATGCAGCCCAATTTTGTGCAATCTCACCACTCTAGAGTCAATTAATCTTATGAAACATTGCCACACTCTCACCAATATCAATATACCCATCTAGTAACATGGTGCCTGGAACTACACACTACATGCCAGGCATGGTCGAACAATTATTAAATCTCTTTGGTTCTCCACCTTTTAGCTATGCACAGTCATTTAGTCTACTGCCTTTAGGTTGAAAATGGTTGCAAAATTAAAGACACAGCTCTGGGAGGCAATAGAAAGAGAGAGAGCATGAACAATAGAAAATGGAAAAGATGTAAAATGAAGAGCTCTGTGAAATGTCCGGCAAATATCACAAATGAATAACCAACACTGAATGGTCAGTTCTGATACCAATAGAAAAAGCAAGTCACATCAATTTACTAAATTTAACATTTTTTCCGAGGAGCTGCAATGTACTTCGTGATGTACATTGATGTGATCAAGCTGAGGTTGGACTCGACGGAGACTGAATGGGCAGACTTGTTGGGCATTTCCCACAGCTCCTCATTTTGCAACTTGTACATTTCTTTGTTTCTCTTCTCTCTCGAACTTCCCGCATTTCGCAGCTTTTAAGAGTCAGGGGTGTTTAATTGTCACATGTACCAACAACGTGATGATGAAATTCTTACTTGCATTAGCATAACAGGCCTGTAAACACAATATACATAGATAGTAGAACAGAACATTACAGTACAAGAACAGGCCGTTCAGTTCTCAATGTCTGTGCTGAACATAATGTCAAGACCTCCTATGCCGGCACATCATCCATAAACCTCCATTCCCTGCATATCCATATGCCTATCTAAACAATTCTTAAATGCCACTATCATACCTGCCTCAACCACACACATCTTATCGCAAAACAACCCGTCTGTCCAACCTCTCACTGTAGTTAATACGCCCTAATCCAGGCATCTTTCTGATAAACCTTCCCTGCACCCTTTCCAAGGCCTCCACATGGTTTTTGTAATGGGGCAACCAAAATTGCATGTAACACCTCAAATACGGCCTAACTAAACTCCTATAAAGCTGCATCAGGACTTCTTGACCATACCACAACCTATAAAAATAATTTTACAATGTGCTGTCTTACCACTCTATCTGTGATGCCACTTTCAGGGAGTTATGAACGGACCCTAAGATCATTCTGTACATCAATGCTGTTAAGGGTCATGCCATTAATTGTATGTCTTCCCCGTACATTTGACCTCACAAGGTACAACACCTCACACTTGCACAGATTGAACTCCCTGTGCCATTTCTGTGCTTACTTCTGGAGCTGATCTATATTCTGCACAGTTTAATAACCTTCTGCACAGTCTGCGGCCCCAGCAATCTTGATGTCACTTGCGAACTTACTAATAAACCCATCCACGTATATGTCCAAGCCATTTATAGATAACAAAAGCTACAGAGATCTCAACTCAGATCCTTGCAGAATGCAAGACCTCCAGCTTAAATATTGTCTTTCCACCACAACTCTCTGTCTTCTATCAGTAAGCCAGTTTTCAACCCATACGAGCAACTCACCATTTATCCTGTGTATCTTAACCTTCTGGATCAGACGATCATGGGGCACTTTATCAAATGCGTTGCTAAAATCTATGTGGACAACGTCCACCACACTACCTCTATTGATCAGCTTTGTCACCTCTTCACCTCTACAAAAAGCTCAAATATATAATAAACAAAAGAATTAATGTTAATAACCACTATACAGGTGCAAAAAAAAAACAAAGTCCTTAGTCCTAACAAAGACAGTCCATAGAAAAACAAAAAGCTTTTCACTGTACCTCAGTACATGTGACAATAAACTAAACTAATATACCTGTCCCACAGGCGATTTTTCAAGCGACTGGAACGGCGACTGTCAGTGTAACACACACACACATACACACATCGCTTTCTTCACCAGCCAGTTATGCAGGTGGGGGACAGGGCAAGCGTAGGGAGCGCTGTCTGAGTGAAATTCACACGGTGCAAAGCCAATGTGATACAGACTCACACCACGATGAACAGGAAGGTTGGCGCTGTAATTAAGATGGTGAAAGCACAGTGTACGGGAAGGGTCACTTAAGTCCTTTAAAAGAGGGGACGGGAGGGGAGAAAGGGGTAGAAGGGGGAGACAGGGTGGGGAGAAGGAGTGGAGACAACTTTTGAGAAGCCAGAGACACACGGATGTAAAGCTTGGTAGACATTAACATTACCAGTTGGTTATCCTTGGTTCTGAAAACTACTGTTTACGTTTTTTTGCCAATGAGCCAATGAAATTCACTGGTCAGCACTGGCTACAACCTACGCAAACCTACTGGTAACCTACGAGAATCTACAAGACCTCCTGGCAACTCACTACTGCTGCATCTACAGCACGAGAATTCTCGCTACTCTCTGTGGCGGCTTCATTCTAGTCGCCGCTAATTTTTCAACATGTTGAAAAATTTGCGGCGACCAGAATGAAGCCGCGACTAGTTCCGAGAATGCGGGAACTACTCACGACCATGAAGGCAACTCCCCAGCAACCACCCGTGAACATGTGGCGACCATGTGGCGGCCGGCTAGTCTCTTTTAATCAACTAAAATGTTGCCTAAGTGGTAATGGCCCACAAATAAATTCATGGTTGAGGTTAATATCATGTAGTGTTCCAGTGTCTGATGGTTGTTCTTAATTGATTCATAAAACCTAAGCATATCAACTGGATGGCGTTTTTGGTACAGACATCTTCAACCTCTCATTACTAAGGTGCAAGAAAGACGAGTGAGGTGACATGCCTCATCGACTACCGATTGATGGCACTGTACATTTCTTTATTTGTGATCCAGTCTATTTTTCCTCATGAAACTATCAACCAGATATCTTCATTCCCATGCCAATCCTGGCATCAACCTATCAAAGAACATGACTGTGAATGCTTTCGCATTCATGGCTCGAGTCCTATTGTTGAAGATTTGAGCTAACTCCTCCATTTTGCTGTTTAACTGCCCACCACCTGTCAGGTTTAAATGCGGAAAGCTGTCGATCTTTGATCTTGATCATTCCTTTGATCATGGAATTGTTTGGTTATATTAATTGCGTGCTTTTTTACCCTGTCTCAGGTATAGATTGTTGGAATGGAAGCTAGGCTCTTACTACACCTGCAGACTAGCTGGCAAAATGTTTCTCACAGGAATTACATCGTTTCACTCTCCTAACTGTTAAGCATTGTTTTGTAATAGGACAGAATCTGAATGGACTAGTTAGTTAGCACCTTGGCCTTGCACTGCCATTCAGTTGGACTATAATTTAGCTCCATTTACAGCCAGGGTGAAGTGGATCTAAAATCATGGTACAGCACAGCATGAATGTTATGTTGCCACATTTGAAAGAAATACTTTACTTCTCTGTCTGCTCGACACAAAGCTTCAAACCTCTCAATTACTGTACCCCTTTATCTATCCTACTCAGTGGATTACGAACCAGGTTTGTGCAATCAGTCCTCAATTACTTAACCCTTTGGGACACAGAGGAGAGCTAGAGAAAGGGATCTGGGCTGAAATAAAATAGTGGAAAATTGTTGGCTCTTCGTCACAATCCCTGCCGCAGAATCCATAGAATCCCGTATTGGTTTGTTTGGGAATCTTGATGGTTCGCCACCTGGATGGAAGGTGGAGAGTAGTTGTAGAGTGCAAGTGGGCTGTGCACCCAGAGCTGGGGGAGTATAGTGAGGCCGAGGGTGAGATCCTGATTGTGGGACGGGGGTGCAGTCGGTGCTGGAATTGGAGGCCAGAACACTAGGGGTCAAGAATGTGGGGAAGTTTGCGTCTGGAATCAAGGTCTGAGTGCTTGCATATTTCTCACTCCCTTTAGGCTCACTGGGTTCACTGCAAATTTATTCTGCTACTGTATAACGTATAAAGCAAGTGAAATTAAAGTGTTTGTGCATTAATAGGAGAAAATCTAATAGCCCAGAAAATGTACTGAACTGTTGGACTCGTGAGACTGCTGGATTATTGGAGTTTTACTAATGTGCTCACAACTTCCACTGCGGGGTTACAGAGAGGGGGCGTCATGGTGTGCTTTAATTTGATGCCATTAACCCTTCGCCATCAATCACTGCTGGGTGTGTGACAATTGTTTTCACTACACCTCCCACAGCCAATTTCAAGAAAATAAATGGCAGGGGAATTAAATGCGCAGTTGCATGGTTTGCCACGCAAGACAAAATGAAAAAAAAGTTAGCATTTTAATTTAAATGTATGTTAAAAAAAAAGTCAGGTCACCTCAGTTGCTCCGATTATAACACAGTCAAGATTGGTAAAGGATAAGGTGTTAGAAGGAATGATGTATAACCTGTCATCATCGGAGTACAATTCTGCTTGAAGTGTTCAGTTAAATTGAAGAAAACATTAAAAATGTCATCCTGGTTGCTCTGTTAAGAAATACCCACAATTCCTGTGCAAAGATTGTGAGATACATACATTAGGGAAGCCAATCAAAAATATCACCATAAAACACAATTTGAAGCCACAATTACTGAGGGTTTCGGTGAGCCGCTTTCTGGAAATCCTGTCATTTTTCACTGTCAATTTTCTGTTGTCATTTATTTCAGTTTGATGGTCTACAGCTGAACTTAGAGAAGTGTGCATGGGAAAGGCACAAATGAGTCGAAGGATGTGAAATGCTTTTTGAGCACATCTTTTATTATAAATGGTTTGTTTTGAAAATTAATGAAAATTTGATATTGCAATTAGCGGTTGTGGTGTTCCATTTTCATGGTGAGCTTCCTGCAGTTCAAGATGAGGGGTGTTGGCATTACAGGATGGAACCATTTAATGTTCAGATATTTGAGGATGAAATTTAACCCAATCCATTCACCTGCATGTCGACAGCTAATGGAGCAGTGGTGCTGGTCTTTGATGCTACATGCCTTTGTGCTCCATTGAAGTTATTAGGTTGCTTTACTGAGGCAGATATAACACCAGTGTTTCTCCCGATCTCATCGATTTACCATATTTGAAGCGTCAAGGTGCGGAAATTGATTTGTCGGAGTATTAGCATGGCACCTGATCCTAATCGGCTACTTCGGTGCGGGTATTAGTCAGTTAATTTAGACATGGAAACGTATCTGCTAAGATAAGCATCAGTAGGAGTAGGAGTAGGCCTTTGGCCTTCTTGAGCCATTCCGCCATTTAATGTGATGGTAAACCTGGGCCTCATCTATTTTGATGCTCAATTCCAATATCCTAGCATACTTCTAGCTCTCTACACAATGAAATCATTCCTCATCTTAATTCTACATGACTGATCCCATTCCTGAGCTATACCCTCAGAATCTGGAAAACTAGGAAATCCTGAGTGTACACCGAGGGTCGAGCAGCGTCTGAGGAGAGAGAAACAGAGTTAATGTTTAAGTCAAAGTCCCTTCAGCAGAAAGCGTTCTTGTTGTTCCACCCTGAGGAAACAGGTCATCCAGCAGTCAATCTCTCAGAATTATACATGCTTGGGTAAAATCACCTCTCAGTCCGACCGACTCCAATGGCTACAGACCAAACGTACTCACTTTATGCACACCATGACCCTGCAAACTTATGCAGCCTTGATGACGTTTCTTGATGGCATAATTTCTCATCTATTTTGCTAATGACTTTGATGGAGGCCATTCAGCCATTATCCATGCTGGCTCTCAAAATGTCCACATCAGTGCATTCCCCTACCGATTTTTCTGCAACCTACTCTCCCTCTCGCATGCTTATCAACTCCCCATATTCTCCTATTACCCACCTAAGCACAAGGAGTAATTAATATAGGTGGCCATTTAATCCACCCATACATTTTTGGGATGTAAAATGAAATTGGAGCACCGAACGGTGTCAGGGAGAAAGTGTAAACCCTCCCCACAGGCAGCATCCGAAGTTAGGGTCGAATCCAGGTTGCTGGAGCGGTGAGGCAATAGCACTGCATGCTGCGTCACTGTGCTTCCGGCGCTATGTCTCAATAATACAGTCGGTGCTTCTATCAATGAATAGGAAAATTGACCGTAATATTTGGCAACTTTAAAAATGAGTGATGAGCTTACGAACACATACATGTAGAACTTCAACACTTCCAACTCTTGGAAATATTGCCTGGTGCCTCTCTCACAGTGAATGACCTTGAATATTGCCACACATGGTCACCAGGTACATCACAAGTAAGTAATCCAGCAGATGACCGATTGGTCTGCTACTGCTGCTGGTTAAAGTTGCCAGGACACCTCTCAACAGTTCCTTTGGATCTTTAGCATTTCACCCCCAGCTGGCAGAATAGCAGATGGGATGCCAGTTCAAGGTCTGGTCGAAAGATTGCACCTCTGATCCCTTTGCTCTGCATCAGATTATCAGCTTAATTAGGAGCTCGGTGGGACTTCAGGCCCATAAATTTCAGAGGGGAGAGGGCTCCAGACTGGTCCGCTGTTTCCATGCTGGAGCAATCCAATGTGCACCTGGGGCAATTGCTTCTGCACTGCCTGGCTGCTGCCTTATTGCCAATTGCTTTGTTAATGTTGTTCAAGTTCCCTTTGTATTCGTTCTTTGGATGTGAATACCAATGGTCAACTTTGATACCATTGTATCAAAGCTGCGGCAAATAGGAGTCAATCACATTATACATGGGGCAGACTGAAACGGTAGATGTCCTCTCATGGTAGCTATCGGTAAAACATATGATTTTTTGCTATGATAACCCAGTAATTTCATGACTATTACTACTGAGGCTGAAATTTTTTTAATTTAATTCCTTGGATTATAATTCCTTGATGCAATTTGAATTATTTCTTCAGGATCCATGCATGAGAACTTTGGTTGCTAGTTCACATAGAACATAGAACAATGCAGCACAGGAACAGGCCCTTCCACGCATAATGTCCATGCCGAACATGATGCCAAGATAAACTAATCTCCTCTGCCTGCACGTGATCCTTATCTCTCCATGCCCTGTATATCCAGGAACTTATTTTAAATGCCAGTCCAGTAACTTTATGGTATTCTCAGCAAGTACAACTGTCTTTCCCCAGCCAAATGAGTGGGCACCTCTCCTGGCTGTCAGATCCACTCTGGTAAAATATTCCAGCAGTTAGTTTTCACCCTGGTTAGGTACTGAACCTAAACTAGATTTGGCCATCTGCACACCCGCATTGTATCTAAGAATGGATGGGTTTCATCTGGGTGGTCTCGATTCCTACATCCCAAAGACATGTAGGTTGGTAGGTTAATTAGCTGCTGTAAATTACTAATAGTGTATATGTAAGTGGTAGAATCTGGGAAGAGTTCATGGGATGTTGAGAGAATGAAATGGGATTAGTGTAGGATTGGTAACTGACAAGCACTCAGTGGGATGGAAGGTCTTTTGCTGCGCTGTATGACTCCATGCCTCGCTGATATTGCTTAAGTGTGAAACAAGATAAAGTGGAGGCTGAATGGCTGAAGGACATGGAAAGTTGTGGACAACCAGGAATGTGACTCTTTAGTCTTGACTTTAGGTTTTAGAGATACAGTGCAGAAACAGGCCCTTCGGTCCACCAAGTCTGCGCCGACCAACGACAGCTGACCAGCATACACTAGCACTATCCTACAAACTAGGTACACTTAACAATTTTATCAAAACAAATTAACCAATAAACCTCTAAGTCTGAAGGTTTTGACCCGAAACGTTGCCTATTTCCTTCGCTCCATAGATGCTGCCTCACCCGCTGAGTTTCTCCAGCATTTTTGTTTACCTTTGATTTTCCAGCATCTGCAGTTCCTTCTTAAACCAATAAACCTCTATGTCTTTGCAATGAAACAGGTCATAGGGAGAACATACAAACCCTACAGACAGTACCTGTAGTCAGGATTGAACTTGGGTGTCCGGCACTGTAAGGCTGCAACTCTGCACCACTGTGATGTTTTCACAGCATTAGTGGAGAGAGTGGAACTGTTCTTTGTGGCTAGCGATATTGTTGAAGTAGACTATCGCATCGAGGATGCATTGACACTGCATATGTAGTGTATAAGAAGGCTACTCCAGTGACGAAGATTGACTCTGAATCCTGTCTCATGCTTGCTAGTTTGGTAGCCGCACAGAAAGCTATAGATGTTACATTCCCAGAAGCAGTTTAAAAATTTGAGGATTAATTCAATCCACAGTGATTTGATATAGCAGAGAGTTACAAGCTCGGCACACACAATCAAAGTGTGGGAGAAGCAGTCAGCGAATATATTGCTGCCTTAAAGGACTTAACCAGGCATTGCAACCTTGGTGAATTCTTGCACTGTGTACTGCAGGAGAGATTTGTACATGGCTCAAAGGACCAATGGATTCAGTCTAACTTGATAAAAAGGCAGAATCCTACATTTGACCTGGCACGTGAAATTATAACCTCATTGGAAATGGCAGTGAAAGATGCCAAGGAATTTCATACATCACTTGGGACAAACATAACAGGAGCTTATAGTCCGAGGACAGCAGTGAGCTCTCCATGCCTGAAGCAAGGTCAGTATCACATGGAAGCAAGTGGCGTGAATTCTTGCAACATACACAAATTATGCAGGTCCAAATCATTGAAGGAGGAAACGTGTCATCAAGGAAATGACGTAATCAAACCCAGAATTACTAATCAGTACTTCCTAATGAAACCATTGCATGTAGGGAAAGCTTGTGCAATATTAAGATGTGAAGCGGGAGTCTGCATGTCCCTGGAGCTGATGCATATGGAGTAGGGTCAATCTTGCGCAGCACCCACTTGACAGGAAGCAACAAAGTATAATTGGACACGCTAGAGGCAGGAAACATGATCCCGATGTTGGGGGAGTCCAGAACTAAGGGCCACAGTTTAAGAATAAGTGGTAAGCCATTTAGAATGGATATGGGGAAACACTTTTTCTCACAGAGAGTTGTGAGTCTGTGGAATTCTCTGCTTCAGAGGGCGGTGGAGGCCGGTTCTCTGGATACTTTCAAGAGAGAGCTAGATAGGGCTCTTAAAGATAGCGGAGTCAGGGGATATGGAGAGAGAGGCAGGAACGGGGTACTGATTGGGGATGATCAGCCGTGATCATATTGAATGGCGGTGCTTGCTCAAAGGGCCGAATGGCGTACTCCTGCACCTATTGTCTATTGTCTGTAATAATGAATGCACAAATAAATGACCTAGTTATAGAGATAAGTACAGATAAAACCTCAGGTTCTAGCCACTAAATGCTGGAGTAAGAGCACATCAGGCAGCGTCTCTGGAGAAAATGAAGAGGTGATGTTTCGGGTTGAGACCCTTCTTCCGAGTCAGGGGAGAGGGAAACTAGAAGAATAAAAAGGTACAAAGGACAAATGAGTGAAAGGTATGAACGGAACAAATCAAAGCAGCAACGATGATCAAGGTAATGGCCCTTTGTTGGCTGTGGAAAATGTGATAACAAAAGGTGAAACTAAGCAGGACGGCAGTGAAACTAGTTGGACAACTAGGATGGGGGAGAGATGGAGAAAGAGGGAAGGCAACGGTAATTGAAATTAGGGAAATCAATATCCAAGCTCTGGGTTGTAAGCTTCCCAAGCTTCAGATTGTTCTGCCATGGCGACAGGAAATTCAAAAGAAAGAACACTGAAAAACAGGAGCAGGACTATGCCACCAGGCGATAGCATAGAGTGTAGCTAACATTACAAGACAAGTAAAGATAGACTCAGAATGCTGTAGTAACTCAGCAGAATATGCAGCATCTCTGGAGAGAAGGAATGGATGGAGAATCTCTGGAGAGAAGAAATACCAGCCTCTACATCCAACACAACATTCTCTGACATTTGCATCACCTCTAATGTGATCCCACCACTAGTCACATCCTCGCATCTCCACCCATCCATTCCATCTCATTGATGAGACCACACTGTGTACGGTGTCCATTACTGGCTACCCAACTATAGGAAGAATATCATTATGTTGGAAAGGGTGCTGAGAAGATTCATGACAATTGTACTTGAGATTGCGAGCTTGAGAGGTGGGATAGGCAGGTGGGATAGGCAGGACATTTTTCTTTGGAGTGTAGGAGGCTGAGGGGGTGATCTTATTGAGGTGTACAGGATCATTCGGAGCATGGATAAAGTGAACTTTTTCACTCAGAGCGTAGTCTGTATCTGAAATGAGTTGCATCTAAAATATTTTGCATTAAAGTTACAATAGCAACATAAAACATTTTCAGTAACTGCAAAGTGCATCAGGGCATGTTAAGGTTGATCAATAGATAGTATAAATGGAGATTCAATGTTTCAATCAGCAGAAGATTTTTGTTAGTGAGGAATGTTCGGTGAATGTGAAAGCGCTTTTAAATTGCTCACAACCAAAGGAAATTAAGTGTTTATTCCTTGTGTGAACTTCCACTTTGAAAGAGCAACTCTCTAAAGACTCCCCTGACCCTTGTATTACCTTTAAAGAGGAGTGTGAGCAGTTGAAGAGGAATTTCCTAATCCAGCTGTGTACATCTGTATCACACCAGGTACAAAGGCATAGGCAAAAGAAAGCTCTTCTTCCAAGGCTGACACTCAGCTTCACAATGACTTGCTTCCAGAATCAGAATCGAATGCCTTTTATTGTCACTATACACATGTACAATGAGATTAAAAGATGCTCCTACTCAGTGCAAAAACAAAACAAAAAAAGGGGGGGGGGGAAGGTGCACAGTTTCTGCAGCGCTATATACATATCTATAAAAAGACAATGGATAAATAGAATGGATAAATAGGATTCCTATATCCAGTATGGGTTATTGCACATATTGGAAATTGCAGTTACAGTACAAATTACAGTACACAAGTACAGTACAGTACACAATTCCACTGGGTCATTGTGGACTGGAATGCTGGTGGGTAGTCCTGCCAATTGAACTGGAATAACTTAACTATTTTCTACTGCTTTAGTGTATTAATTAATTTCTTAATTTTAAAAATAATTAAATCCTTTTAATAAATATTTTTTGCCAATTTTTGTGAAATTATGTAAACATTTCTAGTGTTCAGAAGCATCTGTGTAACTGGTTCAGGTTGAGCTTAGCTGCCTGTCCAAGTATTCCTGAGAGAGTTACACCAGAGACCCTGTCAGTCAGGTTGGTGCTGACTTCAGGGGCAAAGTTACTGCTGGACGTTTGGCTGCAGATCAGCACAAACGTACTGGGTAGAGGTGCGGCAAAGGTAATTCCGACCCATTGTCGCGCTATTCCATATTTCACTGAATTTTGTTGGATGAATAATTCTATTGCTCTTGGGAAGCTCAAGTTTGCTCACCTGACCCTCTGCTAAATCACTGATGAATACCTTTCAAAGTGGCAGACTGGTGCAGCAGTTAGTGCACCTGGGGCCTGAGTTTGATCCTTACCTCTGGTGCTGTCTGTGTGGAGTTTGCACATTTTTCCTGTGCATGCTCTTCCTGTGGGTATCTGCCATTTCCTCCCACATCCACAAGCCAGGCCAGTTAGTTAATTTGCTGCTATAAATTATCTCTTTTAGTTTAGTTTAATTTTTAGTTTTAGTTTAGAGATACAGCGTAGAAACAGGCCCTTTGGCTCAACAAGTCCATGCCGACCAGTGATCCCATACACTAACACTATCCTACACACACTACGGATAATTTAGAATTATACCAATCCAATTACAAACCTGTACATCTTTGGAGTGTGGGAGGAAACCAGACCTTTCAAGAGAGAGCTAGATAAGGTTCCTAAAGATAGCGGACTCAGGGGATGTGGGGAGAAGGCAGGAATGGGGTACTGATTAGGGATGATCAGCCATGATCACATTGAATGGCAGTGTTGGCTCGAAGGTCCGAATGGCCTACTCCTGCACCCATTGTCTATTCTCTCACGGAGAAAGTCCACGCTGGACACGGGGAGACGTACAGGACACGGGGAGAACTCCTTACTAGCAAGCACCCGTAGTCAGGATTGAACCGGGATCACTGGCACCGTAAGGCAGCAACTACCGCTGTGCCACTGTGCCGCGCAGTATAGACACACGGGAAAACCATGGCAGGAAATACAGTGCAGAGTTACAGGGGAATAAGGAACTGAGCAGTGGGACAATGAGATTGATCGTCGATCTGATAGGTTGAATGGCCTCCCGCTATAGCCAAAGTAAAGGATCCATGGTAGATTGTGGTGGGGGTTAAGATTCCTGGCTTAGATATTGCAAAATATTTTGGGCAATATGCAGCTGAAGACTTTTTTGATTATGCGATGTTTGTTGAATAGGAGCATTTCCCTCTAGTTAGCATGGTGTTTGTAATAAATGCAAAAATTAATCTTGTACTGTAAAGTTATTGGCCCTGTAGAAGCAAGAGTAATTTTTATTTATTAGCTTATCACCTCACCATAAATTAGTGAGTTCTCTGCAGGGATGCTACTCAGAGGCCTAAATGGCTAAAATTATTAATTGCAAAAACATGCTTGTGTATTATACTTCCTGTTGCAACACCTCGCTGAGCAGTTCAGTAGTCAACGCTCAAGACTGAGCTGTAAAACGATAAGCAAGAGAGTACACTTTGCATACGCCTCAGTAATGAAAAAATTTAATCAAACCTAGTGATGTATACAAGAATTATTAGCACATTTCAGTTCCTTAACTTATTGAAATGTCAAACAGGAGGCATCTTAGGTTACAGTCATTCCTATTGAGAAACCATTCAGAGGCAGCATAGATTAAGTTGCCTGCTCTGTTGCCAAGAATCAGCTGCCTGGGGTTTGGAAGTCACAAAACACTGCTGCACCCAGTCCTAGTGAAGAATACTTCTCTCTCACATTCACTTAGTTGTCCTTACACAGCAGCACCCTCTTCTCTCAATTGTGTTGCACTTTCCAGCTAAACATAATCGAGCAAGTCAAAAAAGATGTTGACAGCAGCGGAAAGCTATTAGATTTAATAGCTGATTTGTTTCTGCTTCTGTTCATCAAGTATTTAATTGACACGACATAGCCAAGATGTGGCTCTGTTTTTTTTATCAGCCTCTTTGTAATCAGGAGGGATTTGCTGCTCCTGCTTCTCACCGTACATTACAAGCAGGCCATTCAGCTGAACAGAAGAAGCAGCTATTTGTTACCAAACTAATGAAAGTGCTCGCCTCCAAATTGAGTGGATCAAATTGAGTTAGCAAATTATCTAAGCAAAGCAGCGTCCATGCCTGCTGCAATAATGAAGAAACGTGTTTATACAGAATGTGGTCAGAGTGGGCCTGGGCACAGTTAACTGACTGGACTAACATCACGAGGCATCCCATGGGTATGAGTTTATATTCCACCAATACCAAAAGACATTTAAATTCCAGTCATGAAATGAATCCAAAAAGTTAAAAAAAAATGCTAGTGATTATAAGAGTCACCATAAAATGTTTATTAAAATAAAGGAAATCTGTTATATTTACCCTGCCAGTCTATATGTAATCCCAGACCTCCACCAATGTGGTTGCTCGTAATTGCTTTCTGAATTCACCTAGCAAATCGCTCAAGGGGGAATTAGGGATAGGCAATCATTGAGCCTAGCCTGTGATGCTTAAAGACATGCCAACGTGCTCACTTAATAAAAATAAGCAGAGTTTTCTGAAGGTATGGCAAATATAAATGTTGAGTGCACCTTTTTAAAAAAGTGTGCATTGTGGAGAGCATTATCTTCGATACTGGGAGGCAGTGTGAACTGTGAGGAGGATGCTATAAGAATAAAGGGTGACTTGGACAGGTTGGGTGAGTGGGCAGATGCATGGCAGGTGCAGTTTAATGTGGATAGATGTGAGATTTTCCACTTTGGTAGCAAAAACAGGAAGGCAGATTATTATCTAAATGGTGTCAAGTTGCGAAAAGGGGAAGTGCAACGGGATTTGGGGGTCTTTGCTCATCAGTCAATGATAGTAAGCATGCATGCACAGCAAGCCGTGAAGAAAGCAAATGGCATGTTGGCCTTCATAACAATAGGAGTTGAGTATTGGAGCAAAGAGGTCCTTCTGCAGTTGTACAGAGCCCTAGTGAGACCACACCTGGAGTAATGTGTCCAGTTTTGGTCCCCTAATTTGAAGAATGACATTCTTGCTATTGAGGGAGTGCAGCATAGGTTCACAAGGTTAATTCTCTGGATGGTGGGACTGTCATATGCTGAGAGAATGGAGCGGCTTGGATGATATTGAAACATAAGATTATTAAGGGTTTGAACACGCTAGAGGCAGGAAACATGTTCCCGATGTTGGGGGAGTCCAGAACCAGGGGTCACAGTTTAAGAATAAGTGGTAAACCATTTAGAACGGAGATGAGGAAACACTTTTTCACACAGAGAGTTGTGAGTCTGTGGAATTCTCTGCCTGGTGGGGGCCGGTTCTCTGGATACTTTCATGAGAGAGCTTGATAGGGCTCTTAAAGTTAGCGGAGTCAGGGGATATGGGGAGAAGGCAGGAATGGGGTACTGATTGTGGATGATCAACTGTGATCACATTGAATAGCGGTGCTGGCTTGAAGGGCCAAATGGCCTACTACTGCACTGATTGTCTATTGTCTATTGATACATTTTTATACCAGTCACTAATTGTGAATTGACTGCCTTCAATAAAGTATACCATTTGTTCTCCCACTATTATTTGCCTTTGCAAGCATCACCAATAACGATCCAATAAACAACACCGGTGGTAAGGATCAGATGTTACCACTTGAGGATGGAGCTGAGTGGTAATCCAACATTCAGTGTGGCAATTGTATTTATCAATATGAATCCGTTTTGCTCGCTCAGGTCTCATCTCTGAGATATAAGCACGGAATGGGATGCTCATCATTTACATCTGAGTCAAATGGGATCAGCAAGAAACTTGTGGGTACAAAAGGCAATGGCTCAGTTGTGAATGTAATCGGAGCCACTGGCCTCACAATGCCTGTTCAAGGTGATCCAGTACTTGAATAGCCACAGGACAGGTTGCAGGGGTAGATGTCTCTGAAGAAAGGGACTATTGATAAAACTGGATAATCCCTATTTCTCTTGGATGCAAGGGGGAGGGAGTGTAATTGTCCCACCAGGCCACTGTAAGCAAGAGAGAAGGGATGCTGACAAAATAGCAAGATTAAACGAGAACTTACCTGTTCGAAGTTTGATCTTTATTTTATGAGGAGTTACGATGAGGGATTACGTGAAGAAGCCCCGCCAGGCGCGTGCTCGGCATACTTCAAAGCAGCGGCGTGAAAAACACAGAACCAATAGCCAAAGTAAGATAGTAAGGCTCACACAAGACTAGAACTACCAGATGATCGTTTAGATTATGAGGGTCGGGAGCGGAGGGCACGTAATCGCTCATCGTAACTCCTCATAAAATAAAGATCAAACTTCGAACAGGTAAGTTCTCGTTTAATCTTACTATTTTACTTCGGAGTCATGTGAGTGACTACGTGAAGAATTTGAAGCTCTGTGATTTTCATGCCGTAGATTCATTCCATATGACACACTGCTTCAATTGACACAGTAGTGAGTAAATAATAATATTGAACATTACTTGAATTATGCAATAAGTATTTTAATAATAATAATAAAAAAGAAAAGAAAAGTAATAACCCCTCTATCCCAGGGGGAGATTACCACAAAAGATATGAAACCATTACATAAAAGAAAGCAAACAATCAAACAGAACCCAACACAGCATATCCAAACCCTGGCACCGTGAGAACAGGTTTATTGTAAAACTTGGAAAAAGTTTCCTCTTTACACCATCCTGCGGCCTCTAAAATTTGGTCGAGCGGCACGTCCTATGCCTTCGCCACGTACATGGATGCCGCCCTGGTGGAGTGAGATTTAAACACATCAGTGTCTACTCCAGATAAATCCAAAACCTGTTTTAACCATCTAGAAATAGTTTGTACTGACACTTTTTTATATGTTTTTTTATGGGTAATAAGCATTGCTGTCTCACAACCCCAGAGACTCTTGGTTACTTCAATATATCGAGTCAGATGCTTAACCACACACAAAGTTTGGTCGACAGGGTATGCTCTAAAGATTACCTTGGTTCCAGACTTCCTGGTCTGCTTTGTTTGATTAGATCATAAACATAAAAAGTAATGTTATCTGCAGACAAATGCATACAATCTAAACGTAACATTTGCAATGTTTGTACTCTTTGTGCTGACACTAATGCCATGAGCATTACCACTTTAAATGTTAACTTCTGAAAAGACACTGACGTAATTTGAGCCCATTGCCGAAGCAATGTGAGAACTATACAGACATCCCAAATTTCTGTATATCTGGGTTTGGGAGGATTTTTATTAAAACTCCCTCTCATAAATCGGGATATTAATGGATGAGACCCGATAGATTGATGTTCTGAAAATTGTCGTAAATAGGAAGACAAAGCACTACGAGCACTATTAATGGCACTATAACTGAGGTGCTGATCAAAATGCAACATAACAAGGAACTCCAATACATTCGATATGTTTGCAGTATGATAAGAAATATCTGACTGAATACAAAAAGCTTCCCATTTCTTTATGAGAGACATATATTGTTTCTTAGTGCTATCTCTCCAAGCTGCAGTTATGACATCCATGGTCCTATCCGACAGTCCAAGCCCTTGTAATGGTCTGGTCAGAACCTGCAGAATAACAAATTAATATGATCATGCAATGGATGAACATCTTCTGTCACTGGTTGTACCAACAAATCACTGGAGCTGGTGATCGTTATTAATGGTTCAATTATCATTCTAAGCATCAATGGGAACCATGGCTGTGTAGGCCAGTTTGGAACCACCAAAACGCCTGTGGCGGAGTCTTGCTCTATTTTGGTGAGACACTGCCTAAGGCAGAATGGGGGAAAAGCATGGAAGAACATATTTCCCCAATGTAGCGAGAATGCATCCAACGCTACTGCTCCTGGGTCAGGCTCCCATGAGACGTATTTAGGCAACTGGTGATTTAATCTGAACGCAAACAGATCAATGTCTGGTAACCCATACCGATTTATGGATTTAACATCCATTCTGTATTGTCTTTGAACTTTCGTGATCTGTTGTCTGCCACAACATTGTCTTTCCCTGGGAGATAGATAGCTGAAAGCCAGATATTCCTAGATACACACCAATGCCACATCATGTTGACCAGATAATCACATGATACTGATATTACTCCACCCATGTGATTGACATATGCTACAGCTGTGGTATTGTCTACTTGTAATTGAACATGCAAGTCCTTCATTGTAGAACAATAAGCTTTTAATCCAAAAAATGCCCCCATTAACTCCAAATAATTAATACCATATGTTTGGAGAATTAAATCATCTTGGACACTCCATCTACCACCACAGCTGGTGTAATTGTCTGTAGCCCCCCATCTGAGAGCACTCACATCAGTTTGCATTACCACTGAAGGTTGCTGAACAACAATGTTTTTAGCAGCTTGTGCAACATTCCGAATCCACCACTGTAAATCAGCTAAAGCTTCCGTTGGCAACTGCATGGGTCTATGAAAATGACCTGCATGTTCTTTTAGTGCTTGTGCTCTTACCCTTTGAAGATTTTGATAATGCAGAGGACCAAACTCAACAGCAGGGAATGCTGCTACTATCATACCAATAACTAGCTACTTCTCGGATGGAGGGATAAGGTTTGTCAGCAAGGCAACTACACGCATTTGTAATATCCACAACTTTGTCTGTTGGCAAAGTTATTGACATAGCAACTGAATTAATGACAAACCCCAAATAATCAATTGTTTGGGATGGCTGTAGCTTAGATTTTGTTGGATGGATCAGAAACCCTAGCCTTTCAAACAGGCTTATAGTTGCTGAAACTGATTCTTCAGCTGATTCCTGAGTGGCATTAACAATTAAAATATCATCAAGAAAAGCCATGACAATGTGATTTTGAGCCCTTAACAATGCAAGTACTGGTTTCAATAATTTTGTGAACAGTCTGGGAGTTGAACTTAACCCATTAGGTAATGCTTTATATTGCCACAGCTGACCCATCCAATTAAACTTCAAGTACCTGCAATAATGGTGATGAATTGGTACTGAATAATACGCATCTTTTAAGTCTATTGTAGCCATGTAACAGCCTATGGATAACAACTGCTTTACAGTGTTGAAGGTGTCAATTTTGAAATGTCTATACTGGACATATGAATTCAATTTTGTGAGATCCAGAATTACTCTACAACCCCCATCTTTCTTTGGCCTGGGGAAAATATTTGACAATTGTTGCGGATGATTCCCCGTACTTCCAATCACCCCTTTTTCAAATAATTTTTTTTACTTCTTCTTTTACCTGAGAGTTTTCAGGTGCAGAAAACACCAAAACCCGATTAGGTTTATTCTGTACAGGTGGATCAACTCCTTCCATAAATTCTATTATAGCACCTGACACAGTATCTAATATAAACCGATCAGATGTCATACAGCACCATTCATCATAAAACAATTGTAATCTACCACCAACCGGAGGTTCCCCAAAAGTTTTCTCTGTGATAGAATAAAGTTTTTGTAGCTCAGCAAATAACCGTGACAGTCTCCTCCTTCCAACATGTGGGTGGACACTGGGCTGTGATGGGCAATAATACCTTCTCACCATACCCCTGCCTCTGCTTGTTCCCGCTCCTGAATCAAACCCCCTTCTCATCCAGCCAGATTGTTTCCTTTGGCCAACTATGAAAGGTTTCATGAAGCTGATAGTCTTTGCCTCCTCATCGATTTCTTTAATTTGTTTAGGCAGGTTTTCTCCGAATAAATAATCTGGAGCTTGAACATTACTTGAATTCCACAGACCTGCAAATCTTGGGTGCAGGATGGGCCGAATGGTGATTTTCCTCATACAATTAATCTCAAAATAAGTTACAAAACAATGCCAACATGTCTTTTTGGATTTTGGACATTGCACGCCCTTCCACCTGCCTCCCAAAAGCAGTGATGCCAGCCGCAATGAGCTTGAGGACCCTCTGGAACCGTATTTCCTGTCCTCGCATTATTGAAGTCATGGGTGTCCAATTTGCCGGATTCACCGTGGGCACCCTCAGTGACACACAATTAAAGGTGTTTTATGGAGGTCTGTTGCCTCAACCATGACAGTCTCCTGAAGCTAGTGAGAAACCAAATAATTAATGTTGGCCGCCAGGTTTTCTTCCATGGCCTCACCGCTCCCCTCTGGTACAGCAAAGGATTGTGCTACATCCGGTACATCTGGAGTTTGACTCTTGTGCTGTGGTGGGTACTCATGACCAGAAACACCACCTTCAGGGTCAGTCTCCTGCTGCCCTGGTACTCCTGAGACTTGCTTAAAGGAGACTTCTTCTAGACCTAAACAAGGCTCTGGAGGTTCACATTCCCACATTGTAAAGGCACCACATTTGTGATATGGATCCCCCTCAGGGGCTGCCTGGGAATAATCTGGGTCTTTGGACCCTTGGTTGATAATAGTTTGGAGCATTTTCTCCATTTGGTCCATCTTGAGCCACATGGCTCGTCTGTCTGGAGGATCTTCTTCATCAGACTTGTCTGATATTACGGGCCTAACAGATTTCCTTTTACTTTTCTTATCCACCGGAGTACCCTCAGTGGCCTGTGGCTGTGGAGCGGCTAAAGGCTGATTTACGGCTGGGTCTATGGCTACCGGTATCGGAACCAGCTCCGTACTTATCTGCAGTCCCGATCTTAATTGAGCTGCTTCCACCCGGGACGCGCGCTTAACCCGCGCCGACTTTTTCCCAGTACTCTCCATTTTTCTTCCCAAACTCCTCCTGGCTCGCCAGACAGCGTCATGGAGCTTAAACACCCAGGAAGTAGTTTTAAACCACATACCTGCGGCCTGTTACTCACCACTGGTGGAGCTGCGATCTGCAGCCTGTTCCTACCGACATGCGTACACGTAATGCAGAGCATGTGCCTGGCGGGGCTTCTTCACGTAGTCACTCATGTGACTCCGAAGTAAAATAGAAATATTCAACCCCTTCAATCCCTCCACTTCATTAATTGAGGGAGCAGTGACAACAATGTTTGTTAATACGCCAGCGAGATATTCTGTTTGCAGACAGGACGTATCATAGAGTAACCTCAATGGGCTTCCCTGGAGTTTGGGCAATATGGTGATGGACATCTATGCAGGGGGACATTCCAACCCATGGGTCACCAATGGATTAGTCTAGTTGCGGATTGAGTAGTGGATCAGAGTATGGGCATGGCATGGATTGGGTTACTTGGATATGCGTTTAAGAGGATCGTAGCTTTGAATGGCCAGGCCCCACCCAATGAAACCACTAGTCAGCTGTGCTTGAAAAACACTAGGAAGGCTACAATTCTAGCAGGCAGAGCCACAGACTTTTGCCTTTGGATATCCCTGGAAACAGCTCGCATTCCATCACTTGTGTCAGTCAGTTTTGGCCAGGACACAGTGCAGATGGTCAGCTGTCTTCACAACAGGAGAAGTGATGGAGCCACTGTGAGTGTTGCATCAGTGCCGCTGTATATGGAATGTGATAACGGTCTCTCTGAAAGGAAATGCCAGGGTTAAGAGGTGAGCTACGCAGGAGTTCAGTCAGACACTGGGTTGGTGCAAGCAAAGATTGTGTGCAGAAGAGATTGGGCGATGCAACAACAAGGTCTATAGTGAAAACAATGGTGGTGAGAGGGAACATGATAGCTTGTATAACAGAAGAAAGTTTCCTTTGGTATCATAAAGATAATGTTAAGAGCATTTTCAGCATGAGTTATGTACTTGTAGTGCTGACTGTTTGGGAGTCTGGCAACAAGGAATAGGCATATTTGCTTTGCTGCAATTCAGCATTATGATGGCAGTGATATACAGACCTGAAGATGATGAATTTAATTCGACCCATCACTGAGAAATCGAGCTAAGGCACGAATGTTACTTTTTTTAGCAAGCTAATTGTGTCTCAGCCTAATGCCAGCTAAATAATGAAGAAAAGATTCTCCTTGGTAAGTGTGCTCAAACTTTGCATAATTTTACAGTGCTGTGTTCCAAGATATCTGAATAGCACTTGAATCTAATTGTACTGCAGACGAGAAAAGTTGAGTACCCAGCTGTCTGACAGCTGTTTATCTATATTCAATATGCACATTAGGAAGCACATGTTTTGGCAAGTTGTTTTGGAGTATGGGCTCGACATTCTGCCAGATACACAGCCTACATACCTGCCTGTTCGCATGAAGTGGCTGTTGTCATAATGTCATTGATCAGGGAGTTAAATGGTAAATCACACCTGATAAACCCCATCAAATCTTCAATAAATTACAAAAGTAGTGGAGAGTGGAATGCCCATGGATGGTATTTTTATGGACTCCAGAAGGCACAAAATAAAATAGCTCTGTTGGAAGGCAATTTATCTTTGCCCAGCTAGGATATTGGCTGAACAGCATGAGGCAGAGAGAGTAGGGAGGTATGCAAGTTATCAGGATGTGTCTATTCCACTGTAGTTTATGTCAAGTCAACAGTTATAAACAGTTATAAATATGAACAATGGAATGGGAAGTCACTTATTCAAGTTTGCTGATGACACATATATAGTTGGCATTATACGAACTGCAGATAGAAGCCTCAAATTAAAATAAGATATTAATAATAGAACACAAGATTATAGGAGCAAAAGTAGGCCACCTGACCCCATAAACCTGCTTTGCATCATCCAATCTACCTCAGGTCTCAACTGTGCTTCTGTGTTGGTACCAGACAGCCCCCAATTCCCAAACTTTCAAAAACGTATCTACCTCCATTTTAAATAACCCCAAGGATCCTGCTTCCACAACCCTCTGGGATAGAGAATTCCAGAGATTTACCACCCTCTACAAAATGAAAGTCTTACACACTTATCTTGCAAGTGACCAGCTCTAATGCGAGTATATCCTTTCTTAACTAAAGGTTGACATTTTGGGTTGAGACTCTGCACCAGTCCTTTTGCAAGGTTTCAACTTGAAATGTCAACCATCTCTTTGCATGCACAGATACTGCCTGACCCACTGAGATTATGCAGCAATTTGTCCTTTGCTCCAAAATATACAGTAAATAAATAAAAGGTATATTAATCTTTATACTTAAAGTCATGGCGTCCAAGAGACAGAGGTTTTGCTGGAGCTATAAGTTAAATCTCTGAAGCACTGCGAACTGTTCGAGACACCGTATCAGGAGAAGAATGAAGCATAATTTGTGGGAGTGCAGCATAGATTTGCCAGAAAGGTAGACACAATGTACTGGAGTAACTCTGTGCTTGGTCAGGCAGCATTTCTGGGGAAAGAGGATTTGTGGCGTTTCGCACCAGGACACTTCTTCAGACTGAAAGATTCCAGGTTACCCAGAGTTAACCTATGAGGAGAATTTACTGACACTGGGGCTGCAATCTCTGGAGTTCATAAGGGAGATCTGACTGTATTTTTACAGGGAATTGATGGTATGCAGAAACTGTCCCCACTGATCAGGAGTTCTGATTCTTTACGACCAGTTCTAGACTCAGCAGTGAACCTGGAAAATTGTTCCATGTGTACCACTTGGTGGAAGTGTGGACCCTATCCCAGCAATGATAGCTAAACTGATTATTCTAGAACAGAAACTAACCATGGCATTTAAGGAAGTGGGGAAAGACAGTTTATACAGTATTTTTTTTTTAATGTACTGGTTGATAGATCAGCCATGATTGAATGGCAGAGTAGGCTTGATGGGCTGAATGGCATAATTCTATCACATGATCTTATGATCTTATGATGTGAGTGTAGTCACCAAGGTCACCATGTAATGAGGTAAGTGCAGTTAAACATATAGGCCAAAGAAGACTGAAACAGGTGAATTTATTATGGAGATCAAGGAAATGGCGGGTGAGTTGAACGGGTACTTTGGATCTGTCTTCACGACGGAAGACACAAACAATTTCCCTGATGTACTAGTGGCCAGAGGACCTACAGTGATGGAACTGAAGGAAATTCACATTCGGCAGGAGATGGTGTTGGATAGACTGATGGGACTGAAGGCTGATAAATTCCCAGGGCTTGATGGTCTGCATCCCGGGGTAAAAAAAAATTAAGGAAGTGGCTCTAGAAATCAGGGACGCATTTGTGATCATTTTCCAATGTTCTATAGATTCAGGATCAGTTCCTGTGGATTGAAGGGTATTTGAGATGCAGTTTAATGTGGATAAATGTGAGGTTATCCACTTTGGTGACAAAAACAGGAAGGCAGAATCTGAATGGTGTCAAATTGGGAAAAGAGAAGTACAAAGAGATCTGGGGGGTCCTTGTTCACCACACACTGAAAGTAAGCATGCAGGTACAGTAGGCAGTGAAGAAGGCTAGTGGCATGTTGGCCTTCATAACAAGAGGAGTTGAGCATAGTAGCAAAGAGGTCCTTCTGCAGTTGTACAGGGCCCTAGTGAAACCACACCTGGAGTATTGTGTGCAGTTTTGGTCACCAAATTTGAGGAAGGACATTCTTGCTATTGAGGGAGTGCAGCATAGGTTCATGATGTTAATTCCTGGGATGGCAGGACTGTCATATTTTCATAGAATGGAGCGGCTGGACTTGTATACACTGGAATTTAGAAGGATAAGAGGGGATCTTATTTAAACTTACAAGATTGTTAAAGGATTGGACACACTGGAGGCAGGAAACATGTTCCCGATTTTGGGGGAGTCCAGAACCAGGGGCCACAGTTTAAGAATAAAGGGTCGGCCATTTAGAACGATGATGAGGAAAAACTTTTTTACCCAGAGAGTGTGAATCTGTAGAATTCTCTGCCTCAGAAGGCAGTGGAGGCCAATTCTCTGGATGCTTTCAAGAGAGAGTTAGATACTTAAAGATAGCAGAGTCAGGGGATATGGTGAGAAGGCAGGAACGTGGTACTGAATGTGGATGATCAGCCATGATCACAGTGAATGGCGGTGCTGGCTCGAAGGGCCAAATGGCCTACTCCTGCACCTATTGTCTATTGTCTATTAAATGGTCCAATTTTCTGCATTAAAAAATATATTAGCCCCAGTTCTCACCAATCCAGTTGTTTCCATCACCAACATTGGAATATAAGAAATGTTAGCAAGAGTAGACTATTCAGCCACTCAATGGCTTAATGGTCGAGCTTTTATCTCCACTTTCTTGCACTAATACCATTTCCATAGATAACAAAACAATATTAACCTTTTATTGCAGTTTGCATAATTGCTGAGTTTCAATTCCCCCACTACAGTTCGAGCTGAACTCATATATTTTGATTAGTATCCCAAGTCTCTGGATACTGTTAGAATAATTGAACCATTTTTGAAGGTAGACAAAAATGCTGGAGAAAATCAGCAGGTGAGGCAGCATCTATGGAGCAAAGGAAATTAGTGTCACCTATTCCTTCACTCTATAGATGCTGCCTCACCCACTGAGTGTCCAGCATTTTTGACTACCTTCGATTTTTCCAGCATCTGCTGTTCTTTCTTAAACATTTTCACCATTTTTGAAGTTGGTCAAGGATCAGTCTGAACAGCAGAACGAGAAAGGGGGTGAGCATGTGTGGAGGGAGGTTGGCAGTAGAATGAGATGTAAGGAACAAAGGGGCAAGTGAGAGTTAGAGTGACACGGAAGACAATGAGAGTGAGGGGATGGAGAATGGGTGGCAGAAGAGGCAGGTTGTGAACAGGTGAGGGGCACTAGGGATCAGGGTGTGCGCCACATGGTGAAATGATCCTTTAAGAGTCAAGGTCTGACCCAGCGCAACATCTCCTGAGTGGCATTCTCGAAGATGATGATGTTGGGGGCTGTGCAGTGATGATGTATCAGTCCTCTGGACATGAGGAACAGTGGTCACCAAATAAAACATGCAGGCATGGGAAGAGAGGTCTCCCAGTAGCGTACCCTGCCAATCAGCCACTCTTGGGGCTGCGATGAATGGCCAGGGTTATCCGCAAACCACCTTCCTTTGCATTCTCTGTGACTCCAGGCCCCAGATGCTTTACCTTTCCCACTACATGTAACTTGGCGAGGTTTTTGTAGGGTAACTTCACATTTTATTTCATAAAATATCATAATCACCTGACCTCTGACATCCAGCTTCCAAACCCACATCTGAATTCAGATCGTACGAGAGTGTAGACAATATTGGTTTGATACCTCAGGTTATTATGATGACTACAGCTGTGGGATGACACTATCAATGATTCTTTTCAGTATTTCAGTAACACTATTGAGCAGAAATTGATCTCCAGTCAGTAGTGCTAAACATTCTGAATAGAAGCTTAGTAAGTTCCATTAACTTAAATGGAACTGAATTTCAGAAGCTGATTACAATGCAATCTGCTTCCATAAAGAGCTACTTACCACGGAAGAATCTCTCCTTAATTGCGGCACGATGAGCGGCTGAGACAAGCCGTGTATTCATTGTTGAGATGTGGGAGCCACTGGCAAGGCCAGCATTCATTACCCACCCTTAATTGTCTTTAGGTTCGGGTGGTGAGCTGCCTTCTGGAACTGCTGCCATTCTTCAGGTGAAGGCACTCCCAATATGATGCTGAGAGGGAGTGCGAGGAATTAGACCCAATTGGAATAAAAGACAGGCAGAATATGTCCAAACCAGAACAATGTGCAACTTGTAAAGGAAGTGGTGTCCCCATTACCTGCTGCCTTTGTCCTTCTTGGCAAAAGAGTTTGTGGATTTATTAGCTGCTGTTGGAACAGCCTGAGGAATGTGCAGTGTGTGCAATTGCTGTATGATGGGCTAGGTCAATTCCTAAGTGACAAGTTAGCTTGTGCCAGATAAAGATGTTTCAGAAAGGATAATATCAAGGAAGTTCTTGCTGCTGAGGGTTCACTGATAATCATGCAGCACCGTCCTGAGGTGTCCATCCATCATTGACCACCAAGCTTTAACTCTGGAGTCACCTGCCTAATCTTGTTTTCCTTGCTACCTCTTCTATTGAACAAAGCTCTACTCAGAACAAACTACTCTGTCCCAATTACTCCTTATTGAAAAAAAATAAAAGCAGGTGCTGAAAATTTAAAATAAAAACAAAAATGTTGTGAATACTCAGCAAGTCAGGCAGCATCTGTGAATAGAGAGAAAAGAAGAGAGGAAGAGAGTTATTGCTTCAGGTTGAATGCCCTTCTTCAGAACTCATGCAGTGGTGCTGATGTATTATGAAAGGTCAACTGGCTGTGGTATTTCATTGACCTGAAACATTAACTCTGTCTCTGTGTCCACAGATACCATTTGACATGCTGAGTGTTTCCGCAATTCTCAGTTCTTCTTATTTGCCTTGACTTAGTTGTTACTGTGTATTGGAATATTTCACTTTGGTAGAGGAGTTGTACGAATATAAGTTGCAGTTAATAAATATGCTCCTGCTGTGATATCTCATTTAGACATTGCTCCACCGGTAGTGTAGCACACCATCAGTACTACATTCAAATTTCACCCTGGGCTGCAACTCATGGTCTCCTGAAGCAGAGCTTAGAGTGAATCCAGTTTAACCAGGTCACATTGTGAGCTTATTCTCGATTGAAAACCTACGTTTGTTAGGCACAGGGCATGTGAGAGGGAATTGGTACAGGGAAATAAATGGGGGGACAGGGCTAATGAGATTACTCTGATAATCGGCAAAGACCATCGAAGGCTGAAAAGGCCTTTTATGTCATAAGAAGGTATGAGAGGATTTGGTATAAACATGATGTGACATCAACATTGTAGGAGTGGAGGTCAGATTTATGGTTGGATGTGCAGTTCTGTTCATGTTGGAGGCAGCAGGAGGGGTTTTGTGTGGCATGCCAATCACAAGAAAAAGTAAAGCATGAGTGACAACGAACGACAAAGCTACTGGATTGTCATGACATGCTATTTTGTTCATTGATGTCCTCTGGGGAAGAAAGCCTACTCACCTCACTTTACCTGTCTCATATGTAACTCCAGGCTTGTGCTTGTGTCTTAAATTCCATTTGAAATGGCCTAGTTACCATACCCAACCCCCCCCCCCTGACTCATACAAGAAGAACCCCTGCAAAGATAAATGGGGGTACCATCCTCAGAAGAAGATAACGTAACATAAAGAGGGAGCAATTTTTTTTTAAATTGGACCTTGTGGTCAAATTTCTGAATGTGTTGAGTCTCTTCCATCAGTCTATTGTCACCACATGCTGTCCACAGGGAGTCCTTCATGGTTCTCACTGGTAAAGCTCTTTGTTGCTCTGAAACATTACTGAGAGGAAAATAGCTGTTGAGTTTGTAGAAAGTAAGTGAGCTTAACAATTCAGTTGAGTTTTTATACTTCTTACGGACTTGTCCCAGATAGAATTTATGGACACATGCTAGGAATCTCCTCATCCCTCTTGTGCTATTCCTGCCCAAAGGGTTCCACGTGCACCACCTGCAGTGACCGTGCTCGATTATCTGTGGGGAGAAGCCTGGCCATGGATCTATATCTTAGACTATAAATCAGGGGATAAATCTGCTGGTTAACTACCCTGTGAAAATATAAGGTACCTTCAAACATTCATTTTGGGTTAAAGATGCAGATTAAATCGTTGACTCAACCTCTCAAAGGCACCATGGTGTGTTTGAGCTATATTGATGAGCGAAAGAGCAGTTGTATTGCAATGATGCATATAACTGGATTAAGTGGCTCAGTAATCACTGCCATTTCAGTAGGGTAGATGCCAACTCTCAGAAAAATGAAGAAAAACTGGAATCCTCTTATGATTGTAAAGTCCCTTTCTGCCATTGTTGCCTGAGGTAGTTTGTTACAACAATGATAGAAATCACCGTATTTGTTAATAAAGGTATAATTTCAACCTTTCACTCTGTTCCTACAGAAATCCTGAATGGGGGTATCTACATTGACCAGAACAAGTTTTTGTGTTATGTCAACACCATTCATTGGCAAGATATCGTGCGTGACCCTCACAATGCTGATATTATAATCGTTCCCTCCAACACCACTGCAACATGTAAGTATCACACCTCTTTACCTTGGTGGCAGAGGATTATGTCACTGAGTGCTATTTCACCGTCACAGTTCTATTTTATATCTTGTGCCTGTAATGTAACATTATCGGCTTCAGACAGTATGACAGATGTAAGTTCAAGGCTTCTAACTTGTTCTCTGTGAGTGTCACACTTTCTGGATTACCTCTTTGGGAATCAATCCTCCACAGGATGTACAGGTGCACACAGGGAAGCCACTTCAGCGCTCCTCTGCCTGATGGGGGAATCAGCACAAATGTCTCCAACATTAGGAGTGATTGATGAGGTTACTGGTTTATTTAGACAGCTAAGCTTTTTGATTCAATAAGTCAACTCAGCGTTATTGTTAGTCGACGTGAAACACTGGGGTTTGATACCATCCCCACTCAACAAAAGCGATGATATGAAAACCCACAAACAGTATAGACTGTTGCTTTCCTGACTGGTAAATTGAAATAGATTGTGACATAATCGGTGAAATAGTGTGGCGAAACCTTGCATGCTGTGTGGTGCATTTCTTTGAAAATGCTTAGAGATGCTGACATGTGCAAGCGTTGATAGACCAATGTAGTTCTTATAACCATATAACCATATAACAATTACAGCACGGAAACAGGCCTTCTCGGCCCTTCCAGTCCATGCCGACCATTTATTTTCCCCTAGTACCATCTACCTGCACTCAGACCATACCCCTCCATTCACTTCCCGTCCATACACCTATCCATTTTACTTTTAAATGTTAAAATCGATCCTGCCTCCACCACTTCTGCTGGAAGATCATTCCACACAGCCACCACTCTCTGAGTAAAGAAGTTCCCCCTCATGTTACCCTTAAACTTCTGTCCCTTAATTCTCATGTCATTCCCTCTTGTTTGAATCTTCCCTACCCTCAATGGGAAAAGCTTATCCACGTCAACTCTGTCTATCCCTTTCAACATTTTAAAGACCTCAATCAAGTCCCCCCTGAACCTTCTGCGCTCCAAAGAATAAAGACCTAACTTGTTCAACCTTTTTTCTGTAATTTAGTTGCTGGAACCCAGGCAACATTCTAGTAAATCTCCTCTGTACCCTCTCTATTTTGTTGACATCCTTCCTATAATTAGGCGACCAAAATTGTACACCATACTCCAGAATTGGTCTCACCAATGCCTTGTACAATTTTAACATTACTTCCCTACTCCTATATTCAATGCTCTGATTTATAAAGGCCAGCACACCAAAAGCTTTCTTTACCACCCTATCTACATGTGTTTCCATCTTCAGGGAACTATGCACAGTTATTCCTAGATCCCTCTGTTCCACAGCATTCTTCAATTCCCTACCATTTACCATGTACGTCCTATTTTGATTTGTCCTGCCAAGATGTAGCACCTCACACTTATCAACTCCATCTGCCATCTTTCAGCCCACTCTTCCAAATGTCCCAAATCTCTCTGTAGACTTTGAAAATCTACTTCATTATCCATAGCACCACCTATCTTAGTATCATCTGCATACTTACTTATCCAATTTTCCACCCCATCATCTAGATCATTGATGTACATGACAAACAACAGTGGACCCAACACAGATCCCTGAGGCACCCCACCGGTCACCGGCTTCCACCCTGACAAACAGCCATCAACCATTACTCCCATTCAGCCACTGTTGAATCCATCTTGCTACTCCGCCATTAACACCCAAAGATTGAACCTTCTTAATCAACCTTCCATGGGGAACCTTGTCAAAGGCCTTACTGAAATCCATATAGACAACATCCACTGCTTTACCCTCATCAATTTCCCTAGTAACCTCTTCAAAAAATTCAGAAGGTTTGTCAAACATGACCTTCCAGGCACAAATCCATGCACAGTATGCCAATCCTCCGGCACTATTCCAGTTTCTAATGACATTTGAAATATTTCTGTCATAGCCCCTGCTATTTCTACACTAACTTCCCTCAATGTCCTAGGGAATATCCTTTCAGGACCTGGAGACTTATCCACTTTTATATTTTTCAAAAGTGTCAGTACTTCCTCCTCTTTGAATCTCATAGTTTCCTAGCTACTTTACTTTTTTCCCTTACCTCACAGAGTTCAATATCCTTCTCCTTGGTGAATACCGAAGAAAATAAATTGTTCTTGAACCGATGTATGGAATTCCTTAATTGGTTACAGATTATTGCAGGGTGTTTGTTCTGTAATTATGCGCATGTGAACTACAATTACATGTCCTGCCTGAGAACATGCAATATTTGTATCTCATTCGTAGGATGAGGGTGCCATTGTCATGAATGGTCTTGAATCTCCCATCCCTATACACCCTTGAGATGATTGTGGTCCAAATCTTTCTATATTAAAAAAAAGTTCAAAATAAATCATTTATTCATTAAAAAAATCATATAACATCTGAGGCATTTTCATTACAAGTCATGTTCTTCCAATGGCTTAATATTCATGCATGTTTAAGAAGGAACTGCAGATGCTGGAAAATCAACGGTAGACAAAAATGCTGGAGAAACTCAGCAGGTGAAGCAGCACCTATGGAGCGAAGGTAATAGGCAAGTCATCAGTCTGAAGAAAGGTCTCGACCCAAAACATTGCCTATTTCCTTCGCTCCATAGATAGCCTTACCTGTTGACTTTCCCCAGCATTTTTGTCTACCTTCTAATATGAATGCATCATCAGTTATCAGTTATACATAACCCTTGAGCACATTTTTCATTGGTTTTAAATTGATTTCCTGTCACTTTGTGAGCAATGCACAATGGTCTTTAAACTCTAGCCCTTTCCCATTGAACCCATGAGGGGTGGTCTTATAGAGGTGTATAAGATCATGAGAGGAATAGATCGGTTCGATGCACAGTCTCTTGTCCAGAGTGGGTGAATCGAGGACCAGAGGACATAAGTTTACAGTGAAGGGAAATGATTTAATAGGAATCTGAGGGGTAACCTTTTCACATAAAGGGTGGTGGATGTATGGAACAAGTTGCCAGAGGAGGTAGTTGAGGCTGGGACTATCCCAAAATTTAAGAATCTGTTAGACAGGTACATGGATAGGACAGGTTTGGAGGGATATTGACCAAATACTGGCAGGTGTGACTAGTGTAGCTGGGACATCTTGGCCAGTGTGGGCAGGTTGGACCAAAGGGCCTGTTTCCACACTGTATCACTCTAAGACTCTATGACTCTAACCCCTTCAGCCCATCCTTCAGTGGGCCTGGATCTTAGAATGCGCCCAATGTGGTGCAGAGTTTCACAGATACCTAAAGGCGTCTTTCACTATGTTGATGGTTTCCCAGTAACAGGTGATATTTATATCAGTGTGTGCTTCTGGGAACAGCCCAGACAGCGCGGAGTCTCATGCTATGGTCCCGCTTGCGAAAAATTTCGACTACTGTGAAATACATTGTATCTCAGACCTTCCTAGCAAAACCACATTTTAGAAAAGGATGGACATAAGCCCCATTTCCTGCACCTTCATGAATTTTATTTATCCAAAAATATACTTTATGCATCATATACTTAGTAAATTTAATCTTGACATATCTTTCTCTCTATTTTAATATTCTTTTTATTTTTATTTATTTATTTATTTATTTATTGTTAGAAGTAAGTACAGTAGTGCGGTACCTAAGTACCTAATACATACATACACATTACCATTCTTGTACAACTTCTTATTTTTAATTTAATAATAAAAGAACAGTGAAAGAAAAAAGGAAATAAAGGGTGTTGAGATAGCTGGACAAGCGAGTAGAAACAGATAGCGAAAGAGACAAAGAGCAGAGATAAAAAACTAAGAAGATTGAAAGAAAAAGAGAAAGTAGAGAAAAGAGAAATTGGGAGAGATATACCCATTTCATATCTTTACCCATCCGTCACCCGGTTCTGAACCAATTAATTTCTAAGGGTATGTTATGTTGCACCATATGCTTATAAAAAGTCGATAAAAGGAGACCAAATCTTTAAGAATTGGTCTACTTTGCCTAGTAGGAGGAATCTCATTTCTTCAAGGTGCAGCGTTTCCAACATATTTGAAATCCACATTTTGAACGTTGGCGTGATGGCGTTTTTCCAGAATTTGAGAATAAGTTTTTTTGCTGTTATTAAACCATAACTAAGAATAGCTTCTTGGAACGTAGTTAATTTACTTCCCTCTATTTTAATATTCGACACATTATCTCGCAATATGTCAGTGCCACTCTGGTTTCCTCCTTATATAATGGATCCATGGAGCATTTGTTAAGACAAGGCCCAGCCCCTCAGTGTTCAGTAGTAGCAGGATCCTTGACTCTTGGCCTTCCACACAGAGCCTCAGCAGTGGCTGCATCGAGGTGCAACCTTCAACATGCACTCCTGAAGCCTGGAAAGTGCCAATGGGCAGCATTCCCCAACAGACATCTCATTGAACTGGAAGATCAGAAAGTTCCCGACAAACCAAAGTGTAACTGTCAGTGAGTTGAAGATCTTCCAACAACATCTGATGTTCGTCTCAGTTTGCATCCCAGGGAAGTCGATAGATCACCATGTTCTCTATTATGTAGCTGCTTGGGATGAACCTTGAATAGTAACCTCGTACCCTTCTTCAGACTTTCTTTGCAAATGCACTGTCCACAAAGAGGTGGATAATCATCTCATCCTCATGGCAGATATTCTGAGGGAAGTGTGCATGAGATCGTGCAGGAAGTATCTGAGAGGGAGGAACGAGCCCAGCGAGGTCTTCGTGCTTGTTGCAAACATTGAGATGCGGCATTCTGCCAAATTATTTTGACTGTCTGCCTGGGAAACCATCCGACAGGACCATTGTATCCTTCTCCGCGAGCCGGCAGCCTCGCCAGCAGCTGTTCGTCCTTTGGACTTTTTTTGTTTTAGTATGTTTATATGTGTTTGTGTGTTTTAGTGTTGGGGGGGGGGTGGGGGGGGGGGGGTGGGAGAATAGAGGAAAACTGTCACTTACCTCGGTGGAATGCGGCTTTTCTCCTAGTCGTATTTTAGTCCTCCCTCGCGACTTAACAGCTTGAATTGGAGCGGCCCAGAGCTTCAGCAGCGGGCGCAGCGTGGACTTTCCATCGCAGAGCCGGGCGATACCTTGCCGGGGATCGCCAGAAGAAGTGCTCCGATCGCTGGACCGCGGACTACAACATCCTGAAGCCGCGGACTGCGGAGCTTCTAGCCGTTGGCGCGGTGTGGACTTTCCATCCGTTGGCGCAGCGTGGACTTTCCATCTGTGATCCCTCACCGTTGAACGCCAGAGAAGAGCTCTGACCGCCAGCCTGCGGCCTATGACATCGTGAAGCCGCGGTCTCCGGTAGAAAGCGGCCGATTCGGGATCTCCAAGCCACGGAGTGGCCATCCGTCCCCACGTCGGAGTTTCAAGCATCCCGTCGAGAGGGCCTGTACATCGGGCCGTCCGTAGCGGTGACTGCGGAGGGTTTATGGCCCCAACCACGGATGAACAAAGGAGGAGGACTGACTGAACGTTATTGCCTTCCACTACAGTGAAGAATATTGATTCCACCGCGGTGGATGTTCTGGTTCTATTCTATTGTGTATTGTACTCTCTTTGATTGTATGGCTGCATGGTAAATCAAATTCCACTGTACCTTAATTGCTGCATGTGGCAATAAATGTGAACTGAACGTATTGGACGTTCTGTGCTGACCACTGCCTGATGTAGCTAATGTCAAAGATGTTTTCCATGCAGGACAAGTATGCAGCGACATCAGGGCCAGGCCCATCCTTTGCAACACCATAGACAGGTAGAACCTTAGTATGCAGTGATACTTGATGCCCATACACTTCAGTTCTATACACAGCCTACACACCCTACATGTAGCTTTGTAGCTACATACAAAGATGACCATCAGTATGCGGGGGATGTGGGGTATGCTATTGCCCCGGTTGTTTAGGGCCCATCAAACATATTACATCCTGGATCCCCAGACAAAGCGGAAAATGGCCCAGGTGATTGCCAGGGCAGAGGAATAGTGGATGGGCCATACCCGCACCATGTATAGCAGCCCCAAGAGTACCTCACACCCGATGACAGCCTTGTACCAGTTAATGAGAGATGGCACCACTCCCATAGTTCTAGTTTTCCTTTAACCCTGCCTACTCATCCCAATCATTTTTTTGTTACAAACCATGGCCACACCAAACCAGATCGCCAGCACCTTCAGGTAGTCGGATCTGAGCACGAAGCAGACATTGAATTAGTTGGGCCAGTTGAGGAAGGCCATGACTTCACTTTTCCTGAGGTTGACTCTGGCCACTGATGTCAACTGAAGCTGTCGATGCTCATCAACCCACAGACTGACCTTGGATCCGAGCAGAAGGACCCATATACAGGGATCTGTGTGCCCGCCACTGCCTGGCATTGTCAACCCTCTTATTCCCATGTCCTTCCTGAAGGATTCAGCAAAAACAGGGTAGAGAGAGCAACCCTTGGAAGATGCTGTGGATTTCTGTATCAGGCAGCTGCATCCAATTCCTGATTTCCTATCCAAAGCCGATTTAGGTCCATTATATATGTGTGCAATATTTTGTTGAAAATGTTCTCCTGGTCCAATGCCTACCCTGGCCGTAAGTGTTGATATCCATGAGCAGCGCACTGCTGTCAGATTATCCCTGCTGGGTTTGGTCTGCGTGGATTACCTGTCCCAGCTGGTGAGATTTTGTAATCGACTTTCAACAGTGAGGTGGCTCTCTAATTCCTGATGTCTAGCATCTCCCCCTTCTGCTTTGCAGACAATGATTCCCTTCCTTGTGGATTCTGACATGCTGCAGCCAGAAACACAGTGATGTACACATGCAGCTGGTGTAGGCCTATCCAGCACACAGAGCCAAGTTCAACTCAGCTTGTATGCTGTCGCTTCCAGGAATTTTATCATGGTCAAGAATATAGATGGATCTTCTCAGCCCCTCCAGAGTCAGTGGTTGGTCCAGACTCTCCCACCTGCTCTTGTCTATGATCGATGACACCAAGATTGCTGGGGTCGCGGACTTTGAGGAAGCCTGTCAAAGTATACAATGGAATATAGGTCAGCTACAGAAATGGGTGGAGGAGTGGCAGTTGGAGTTTAATCTGAGCAAGTGTGAGGTGTTATATTTAGGGAGGTCAAATATAAGGGAAAGATATACAATTAATGGCATGACCCCTAACAGCATTGATGTACAGAGGGATAGAGTGGTAAAGAAGTCATATGGTATGCTTGCTTTCATAGGTCGGGGCATTGAGTATAAGAGTCGAGAAGTCATGATGCAGCTTCATAAGACTTAGGTTAGGCCACATTTGGAGAACTGTGTGCAGTTCTGGTCATCCCATTACAGGAAAGATGGGGAGGCTTTGGAAAGGGTACAGAAGAGTTTACCAGAGTGATGCCTGTGGGTATTAGCTACAGGGAGAGCTTGGGCAGACTTGGATTGTTTTCTCTGGAATGCTCAAGATTGCAGGGAGATATGATCGAACTGTATAAAATTATGAGAGGCCTAAAAAGGGTAGACTGACAGAATATTTTAAGGTGAGAGAGGCAAATTTTAATGGATATGTGCGGGGTATGTTTTTTACATAAAGGGTGGTAAGTGCCTTGAACGCACTGCAAGGGGTGGTGGTTGAAGATACGCCACTAGATACGCTAGTGGCATTTAAAAGACTTGGATAAGCATATGGAAATGTGTGGAATGGAGAGATATGGGTTATGTGCAGGTAGATAAATGATGGTGTTGGCATTATGTTCAGCACAGACATTGTGGGCCAAAGCGCCGGCTCTTGTGCTGTACTGTTCTATGTTTATTGTTCTATCACTGTGAAAGAGGACAGGAGATTCTGGGAGGCCTTTGTTGTAAAGACCATAATTCAAAGGTTTTGCACAGCCTCAATACGCATGTCTGTGAGAATATTTGATTTGATTTTATTATTTGTCATTCGAACCTCAGAGGCTCGAACGAAACTCCGTTTCTACATGCCATACACAATTCATAAAAAAAAAATAAAAAAACACAGACAATTCAATTCACACAAACATCCATCACAGTGAATCTCCTCCTCACTGTGATGGAAGGCAAAGTCTTCTCTCTCCCCCGCACCATCTCTCTCCCGAGGTCCAAGCTGCAGGCGGGCGGTGTTAAATCCCACGGCCTTTGAGGTAGCGCCGGGTGATGTACGGCCCCGCTCTATGCCCAAAGGTCACAGTTGGAGCCCCCGGCGGGCGCTGGAATGTCCCGCGGCCATGAAAGCCGCGCCGGGCGATGTACGGCCCCGCTCTAGGCCCAAAGGTCACAGTCACCGTTGGAGCCCCCGGCGGGCGCTGGAATGTCCCGCGGCCATGAAAGCCGCGCCGGGCGATGTACGGCCCCGCTCCAGGTCGCTCCAACCCCGCGACATGGGCTGGATACGCTGTGTTGTGGGAGCTCCGGAGAGCGGTCTCTCACCCGGACCCGCGAGCTCCCGATAGTCCACTGGTCTGCAGCTGCAGCTGGAGCTCAGGGGTCGAGCCGCAGCGGCGAGCCACCACTGCTCCCCACGCTCGAGGCCAGCCAGCCCCATGACGGTGAGTCCGCAGCTCCGTGACTGGAGCCCCCAGGTCGTCCCGGTCGGAGGCCGCTCCACGGTGCTAGGCCCCAACGACAACGGAGACCCGACAGGGAAAAAGTCGGGTCTCCCGTGCAGGGAAGAGATTTAAAAGTTTCCCCCTCTTCCCCCCCCCCCACCCCCCACATATACACAGTTACAAACAATACAAAAAAAACACGAACAACTACATTTAACTAGACAAAAAATTAAAAAAAAGACAGACAGGCTGTAGGGGCCGCTGCAACGTGAGTCGCGCCCGCCCACTCAATATGACTGAACCGTTCTCTTCCTTAAGACTGTGTATCACAGAACTCGGAAGAAATACCACAAGAAAATGCCATCCTATTCCATGAAGCGGAGTCTAGATCGGCAGCCTATCTTGGATGACTCACAGGAGAGGAATGAGACTTGTTGGCTCTTCATCTCTCAGAGTTCCTCTTTCATACACATTATTTTTGACCATAGAAGATGTTGCAGGTTTGGCTGGGGTTGACACAACTCCCTGAGCCCAGGTGAAGGGTCTTAACCTGAACATCAATTATCCATTTCTCTTCACAAATTCTGCCTGACCTGCTGAGTTCCTCCAGTGGTTTGATTTATTTTCAAATTTCAGCATCTGCAGTCTCTTATGTCTTCACATTTGCCTCTGACGTCTTGCTTTCTGATGTCCTTTGTGGATGAAGAACCTTTTGTGGTTTATTTTGTTTCTTCCCAGCAGGAGTCAAACAGCTCCTTGGTTCTCCTAAGTGCACAGTCTCTCTTCAGCTCTTCCAAAATCTCTGGGTTCAGCTGCCGTACATATAGCTTCCATGGCCCCATGTCTGCTTTCTTGTCAGACAGCATCTGAAGGAGGCAGTAGTCAAAGAAAAGGCTTGCTGACATTGTTGGATCTGACCCTGGCTCCCTTTGATCAAGAAGTGAACATCTGTGGGAAAGGGGCAGGACCATCATGTTGTGACCAGGCGAGTTGCTGCTGTGCTCCACCCACAGAGATGATGAAGAAGGCCAGCCAGACTGATGGTGCCGATGAATTTGAAGTCTCCTGCCAAGATGTTGGGATGAACTTGACTAGCAGCCTAGCATCCTTTGCCAGACTATCCAGATTCTGCAGGGATGAGTGACCATCCCTTCTCCACCGCAGCCATCCCAAGAGCGTTAGGAGTGAGCTTCTAACCACACAGGAAGGACCTGACTGGGAGGACACCTCTCACTACCAGCCAGTGCTTGTTGGTGCGTTCTGGTGATGAGGCATTCTGCCAGATAATCTGCATTATCTGCTCGGAGAAACCGCCCAACAGGATCCATTAAGTCCTTACCCTGCAGTGTCTGCAGGATGTTCTGTGCTGACCACTGCCTAATGCGCTTGTGGTCCTGGGTCTTGATCTTGAAGAACCTTTCAATGAAGGACAGGTAGTGTGACAATGTCCATGGCAATGGGGTCAGGTCCATCTTCACAATCCTGGGGACTGGTAAAACCTCAGCATGTAGCAACACTTGATGCCCTACAGCCCATATGAAGAAGATATTCCCAGGTCTCTGTCAGAAGTGGAACTCTAAGACACAATAACAAGGTCCCCTTTAAATCAGGCAAGTGTGTTGTGGGACTTGTAGGAACCTGGAGGCAGTTGTATTTCCTTGCACCTGCCGATCTGGTAGAAGTGGCATGTTGTAAGGGCTGTTGCGGATGTCTTGGCAATGCTGCCAGGCATCTGATTGAAGGCGCACTATTGCCTCATGTGCCTGTGCAAGAGGGAGGTTGATGCGCTGCCAGTCAAGTGGTCTTCTTTGTCCTGGGCTGCATTGAGTTTCTTTAGTGTTGATGGAACTGCACACATCCAGGCACAGGGAAAGATACCATTTAACTCCTGACAAGTGCCAGGGTTCACCGCATGCAGCCTCTGACTGTTTTTTGTGGCCATGTCATTCATGATTTCTTCTAAAATTAGAGCCCATGAAAATCGCTGTTGCCATGGTCACATCCATGGCTACTCTCCAAATTCTCCTGGACAACTCCACCATACAAGAAAGACTTGCAATTATGAATGGAAGCATATCCTATTGCTCTACAAAAACCGAGGCACTTCACATAAAACAAATTGCTTTGGAGTGCTTAATTGTGTATGCAGATGTGGCTGGTAATTAGCAAGATCCTTTGAGCGGCAATTGGATGAATTGCCAATGAATTGGTGTTGTTGGAGGAAGGAGTAAGGGCCAACACATCACGAGCCTCTTGCCTTCTGTCAAGTACTGAGGTTTTAATGACCTCTGTGCCCGGCACCTGGAACCAGCTGCATCATCTCAGCACCACGCACGGCAGCACCCAAAGCAGCTGAGTATTTCTGCCGTATCACAACTAGGGTTACAACACGAGTCCTGGAGTGGTTGGGTGTTCCATCGTGCCACACTGTGGGCTAGAAATTCCTGTGTGCGGTTTTATTAGTGTTAACCCACTGCAGTGGGCTACTTGATGTATAACACACATCTGGACTGAACCCAGCCTGTGCCCCACAACATCATATTTTCTCCAACTCAACAAACTGTCGCTATGAATATAACAATGTCAATCTCCTTGAGGTGGAACAACAGAAACATGCACCAGAACACATTACCTTACAGAACACTAACTCTCAATCACACACTTAAACTGCTGCTTCCCCACTTCTCTCTTTCCACATGCTCTAATTTTCCATGCCTCTGAAGATCGGACCCCAATCTCTCCCATTCCCTGTGCCTCTCTCCAATCTCTCCCATTCCCTACCCCATGTGCCTCTCTCGCATTCCCTGTGCTTCTCTCCCTTCCTCTACCATTCCCCATGCTTGTCTCTGCCGGTTGCACCCTATCCCTCCCTCTGTCCTTTTCCCATTCAGTTTGCATCCAATTGTTCTCTAGATGCTTACTCTGTGAGTTCTCCGGCCCTGCCTGCAGATGGTACCAACAATCCTAACAGAGATAGCAATGCTAAACCAGAGGGGCAAACACAGATTGCATGTCATTCAGCAGACAAGGGTGGATGTGCAACACTGAGCTTGGGATGCATGGGATATTGTACAAGCCATGAGTGAGGTACACTAGGCAGGATTATGGAAACCACAGGAGATAGTTTGTTTAGCTTAGCTTAGTTTAGTTTAGTTTAGTGATACAGCATGGAAACAGTCCTTTCTGCTCACTGAGTCTGCACCGACCATCGGTCAGGTGGGGAGAGATGAGAACGGACAACCATTGGAAGCTGACATTGTGCAAGTCCATTCTGTGTGATTCTCATGATGTCTGGTGTCCACGCAGTGATTGCATGGGTTTTCTTTGATGCTGTGCTTTCCCCCATCACGACCCTAGCACATACGGGTTGGTAGGATAATAGGCCATTGTAAATTGCCCCCAGTCTAGCTGGATGGTAGAGTGTTGGGGGGAGAGTGGGTTGGGGGAGGCAGGGTGGGTTTTTAAGGTGGGCCAAATAAGCTGCAGGGGAAAATAATCGGTGATATAGGATGATTTTATGAATTGATGTCGACTCAATGGGTTAAGGGCACTCTACCGTGTCTTGAGGAAATGTGGAAAAAGTGGAAAAAATACGCAACTACGGCAGTTTTGCGGCATACCTTTTGGTAAAACATATTCTTTGAAGATGCAGGATAAGTTGTTTCTTAAGCCGTCATCAGGGAGGCGTGGGGGGGGGGGGGGGGGTGGGTTGTCGGTGGTGAGGAACACACCCTGTCGCCCCAGAGAGGCAGAAGGAGCCGTGGTTTCCTGCTGCCCCATTGGTGGTTGAACACCCAACCGTGCAAGTGGACCTGCCCTATTGGGAGGCAGCTCAAGTTGTGACGCTGTGAGGATACAGATTATATGAAAGGGTAAAACATCTCGCATTGGGAGGAGGGGAGCCGGCTCTCCATCGGTTCAGCTCCCTGGAGCTGGTCCTGCTTCGGACAGTCCCATGAGCAGAGGCGGCTGATCGGTTCAGAGTGTGGCTGTCGGACCACCTCCAGAAGCTGAATGCGTGCTTGGAGGACACACCTGCAATCTTTTGGAAGGTGGTGCTGCCCTGAGAAACTGGCTCCCGCTTGCTCCTGTGCAGCGGAAACACAGCGTTCAAGAGCAGGATTCTGCCTGTAGTCAGGAAAGAGTACTACACTTCCAGAGCTCTGCTGGCCCTGAAGCACCAGCAGGAAGGTTCCTAGGGACAGGGACCCCTGTGCCCAGCCTAGCTGCTCTGGGCTATGGGGAAGTGAGGATGAAGGCAGGTCTTGTGGAGCAGGGAGGCTCAATAATTATCCTAATGCAGCAAAGTATCAGTGACATTCATCAGCAGATACATGCCGGAGTGATCCTGTGGCTGAGAGTGTGACAACAGTGAATATATGTTTGTGAAGCACTTGAATTAGGAGCAGAGGTATGCCACTGAGCTGCTCAGGCCTGTTCCACAATTCATTAATATCAGGCGAGCTCTGATTAATTAAGCGAGTCTGGCTAAGCGAGACCAGTTAGTCTAACATCGGTAGTGGGGAAAATGCTAGAGTCAGTTATTAAAGATGGGATAGCAGCGCATTTGGAAAGCGGTGAAATCATTGGACAAAGTCAGCATGGATTTATGAAGGGTAAATCATGTCTGATGAATCTTATAGAATTTTTCGAGGATGTAACTAGTAGAGTGGATAAGGGAGAACCTGTGGATGTGTTATATCTGGACTTTCAGAAGGCTTTCGACAAGGTCCCACATAAGAGATTAGCATGAAAACTTAAAGCACACGGTATTGGGGGTTCAGTATTGATGTGGATAGAGAACTGGCTGGCAGACAGGAAGCAAAGTGTAGGAGTAAACGGGCCATTTTCAGAATGGCAGGCAGTGAATAGTGGGGTACCGCAAGGCTCAGTACTGGGACCCCAGCTATTTACAATATATATTAATGATCTGGACGAGGGAATTGAATGCAACATCTCCAAGTTTGCGGATGACACGAAGCTGGGGGGCAGTGTTAGCTGTGAGGAGGATGCTGGGAGGCTGCAAGGTGACTTGGATAGGTTGGGTGAGTGGGCAAATGCATGGCAGATGCAGTATAATGTGGATAAATGTGAGGTTATCCACTTTGGCGGCAAAAACGGGAGGGTAGATTATTATCTGAATGGTAGCCGATTAGGAAAAGGGGAGATGCAACGAGACCTGGGTGTCATGGTACACCAGTCATTGAAAGTAGGCTGTGAAGAAAGCGAATGGTATGTTGGCATTCATAGCCAAAGGATTTGAGTACAAGAGCAGGGAGGTTCTACTGCAGTTGTACAGGGTCTTGGTGAGGCCACACCTGGAGTATTGCGTACAGTTTTGGTCTCCTAATCTGAGGAAAGACATTCTTGCCATAGAGGGAGCACAGAGAAGATTCACCAGACTGATTCCTGGGCTGGCAGGACTTCCATATGAAGAAAGACTAGATAGACTCGGCTTGTACTCACTGGAATTTAGGAGATTGAGGGGGGATCTTATAGAGACTTACAAAATTCTTAAGGGGTTGGACAGGCTAGATGCACTAAGCTTGTTCCTGATGTTGGGGAACTCCAGAACAAGGGCTCACAGTTTAAGAATAAGGGGGAAGTCTTTTAGGACCGAGATGAGAAGATCTTTTTTCACACAGCGAGTGGTGAGTTTGTGGAATTCTCTGCCACAGAAGGTAGTTGAGGCCAGTTCATTGGCTATATTTAAGAGGGAGTTAGATGTGGCCCTTGTGGCTAAAGAGATCAGGGGGTATGGAGAGAAGGCAGGTACAGGATACTGAGTTGGATGATCAGCCATGATCATATTGAATGATGGTGCAGGCTCGAAAGGCCGAATGGCCTACTCCTGCACCTATTTTCTATGATTCTATGATTCTAATCTCACCTCTGCCATTCCCCATCCGTCTCCAGTGAGCTTTCACCCTCCTTCAAGGACTCTCCATCCACTGTGCCAGACACTGTTTAAATAGACAACACCTTATTTTTACACAGTGACCCCCAGATGTTGATTCTCACAAAGAGGAAGCATCCTCCTCACATCTACCTTGTTAATTCCCATTCATGATCTTTAAGTTATGAAACACAGTGGGCCACAGTGATGTAGCTCGTAGAGCTGATGCCTCACAGTGCCAGAAAAGCAGGTTTGATCCTGACTTGGGTACTATCTGTGTAGCATTTTCATGTTCTCCCTGAGACTGTGTGGATTTCCTCCAGGTGCACTGGTTTCATCCCACATCCAAAGATATTTCCCCTCCCTTGTATTGGGTGGATATGAAAGTCTGATAACGTAAAATTAGTGTGAACAGGTGATTGATGGTCAGCGTGGACTATATGGTTCAAAGGGCTTGGTTCCATGCTGTATCTCTAAACTAAAAAACTCAAAACCACTAACCTGAGACGACACAGCCTTTGAGATAAGAGCATGGTTGGCTGTAGTCTATGTGTGGGCAAAGTGATGTTCAGTGTATACCTTGCTTGCCTCCTGCATTGCGGCACTCGTGAGTGCCTGCTGTTCTTTGGAGATGTCCATGACCTTCCTGGGTCATTCTGGGTCATTTGTAAAGCTGAGTGTTAGGTGTAGACAAATGAAGACTGTACAGCAGTGTTGGCTGCAGATAAGTGTTTGAAGATGCAAAAGGACCGTCTTCGCGGCAGTGTAAACTATGAGTGTGTAGGGCAGAGTGTAATAGTCCGAATATCAACACATTTTTTAATGTTGACAGTTTAATGTTGACAGTTTCATCAATGTTGTGCGAGTGAATTTCCAGACCCCTCTATTCCCCCGTGCCCTTGCGGAGTCATTTCCCAAATAGGGAAGGTTTCTGAAGATCTCCGCACTCTTAAACAACAGTAAAACAACAGCAATTATAGTGTCTACTCCCAAACAAGCAGTGAATGTGTCGCACGGCAATTGTCAATGTTTAGTCAGCAGATTACAAAGCCTGTTTATAAGTGTCCCTGACTGAACTGGTCAAAGGAGCCTCAGTTAACTGAGGCTTTCTGTCTTACCAAGTGCTTCACTTTATCAAATTTCAAACCACAGTTATTTCTGAGGAGCAAGGATCAATTCAACAGAGAGATAGCTGTTATGGTCATCCCTCAGATGGGTAGTCCATTGAAATAAAAAATAAACTATGGTGATAGTGCTGCAGCTAGTAGAGCTGCTGCCTCACATCTCCAGCGTCCCATGTTCTACAATGTAGGAAGGAATTACAGATGCTGGTTTAAACCGAAGATAGACAAAAAAAGCTGGAGTAACTCAGCGGGATAGGCAGCATCTCTGGAGAGGAATGGGTGATGTTTCTGGTCGAGACCCGAGAGTCTGAAGAAGGGTCTCGATCAGAAACATCACCCACTCCTTCTCTCCAAAGATGCTGCTCGTCCCACTGCTTTTCCATGTTCTACAGTGACCTCCAGTGCTGTCTGTGAAAAATGTGTTCATTCTTCCCATGACTCCTCAAGAACAACACCTTATATTCCACCGACAACCCAACAGTATGAACACTGAATTTCCCAGTTTCAGATAAACCGTATCTTCTGTGTTTTCCCCGTCCTTCCACTACACTAATCCTCCCATTTTTGTCCCTTCCTCATATCTTCCCTGACCTCTCCATCACTCACTTTCATCTCCCTCCTGGTTCCATCCATCTTTTACCCGCACTATGTGTTGGAATAAGAATATTGTATTCCAAGTCCAAAGAAAATAATCTCATGCACTTAAACTAATATGGTGGGCGAGGTAACTTGCTTTTCATGTCGGTTGTCTAACCCAACCATCCTGTGCCATGCACATGCGTGTTCTATCCGACTCCTCATAAGTAATTAAAGATCATTAATTAACACTCCATGATCTACGGTTACAGCTGTTATTGCTGAATAAGTCTTGTGAATTCCCTGCAGGGGTGAGATCATTTCACAACAGTTCTGACATATTAGTAAAACACAAGAGGGATATTTCATATTCAGTCTTACCATGGGAAGGTCAAAGCCATTGGCTGCCTTGCTGTTGTGCCGTTGGTTGCTGAAGCATGCAGCCATAATGAGCAACAAATTCCTGCGAGAGTCCAACTACCTATTATTAAAAATTGGGGATGTTGTTCACTAAACCAGCTGACATTTAGCAAGAGTAAATAGTAAATACATTCTCATTCTCACGAGAGCAGTTTGCTTTTAGGAAAATCAAAAATGATTTAAATACAGCTGAATTTCACAGTGCTATCTGTTCCAAACGTTGGTCTTATTGTTCTTATTCACACTGAGTGCTGAAGCAGGACACATAAAGTACAGGATATGGATTTGGAATAATCGGGGCGGGTGATAGATTATTCACATTATGTGAACATTCAATGTGCATTCTCTGAACCTCATAAAATACTCGTACAGGTTCACAATCAGATAGTTACTGGGGACAGCCACTGTGGCTTTCAAACTGAACAAACATTTGGCCTGATAGCTGACATGTCAGTTGACCTTCATACATTCTTCAATTGCTTCAAAAGTTCACCTTTCTTGGGACTTTTATCATCTTTGTTATTTGTTTAGTTTAGTTTAGTTTAGGGATACAGCATGGAAACTGGCCCTTCGGCCTACAAACCTGCACGTCTTTGGAGTGTGGGAGGAAAACGGAGCAATCGGGGAAAGCCCACATGGTCACAAGGAGAACGTGCAAACTCCACACAGACAGTACCCATAGTTAGGATCGAACCCGGGTCTCTGGCGCTGTAAGGCAGCAACTCGACCTCTGCGCCACAGTGCCGTCCCATTTGCTTGGTAGTGAATGGCCCACAGTCAGGTGACATCAGTAAGTTTTGTTGTAACATAAAAGATCAGGGTGTGATGGGAGAGAGCTGCACATTAGGTGTACAACTCACCCGGTGGCTTTGTTTTGTGAATACATCACAACCCTTGGCAAAACAAAATGGAACATTCTGAGATTGTAAAAAGAGCAAATCAAATACAAATCTTTCATTGGGAAGTCTGTGCTTCTACTAACCCCATTCTTCTGTAGGCAAGGTCGGGGAAATGATCCGCATCAGCAGATAGCCTGCGTTTTTTTCACATCTTCTGCCGTCACACCACGATCGTTACCTACCTGTGTCTGACATGCTTAAATGCATAGTTACATTAAATAGTGCCAATACCTACGTTGAGATAATCAAGAAAATTCATGTGTGTGCATGTGTCTGTCTGTATGTGTGGTGTATGCGTATTTGTGTGTGTGTGGTCGTGTTTGTGTCTTTGTGTCGGCATGTGTGCGTTTTGTTTAGTTTAGTTTAATTTATTGTTTATCATCACGTATGCTGAGGTACAGTGAAAAGTTTTTGTTGCGTGCTAACCAGTCAGTGGAAAGACAATACACGATTAGAATCGAACAATCAACAGTGTACAGAGAGATTTAAAAGAGTGTGATGCATGATTATGGATCTACTTCTGCAACTAGTACATAAAGAGTCACCTGATTGGGCAATGCGTGTGTGCGCACGCGTGTCACTCTGTGTGTGCGTATGTATGTCTGTATGTGTGACTATAAGTCTGTGCATGTGTGTCTGTGTATGTATGTGCGTGTGTGTCTGTGTCTGTGTATCTGTATCTGTGTGCGTGTATGTGTGTGTGTGTGGGGCCAGTGATTGGTATTGAGCACTCTTGTAGAAGCAGGCTTTCACAGACGTGAAGACTGCTTTTGGCCAACTTGAAGGGAACTAGTCCATGATCTTGCTACAGGTAAGTCCCACCACCCCCTCTAGATATCCTCTACAACCTACACACCCCTGACCACAGAGTCATCACATCTCTGTCAACCACCCAGACCGTTGCATCTTTGACACACATGCATGCACACACACACACGCACATGCACACACACATACACACACACATGCATACAAAAACACACCAACACACAAAAATGCACACACACACACATGCATTCAAAAACACACGCACACACACAAGCTCCAATCCCCTGATATTTGAAGGGTTACACAAATAGCTGGAGAAACTCAGCGGGTGCAGCAGCATCTAAGGAACGAAGGAGATAGGCGACGTTTCGGGTCGAGACCCTTCTTCAGACTGATATTTCAGTGCCACCATCTTCATAGAAGCGGGTGCTTCAAGGTCAGCACAGACATGGTGAGTCAAAGGGATACAACTATAATTTTTACAGATCCCAACAATAAAGAAACCTCCTGCCAAATTTCAACCACTATTTCACGCACAAAATAGTTGGTGCAAAAGTAGATATTTTGCCCTGTGGAGTTTTAGTGAGGGACAGGGACCACTACTGTTCACTCCAAATGTGACTGAAGCAGGAAACACTAACATCTTGAGCGAAAGAGTGACAAACATCAGGAAATGAAGGCGAGTTTAGAATAACTGCAGGCATTTGCATGGTAAGATTTCAGGGAATTTCTGAAAATCATTGACGGTGAAAGCATGGGTAGTTAAAACAATAGGAAGTAAAGTGGACCCATGCTATTATTTTTCATCGAGCAGCACACAAACAGTAATAAGATACTTCAGGTGAATAGTGAGTCTTCTCACTGGGGATAGAATTTAACCACACACGGTTTTATTTATAAATTGAGAACAGGGAAAGAAAATTGGTGTGACAGATGGGAAGATTTTACTGTATGTGGTAAACCTCTCAAAGTGGATTCCCAGTGACCCATCGTGCAGGCTGGCGCGCTTTGACTCAGAAAACAGAAGAATGGGAAATTTGTTTCTGAAACGCTTAAAAAGGCACCTCTTCGAAAGATATGTGAAAAGAGAACACAAATAAATGAAGACATCTTTGCTCTATGCGCAGTGCATTAACATTAGAATGTATTTTGAACAAGCAACCTATACAAGCGCGGTACAAATAAACAGATGGTGTAGAATGACTGCAAATTATACACAGGCGTTGCCAGCCAGTCGCAGTTTGCAGAGATAATTACCTCAAATGAACTCTAATGCAGCAACAAAGTGACACTTAAACAAGGCCTGTGACAAGATGTGTAATTACAGCAATAAACTTTTGAACCCATCAAAGGAACAAATGAGATATCATTTTAGAGGAATCAGGGAGAAAACTGACCCAAAAAAGGACCAATCATTATAACATCCGTAGCAAGAAACAGCCCAAAGAGGAGGCCGCCAGTTGACAGATGAACAATGGTTTGCCATGATTGTGGCGTACGATTCTGCCTGCTTTTATCTGGTGTGGCTAGATGTCTGCATCCTGGAACAACACAGTGCAGGAGGCTGTACTGTCTATGGGGCCTCTGCCAATCCTTTGCTGGAGATCTCCAATTAGACCCAGTTCCCTGATTTCCCTTCCAAGCTATCAGATAGGCCAATGCATATTGGAGTCTGATTAACATCAAACGTCTTAAAGCTGATGTGAAGCCAGAAGCTGCGAGCGCCAGGAAGCTGAAGAAAAGTGTGCATATATTGCGGAGAATACCCCACAAACAGCACCGGATCATCATTTAGCTTTGCCTATCCACAAGACCATTTAGCAGAGCAGGCAGAGCTGCCACCTCAATGCTCCGGCAACCCAGACGATCCAACTTTGGGTGTTGTCCGTGTGGAGTTTGCACGTTCTGCCTTTAACTGCATGAGTTTCTCCTGGATCTCCAGTTACCTCCCACATTCCAAAGACATATGGGCGGGGAGGTTAATTGGCCGTTGTAAATTGCCACAAATGTAGGTGGGAGGTAGGAGAATGGGGATGAGGAGCGATTGGGGGAGATGTTATAGGAAAGTTTAAATAGGTACTTGATGGTCGGTACAGACTTGGTGGACAGTACAGACTTGGTGGGCCGAAGGGCCTATTCCCATCTATAGATGTGGAATTTTTTTGAAACATTTTGGGTTGACTTAACAATTCTTTTCTGATTCTTTTGTAAAATTATTTAAAGTGTGAACCATAGGTAAATCAAGCCAAGTTTATTGTAGAAACATGGAACTGCAGATGCTAGTTTACACAAAAGGACACAAAGTGCTGGTGTCACCAAGCAGTGTTTCTGGAGAACATGGATAGGTAACGTTTCGTATTGGGACACTTCTTCAGATTAAAAATGTGTCCCGACCTGAAATGTCTCCTATCCATGTTCTCCAGATATGTTGCTTGATCCACTGAGTTATTCCAACATTTTGTGTCGTTTTTTGTAAAGCAGCATCTGCCATTCCCAGTTTCTACATGGACAAATTTACAGCTGTTTCCATTTGCATTATTAATAACTTCCTATGCAAAGTAAGTTTTTTGGCTTCTGCAGCTTCTGTTAGATTGTGCAGCTCCCCTCTATATGTTTTGTTATGAGCAATCCATCCTCTTTCTGTGGTATAATATTAAAACCAGCACTCTCATGTGTTTTAGTTCACATGCTGATTTCAGCTCTTCCAGCACTTAACATTTGGTGACAAAAAAGAACAATTGCTTGGGGTTGAACCAATAATACATTTATAACAGTGACTTGCAGCAGCTGTAACCGTAACTTGGACTATTTGAGATCCCATGAAGCTGTCCCTTGTTAGACCAAGTTCTTACGGGTTTCTCCAAAGACCGTTGGCTATTATTATGTTTGTGACTGCCACAGGATGGGCATTCTTTGCTACCGCTTCCTACAATGTAATGTTAGGTTTCTTGTCCTAACAGTTATGTTAAGAGTGGATTTTTTAATCCCTTGAATCTTACATGAAATATAAACAGAAAATGCTGCAAACATTTAACAGGTCATGTAGCATCTGTGGAAAGAGTGGTAGTGTTGAGGCATTAGGTTGAAGACCCTTCACGAGTACTGGTGCAGAGTGTAAGCAAGTTAATTTTAAGTTGCTGAGAGATAAACCAGATGCTTCATACACAATCTAAAAGCTCTCCAAAGTTGTCAGTGCAACACTTAATCGCTCATAGATTGTGATGGCTTGCGCTGATTTTTGTCAGCCTGCTCTCTCATAAGGCTTTGGATTGATGTATACTTCTAGATTTCAAACCATCTCTATAAATGATGTAACTTTAACTTTCATCAGAGCAACTAACTTACAAAGTGTGCGTTATGCTCTGATGCTGATCTCTGCCAGTAATATGTTTTCTTTGATTCGCCCACTGGAGCAGTGTATGCCTGAGGAATCTCAGCACTATTTTCTGCCTCAGTAATATTCCTGGCAACTAAAAAGCATTTCCAACCGCTTCATCCAGGATTTGTAGGATTCACGCTCATTGCTCCACATCCCTGGCTCTCATGAAGTCTGCTGGTTTTTGAAGTGGCAGTCCCTTTTTTTTCTTAAAATGAAGTTGCGGTAAAGCCTTCTGTATGTTTGCATGCTCAAGTATCACACACAATCTGCCCACCTAGCTTTAATCCTATAATGTTAATAGGTGTAATTGAATGCTGCATGTTCAAGGTACTCAACGGCACTCAGTATGCCTGTTCATTTGATGCTTGAAATAGCTTCTGGCTCTCTCTGTTGGCTTTATCTTACAACCATGGGGGTATCGTGACAAGTGCGATGTATTCCTTTGAAGGTACATGATTGAGCATCTTTTCTTGATGACTTTCCTTATCAATGTCAATCCACGTTGAATACTATTTGATCACTGATTGTGACGCAATTTCAGATGGATCTCATACCACAGGGAAACTGGCAAGCCCTAAGCAGAATAATAGAGAGAGCTTTTAAGCAAGAGTGTGAACTTTATTCAGTGCTAACAGCAAGGCACTGCAACATGTGGTGCTAGTGCATTAGGTTTGCTACAGCCCCATCACATCCTTATTAATCATACATAATACACCACCGGCAATAGCTTCATTTCCCAGGTCTATCTACACCATGATTTCTTCTGAATCCCAAATTCTATTGATATCGGTACAGAATATACTCCATGACTAAGTAGCCAAAAGCTTTCTTGGGCTGAGATTCCAAAATTTCACAAACTTTCACCTCACCCCAATTGTAAATGTCGAAGCCTCACTTCTGACATGAAAAACCTGCTTTGCCACTGCGAATCAAGGGAAACATGCTCTGAATCCTTGTCGTATTCAACCATCTTTGGATAGTTGAATAACCCTAGTGGGTATGATATGTAAGTAAGTGTCTCCAAGGATTACTCTTCACTGATCCAAATTTGCAGATTAATAAACACCAATGATGTTGGGTTACTCATAGAGGTCCAGGTTTTGCCTCTAGTGTGAGTGGAGTTATTAATACTCATGATGGAGAGTGTCAATGGGAGTGGTGTGATTGTCCGTGGTATGTCTTGTTCTGTTGTTTGTATTTCTAGACTCTGCATTGGAATCTTTATTGAATGTTCCCATTATTCACACATTTTTATAATGATAAGGAAGCAATGGATAACGCTATGGACAAGGACAATAAATGCCCAGCTGGAACTCTCCACGCCAGAATCCCCACACTCTGGCAAATAATTCCAGTCCAAGTGTTTTAAAATGCTGTCACTACTGCAAGGTTGATCAGTATGTTTGTTGTGCAATTGATGATAGACTGGGAGTAATTTTGGTTCTATTTTGCAGGTGGGAGATGTCACAAGTCATGCAAAGGTCGATGCTGGGGTCCATCTGAGAACCAATGTCAGACCCGTGAGTATCTTTCATAGAATTACACAATTAATGTTGACTCTTGATCTGCATCTTCTCATTCACCTGACTATTTTTTTTGCCACACCCTCACATTCCATTTTTTTTTGTTTCTTGACAATGTTTTTCAACTAAATGGTGTAAAAAGGCCCTTATTGTTTCTCAAGTGCAGACAAGTGGACTTTGCATAAATCCCACAATCCCCCCATAGACATGTCGGGAAAAAAGGGATGCCCACTCTTGGCTGTCATCAGGCGTGGTGTCCCACAAGTTCACAAGCTGGCCTACTTCTGCTCCTGTTTTCCTGAGTGTTGTTTTTGTAGGACATAAACGGCATCCAGGACACCACACGCCCGACCACAGGCCTGAATGCCGCCAGTCCCAAATCTGTCGAGCCCATTCTTTCCTGCGTTTCACCAGCACCCTACACATCCCCAGATTAGCCTCAGTCGTAGAATTCCGGTATGCCTCTTCTCCATCATGTGACAAAGCACCTCACTTTAACAGGTGCAGCTGATTCAAACAGTGGAGTCTTCCACTAACTGGTTCCCCCACACACTTTTTGAGTGTATGTCTCCCCCCTGCTGAAGCTCAGCCAGTGGATTGTTGGACCTTGCAACTTACACTCAGCTTAAAGCTAGTGTGCTGTTACTACAGGAGCTTGGTTTAGTCACCCAGGCCAGTCCTGGCCTTGCTTTCAGAGGCTCTCTACTTCAGCTTCTTATTAATTAATCCTAGGTTTTGGAAACCTGCTGAACAATCTCCCAACCTGCCGTCAATGTTTCATTTATTGTGCCTTGTGAAGTGCTTATGACCCATAAGTAATTTTTGTAAAACCAAGACACTCTCTATTAATTAATTCTCAATGCTGCCATAAGTCTGGAGTCCTCCTATGAATGACTTACATTTGACACAGGAGCACACATGTAAGATTTCATTCACCTATGTCCATTTATTTACTTAAGTTAGTTGTAAATAAGTTGAAATTGATAAGGAAGTGAAAATGCAATAGGTCTGAATTGTTCTCATTGAGTCCCCCTACCTGCACTAATCTCAATAGACAATAGACAATTCAATAGTTACTTTATTGTCACATGTATAGTGAAAGGAACTCTTTTGCATACAATCCAGTAAAACCGAACCGTACATAAACATAATCAGAAGATTTTTGGGAAGAAAGCTTACAACGAATTCATCGCTGTTCGTTAAATGCCAGACATACTTTGATACAATTCAAAGTAATACATAGATTACACTGCTCAAAAAAGAAATTAAATAGAATTTTTCCTAATATATCACCATTGTGTGATAAATGTCAGCACATAGAAGCCGATTTAACTCATAGTTTTGTAATATGTACAAAAATTAATAGTTATTGGACTGAGATTTTTAAAATTATTTCCATAGTTTTAAAGATTACATTAAGCCCTGACCCAAAATTAATTATATTTGGGGTTTTAAATTCAAACCATACTTTAACAGCAAATCAAAGAAATTTTCTGGATTATTGTTTAATAATGGGAAAAAAATTAATATTAAAATTTTGGAAGGGACCATTATCCCCGACAATTAAAATGTGGACAGTGGAAATGTTGGAGACATTACAACTGGAGAGAATTAGGTTTATGGATAAACTTGAGCTTTTTGAACAAATATGGTCTCCATTCACTGATTATATGAAGGGGTAGCTGGGCTCGGCATTGAAACTCAATAAGTACCCGGTGGGAAGATCAAACAAAAATGTTTAATCTCAGATTTATATACATGTCTCTATATATTATAATTAGAATTTGTTCCATTCATTGATAAGATGTATACTGTTTTCCTTTCCTCAAGTATAATAACTGTTTACTAGTTATAGGGGTTTTTTTTTAATTATTATTTTTGTTTTTTTATTTTATTTTATTTTTTTTCTTTCCCTTTTAATCAAATATAATCATACTCTTCAAATTACTCACTATTCTTTCTTTATACTTTTTTCTTTTTCACTTTTTCATATTCTAAAAAAAAATGGAGGCCTATATACATGGTTTGTTAATATTTATATAATTTTGGAAAGATGTATTAATTATATCTGAAAAAAATTGTTATATTATTTGTAATATGTATGGCCTCTAATAAATAAAAACATAATCATAAATAAGTCAAAGAGTGTAAGGATTATGGTATAAAAAATATTGTAGATTTCTTCTGAGGCAGTGCACAAAGTAATCACGTTTCCAGAGCCATTTTGTACCTTCATCTCCCGTGTACCCAATGCCACAATCATCCCAGAACTGAATCACCCAAGGTGCTGAGGCCTTGCACTGAGGTAGGATGTTGATCAATATATTTAGTCCATGTGGCCATGAATCAGCCCCATCTACAGAGCATCCGTATGAACCTTTGGTGCCACCATCAGCTTTGACAGCACTCAATTTGTTTTAGTGCTTCTAAATATCTAATGGGAATAGCTTAGATGGGCACTTGTTCAGCATGGAGGATATGGGCCACTTGGACCAGTTTCCAAGATATATGACTCTTTACGTGATGGAAACTTTAACAAGTTTCAAAATGAAATTACATTAAAATAATTTAAAATGTAACATTTTCGAAACAAATAAAGAAAACTTCTAAACACTACTGAATAATTAAAAACATGTAAGTAAACACAACAAATTGAAAAACACTGCTTGCCTTTCTTCCTTGCAGTTGGACAGTGCCAATGAGACAAATCCTCATGGATTCTGAAACATTTCTAATCTACTGTGCGATGGGCAGGCAGATTTCCCCAGTGTGCGTGCAAGGGAATTCCAACAAGCTCCCTCCTCACACACGTCCCAGCTGCCTCTCCCATTGACTGTGGGACTTGCCTATTCACATCGGTCCTGAGCCCTGTAGGCATTTAGTTGTGTTGATGCCACCTGCTCCACTGCAGATCTGTGCCAGAGTTAAATTCTTAATTCATCACAACATATTCTACTTCTTTATTTGAAAGTCTATTCATGTAACAATCCCAAAATCTTGATGGAAAATGTTACGGGTAGCCCAGGGGTGTATTATTACAAGCATCTGATGATACTGACATGAGCAAGATTGAATATTATCAAGCGAGTCAGTGGTTGGAGTTGATTGCTAGCACAACTTGCCATGCAAATCATTGAACCACAGCCAGATCAACTTTTGAATTTTTCTACACTTTTGCGGTAATGTGAATTGAAGCCTTCGAGTTTCTGCGTCAATGTAAATGTTTAATAGATATATTGATTTTGATTAATTTTCACCATGCAGACATTTGAAAGTTCAGGCAGGTTTGAGGGAGAGGCATTGAGCTCATTGTGTTCTGCCAATCCTGCTGTAAATTGCCACAGTGTTAATGCATGTTTGCTGGTATTTCATAAAAATCAATTTCCTCAGAAATAATAATGAGGCAAAAAATGTGAGCATTCACATTTAAAAATGTCACTGATCGATTATCCACTTTGAGTTCCCCAAAGTAAGCCCACAAACTGGGCCCCGAGAAGTGACTCACCAAGTGTTCGGACCAGTCACATCTCAATGAAGTAGAGTTAACGATCCGGCTGAACTACTTCTTCACCCTCCAAAACCAGATTGTACTGCAAGCAGAGTGGATATTAGAGAATGAGAGAACACCAGAAATATATTTGCTTATCAGCTGAGGCAAACAACTGTAGTGAACTGCACAGTTCACAGTTTGGAGCCTCAGTATTATCACAGTCTTTATCTGTGTCAGTCTTTAAATGAACTACAAACAGGATACTAACAAAGTAACAAGACAGAGCTATGTGACACAGTCTTTTACTGTAACACCCATTAACCTTAAGGTACTGTAGTCATAAGAAACTGCAGATGCTTGTTTATAAAACCTTATGGTAGTACTTTCCCTGGTAACTAAAAACCACGTATCTACTAATCCTCTCTTACAAAGAAAGAAATATAATTATCAAGTATTTATACAGCCTTATCTGCACTGATGTCAACAGAGATTAGTTGTGAATTCATCTGATTAGTTACATTAAAAATACCAAATCATGAACTTTGTGTCTGTTCCCAAGAACCAGTTCCCAAATTCTACAAGCAGAATTTATTAACAATAAAATATTTGGACATTATACACGAGTAAAATATTTGCATTCAAAACCTTACTGTGCAGGATAATTTAACATATTCACAATTGTACTTAGGACTTGCAACAAATTCAAATAGATACGTGAGAGCCACAGAGCGATACTGTGTGGAAACCAGCCCTTTGGTCCACAATCTAAGTTTACAGTATTACCATTTTTGAACATAGAATATAAACCATACAACACAGGAACAGGTCCCTTAGCTCATAACGTCTGTGCCGTACACGATGGCAAGATAAAGTACTCTTATTTGCCTGCACATGATCCATATGACTCCAGTCACTGAATGTCCATGCTTTATTCTCAGCTCACTCCCATCGATTATCTACCACTCATCTCCATGGCAACTTGCAGTAGCCAATTAACCAGCCAATTTGGAAATATTAATTTCAAACTGCTAATAATCAAACTTGAAAGAAGACACTACAGGTGGCTCAGAAGATACCTGGCCCACCTGGCCCACAGTTTGCTGTCCAGCATAAGATTTACATCTTACCAACATGTTCACACATGTACAGAGAAACATTCACACACATGCACACACACACAAGCACATGCGCACACACGGAAAAAAATGAAGCTCGTGGAATGATAATAAAAAACAATATGCATTTCACACTGTAAGAACCAAATGGAGGTAAATTTCTGTTACAATAAAAATTACTGCCCACTTACAATAAAAATTAAAGTATATTAATCCTCCATTACAGACCACACAAAACGAAGTTGAACAGGCCAAGTGGATCATTGGAAGCTCATAGATGTAAAGTGCCTAATCTCTGCTTGCCCCCTCACTGAGATCAACGTAATTATGCTTTTAGAAATCTCGACTCCATCTCAGATGCTGTGAACAGCACTCTACGGATTGCAGTGCTTTTTTGCAAAGTGTAAATTCAGGTCACAGGTCAGCCTCACAACTCAGGGAAGTGGAGAAATGGGCACCTTTCTTTGGATTAGTGAGTGCCTGAATCGATATCCAATACAGCAATTTCAAGGCCGGCAGACCATTTGCTGTGTGTGAACTTGAGCTGGTTGCCTTTTCCATAATATCAAACTGTCAGTCAGTTCATTGCTTTCTCCTGTAGCAATGTTTTAATATGACAAGCAAGATTTTATTATACCAGCATCCATTGTATTAAATATAAATAATCTTCACACAACTGTTTGCCTTGCAAATTCAACGCTATCTATAATAAGATTTTGTGTTGACAGAGGACAAACTATTTAATGTATAATATTTATATATGTATCCTAATGCTAAATAAACTCAGTGAAAGTGCCTGGTGCAATTTAGTTATCACAAAGCTAATTTTGTGGGCCCAAAGGGACTCATTCACTTCTCTCTGTCACAGCCCTACATACAAGATCCACTACAGTAAGGATGTGCTTGTCTTCCAGTTGTGACACATATACTGCTAGCCATCTTTGAGACAGTGCTCTACTTAGAGATTTAAAATTCAATGTTTGTGCTCAGATTTTTCTGCAAAGAAGGACAAATCCAATGGTAAATACATGAGACCATGTTATAGGACAAGGGTCATGCACCTTGAAGTTCCATTGTCACTTTCAGGAAAAGATTGTGTTTGACTTTCAACACTTTAATTTGCAGGAAAGAGTAGCGGAGAAACTATTTTGCTAATTTGTGGTAAAAAGGGAGAAATAATAATGGGAAGCTTTTAGATTTGTTGTCACCAGGATAAATTTTCCATTTGCGGCTCTCTGTATATAGTGCAATCATTGCCTTGATAATTTGCTTGTGCAAAATGCTCCTGTAATTTAACGGCATAAAGTGGGCACTAAATTGTTGGACAATTCTTCTCTTGAAAGGGAAGCATGACATTGATATGCCCTCACTTTGAAATTACATGCAGTCTTTTCTTTGCAGTCACGAAGACCGTGTGCGCCCAGCAGTGTGACGAAAGATGCTTTAGCCCATTTGTTAGTGACTGCTGCCATCGGGAATGTGCAGGCGGCTGCTCAGGACCCAAGGACACCGATTGCTTTGTACGTGGCCACGAGTAACATTAGCCCACTGCTTGTCTGTTAGGGTATGGTTGGCACACTCCACTTGCAGTACAGTACCACAGAACCAATTCAGACTCATTACCCTACCACTGACCCACGCGCATCACATATAAAAACCACAAAACCATTTCAGATTTGCTGCACTATTGTTTCCCCATTTCATGTCATGCACAGTATCATTTGCTCTCTTAGCTTCATCACATTAACAATGACCCGTTCCATTAATAATCCGTACAGACATCCAACCACAAAATAAATTCAGGAATGCAGACGTGGAAATTCTTAACTGTAGCTATTTTGCGTTATTTTTTTTCCAGCTGAAGTATTGCTGCCTCACCAGAGATGACAATCTGTTTTGCAGAGTTAAGCTTCCGTTTAGTAGAGCATCTCATTATATGTTTTATGTTATAGTTAAACCAAATAAGGCTCCATATTCTCACCCCCTGAAATGTTTCAGATGCGTGTGTTTTATTGTCATATATACTGAAACATAGCAACAACATTCTTACTTGCAGCAGCACAGAGATTTATGAACAAAATACCCTATAAATAATATAATAAACAAACCAAAAAAAAGTTAACTAAATAAAAAGCCCAATGCAGTGAAAAGTCCAAGGTCCCCAATGCAACCAAGGCATCCATAGTTTGGTGTTTAGTTGCAGTTCGTAGTGTGCAATAGCCTGATGGTTTTTGCGAAGATGCTGTTCCTGACCTGGGCATTACAGTTTTCAGACTCCTATACCCCTTTTTCCCGATGGCAGGAGTTAAATGAGAGCGTGGCCAGGGTGGTGTGGATCCTTGGTGATGCTGGCTGCCTTATTGAGACAGCGCCTCCTATAGATCCCTTTAATGGTGGGGAAGTCAGTACTCACGATGGACCAGAGGTGTCCACAACTTTTTGTAATCTCCTTCGTTCCTCGACATTTTAGTTGCCAAACCATGCCATGATGCTCTCTACAGTAAACCTATAAATGTTCAAGAGGGTATTCATCGGCATACCAAATCTTCTCAATCTTCGACGTTGATGGACCTTCTTTATGACTGCATCAATGTGCTGGGTCCAGGGCAGATCTTCAGAGATATGCATGACCAGGAACTTGAAGTTGTTGACTCTCCATCACTGACACATTGATGAGATACCGTAATAAATCCCTGAACTGCACTGTCCATCTTTCCATTTTTGAGCAGCATTAAAAGATGAATGATGAAAAGTCTGCAATATCTTTTCTAGTACTGGTCCCACTCTCCTCCTCCCCAATTATTACCATCCTCGCTCTTTCACCCCAATTCCCCCATACCCACCCATGATTCAAGATTCAATTTAATTGTCACATGTACCAATTAAGGTACAGTGAAATTGGAGTTACCAAATCACCTATCACCAACTCTACAGCCTTAATATCATTATTATACCACCAACTGGCTGTCTGACCTTCCACCCCCAATAAAAATCAGTTGTCTTTAAGCTAAGTTTTAATTAATGACTGACCAGAATATAAAGTGTGATATGAGTTTATGCTCTAGGCCTTTTTAGAATACTCCTGTGATTGTGCCTTGCTTGAAATACTTCAGTTTAAAGACATTTTAATTTGCAGAGTCTAAGCTTTACTTGACAAAGTAAAGCATTCCTTGTTCAGATATCTCCAGACAGTGATAAAGCATAACACCTACAGTACATTCAACAGTTAGAACAAAATAACAATAAAGTAATATTATTGATGAAGGATAACATGCATCTTGATTGAGGTAAACCAACCTTGGGGTGGATCTGGTGCTGTAAAATGGAAAATGTTTGATCTCAGAAATAGGCTAGCATTTAAAAATATAATGAGGATTTCTGTGCGTGTGAATGAATAATATAACTGAATTTACTTATGAAACAAATTGATGCTAATTTAGTCCACGTGAAGATGTTTACAATTAATATTAGATGAGTGGTAGTTCATGAATTGAGCTTGGATCTCCAAGATTTGCTTTTTGTAACTTTGTGAGGGAGCTTTCATTCCTGTATTTGCCTTCTGCCCCTCTCTGGGTATCCTTTCGTGGTAGCAAGCTCTGGTTGACTTGCCCTGCACAATTATATGTGGATAGGAATAGACCACTCATCCCATCATACCTGCTGTGTCACTTGGTTCATCTTAGCTCCATCTCAAAATAAGACAGAATACTTTTTGCCAAACGCACATTTGTCATGATGCAAACACTCAGCAGATCAGCAGCGTCTACGGGGCGAGTTACAGAGTCACTGACATAAGAACCTTTAACCTGAAGTATTCATTGTTTTTCTTTCCACAGATGCTGTCAAATTTCCAGCATCTGCATTTTTTTAAAGTTTCAAAAATTAGCGATCCCAGTTTTTGAATGTTTTCACTAACTCAGAAACACATCAGATTTTTTGCGGGGTTTCTTTTGCTGCGCTTTGATCACCCACAACACCCAGATTAGAGAACTCATTTATACTCAGTTAACACCACTGAATAGCGAAAGGCCTGGATAGAGTGAATGTGGAGAGGAGATTTCCACTAGTGGGAGAATCTAGGACCAGAGGCCTCAGAATAAAAAGACGTACTTGAGACGTACTTGAAAGTAGATGAGAAGGAATTTCTTTAGTTAGAGGGTGGTGAATCTCTGGAATTCTGCTGTGGAGGCCAAGTCAATGGATATTTTTAAGGCGGAGATTGACACCTTCTTAATTAATAAGAGTGTCAGGGATTATGGGGACAAGGCAAAAGAATGGGGTTGAGCAGGAAAGATAGATCAGCCATGATTGAATGACGGAGTAGATGATGGGCTGAATGGTATAATTCTGTTCCTGGAACGTATGAATGTATGAACTTGGGATAATGCAAGTGTGATCATAGAAACATCCTGTTATTTATTAGCCCAATCAAATGAGGTAGAAAGGGAATGTGCAGATGTAGAAAAGCCTCGCGGCAAAATTTATAAGTGAAATTAATGAATGAAGGTACATCCAGCAAATGGTTCACTACTGTATGTTAGATACAAAATGCTGGAGTAACTCAGCAGGTGAGGCAGCATCTCTGGAGAGAAGGAATGGGCGACGTTACAGGTCGAGACCCTTCTTCAGAGATGCTGCCTCAGCCGCTGAGTTACTCCAGCATTTTGTGTCTACCTTTGATTTAAACCAGTATCTGCAGATCTTTCTTACACATGGTTCAGTATGCTGTTGTAGGGTCAGTCTGAGGGATTTTCAGAACCTCTGGAAGCATTTTTGAATACAGCTTGCATATTCAAGGTAGTTTGTTAATGTGCCCCAGATGTGATGTGGGTGTAGGACACCAAGAGGCAGAAGCAGAGATTGTGGGGTGGATAGTTTAGTTTGGAGGTGGGCCAGAGGTGAGGGTTGCCTACTAAAGATTGGTGAGACATATGGTTTGTAATATAGATGGGATTGGTGGGATGTATGATTGGTAGTATAAGGTAAAATTGGTAAATCACAGGGGTAGCAGGTACCTATCCAAATATGTTGTTAAATGTTAAATATTGTTATTGTACTTGCCTCAACTACTATCTCGGGCAACTCATTATTTCCCAACAATCTCTCTCTCGCTCTGTCAAAGACTTCCTTCACTGCCCTCCGAAGTGAGGCCTAGATACTCAGAACTCTAAAGAACATAAAGTTGCCTCCTCTCTGTCCAAAATAGGCAACCCCTGTATTTTTAAATAATAACCCTTAGTGCTAGATTCTCCCACACATGGAAACCTTTCCACATCCACCATGTCAAGTTTCCTTACAATCTTCCATGTTTCAATCAAGTCCCCTCCCATTCTTCGAATCTGCAATGGGGCAAGCCTAAACTGTCAACAATTCCTCATAAAAACACCCACCCATTCCAGGTTGCCAAAAACTGCTGGAGAAACTAAGCGGCATCTATGGAAAGAAGGAATAGGCGACGTTTCGGGTCGAGACCCTTCTACAGACTGATGTTGGGGGGGGGGGGCAGGAAAAATAAAGGAAGAGGCAGAGATAGTAGACCCTTCTTCAGAGATGCTGTGGGAGAACAGGGAAGGGTGAGGGGAAAGAGGGAGAAGGAGGGCTTTCTAAAATTAGAGTAGTTGGTGCCTGGAACAGCGGATGCAGTAGATGAGGTTGGAGGAATTGCAGGTGAACCTCTGCCACACCTGAAAAAATGGATTCCAGGAATTAGTTTAGTAAATCTTTCTTAACTCAACCTTCCAACACAATCACATCCTTCCTTAAATAAAGAGACCAATACCATACACAGTACTCTTGATATGATCCAACCAATGCCCTATATAATTTGTGCATAACCACCCTATTTTGCAATAAACAATAACATTATGTTCCATTCCCCAATTACCTACTGAATCTGCCATCTGATATTTTGAAGATCCTGCTCAAAGATACCTTTATCTAAGGGCTTACTTCATACAGGACACTTGGAACATCTCACTGAAAAGAAATGGAAAAGCTTATTGAGTACATCCAGTAATGTGATTTGAGCTGAGAGCACATTACAGAACCAGTAGTAGTAGACAGAACTGAAATAGTTATGACTTATAACAACACTAATAAAATGAAATCTGAGACGGTTGCAAAAATACTCAGCATTTGTTTTAAACAATAATAACTGTGTAAGAAGGAACTGCAGATGCTGGTTTAAACCAAAGATCGACACAAAAAACTGGAGTAACTCAGCGGGACAGGCAGCATCCCTGGTGAGAAGGGATGGGTGACTTTTCGGGTCGAGACCCTTCTTCAGACCACGTGCTGTTTGTTGCTTCTTTTTGCAGACCAGTGACTGTTTACTTCCTGTAACAATGTGCCTCTCTCTTCACGTTATAGGCCTGCACCAACTTCAATGACAGTGGAGCATGTGTCATTCAGTGTCCTCTGCCTATCTTCTACAACACAATAACATTCCAGGTGGAACCCAATCCAAATGCCAAGTACACCTATGGAGCCTTCTGCGTCAAGAAATGCCCACGTATGTATACTGGAACACAGGGTCTTTTGTTAACTGTAAAGCTGGAGTCTGAGCTACGCTTGAGCCAGTGCAGGAGTGTGGCTGTGGTCACAGTAGTGGATGTGTGCCCATGTGGTCTTCGGATGAGGTCAGCATGGAAGCAAGTCTTTCGGCCCAACGTGTCCATGCCGACCAAGATACCCATTTACATGAGTCCCATTTGCCTGCGTTTAACCCAAATCCACCTAAAACCTTCCTATCCCTGAACAAATCTCACTTACAGTAAGTAATGGGCATGTCCCACTTAGGCAACTATTTAGGCGACTGCGGGAGACTATGCAGTCGCCACATGGTCGCCAAATGTTCGCGGGTGGTTGCCGGGGAGTCGCCTTCATAGTTGTGAGGAGTTCCCACATTCTGGGAACTAGTCGTGGCCTCATTATGGTCAATTTGAATTTTTCAACATGTTGAAAAATTAGCTGCGACTAGAATGAAGCCGCCATGGAGAGTAGCGAGAATTCTCGTGCCGTAGGTGGGTCGCCAGGAGGCCCTATGGGTTGCCAGAGGTCGAAGGTTCTCGGAGGTTCTTGTAGGTTGTAGCCGGTGCTGACCAGTGAATTTCATTGACTCATTGGGGAAAAAAAGGTAAGCAGTAGTTTTCAGAACCAAGGATAACCGACCGGTAATGTTAATGTCCGCCAAGCTTCACAGCCGTGTATCTCTGGTTTCTTAAAAGTTGTTTCCACTCCTTCTCCCCCCCTTCTCAACCCTCTCCCCCCTCTTTTAAAGGACTTACCATACACTGTGCTTTAGCCGTCTTTTTACAGTGCCAACCTTCCTGTTCATCGCAGTGTGTGTCTGTTTCACCCTGGCTTTGTACCGTGAATTTTTTAGACAGCGCTCCCCCTGCTTGCCCTGTCCCCCGCCTGCATAACAGGCTGGTGAAGGAAGCGATGTGTTGTGTGTGTTCCACTCTGACAATCGTCGTTTCAGTTGCCGGTTTTTCAGCCGACTACCGGCAACTTGACAGTCGCTGGCAGTCGCCTAAAAAATCGCCTAAGTAGGACAGGCCCATAAATGTATTGCACCTGCCTCAACCACTTTTCTGCCAGCTCATTCCATATAGCCATCGTGCTCTGTGTGACAAATTTCCCCTCGGGTTCCTATTATCTCTTTCTCCTATAATCTTAAACCTATGCTCTCCAATACTCTCCGGCACCATAGAGAGTATTTTGACCAGCTGTATCTCTGTCTGGTTTGGGGACTGTGAAGCCTCCGACTGGAAGTCTGTGCAGAGAGTGGTGAGGACAGCGAAAAAAATCATCGGGACTTCTCTCCCCTTAATCGGGGATATTGCGACCAAACGTTGCGTGTCTAAGGCCAGCAGTATTATAAAAGACCCACACATCTCCATCACGGACTGTTCACTCTGCTGCCCTCGGGCAAACGATATCGTAGTATAAGGAGCAGAACATCAAGGTTCTGCAACAGCTTCTTACCACGAGCCATCAGACTCCTGAATGCCATGTAATGGGCTGCCACCATTGCCTATTTTATCCTTTTATCCATTTTTTTCCATAGAAACATAGAAATTAGGTGCAGGAATAGGCCATTCGGCCCTTCGAGCCCGCACCGCCATTCAATATGATCATGGCTGATCATCCAACTCAGTATCCCGTACCTGCCTTCTCTCCATACCATCTGATCCCCTTAGCCACAAGGGCCACATCTAACTCCCTCTTAAATATATCCAATGAACTGGCCTCAACTACCCTCTGTGGCAGAGAATTCCAGAGACCCACCACTCTCTGTGTGAAATTTTTTTTCCATTTTATCCTTCTGTTAATTATCGTGTTGCACAGGGAGCCAAATGCAACAGAATTTCATTTGGAATTGCATATATCGATGTATTTCTAAATGACAATAAAGTTTGTTTGACTTTTGACTTTGACTTGACGATTCCCTAACCCTGTGAAAAAGACATTGTGAATTCCATCTATCTATACCTTTCATGATGTTTTACACCTTTATAAGATCACCCATCAGTCTCCTATGCTCCAGGGGATAAAGTACTAGCCTGTCCCACCCCTCCCTAGAACTCAGCCCCTGAGTCCTGGCAATATCCTCGTAAATCTTTTCTTCACGGTTTTCAGCTTAATTACATATTTCCATAGCTAGGTGACCAAAACTGAACACAATATTCTTCTTCACCTTCCTGTGAACCATTGATACAGATGACAAACAACAATGGTCTCCTCTACTCCTGGAAAAAGGCTGTGACCATTCACCTTATCTATGCCTCTCATGATTTTGGATGCCTCTGTAAAGTCACACCTTAGCGTCTAAAGATCTGGGAAGAATATCGCCTCAGCCTTCTTATAACTCAAGCCCTCGATAACAGCCTGGTGCATCCTTCTACACCCTTTTTAACTTAATGATATTCTTTCGAAAGCAGGGCAACCAGAACAGAATATAAATGTGATCTTACAAATGTCTTGTACAACTGAGGCATATCTTCCCAACTCCTGTATTGAGTCTGATTAGCCAGGAACCATGATTCACCAAACCAACCCACTGGTAGAGAAGGACCTGCCCTTCTTTTGAAGATATTCTAGAACCATATCTGACCCATCTCTCAACATTTGCCAGTGAATAGACCTCAGTTTTTTTAATTAATACCACATGCCAGCAGTCCTAGCCCCACTCTACCATCCTCAGATGTTATACTCCAGTAGGAAGAGTTCTTTTAAACACCTCAGCTTATGAACTACCCCTCTCACCATACTGTTGATCTTACTGTTGATACTGTGCCCAGGTGACTGAAGAAGGAACGATCCCTTAATATTTGTCATCTCAACAGACATCGGAAGGTGCAGGGAATAGAAACAAGAACCAGTCCAAGTGCTTGTAATGAATATTTTCTGCATCTACTACCTGTCCATCTCTCTTTCTCTATCTCTCTCTCTCCCTTACTCTCTCTTTCACTCTCTCTCTCCTTCCTCTCTCACTTTGTTCTGTGTGCACCTTTGTATTTTCCCTGACTCTGACCTGTCTATTATGATGCCTCTTGTTTTGTCCCTTTGATTTCCCTCACTCAATTTCTGTCCCCTTTTTCCATCCCAATCCCTGTCCAGCTCTCTCTACAGTGGTAAAAAACATTGGCTAATTCCTTATGGTCCATTCATTCCGCCGATTAAAACGTGTTTCCCACCCATACCCACACCTTTGGCTCTGCTTTTCTTTCTGCCTTTATCCCTTTGTCACTTTTCATTGATCCTACCTTTATTGTTTCCCTCTTTCCAGCTGTTTCTGTCCCTCCTGGGACATTCCTCAATTCTCTCCGCACAGTGTCTCTCTGCACCTTCTTTTCTCTCAAGCCCTCACAACCCCATCTTTAGAAGTGTAACTTTAGATAGTCAAGAATGTTAGAGTGATAATTTGCCTGTCAGCAGTATAATTGTACGAGAGTATATGAACATGTGTTCAAGTGAAAGTTGAAGCATTTGTGCTTTTATCTGCATGTATGTGCTTTTATCAGCATATATATGTACCTTTATGTCTGTGTATCTGTATGTAAATGTGTATGCATATGCATCTGTGCATCAGTGTGTGTATGTGCATGTATATTTGGATATGTCGGTACTTTTGTGTCTTTGTGTGTCCATATGTCTGTTTCTTTGTGTGTGCGTGTGCCCATATGTGTGTATTGTGCATGTGTGCCTGTGTTTATGTGTTTGTGCATGTCTGTGAATGTGTGTGCATTTATGTTAGCATGTGTGTAATTATTTGTGTGCGCATATATATGTGTGTCTGTGTATCTGTCTGTGTGTATATATATCTACAGCATGTTTAATTTGAAACATTCCAGATCAAACAGAGCGAGGTCTCATGGGAATTGGGATCAGCTTTGTGTAGTCTTGAGAATCTGTCTGCCAGTTATCAATTTATTATCAATCTTTGTATCATGCAACTGATAAAACATTGATCCTTGACTAAATCCATCAAGTAAAACAAATCGCAGGCTTGTGCGGCGGTTGCTGTTTGTCACAGTTCACTCCCACATAGATTTCCTTTCACTCAGGGTTTTTTCAGGTTTTTAGCTTTTCTGCTCCAGCTGAATGTCAGGGCATTTACTGAATAGCACCACCTCCCATCCCCTCCCAACCCCTCCCAACCACCCACTTCTCCCCTGCAGGCAACAACGAGCAAGAGTCACTCTGGTATTTTTATGTGGGTGGTCCCCTGCCCACACAAACTGTACTTTTTCATGCCCAGAGTAGGCAAATCAAGGACCAGAGGATATAGGTTTAAGGTGAAGGGGAAAAGGTTTAATAGGTATCTGAGGGGTAACTTTTTCAAACAAATGGTGGTGGGAGCATGGAGCCAGCTGCCAGAGGAGGTCATTGAGGCAGGGACTATCCCAATATTTAAGAAACAGTTAGACAGGTACATGGATAGGACAGGTTTGGAGGGTTATGGGCCACACGCAGGCAGGTGGGACTGGCATAGCTGGGCCATGTTGGCCCGTGTAGGCAAGTTGGCTTGATGGGCCTGTTTCCATGCTGTATTACACTATGACTATGTACCGTTGACAGGGGTGGTGGGGTTGGAGCAGACAGTCATCCTATTGTCAAGCATAATGCTGTTCTTTGGAGACTATAAGCCAGCAGAAGTAGGACAAATTGCAAAACTGCCAAACTACCTGCAGAGGTCTGGACACTTCTCAAAAGCACATTTCTGAGAGGTTCTGTATCTTGCTCTACAACCTTGTGGGCCTCTATTACCCTCCCCTACGGGGGAGTTGAGTGGTAGAAACTGGTGAGGAGTTGGGGGTGGGGGGTGAATGGTGGGAATAACAGGATGGGATTAGTGTTAATGGCCATCAAAGAGTCATTGAACTGCACAGCACAGAAACACCCCCATTGCCCAACTTGACCATACTGACCAAATTGCTAGTTTAGTTATTTTGACATATGACTACCTGTGTTGGAGCCATTTGCCTGCCTGTTGATATTCCTTTAAAACGTACCTATCCAGGTACCTGCCCAGTGTCTCATAAATGTCATATATGTACCCACCTCAACCCCTTCTCCTTGCAGCTCATTCCATATATGCACTATCCTATGTGTGAAAAAGTTAACCCTTTTAATCTTTTAACCCTTTTAAAAATCCCTTTTAAACTTTTGCCCTTTCAATTTAGACCTAAGCCCTCTAGCTTTTGATACCCTACTCTGGGGGAAAGACTGTGTTCATTCACCTTAGCTGTGCACATGAATATATATATACCTCTATATAAGGTCACCCCTCAGCCTCCACACTCCAGGGCAAAATAGCCCAGCCTACTCAAACCCTTCAAAACCACTAGCATCCTCGTAAATCATTTTTGACATTGTTCCTATAGCAGGGTGACTAGAACTATACACAGTACCAAATGTGGCTTTACTAACATCTTGTACACCTATAACAAACAATTCCTGTAATCAGTACTCTGACTAATGAAGATAAGTGTGTCAAATATCTTCCTACCTGTGTCACCAGCTTAATTGAACAAACTATCTGCACCTCAAGTTCTGTCTGTTCTACAGTACTCCTCATGGCCCAATTGTGTAAGTCCTGACCTGGTTTGGTGTTCCAAAATGCAATACCTTGCATTTATCTGAATTCCATCTGCCATTCCTCAGCCCATTGGCCCAGTTGATCAAGACCCTTTAGATAACCTTCTTCACTGCCTACTATATCACCAGTTTTAGTGTCATTTGCAAACGTATTAACAATGCCATTTACATACACAACCAAATTGTTAATATACAAAATGAAAAATGTGCTGATCTCTGTGGTACATGACTCATTACAGGCGTCAAGTCTGAAAGTCAACTCTCCACCATCACCCACTGTTTCTAGCTTTTAACCCAATTTTGTATAGAATTGACCAGCTCGACCTAGATCCCATGTGATCTAACCTTTCAGATCTAGCCTTACAGCCCACCATGCTGCATCTTGTCAGACTGACATTCACCATGCACACAGTGAACTGAATGACTCGATGACAACATACGACTTGACTAAGGTCATGGTTAAAGTCTATGATAGATATACTCAGCAGATTACCTCGCATCTGTGGAGGGAGAATATTTCTGGTCAGTGACTTTTCATCAGAACTGCGAGATCTTAATGTCATTAGGACTCTTGTATAGCTACTGTATCTTTCTATAATGCATGGTTATCAACAATGCACGGTATGTGGTCCCAGATTCAGAGTACATGTCTTCCAACAAATAGGCCAAGTCTAGCTTGCTACACCTACACAAACAAAAGACCTGACTGGAATATTTAGTGGGTAGATCCCCCCCCCCACCCCACCCTCACATTGACTGATGGGGTTGTGATTTAGGGATAGGACTGTTGACTCACACCCTGTTCACATGCAGCAGACAGGGTCAGGAGACCTGCCCCCTTCTGAAGAAGGGTCTCGACCAGAAATGTTACCGATTCCTCCTCTCCAGAGATGCTGCCTGTCCCGCTGAGTTACTCCAGCATTTTGTGTGTACCTTCGAATTAAACCAGCATCTGCAGTTCTTTCCTACACCCTTCTGATTATATTGGCTACCAATGATCTTTACCAGTAAAAGAAGTCCACCAAGGGAGAAAATTATCCAGTTAAATAGGCTAATATTCTACAAAGATTTAGCTCAAAATGCATACCTAGCAAGAGGGTAGAAAATGTATCATGAAGGGCTTCTCCCAGCTTACACTGTTGAACTTGGCTAATGTTGAACTTGGCTAACTCTCCCTGTTGAACTTGGCTAATGTATTGGCGATGGAGCTGACAGCCAAAGCACGATGCTGAATGTACTCAGGACAGGCGGACAAAGCAGGTGGTAGGCAGAGACCTTCCTTGTGTGCAGCTTCAGTAGCAGTGTGTAACATGGGACATAGTCAGATGGAGATCAATAATATTGGGTGCGGTCCCCAGGCTTTCAGTCAGTGTTGGCAATCTTGTACCTTCACTGAATTTGTTGAGTGATGGGTTTCAACAGCTGGAAACACTCATTTCCCCCTTACAGATAACTTTGTGGTGGATCACAGCTCCTGCGTACGAGCATGCCCGAGCAACAAGATGGAAGTGGAAGAGAATGGAATCAAAGTGTGCAAGCCTTGCACCGACATTTGTCCAAAAGGTAAGGTCCATTTTGCTGTGGTTCCTCCTGCCCTATCCCTCAATCAGAGAGTGCTAATGCACCTTCACTTACATCTTCTTTGGTGAGGCTTCTGTGAAAATTATGAAAGCCTGAAATTGCAGCTATTGGTTATTAGTTTATTATCGTTGTGTGTACTGTGATACAGTGAAAAGCTTTGTTTTGCATGTATCCAGGGAAATTATACCATACATGAAGACATCAGGTATTGCACAAGAGAAAATTATCAGAGTGCAGAATATAGCTACAGAAAATGTGCAGATTAAGAAAATATGTAATATTGTAGGATCGAGAATTCATCCTAAGCATCTGAGCGATCTGTTGAAGAGTCTAATAAAAATGGGAAAAGTTGAGTCTGGTAGTACATGCTTTTAGCCATTTGTACCATCTGTCCGATAGGAGATGGTGAAGAGAGAATGACTGGAGTGTAAGTGGACCTTGATTATGTTGGGCAGTATTTCCGAGGCAGTGTCATATAAATGAAATTGGTGGAGGGTGGAAAGCTGGTTTGGGTGATACACTGGGCTGCATTAACAATTCCTACTTGGGTAGAACTGTTTCCAAACCAGCTGTGATGCATCCAGATAGGATGGTTTGTATCGTGCTTCTGTTCAAATTGCTAAGAGCCGTTCCCTTGAAAAATCCATTTAAAATCCAACTCTCCTTTTTCTTGAAACCACTCACTCCCTGTCAGGGTACATAAGGTTCAGGAGCCACCCAACTGAGCCATTCCTTGTGCTAGATGTATGAAGAATTGAGTTATCCGTGTATTAACCCCACCTCTAACCGTAGTGGTCCCCAAAAGTCAGAGCTCAGAACACTGACATAGGTGGTCACAAGAACACAGGAAAATAAGAGCACGTGCAGGCCACTGAGCCTCACAAGCCTGTCCCACCGTCCAGTATGAATCATGGCTGTTCTCTTCCATGTCCCCTTCTGTGCCAGATTTAAAGGCCCTCAGTTCCCTGATGTTTCAATTATGTATGTACCTCTTCTTTGAATACCTTATGTGACTGTGCCTCCACAACCCTCTAAGGTAGAGAATTCCAGAGATTCACCATCCCCTGCATGGAGAAATTCCTACCCATCTCAGCTTTGGATGACCGCCCTCAATCTTGTAACCATGAGTCCTCATTTAATCTCTCCAATCAGTGGAAATATCTACACTGATATGCTCCCTCAGGATCTTATAAGCTTCAGTCCTCACTCTTCCCAAATGCCCGGACTCTCACCCAGGACATTAATGGCGATGCTAAATTGGTCTCGTGACACTAATTTGAAAGGGTTGGAATGGCAAGGGAGCTTGAACTAAACAGTGAGCCACTCATTAATTGCTGGTGCACCTTGCAAGTATGTGCACTGATGAACAGGCACAGTGATAAGAAGACCTGGAGCTAACACAAAGGTGGATCGATAAATTAAGTTAAATATTATGCTAAGGGGATGAGCGAGTCAAAGTGATCAGCCCATCTCATGTTTAAGGCAGTTTAACCTAATTGAGGTAGCAGAGTGGTGTAATTGGTGACCGTACGTCTGGGCAAAGGAGGTGAAAACTGGACCAAGGTTCCTACTCCCGAGAGCAACCAGTGAATGGCCTGTTGAAAGCACATGATGTGGAGATCCACAGACGGTTGGATGACGTGAAGAATCTTAGTGTAGATATGAAGGATACCTATGCTTTTTTGCAAAAAAAGTGACTTTTGGAGATACTAAAAGGAGGGGAAAATGCCAAGGACAGGAAATGTCAAATTGGCAGACGGAAGAAGAATGAAGTAAAATGCTTCAATTTAGACATCTGACAGCTTGAACAATAGCCTGGGAGCCCTGCTCATAGAGAATCATAACCCTAAATCTGGAGGGAAAAGAATGTAAACATAATAAGGTAAACGTTAGGATTTTGGAGATACCCATCAGTGGGTGGCAAGTGGAGCTGTTACTTTGCAGCTCCAGAGACCCAGGTTCAATCCCAATCTCCGGTACTGTCTCTGTGTAATTTGCACACCTCCTAGTGATCATATTGGCTTTGTCCAGGCACTCTGGTTTTGTCCCACAATGTAAAGTTAATTGGCTGCTGAAGTTGGTCCTATGTGGCAAGATAATACAGAGAGGTGTTGTCTGCTTTCCTGAGGCAGTGTGATGTATAGATGGAGTAGATGGAGGGAAAGCTAGTTTGTCCATGGGACTGGGCTTCATCACAACTCTCATCATTTTATTGCAATCTTGGACAGAGTAGTTGCCATACCAGTGAACAGTGTGTACAACACTGATCCATTAACACACCCTTCTTGACTTCCGTTCACAGCTTGTGATGGCATTGGAACTGGAAGTTTACAGATGGCGAAAACTGTTGATTCGAGCAACATCGGAAAGTTCACAAACTGCACCAAGATCAATGGGAACCTAATTTTCCTCATTACCGGCATCGAGGGGTGAGCACAGACCTCATTGTAGGGGTCATCAATGTTCAGCACAAGACAGAAACTATTAACAAAAATCCCAACAATTTGAGGCAAAGCTGAATTGCCAATGTATTTCTGAAGTTAGAAAACATGGGAAATGAGCAGAAGTAGGCCTTTTGAGCCTTCCAATCACCTCCACCTTTAATACATGGGTGATCCTCAGTTTCACTACTATATTCCTACTCTCTCAGAAGCATTTTATGTTGAGAACTTTATCTATTTCCTTCTAACAATTAAGCAGTGACTTGCCATCCTACATTGTAGTGCCTTGTCAGAACTTCCTATGTTTATGTAAAATCCCTTTTCAATCTTCTAAACTCACGAGGTTACGTTGACCGAACCTTACCTCATATGACACGATCCCACAAATTACTCAGGTAGTTTGGCTCCATGGATTTAAATGGTGCCGGATTTCAGAAGTAGCTCAATGCAGTGCTGTTGCTGTATGATACTTTTAGTTCTTCTGATTGGAGGTGAAGCTCCAGGAAACATTTGTCGAGCCACTACATGGTGGTGTAGGATTTAATCTGGTACGTTTATTGGTTTCTGACAATTGCCTCAGTTGAGTGGTAAAATCTGGGGAATTGATGGGAATGTAGTGAGAATAAAATGTTATGAATATAAAAAAGTACTTATAGAGTCATAGTCATACATTATGGAAACAAGGCCTTCAGCCCAATTTATCCATGCTGAACAAGATGCCCATATAAATTAGTCACATTTGTCTGCTTTTGACCCATAAACCTTTCCTATCCATGTTCTTGATGGTCAGCAAGTACTCAGAGAGTTTGTTTTAATTCTCTGTGAGTCAATGACTCAATCCCTTTTGCATTTAGAGCTGATCAACTCAAACTGGAACTCTTGACTGAGTAAAATTATGACCTGAATATCCAGTGTTAGGCAGGCGGAACTCATTTCATGCCGTACCTCAGATTAGGCACCGCATAACCTAATCCAACTCAACTCCCCAAAGCCAGAGCCTTTCATTGCAGTATTGAAGCTTTCTGAAGCCTGTCCTCTATCCTAAATAATTGTAAAACAAAAAGTAAATCAGCCCTCATTAGCTTCATTTTTCTATTTGGCCAGGAAATTGAAGTAGAACTGTTAGATCGACAAGTCAGGGATAATTTAATTCAGCAACATTTTAAGTAGTTGAAGGCGCAGGTTTTAAATTAACTCTGACAAACCTCAGTCTCCAGCCACCAGGCCCGTGATAAAATGGACAATTATTTCCTGTCGTTTGTGAGATACTGTATACATAATTCTTGGCCTGTTGAGAGAGTTACAGATTTACATTCCAGAGATAATTATTTGGGAATAATTCAACCCCAGTCAATCAGTATCCAATTTGTTTACCATTTGGCAATAGCTTGGCATGATGGGTATAATTATGGCAGAGGAACAATGGAAGTTGTATTAATACAAACATTTGTGAAGACTTAACTTTCTTTTTAGCAAAAGGGTTTTTCTCAGTAGCTTTCTGAATGTTTGATAATAGTAAGATTAAACGAGAACGTACCTGTTCGAAGTTTGATCTATATTTTATGAGGAGTTACGATGAGGGATTACGTGAAGAAGCCCCGCCTGGCGCTTGATCGGCATGCTTCAAAGCAGCGGCATGATAAGCACAGAACCAATAGCCAGAGTAAGATAGTAAGGTTCAACATAGACTAGAACTACAAGATGATCATTTATATTATGAGGACTGGGAGCGGAGGGCAAGTAATCCCTTATCGTAACTCCTCATAAAATAAAGATCATACTTCAAACAGGTAAGTTCTCGTTTAATCTTACTATTTTACTTCGGAGTCACGTGAGTGACTACGTGAAGATTTTAAACCTCTGTGTTTTTTTTTGTAGTAGATTCATTCCATACGACACTCTGTTTAGTCAATAGAGTAGTGAGTAAATAATATTTTTTAAAAACATTGTTTCAATTTTTTAATGTCTTTTAATCATAAAAAGAACAATTCTTTAATAATAACCCCTCTATCGCAGTGGAAAAATTTTACAACAAAAGTGATGATATCAAATGATAACATAAATCGATAATACAAATCGATAATATAAAACAAGGCAAGCATTTAAAGCAAACCCAACACTGCATGTCCAAATCCTGGCACCGTGACAACAGGTTTATTGTAGAACTTTGAAAGTGTAAAGAAAAGTTCTTCTTTACACCACCCTGCAGCCTCTAAAATTTGATCGAGTGGTACGTCCTGTACCTTCGCCGCGGACGCAGCTGCAGCCCTGGTGGAGTGAAACTTAAACACATCAGTGTCCACTCCTGCTAAATCCAAAACCTGTTCTAACCATCTAGAAATGGTTTGAGCTGCAACTTTTGTATGTGGTTTTTTGTGCGTTATCAGTAACGCTGTCTCAGCACCTCAGAGATTTTTGGTTACTTTAATATATTTAGTTAAATGCTTAACTACACACAATGTTTCATCGACAGGATATGTTTTAAACATTACCTTGGTTCCAGTTTTTCCTGGTCTGCTTTGTTTGATCAGATCATAAACATAAAACACAATGTCATCTGAAGCCACATGCATGTAATCTAACTGTAACAATTGCAAAGTTTGTACTCTTTGAGCTGACACCAATGACCTTACATTACTACCTTGAATGTTAACCTTTGCAAATACATTGAAGTAATTGGAGTCCATTGCCTAAACAAAGTGAGAACAATGCTAACATCCCAAATTTCTGTATATCTGGGCTTGGGAGGATTTTTATTAAAAATTCCTTTCATAAACCTGGATATTAATGGATGAGACCAGATTGATTCCCTGTCATAAATTTGTCCTAAATAGGACGACAAAGCACTACGAGCACTATTAATAGCACTATAACTTAAGTGCTCATCAAAATGCAACCCAGCATGGAACTCCAATACATTTGATATGTTCGCAGTATGATAAGATATCTTTGACTGTCTACAGAAGACTTCCCATTTCTTTATATGCGACATATATTGTTTTTTAGTGCTATTTCTCCAAGCTGTAGCTATAACATCCATGGTCCTATCCGACAGTCCAACCTCTTGCAATAGTCTGGTCAGAACCTGCAGCTTAACAAATTCATATGATCATGCAATGGATGAATTTATTTTGTTACTGGTTGTATCAACAATCGTTGCAACTAGGAATCGTCATACATGGTTCAATAATCATTTTAAGCATCAACGGGAACCATGACTGTGTAGGCCAATTTGGCCCCACCAAAATGCCCTTGGCAGCATCTTGCGCTATTTTCTTGAGACATTGCCCAATCAGACAGAATGGAGGAAAGGCATAAAAGAACGTATTCCCCCAATGTAGCGAGAAAGCATCCACCGCTACTGTCCCTGGATCGTGTTCCCAAGATACATATTTGGGCAATTGGTGATTTAATCTAGATGCTAGCAGATCAATGTCCGGTACTCCAACTGACTGACAATATTTTTGAAAATTTGTGGATTTAACATCCATTCTGTACTGTCTTTAAATTTTGGTGATCTTTTGTCTGCCACAATATTGTCTCTCCCTGGGAGATAAATAGCTGAAAACTGAATATTCTTACCAATACACCAATGCCACATCTGGTTAACCAGATGATCACATGATAATGATCTTACTCCACCCATGTGATTGATATATGCCACAACTGTGGTATTGTCTACTTGTAATTGGACATGCAAATTCTTCATAGTTGAACAATAAGCTTTTAATCCATAAAATGCTCCCAGTAACTCCAAATAATTTATACCATATGTTTGGAGAAATAAATCCTTTTGGACAGTCCATTTGCCCCCACAGCTGGTATCATTATCCGTAGCACCCCATCCGAGAGAACTTGCATCATTTTGCAAAATCACTGCTGGCTGCTGAACCAAAATGTTTTTAACAGCTTGTGGAACATTCTCAATCCACCAATGCAATTCTGATAAAGCTTCCTTTGGCAATTGCATGGGCCTATCAAAATATCCTGCTCGCTGTAAAAGCGCTTGTGTTTTTGCCCTTTGGAGATTTTGGTAATGCAGTGGACCAAATTCTACTGCAGGGAATGCTGCTACTAACTTACCAATAACCTTAGCAACTTCTCGGATGGAGGGATAAGGTTTGTCAATAAGGCACTGACATACATTTGTAATATCAACAATCTTGTCTATTGGTAAAGTTACTAACATCGTAACTGAATTAATTACGAACCCCAAATATTCAATAGTTTGGGATGGCTGTACCTTAGATTTTGTTGGATGAATCAGGAAACCTAGCCTTTCAACCAGGCTTGTAGTCGCCGAGACTGATTTTTCAGATGACTCCTGATTAGCATTGACAATTAAAATGCCATCTAGATAAGCCATAACGATGTGTTTTTGTGCCCTGAGCAGTGCAAGTGCTGGTTTCAACAATTAGTGAACAACCTAGGAGCTGAGCTTAATCCATTAGGTAATGCTTTGTATTACCACAGCTGTCCCATCCAATTCAACTTCAATACCTGCGAAAGTGACGATGAATTGGAACTGAATAATATGCATCCTTCAAATCTATTGTAGCCATGTAACAATCTGTTGATACCAGCTGCATTGCAGTGTTGAAGGTATCCATTTTAAAATGTCTATACTGGACAAATGCATTAAAATGTGTGAGGTCTAAAATGATTCTACAACCCCCATCTTTCTTTGGTCTGGGGAAAATATTTGATACAAATTGTTGTGGATCCTCACTTGATTTCTCGATAACTCCTTTTTTACACCAATCCTTAACTTCTTTATCAATTTGAAGTTTTTTCAAATACAGAAAACACCAAATATGATTAGGCTTATTCTGTCCTGGTGGATCAATACCTTCTACAAAATCAGTGGTAGATCCTAAGACAGTATCTAATATAACACTGTCAGATGTTATACAGTCCCATTCATCATAAAACATTTGTAGTCTACCACCAATCTGAGGTTCATCGAAAGATTCTTCTATAATAGGATAAAGTATTTGTACCTCTCCAACCGGACGTGATGGTCTTCTTCTCCCAACATATCGGTGAACATTCGGCTGTGCTGGTTGGTAATACTTCTTTACCATACTCCTGCCTCAGCTTGTTCCAGCTCCAAAATCAAAATCCCCTTCTCATTTGACCGGCCCTTCTTTGGCCAAAACGAAGGGTTTCATGAGGCCAATAGTCTTTGCCTCTTCATCAATCTCTTTTATTTATTTAAACAGATTTTCTCCGAACAAATAACCAGGAGCTTGAACATTGCTTGATCTGCACAAACCTGCAAATCTTGGATGTTAAATAGGCCGAATGGCAATCTTCCTCATACAATTAATCCCAAATATTGAGTTGCAGAACAATGCCAACATATCCTTCTGAACTTTGGACATTCCACAATCTTCCACTTGCCTTCCAAAAGCAGTGATCCCAGCCAAAATCATATTTCCTGCGCCCGCATCATTGAGGACATTGGCGCCCAAATAGCTGAATTTACCGTAGGTACCTTCAGTGAGGTATAATAATTCTGCTGTATCAACCATAACAGCTTTTGAAGCTGGTGAGAGACCAAATAATTTATGTTGGCCGCCAGGTTTTCTTCCATGGCCTCACCGCCTCCTCCAGAGTGAGAAAACTTTGTGCCACATCAGACACACCTGGAGCAATATTTTTGTATCGTGGTGGGTACTCATGACCGAAATCACCACCTTCAGGATCAGTCTCAAGCAGCCCTGGTACTCCTGAGACTTTGCTCAAGGAGACTTCCCCCAGCCCAATCCCAGGCTCTGGAGTTTCAAATTCCCAATTCAAACTGGCACCATATTCATGATATGGAACCCCCTCAGGGGCTGCCTGGGAATATTCTGAGTTTTTTAGCCCCTTGGTTGATTTTTGTCTGGATCATTTTCCATTTGATCCATTCTAAGCCATAAGGCTTTTCTATCTGGAGGACTTTCATTATCAGATTCATCAGAAACCACGGGCCTCTCAGATTTTCTTTAACATTTTTTAGGCACTGAATTTTCCTCTGTGGCTTCTGCTTGTGGAGCAACCAAAGGCTCACTAACGGGTATTTCAACGGTCACCGGTATCGGAACCGGCTCCGTAATAATTTGCTGTCTCGCCTGTTTTTCTTCTCCTCCCCGGGACGCATGTTTTACCCGCGATTTTTTAGGAGTCTTCTCCATTTTTATTTTTAAACTCCTCCTGGTCTTTACCCACCAGCCTCACGGAGTTTGAAATGCCCTGGAAGTAAAAATAATTTACTTACCTGCGGGCCTGTTTCTTACCGCTGGTGGAGCTGCGCTCTGCAGCCCTTTCCCTACCGACAGCGTCGACGTAATGCCAATCAAGCGCTAGACGGGGCTTCTTCACATAGTCACTCACGTGACTCCAAAGTAAAATGAGTTATTTTATCATTCCTTTCTTCGTATTGTCTTGGAGGAGGCGATTTGGACTATTGAATCTATGCCAACCCTCTGAGTACTGCCATTTCTCCATTTATTTCCCTTTAACCTATACTATCTAACATGTCCATGAACTCCACCTGATCATAAACAAATTTGGGGGACGTGGGAAAGGATCTGGGAGAGGTATAGCAACGACCGAGTCCCCAGTGCCACAGGGTGGCTACAGCCTGCTGTTGTGATGCATAAATGTATCTCAATGTGAAGCACCATTGCAGCATTGCAATGCAGTGGAGCTCCCCTTCAGTACTGAGCTGATGGTACAAACAGGGCTGAGGCTGTGGCTTTCTGACAGTGGTTGAAACACTGCCAACTGAGCTAAGGTTGGTGTCCCCTTATTGACTCGTGCTTCAGCTCTTAGACACACATCAGGAATGGTCGATACACAGCAGCACAACCGCCTTTATTTCCTTCAATACTGACAAAGCAATCTCAAGTACAACCACAGTGTAAGTTAAAAGCCCATTCTCTACCCCATTCTCATTGAAATTGCATGTTTTCAGGTGGCAAAAGCTTCTATCAAGGGCTGTCTGAACATTCAAAGCTATTGATTACTTTTTTACAAGCACTGTGAATGTACTGAAATGCACAATAGAAATAATTAACAAAAGTGCTTGAGATGTTTCCAGTGAATATGTTTCAAATCTAGCAGGTTGGCTGTTGCGGGCAATTGTTTGACTGTGAAATAGCTTTAAAATTCCCCTGTATCTTACAATACTGGAACCAGGACAAGCATTGAAGTAGTTTGCTGCCTGGTAATCTGGACATTATGCTACATTTGGAGATTGGCTAAGACTCAACAACCTTCAGCAATAGGCGTTTTGAATAGTTTAATGAATGTTGATTCTTAACTTTGCAGAAATGCACAAGACATGATCAGGCCTGAGCCACTGTTGTGAAGGGTGCATGTCAAGGGAGGTTGAATTACATGATTTATTCACTGGAAGTGTGCACTGGGAGAAGGGTTTATCTTACACAATTGGGCTCCCAAAGCACCAAATGACACAAGGGAGAACTATTTACAAACAAACATAGCTCATTTAAATTAATTAAAATATTAATAGTAATTGAAACAACAAATATATGACAAACCGTTTACTCTCAAGTAGCTTTTCCCTCTCAGTCAGTGACACCTGTGAAGTCGCTGAGGTTTTGGTGAGGGACCAGAAGGTCTTAGACTCAATTTGCCAGTGCGTGGGGGAGATCAGGATTGAGAGGTGAGATGCACTAGACACCTCTAGCACAATTTGCCTTGTTTGCTGCCTTGTGAGCTGGTATGAAAGTCAGTAGTGCTCTGACCCAAACACTGTGCCCAGCTGAAGGACTCTCCACAGAAATGGCAGCACAAAGTGGTCCAATGTCTCCCCTGTGGCTTGGTGTCACATCTTTGTGACAGCATGGTGTTCTACAGAGGAATGAGCACTAAATAAGTACATTTTTGAAGAACAAACACTTATTTTGAATGGGCTGTGAATCGTGGACATCTCTAAGACTATACCCGAGATGGCTCCACAGGAATGTGACAAAATTAGAGTCACATAGAAACATAGAAACATAGAAAATAGGTGCAGGAGTAGGCCATTCGGCCCTTCGAGCCTGCACCGCCATTCAATGTGATCATGGCTGATCATCCAACTCAGTATCCCGTACCTGCCTTCTCTCCATACCCCCTGATCCCTTTAGCCACAAGTGCCACATCTAACGCCCTCTTAAATATAGCACATTACAGCAGGGAAACAGGTTCTTCATTCCATGCGAACCATCAGGCATTGTTTGGCTATCACAACCTTATCCTAACCTATATTATTCTCCCCCCATTCCCATGAACTCTCCAGCAGTTTCTACCACTCATTGCCACACTAGTGGTGTTTTACAGTGCCCAATGACGTAACAACTCACACATTTCTGGGATGTTAGAAAGCTAATCTATCCTGGTGCTTTCAGAGTGTATTCACTAAAATCAATGTTCTTTCTTTTTTTTCTTTCCAGGGACCCCTATCATAACATCGAGGCTTTGGATCCAGATAAACTGAATGTCTTCCGGACAGTCCGAGAGATTACAGGTAGTGGAAACATAGCAATTTATAGATTTTCAGAGCACTTTGTGATGCAGTGAAGCACTATTTACCAGAAAAAGTCATGTTTTTCTTGATGAACCCCATCAGGTCAATATGGTCCTCAATATATTGGGAAAGCATTTAATTGTTTAGTCCATTGATTTTGCAACTTCTGAGTCCTTTAATAACCAGTCAACAACTGTATGGATGCATGGGTTGTTTGCTTGATGCTCCCACATTTTCTGGATTCTTTATTTTTTCATTAGATCCCTGCATTTCATTGTTCTGTTTCTGTACATATAACAATTAAACACTCTTGACTCTTGACACTTCAAGCCCTTTCAGTTTTAAAGCCCTGTCCCACTGTACGAGTTCATTCAAGAGCTCTCCCGAGTTAAAAAAAAATCAAACTCGTGGTAAGCACGTAGAATGAATGTAGTGGATACGTCGGAGCTCGGGGACGTCTCTTAGTGGCTCGTAACGTTAACGGCAGGTACTTGGGAAACGCGGTAAGCTCGGGAAGACTCGTGAAGATCTTTCAACATGTTGAAAAATATCCACGAGAGCCCCGAGTACCTATGAGCGGCCTTTACCGTAAATCTCCAAGTTCTAATCAGGGCAAACTCGGGAGAACTCTTGAATTAATTCGTACAGTGGGACAGGGCTTTTATACAGGAAACATGCAGCCACAGAAACACATCTCTTTGACTCAAGTGCAGCAGGAGCTGGTTCCTAATCTGGGAATAGCACACCACCTTAAGGGGGTTGGAGAATGCTGAAGTGGGGCTCAAGTGAGGTTTGAATGACATTGCGATAGTTTCATTAGGAAATTCTCAAAACAAATAAAATAAATCAAAATGTATCAGTTATGTGCACTTCCCAATTATGGTGCTACCAGTTGCCCTTATAAATATCTGGACAGACCCAACCTCTTAAAAGGAAAGGCAATGTCATGTCTTAATAGTGGGCAGAGTGCATATGTAATTAATTGTGAACAGTTGGGGTTTTGTTCAATAGCTCAATAGCACTAAATATTCTCAGGTCAGGAACACACCGCAGAGAATAAATCCACTATGTGTGGGAGATGTAATTGTATCCCCTCTGCATGTTTACCTGCAATTGACTTAAGAGTGTTGGAAAGCAAAACTGATGAGCCAGTAACAAGAAAACAGTCAAACTGCAGTCAAACTTAGCCAAATATGGAAATCATTCATTTCCACTAGCTAGAGATGATCTTTGATTCACTCCCAGAAAAGATGAGGAAATCAGATTCAGTTCTAATTTAAAAAAGAGAGTTGTACAAAATAGAGTTGTACAAACATAATAATCTGTGGGAGGGGGGTGTGATTGGATGGATCTTTGCAGTAGCACAATGGGCTGGATTAGCCCCCCCCCCCCGACAGTGCACCATCCAGTGGTTCTGTTCAGCACAACTGTAAAACGCCCCTCGCTTTATTGAATTTCTTTGAGACATACAGTATGGATGGGAACGTAGGAGCAATGCACCATAATCCACCGCTCAGATGTATGTGGCAACACAAAGGGGAATTGCCTTCCCCAACTACTGCAGCATTTTATAAATTCACGGGGCTTGCAATGGCTCTGACACCCATTCACATTTCCAGACACTTTTCAAGTCTTGTATCACTGAACTTCACTGACTTCTAATCCATCTGCTGTCTTCAACAATGTGCCTCTGTTCTAGACAAGATAGTGCATTGTAAGCAGAATTACTTGGAGGGAAAGTAGAAGAGATGCGCCAAATACTAAATGTTATTGGTGCTGCCTAGTCGAGGAACAATACCACCTGAACAATGCAATGATTTTGCTTTTTGATGGGATTTTCTCACTAGGATTTTTGAATATTCAGTCATGGCCAAGAAATATGTCGGACTTCAATGTGTTTGCTAATCTGGTAACAATAGGAGGCCGAAGTCTGTACAGGTAAGCAAGATATTTGTTAATTATATAAACCTCTGGGTATTACCGTCCTGGGCTAAGCGATCCCAAAGTGTACTTTAATTCCGTTCTATCATTGAGTTCAATAAATCTATTCATCTGTTTATAATGACCATGAAAATTGTTACCACATGAACAAAGTTATCCTTATTCACATGAAATCCCAGCCCAATACTCAGGAGTTGGATATGAAATGTGGACACTGATGCTGAACATATATTTCAGCAGGAAACTAAAATAAATGTCCACCGCTTAGAATTTGTCAAGCTGTAGTTCATTCGGGACAGCTGTCTTGTATTTCTCCTCCATTGAAAACACCTTGCTCATAACTAATGAGAATTCCCGACCTGAAACATTGACCCCCATTTCTCTCTCCACAGTTACTGCTTGGCCTGCTGAATGTTTGTAGAATTTACTGCTTTTGTCTCAGGTCTCCAGCATCTGCTGTATTTTTTATTTTTATTGTCAGTATCAACAGTTTGTGTTTTGATACAGCATAGAGCTTTCTCAATAATGTTTCAACACCAAACAGTCCATAAAGTTAAAGTAGCCACAGGCATTTTATGGGTTGATGTATATTCAATTCCTTTGGGTGAGGTCGACTCATTTTTATTTCTGACTCACATGCAAAATTGAGGCATCTTCACCTCCCTTAGGAAAGCAAATAGAAAGTGCACTATTTATTATTTCAGAGATCACCCATACTGTAACAGTATCCTGTAGTCAGTGCCACACTCTGAATCCTTTGCACATTTAGTTCCAAAGAATCCATGGGGAGGTTCAGTGCTTGGGACAGACATTACCCTGGACTACCCTACATGTTATCAGTAATACACAGCAATCTCAGCCACTGGGAACCTCACCATGGAAATAACTCAGGAAGTGATTGGTTAGCTGATCCCATAAGTTTTTAAATGTATGGGGAAAGGAGGGTATTTTGGAGGGGTTTGTGGTGAGGATGGGTGGGCTGTTGCAAGGAATCCTATAGATTTGTTGGCTCAGAAACACATGAGATAGAGCAGGAAATGGTCCTTCAATTAAAGTTAGGCAGTGGGGTGAGAGATTGTTTGTTGATTGGGTTGCTTGCATTGTTATAATCCATCCTTGGTCAAGACCACTAAACAAGCAACATACTCACATGTGTGTGAACTATTTTGCTTCTAAGGTTCAATTCCACAATGGGATTAAATTAAAAAAGTGTAGGATAATGTGTAGCAGTAGAACCCTTGGTGCAAATGAAGTGACTCTAACCTCAGGAACATCAAGCTCAGCGGTCACTAACCTTTCGGTGCTTACAATCAAAACAAAGTTACGAGCGCAGCTGAAGGTCAACTTGGTTGTTAACTGTGAAGATCTCATGTCTTGACTCTTATGGGCCTGTCCCACTTACGCAATTTTTTAGGCGACTGTCGGCACCCATCATAGGTCGTTGCAGATCGCCGAAAATCTTCAACATGTTGAAAATCCAGCGGTGACCAGAACAAGGTACGACTCTTTGGGCAACTACTCACGACCATACATGCTTCACATGTCGCCGGGGTGTCACCTATATGGTCGTGAATAGTCTCCTCAGTCGCCCAAAGAGTCTTTCTGGTTGAAACTTTCCGGCAACCTGCAACAACCTATGACGGGTGCTGGCAATCGCCGAAAAAGTCGCGTGAGTGGGACAGGCCCATAAAGAATACTTGTGCCTGTGTTCACAACAGGAAGTGTCTGTATAAATGTATCATGTTGCAATGACACTCTCACTTTCGAGGGCACACAAGCATCCTCTGAGCAATGTTAGACTTCAACTATTTTTCTACATGCAAGCCTGTGGGAAGAGAAACCTCTTGCTGATAACTGTTCTATTGATTGTGAGGAAAGTAATTTAAATTACCCCACAATCAAATTAATCCATAGAATATTATGCCTGTGTCAAGCATTTGGGAAGTAATGTAATTCCATTAAGATTGTGGAATGTGGAGACATAAAAGGTACATCTTGGATTTGTTAATATTAAATCCTGGTAGTATAAATAATTTCAAGGCAACGTAAATCATTAGAGGAAGAGTGGGGGGTGGGGAGGGTGGTGGGAGATTGACAAGCTTCTGAACATTTCATATTCTGCTATTCCCAATGGAAGGATACCAGCAATCAGACAGGATCAATTGACACAAGAATTAAGTCTTCATCTCCAAAGGGTCACTTGACAGTCACTTTCAAAAACCACAGCTTTGAGTGGGTAATTACACGTTGGTAAACCGGCCAACAGGATGAAATCATGACATTGTCCCAACACACAAACACCCTGGTGAACTGCGTGATTCTGATATCAAAATGACATGTTGCCTTTTGGAAATGCCCTGAGCCGTCGCATACTGTTAGAGTAATGATGCAGACACCAAGTGATGAGGAGGAGTCGTGTGGCTGAAGCATCAACACAATATGTGTTTTCTTACTCCATTCTATTAATTACAGTACTTACTTTAATTGCAGGGTTTTTTCAGCATTTCTCAAAGGACTGGGTGCAAGATCACACCATGTACATCCAGCTTTGTCTCAATTATTCCCCATGGGCTTGTGGATCCTGCCGTTTTACACAATCAATGTCACATACACTGTTGGGAGTGAAATGCTTTCATTTGACAGGGACTTCCTCCCAGAACCCAGCCCCCAATGCAAAACAAAACAGACAAAAGAGTGTGCTTTTGATGCCAAGTTGCTTTTGACAACAGCTCACAACCCCACAACTAGAACATCTGAGCAAAAAGAGCTTCTTACGGGAGCAGCAGACACATGGGATGCTCCTCTCCCACTCATACTCACACACCCTCCAAACTTGCACATAAGGTGCCATTCCTTCAATGTCATTCAGTCACGGTAACCCCTTACACAGTTGAGGGAGAACCTTCAGCATATGGTCTACAGTGATAATAGAAGATAATAGACCTTAACCTTCCTGGTGTAATAATGTTGTAGTAGATAATAATGGCTGTGTCAGCAATATGTCCACCCTAAGAATGAACTACAAGGGGATAATGCAATAGGTGGGTCCTTCATTCAGTCCAAAATATCTGGGACATGAAATGAGTTGGATGTTGTCATGTTGCAGAGATTAGGTGAGAGTCTATCCTGTTCCTAAGTCCACAATATATTCAGAAGTGTCACAATAGGGCACCTGTGGCTGAGACTCAGATGACATGGGATGATCACTGCCAGACAGTGCTGTGGCTGAAGGCAAGGCCTCTATCCAAATTTGGAAAGTGTTGCACCAAGCATTAACCAAAGAGCAGCGGGCCTGTGGCCTCATCATCTAACTTTGCTTTTTTCCCCTCACGCAGCGGGATCTCCCTGCTGATTCTAAAGCAGCAGTGGGTAACGTCCCTCCATTTCCAGTCGCTGATGGAAATAAGTGCGGGCAACGTGTACGTGTCTGACAACCCCAACCTGTGCTACTATCATACTGTCAACTGGACTGTCCTCTTCAGGACCAGCATGCAGAAACCAGTCATAAAGAACAACAGAAACTCACAGAACTGCAGTAAGTAGCAGCATGCAGGGCACTGTAGATGCTGGAATTATGCGTGGAATAAAGGTGCTGGAGTAACTCAGCAGTTCAGGCTGCATCTCTGGAGGACATAGACATGCTGCGACTTGTCTGAAGAAGGGTCCCTATTCAAAACATTGCCTCTTCATGTCCTCCGAAGATGCTGCCTGACCCGCTGAGTTACTCCAGCAGTTTGTGTTCTACTTCCTGAAAGTGTGTTGATTTTCTCCTAAATGTAATTTTCTGGGCTATATGAATACAGTCAATGAAAATGGGAGTGAGTAGTGGACCTGTAGAGTGAGCGAACCTGCCACCTGTCTCCATACTGTATGACACGATGACACGATGAGTAAAAACAATGGCGTGGGTATTTTATGCCAATGGTCCTGTTTCTGTGCTGTATGGATCTGTGAATCAATTTAGAGACATATACAATGCATTCAGAAAGTATTCAGACACCTTCACTTCACATTTTGTTACATTGCAGCCTTATTTTAAAATTGATAACAAACCTTTTTTTAATCATAAATCTACACACAATACCCCAGAACGAAGAAGCGAAAACAGGTGACACTTAAAATTGTGTCATAGCAAAATTAGGTTCATCCTGTTTCCATTGATTATCCTTGAGATGCCAAAAGGCATGAGAAACAAGATTCTGTGGTCTGATTAAATCAAAATTGAACTGGTTGGCCTGAATGCCAAGCGTCACGTCTGGAGGAAACCAGGCACCGCTCATCACCTGGCCAATACCATACCTACGGTGAAGCATTGTAGTGGCAGCATCATTCTGTGGGGAAGTTTTTCAGCGGCAGGAACTGGGAGACTAGTCATGATCAAGGGAAAGATGAATGGAGCAAAGTACAGAGAGATCCTTGATGAAAACCTGCTCCAGAGTGTTCAGAACCTCAGACTAGGGCAGAGGTTCACCTTCCAACAGGACAACAACCCTAAGTACACAGCCAAGATCAGGCAGGAGTGGCCTAGTGACTAGTCTGTGAATGTCCTTGAGTGGCCCAGCCAGATCCCGGACTTGAACCCGATCGAACATCTCTGGAGGGACCTGAAAATAGCTATGCACCAACGCTCCCCATCCAACCTGACAGAGCTTTAGAGGATCTGCAGAGAAGAATGGGAGAAATTACCCAAATACAGGTGTGCCAAGCTTGTAGCGCCACACCCAAGAAAATTTGAGGCTGTAATCGCTGCCAAAGGTGCCCTCAACAAAGTACTGAGTAAAGGGTCTGAATGCTTATGTAAATGTGATATTTCACTTATTTCTTTTAATCACTTTGCAAAAATTTCTAAACACCCATTTTCACTTTTTTTATTATGGGGTATTGTGTGTAGATTGATGATAAAAAAAATGAATTTATTACATTTTAGAATAAGGCTGTAACGTAAAAAAATGTGGAAAAATGAAGGGGTCTTAATACTTTCTGAATTCACTGTTTAGTGGGGTCTCTATGTGACACATGTGGGGTTGTGAGTTTTAATGGTGAGGAACATTCTGTCACTTTATAATAGTTTCTATGATGCCTAATTCAATAGTTTTAATGGAAAAGAGCCAACACTGTTGGCAATCATCAATTGTTAAAAGACTATAATGAGACACGTCAGGCATGAACCTCTGTGGTCATTGTAACTGAGCATGGGATTAACATGTACACACATCGCAAAGAAAATTTGAAGTAATGTTGTTGAGGATGAGTTCATGAAGAACCCCTGACTGGGTTTTACCATTTTTACCATTTTCCTGCAGCAAAGAAAAAATTCAAGTCAAAATTAAGCAGTATATTTAAAACTAAGTAATTTGTTGGTTTCGAATTATTCCTTTTCTTTGTGTCTGTTTGCAATGTGAAACATCAGACAAATGTACTTGATCACATGAGAGATTCTTCTATGAGTCTGTGAACACTCCCAAGTCATCCTACCAGTTAATCAGCAGCAGAAGTTTGTGCTAGTTCCATGGAAATGCAGGGAGTAAGTACAGTGATAACTGCTGTTGGTGTATGTGTATATATGTACACAATATACACACATACATATACAACCAGGCACTCCCTAACTTACATAAGGGTTACGTTCCATGAACCCATACGTAAATCCGATTTTATGTAAATCAAAATCACCGACTGTGTCTGTACTCACTGAGTGTATTAACTGTCCCCTGCGCTTTCTGCAGCGCACAGCCTTCTGGGTAAGCACCACTGCCATTGCCAAGTTGATTCCGAAGTAAACTTGAGTGATTGTACAGTGTTGTGGAAATTACAAACTGCCTTGATTGCACTAGGGCTTGATTACAGAATTGTTTACGTAAGTGCGAGTTTATGTAAGTCGCCTATTACATAAATTAAGAAGTGCGTAAAAGTGGTCGGTAAATTCCCAAAGTAATTAATAGTTGAAATGTTTAACCTTCTGATGTAGTTAGTGATATAGACCCTGCAAATTGATCACAGTTTAAGTTGAAACAGATACCAGTCCTCTGTTGAACTTGGATTTGGAACACAAAGGACATGCATAAGTTGAGATATTTCATTACACTACATCAAATATAAAGCCAATGCCTCACATGGAATATCTACAGCACTGATCTAACTAATCCCTCATAAATCTTCTCTTTTACAATCTAACTCATCTCAACCTTTCAGCTGATCGTTTGCATTCCCTTTCATCTCATGTACTCATCTGAATTCCTTTGGAAACCATCCGCTTGTCCCAGTCACTTCCTATCATCTGAAATTCTGCATTCTAATAACTCTGTGAATAAAGACAAATTGATTGTAACCGCTAGTATTTATGGATCCTTTGGCTTTAGATTCTCTGCATATATGCCTGCACTAAACCCTATTTATAAATGCCTATCAGATACTGTGTTTTGTCTTCTAAAGTAAACATTCTCAGTCTGTTCTATCTTTCTTTCTGACCCAATGTTTTAAGTATTTTTTCTGCCCTTTTCTCATGTGTAATTTTGACAGTTTTCATCCAACACCAAATGAATTACTAAAACAAAAAAATCTGCAGATACCAGAAATCTGAAAAACTGAGAATGTAAGAAATTCTCAGCTATTTTGCAGAAAATCTGAAATAAAAATTAAATCACAGCAAACACTCAGCAGGCCAGGCAGCATCTGTGGAGAGAGAAAAAGAGTAGTTTCAGGTCCGAGACCATTTTAAACAATAACATGTTTTTCCACAAATGCTGTCCGATCTGCTGAGTGCTTAGAATGATTTCTGTTTAACCTATAACCCTATTGTGCTTCATCACATTTTATCCCTTATTTTCCAAAAAATAGATAAATGCTCAGCTTTTCCTATCAAAGCATCATCTCACATTTATCTGTGTCAACGTTCATGACACTATGCTGCATTGCCTATACATTTTCTGCTTTATGAAGAAGGGTTTCGGCCCAAAACATTGCCTATCTCCTTCGCTCCTTAGATGCTGCTGCACCCGCTGAGTTTCTCCAGCCTTTTGTGTACCTTTTGCTTTATACATGTGTTTTTCAGTTTTAGTGTACACCACTCAAACCCCTACCTGCCTACACTGTAACTGAAAGCAGATTACTTTCTGCTTTCCCATTCTGCTGAAATCTGGACAAAGACATTGCGGACCAGCTGAGAAGAAGAAATCCCTGTCTGGAGTACCTGTTGCTCTGTGCGTTGGGCACAAGTGGTTTACACACACTGAGTGATGGAGCAGGAAGGGACATGTGCCACACATTTCATATTCAGAGTGAGCAATGGCGGGGATAGGTGTCAGGAAGATCAACCCCAGGATGATCTGCCCATAAGGTGAAGCATTATTACATGTCTGCTTACATGGAGAAGTGCATAGAGGATGTCTGTGTCACCAAGACCATCACTGTACAGACCAACCAGAAACCCTGGATGACCACAGAGGTACGTGGAATGCTGAGAGCACGTAATGCCGCATTTAAATCCGGCGACGTGGTGGCACTCAGATCCGCAAGAGCCAACCTGAACCGAGTCATCAGGCTGGCCAAGCGTGCCCATGGTCAGAAAATCCAGAGCTTCTTCCATGACCCCAAGAACACCAGGCGCATGTGACAGGGAATCAAATCAATCACGGACTATAAGGCTGCTTCACCACCCTGTGATGACAACATTGAGTTCCTCAATGAACAACAACTATTTTGGTCGGTTCGAGGCATTAAATAACACACCTGCAAGCAAAGGTATTCCTCATTGTGAGGAAAAGACACTCAGTCTTGACATAGTGGATGTACGGAGGACCTTAAAAGGAGTGAACGCGCGAAAGGCGGCAGGCCCTGATAACATACCACGGCGGGTGCTCAGGGAATGTGCTGATCAGCTGGCACATGTCCTTACGGACATATTTAACACCTCGCTGAACCAGGCTGTCGTCCCATTATGTTTCAAGACTGCCACCATCATTCCAGTGCCAAAAAAATCCAACATACAATGTCTCAATGACTACCGCCCTGTAGCACTCACCCCCATAATGATGAAGTGCTTCGAGAGGCTGGTCAGGGACCACATCACCTCCAGACTCCCCTCCACACTCGACCCATACCAGTTTGCTTACAGGCCAAACCGCTCCACAGAGGACGCTATATCCTCCGTACTCCATCTGAGCCTGGAACATTTAGAGAAGAAAAACACCTATGTGCGAATGCTGTTCGTGGATTTCAGTTCAGCATTCAACACCATTATCCCCCAGCACCTGATAAGCAAACTGGTTCCATTGGGCCTCGGCACCCCCATGTGTAACTGGTTACTGGACTTCCTCACTGACAGACCCCAGTCTGTGAGGGTGGGAAATAACACCTCCAACACCATCTCTCTGAGCACCGGCTCCCCTCAGGGCTGTGTCCCGAGTCCACTGCTGTTCACCCTGATGACTCACGACTGTTGTGCCAGGTTTAGTACAAACCACATTATGAAGTACGCAGATGATACAACAGTGGTGGGCCTCATCAGGGACGACAATGAGCTGGCTTACAGGGAGGAGGTGAAACAACTGGCGGACCGGTGCAATACGAACAACCTGATCCTGAATGTCGAAAAAACAAAGGAGGTTATCGTCGACTTCAGGAAAACCCGGCACAGTCCCACACCACTTCACATCAATGACAGCGATGTGGAGGTGGTCAGTAGCACAAAGTTCCTGGGGGTGCAGATCACTAACAGTCTGACCTGGTCGAATAACATCTCATCAACAGTTAAGAGAGCGCAGCAGCGGTTGCACTTTCTGCGCCGGATGAGAAGAGCTCACCTGCCCTATCCCATCCTCACTACTTTCTACAGGGGCACCATAGAGAGTATTCTGACCAGCTGTATCTCTGTCTGGTTTGGGGACTGTAGAGCCTCCGACTGGAAGTCTGTGCAGAGAGTGGTGAGGACAGCGGAAAAAATCATCGGGACCTCTCTCCCCTCAATCGGGGATATTGCAACCAAACGTTGCGTGTCTAAGGCCAGCAGTATTATAAAAGACCCCACACATCTCCATCACGGTCTGTTCACTCTGCTGCCCTCGGGAAAAAGATATCGCAGCATAAGGAGCAGAACATCAAGATTCTGCAACAGCTTCTTCCCACGAGCCATCAGACTCCTGAATGCCATGTAATGGGCTGCCACCATTGTCTATTTATCCTTTTTATCCATGCCTACCCTTCTGTTAATTTATCGTGTTGCACAGGGAGCTAAATGCAACCTAATTTTGTTTGGAACTGCATATATCAATGTATTTCTAAATGACAATAAAGTTTGTTTGACTTTGACTTTGACTTGACTTGACTATTATGGTAGGAGAAGAGTAGAATATTTTTGTGATACCTGTGGCAGTTTCGACTGAGTGACTGATCACAATATCAAAAAGCAGTGCTGAGATGAAAACTATGCCACGTTTTCTTAAGACAGACAGAGGGAGAGAATGAGCAAGAGGTCAACAATGCAAACAGAGTGTGGAGGGAAGGGAAGAATATTGTTACAAATTAAACTTAGCGAAAGAAGATATGATGCAGGCATTTGTGCTCAGGTAAAATATATTGAATATGTTAACGACTCAGAAAGGAAGTGCTGATATGATGAATGTACTAAAGGCCTAAATAAAATGTATTCCAGTCTCTTACGAGAAACAGTGAGAAATAGTGGTCTTCCGTTTGCCTTTAGCCGCACCTGATGGACCAGAAGAGTGCTAATTTGAAAGTGTTGTTTGATGCAGGGAGATAGGGATTGATTGGAAAAATAGGAACAACTACAGCCTGCTCAGCCTGACACTGGGGATGAACAAACTGTTGGGAAAATCCAGAGGAACGGCAAATGTCAGCTCTTTGAGGTTAGCCAAGGACAGTCAGCATAGATTTATTAATAAGTTCCCCTATCAAATTAATGTTTTGGAAAGGTGATAAAGTGGGTTAATGCTGCATCTGACGTAAGTACATGGTTTAAGCAAGGCTTTTGACAAGGTCTTGTCCGGCAGAATGATCAGACAAGCTAATTTTCATGGCATGCAAGGGAAAGGGGACCGGAAGGTTGAGGTATTTTTGATAGCAAAGGATATTCGCAGGACTAGGAACAATGGAAGTGAAAATTTACGGTTGTAAGCAGTGGATTCTGCAACAGTCATTGCTAGCTCCTTTCCTCTCTGCAGTATCCAGAATGTAAAGGCCAGGATTAAGAAGGCAGCCAATGATACTTAACTTGCAACATGAGTGGTAGCAAGAGGAGTGCTCGGCTAAAGATGGATATCAGTTGACTGGTTAGGTGGGAATAAGAGTGACAAATGGTATTCAGTCCGGAGAAGCGTGAGGTAACATAAGCGAATAAACAGGAAACTGAAAGGTTTTGAGAAAGAAAAGGACTGATGTGTGTGTGTCCATAGATCCCTGAATGTAATGGGACAGGTAGATAGAGTGAAAAAGGAGGCAGAGAAAATATTTGTCTTCATTGTCTGAGGATGTAGTGTGTAAGGACAGAAAGCATCTGGCAGAATTTTATATATAAAAAAACTAGTTGGGCCACAGCTGGAGATTTGCGTGCAGTTTCAGTCACACATTACAGGATGTGTGAATGTGGCAGTACCACAGAGGTCGGAGAGAAGGTTTATGAAGGGATGGTGAGTGAGAGAGTTATGTCCAAGCTGTAGATGTTTCATTTGGAGCAAAGGAAGGTGAGGGGAGATTGGCTAAAATTAGGAGAGGATTTGACAAGGTGAACAGAATTAATATACTTCCCCTCACGGTAGGTTGTTAACAATGGACGGCAGATTAAAGCGATAAAAAAGAATTGAGAAAATATTTTTTGCACCAAAGAGAGGTGTGCGTCTGGAGCTCGCTGCCTGTGAAACCAATGGGGCAGCCAATCTTGTCATATCCAGGAATGATCAGAGTAAACACGAGAAATGTAACCGACAGGGCTACTTGCTGAGAGCAGGCCAGTGGCACTCGTTTAATTATCTTCTTGACTGGTTCAGTTTAATTTATTGACACGTGTACCGAGGTACAGTGAAATGCTTTTGTTGCATGCTAACCAGTCAGCAGAAAAGCAATACATGATGACAATCGATCCATTTACACTGTATAGATACATGATAAGGGACGAGAATGGCAAATTATACAATTCTATGAACAAAAAGCAAAGTGCTAGAGCAACTCAGCAGATCAGGAAACATCGATAGAGGGAATAGACAGACGTGTTTTGGGGCGTGAGTTTTCTTCAGACTGAACCAAGGCTATTAGAACTGTAAACTCTTATCTCACCAGGGACTTACTGTACCAAACTACTGTTGTGTTGTGTCTTTTTTAAATTGCTGGGGATATTTTGGGGGGGTTTCTCACCAATATGTAATTACTGATTCTGTTCTACTCTGTTTTGTAGTTTTTTGCACATTCTGCAGGCATTGCCACTTTTCATTTCACTGCACATCTCGTATGCGTATGTGACAAATAAACTTGACTTGACTTGACTTGACTTGAGTTGACCTGATTCCCTCCACAGATACTGCCTGGCCTGCTGGGTTAATTGAGTGCAATGTTTTTTTTCTCAAGATTGCAATTTCTGCAGTTTCTCAGGTTCTATGTTTGTAATTAAAACAAATAATTGGCAGCAAACCTGAGAGCTTTGTTTGCGGGAATATAAACTTCACTTTCATCATTGTGGTTATGGCATGTTAATAGGTGGCTTTGTTAAATCAACAGTAATCCTATGAATCCCATGGTCCTGCCTTTGAGGAGAGACCACAAGCTGTGCAGGTGTCATGGCGCTGGTTGCTGGGGGTTATTTTAAGGTTGACTGTCACAGGTGGTGCAGCTAAGCTCGTTTACTGAGAAACATTTTTATTCCTTGCCCAGCTTCCGACAGGATGATATGTGATGTCTTGTGTTCCGATGATGGATGTTGGGGTCCCGGACCAAACCAGTGCCTTTCCTGCAGATTCTTCCGCAGGGGCAGGACCTGCATCGAATCTTGTAACCTGGATGAGGGGTAAGTCTGAAAAACACTATTAATTCTGCCTCAGTTCCTCAGTGTAAAACTGCATTTTATTTTGTCATTTTTCCCATTCTCTTTTGAATATTTGTACATAGTTGGTGAGAAAAAAATATTATTTCCCAATTTTGACATGGAGTCATACAGCAAGGAAACAGGCCCTTCAGCCCATTGAGTCTATGCAGATCATCAAGCACTCATTCACAACAATCTTATTTTATTCTTCCTGTATTTTAAAGAACGTCTTTGGTCTTCAGATTCTGACTTCCACCTATACTAGAGAAATTTATTGCAAATATTTAACTTGACAACCTTTGAGATGTGTGCACCCTGGGGAAAATCAGACATTCACAGTAGGTGCTGAGTGACCTGAGTAGAACCCAGGTCACAGGAGCTGCGAGGCAGCAGTTGTACCAGTTGTGCCAGTGTACTACCTTATTCCTAATGTAATGAAAAGTAACTGCAAATGTTTTATACCAAAGATAGACACAAAATGCTGGAGTAACTCAGTGGGTCAGGCAACATGTCTGGAAAAAATGGATAGGTGACATTTTGGGTCAGGATCCTTCAGATTAATTGTGTTGGAGGGGAACAGGGGAGGGAGGGGGGGGGGGCAGGAGAACTGGAATTAAGAAACGACCAGGACAAATCAGGACCAGCAACAGATGATGACTTCGGGCAGGGTGGTTCCTAATAGGTCAATAGTTGACTAGGGACAGTGTGATTCTGTAAGGGATACATCGTTGCGAACAGTGGAACTGGTTAAACAGAGGGGGTGCAGTAAGAGAGGGTCCTTTTCATTAGATTTTGTCTGTTCCATTGCAAAATCTCCTCAAGGTATGCCCACTTTGAAGAAGGTCTGCTTTTTAAAACGGATGTTCTGCAAGGCCCTCTCTCACGGCTCCCCAGTTTAACCAGTTTCCCAGTTCACAATTATGTATCCCTGTTGAGATCACACAGCCAACAATTGGCCTATCAGAGAATTACCCCGCCCAAGGTCATCTGTTGCCGGCACTGATATGTCCTGGTCTTTCCTTGCTTCCAGTTCCCTCACCCCCTACAATCAGTCTGAAAAGAGTCCTGGACCGAAACGTCACCTATACATTTTCTCCAGCGATGCTGGCTGCATTACTCCAGCATTTTGTGTCTCTCTTTGCTACCTTATTGCTCCTTGTTTTACCTAAATGGGGCCTGTACAGCTTGACAAAATTCCTAAATTGTGGATGGATTATTTCCAATTATCAAACTGTTTGATGACAATCCCTTAATTATGAAAGGAAAACAACTGACAATTTAAGGATGGTGAAATTAGAAGTATCCACTTTCTTTAGTTACAATAACTATGTATTTTTTTTTGTGATGAATCCAGCTGTAAATTTGAACATTAGCACATTGTCTTCATTCACATTGCAATATTTTATTATTACATATCATCTATCGCTGTGATAAAAATCTTTAGAAAATGCTGTTAGATATTCAAAGTGGCTGATACTGCACTCTAAAAGCTGACTACAAATTGTCAGCTGTTTATCTGATTACTTTCTCATTAAAATGCAAGCTCCTGGTGAAAATCTGCACAATCAAGTTGCTTCAGTTCCTCCTCAGTTTATATTGTAAGTGGCTGATAATTAATATGTGACCAGGATGGGCAAGTCTCTGAAATGGGAAAAATCAATCCATCCATTCAGTGTTGTCACGACAGATCAGTCACCAGTTTGAATAGAGATGTTGTGGAGTAGACCTACTGAAGGTCCCCATGCCTGAGTTAAACTGGAATGCGACACAATGAGGGAAAAACCCAATCTATACATAACTAAAGCTCTAATCTTGCTATCTTTTGGTTTGCGTGGTCTTTCAATTTGCGCAAAAACGGTTCGCGAGAGCACTACGATTTTCCGCCAGCTTACTCACCGTTCTCCTGTGCTGCAAAAGCACCAAGTTTCATTCCGATCGTTGGTCTAATGTAAAAGGTAGAGAGGTTTAAAAATCTTAAAAACTGAGCGTGCGGAGATCGATCTACTCTCCTGCCTGTCAGCGTCTCGTGGATTGGTCTTTTCTCCTGTCACGCTGCGGGATGGTCCGCCTCTTCCTGTACCATCGCATCTTTACTGGAGCTGAGGATGGCCGGCGGAGGTTTCCAACAGGACACAATTTTTGGAGAGACGGAAGCCCAGAAGCCCGGCAGCCCGGCCCGGCGCGGGAGATGTCACCAAACAGAAAGTTGGGAATCTCTACGGCCAGCGTTGCGTTGGGGGAACGGGTTGCGTTGGGGGAACGGATGAGTGGTGGAATATGGCAAAGGGGAATGGGTTGCGTTGGGAGACCAGACGTTCCTGTGCAATAGGTCCCACTTAGTCTGGTACCTATTAACACCAGTCTCAACTTAGACCATCCCCTGCTCACTAGACTATGGTCTCTGTGACCTGGATTGCATCTGATCGGGGGGAACATGGCTCTGGCTGTAGTAACCATTAGTTTATGTCTCTTCAGAAGAGTTGTCTTCAGCTTCCACTTCAGAACACAAGCTGAGACTTGGAACATCAGCTGCAAATATTGGTTTGTCATTCAAAGAGGGGGGGAGGGGGGAGGTTGTGCCCAATGTGTCCTCTTGTTCAATGTCATGGTGGATGGCATCTTCAATTATTGCTGTAAACTTGCTAGAAGAGAATTTACAGAGAACCACTGAATAAGCTGGCACAGGGAGGATTCTAGCCCATTGCCCTTGCTCCAGCCCTTTTGCAGAGCTGTGCAGTGATTTTCATTCCATTAACTGTTTGCTGAGCATATGAACTCCACTTCCCACACAAACCTTTTAGTCCTGAGCCTCCTCAATTGTTAGAATGAGATTACACGAAAACTGGAGGAACAGCACCACATATTCCAATGGTATGGACATTGAGTTCGCTGATTTTAGCTAACATCTCCCCCCGCCCCCCCCCCCCCCCCCCCACTCCATTTTTTGTCTACTCTCTTTCCTGTGCCCCCACACCCTGGTGTACACCCAGTTCTCCAACTATCCCTCCCCCTCCCTCCACAGTGCCCCCTTCCACCTACATCCTTCACTCTGGCTTAACATGTCACTCCTCGTCTCCCTTTACCCTATTATCTTTTAATCTCTAGCCTTTGTTCACCCATCTGCCAATCTAAGCCCATTCACCTTAATCCACCTACCCCTTACCCCTCCCCCATCTATGCAATTGGCCCATACGCCTCTAAACCCTTCCCATCTATACATCTCTCCAAATGTTTTTTGTATGTTATAATTGCCTGATACTATAGCTTCCTCTGGCAGCTTGTTCCAGATTCAGGCTGCCCTCCCACTGCAAAAGCTTCCCCTGGTCCATCTTAAATCTCTTCCCTCTCACGTTATACTTATACCTTCTAGTTTTAGAATCCTCTTCTCTGGGGAAAAGACTGAGCATTCACTTTATCCATGGCTCTCATGATTTTGTATACTTCAATGAGGTCATATGGTCTTGTGCATGAATTTCTGATCTTAACAACTGTTTACTGAGGCCAATTAACCAACCTGCACCTCTTTGGAATGTGCATGAAACCAGAGCATCCGGGAGGATACTGTGCGGTCACAGGGAGAACCTGCAGTTGTTCACTGTCAAAGGCTACCGGCTGTATAAAAAAAATCTTTGTCACGTCATCCTTGGATCCTTTCCAAATCACTTTTTGTCCTTTGATCACTCCTGATCAAGTCTTTGTTCTTTGGTACTCTGTCCATCCAACCATGGAGAGGTTTCTATTTGCTCTGTTTGTTCAGGATTTTGAACACTTACAGCAAGTCACTTCTTAACCTTCTTAGCTCCAAGGAAAACCATCCCAGCTTCTTCAGTCCACAGCATGACTTAACTCCCTCAACCAAAGACCATTCTGTATTCTGGGCCAAAGGTGTGCTGTCCATAATTGGAAGCAATTCTCCAATTGTGCTTCAGTTGACACATGGAGTTTATTCGAGCACCCAGAGACAAATCAAAGTACCACTTTCTCCTCCTCATTCTTCCTGCAGCTTATTCACTCTCACACATGCCATTCAACTCTCCTTTATTTTTTTTTTTTGCCACCCATCTAAGCTATTATTGCACATTCCTAGATATAAACAATAAGTCAACTTTTACATCAGCCAATTAACCCATCAGCATGTCATCCTTGACTTGTGGTTTTAATGTTCTCCCCTTTCTCATCTTTGGGGACATGGTAATTTGTATTTGAGCCACCTCCTTAATGAGGCCTCCTATTGTTCAGTCACTTCTTCGGCCAGCAGTTCTCGGCTCCCAACTGTCTTCAACCAGTTCTTGAACTTATGTTTTATAAAGTTTCATCATTTCCTCCTTGCTTTCATATTCCAATTCTCTATTTATAAAGCCTTATGCTATCTGAAACTCTTTCTCAACCTGTCTTGTTACCTTCAAAGTTTTGTGCACATGTGGACTCAGCCTCATCCATTCTTGTACCCTGGAAATTATTATTTCTTTCCACAATTAGCTAAGCAAAATACATCACTTTACACTGCTCAATACGTAACTTCATCTGATATCATTACCTGCCGGTTGGTCTCTACCCTGACACCCTCCTCACCTTTAACCACACATCTAAGTTCTGTGCCAACTGGAAGTTTGGAATTGGAACAAACCTAAGTCATTAAACTGCATCAAGAAAAGCTATGGACTGGTAGTGACCCCTGGGGGAAGGACACTGAATATCTTCCTCCAACATGAGAAGTAACTTTTGACCACAAATCTCTTTTTCCTGTTCCCTGGCCAATTCTGTAACCCAGCTGCCGCAGCATCTTTTGCACCATGCCCTTTCTTTGATGATGAGATTATTATGTAATTTAATGCCTTTTGAGAGTCAAAATACACATCAACCGCACTAGCCTCATCAACCACTCTCAGCTACATCATCAAAAAACCCAATCAAGTTAGTTAAGCACAAATTGGCTTTAACAGTTCCATGCTGACTTTCTTTACTAATCCGTACTTGTCCAAACGGCTATTCATTTTGTCCCTGATTATCGTTTCTAACAGACTCTCCCCCACTAAGATTAAACCGAGGGAGCCTGCAGTTGCCGAGTTTATCTTAGCATCCATTTTTGAACATTTTCAATCCCCCAGCCCTCTGCCACCACCCCCGTGTTTAAAGAGGATTGGAGGATAATAGCTACTACCTCTGATTTTGCTTAATACTTTCAGTATTAAGCAAATTTGTACTTTGTACTTAAGGCTTTCGCCTCCATAACAAAACCTATTTTTGACTCCTAATTAGTTTCCCACTTTGTTTGATAGCTTATTATTTCCAGTTTGAAAGGACTTTTCAGATAGTTGTTAATTCATTCTCAGACACGCTTTGACCTCTCCATTCACTTTACAAAATTGCCCATGCATATTCCATAATCAGTTTTTTTTATTTCTATTACATGAACTTATCATTTGTCCTAACTTCCATTTTCCATTTTATTGTAGCCTCGATATCTTGAACATCTAGGGGCTATACATTTTGAAGCTCTCCTCTTTCCCACTCATGGGAATATGTGTACTTTGTATCTGAGCCGTCACATTCACAAAGGCCTCCAGTTATTCAGATACAGTAAAATTGAAATAACCCACTATCGAACTATTTAGAAATTATGATGCATCTGGCTCAATATGTATCGTTCGCCATGTTTCCTTTTAACTCAAAATGGCTGCAGTTCTCGTGCTCCCTTCCCACTTGCTGGGAACCCAGTTCTCATGTTCCCTTTAAACTTACTTGGTTCATTGGTAATTTTCTTATCAAAAACTACAAAAAATGAATTCAGGGAGGGATGAGGTTAGGATACTTTATCAATCATCCCTGAGTATGCATGATTATTAGAGTTTTACTGTACTGCCTTATCCACATATCATTGAATCCTAACTACCTGGACAACAGCACTCTTCAACTTGTTTCTCCAGTGAAATGTTTTTACACCAAAGACCCCAGGAAAGTGAGGAAAACTGAAACAAAAGTAAAAATACCAGAAACAGTCAGCGGTTCAGGAAGTATCTGGGGAAAGAGAAACCTTCTGATGAAGGGTCTCGAGATTGAAATGTTAACTCTATTTCTCTTTCCTCACATGTTGCCAAAGCTGTGGAGTGTTTGCAGCATTTATGTTTTTGCTACAAAGTTCTCATGGTCTTCCCTTTCTGGTGAGCAAGTCACATACCCTGTGTTGGGAATCACACAAGGAGCGCAGGTTACAGACACCATTTGGAACTGACTGACCAACGTTGCAGCAGCGTAGCTTGTAACAACTGTTGCCTCATAGCTCCAGCACATCAGATTTAATCCTGACCTCAGCTGCTGACTGTGTGGAGTTTGTACATTTGCCCTGTGACTGGGTAGGTTTCCTTCCACATCCCAAAGATGTTCAGGTTGGAACATTAACTGTCCACTGTAAATTGGTGTTAGTATGTGGGTGAGAGAAAGAATCTTGTGGGAAGTAGAAGGTATGTGGAAAGTATAATCTGGGAGCCACAACAGCAGCCATGTTAAGGGGCTGTCCCACTTTCACAACATAATTCATGACCTCTGCCGAGTTTGCCCTTGACTCATACTCGCAGCATGATCGTCACGAGGTCGTAGGAGGTTGTAGGAGGTTATAGGAAGGTCGTAGGTAGGTTGTGATGCTAGTCGTAGGTACTCGTGGCATCAAGTAGGTTGGGGCGTTTTCTAGCCAGACGAAAAATGTCCACGAGTAAAAAAGCTAGTGAATAAGGTCGTGAAAGTGGGCTGTGCGGTGGGTGAAGAAAGGCTCGCAGGTGCGTGTTGTGAATCAGGGGTGGGTTGGACGTCGGAGCTTTAAGCGGCCGGGGACACGGTGTGAGCTGAGGGTGGAATCGGCAGGTCCGTCCACTATGTCCGAAATCCCTTTATAAAGGGGTTCCTTAAAAAGGGTTTAATTTATAATATATATAAACATGCATGTGGTGTCAATATCATTGCTTTGTTCGCTTCTCTGTGAAAACTGCAAAAGCTGTTCAAATAAAATATATGTGTCATAGAATGTTCCCAAAATTACATTTTCTAATGATCATCTTGAATTTTGTTCAGCGATTTTCGAGAATTTTCAAACGGTACGGTCTGCATGGAATGCGATGAGCAGTGTGAGGAGATGGAGGAGGGTGTCGTGACATGTCATGGAACGGTGAGTATCATGCCTTGGTGATCCCAGTAACAACTGACTGTGGGTGTTCACTGCCAAGTGCTTCAGATATTGGCCACGTGAGGCTTCCCTTTACATTTATATGTACAGTTATCGCCGCTGAAATAAAATCACAGACCATTTTTACAATTCCCGAGGCTTTTTATTTACATTATTTATACTGATTGGCCTATTCTCCTTTTCTGTACCTCTTTCTCCTACAACCTCTTCTAAAATAATCTATTCTTGAAGGCTGCCATGATTTCTCCTTTAATCATAAATTCTTCGACCCTAAACCTATCCTTCCAGAGCCAGGCTAATGAACTACTGAAAACACTGATGAAGATATGCATTATGGCATTGAAAGCAGACTGTACATCATCCCCAATCATTGGTTTCTAGTTATGTTACAAGGGATTTACCGGGCTATGCCATTTAATGAATCATGTCACCAGAGTCAAAAATTGATTTCTATAGTTTCTCTGTGATCTATCGTCTGCGACCAGATATTTCCTTAGTCTTTAGGTGATCAAGAGCTGATATATTGTTCCATTCCATGTACTCCACCAAAGTTTCAAAGGTAACAAAGCTTGATCATGATTCCTGCAGAACATTGAACTGCAGTTTCCACATATACTGTACCTGTCGCCTATGATTGACAGGGTGAATGCACAAAAGGTGTTCCCCCCTGGCCGAGGAGTCCAGAGGCAGGGATCACAGTCTCAGAGTAAGTGATGTATCACTGAAGACAGAGATGAGGAGAAAAGTCTTCACTTGGAGGTTGATGAACCTTATGGAATTCTCTACACTGGAGGACTGGAGTGGGTTAGATTCGGAACAGAGGGATTGCAGGTTGTTTGGGTAAAAAGGCACTGAGGTAGAATACCAGATATGATTGAAATGAGGTGTGGAGCAGGCTGGAAGAGCCAGATGGCCTAACCATGCTGATCAATCTTACATTATCGCAAACGCTGAAAACGTAGCTCTTTCATTCATTGGAAGTTCACAGTTTACAAGAGGTGATCCCATTAATGACCATCATCCCATTTGCTTCCAATCTGAATCCAGCTATTTATCCACTTTCAGACATTTACAATGAAAAGCCTGTTGTTATGGATGCATTTGGTCAATGGACCTGTAAATTCCAAGAAGCATTACGCTATGAGTCTAAGAACAATGGCTTGGCCAGTAAGCAAAGATTTTGATTCACACATAACCAATTGCTTATTAATTATATGCTATGATTGATGTGAATAAACCACACTCTCAGACAAATGATAATGGGTCAGGCAAGGGTAAGTGGCTGAGTAAATACATCGGCAAGATGTATCACAGAATTAAATGCAAGTCATGTGAATTAGTGGATAAGATGCCATTACTGGCAAGGAAAGCAAGTTGGCATCAATTAGAAATTACATGGTGATTATCCTATTAATCTACTATGTTCAACTTTTTCAAAGATGGAAACATTTTAAATCTGATAGTACTGCTGCTAATATTTTTCCTTTAAACAGTAAAAACATGAATAGTGCTTGGTGCTGAAGGCTTCAGTGCCTTTAGAATATTACCTATTGTGATGATCTGGACTCTTGTGCAGATATTAAACATTAACAAACCTGCTGATCGTACTGATACAGCCTAAAGAGTTAATGAGGCATACACACTATTGAAATAGAAAGGCAAATTTATGCTTTAGAAGCCGTTGGCCTTGATTTAATTGGATACAATCTAAACCCAATTCTAGTTAATAAGTGATTAGCTCTCCCACAGATATGCGAGCATATTATACATTTCATTAACTGTATGTGTATATCTTGATGCATCTCCCATTGATTCTTTCCTTAAATATGTTTGGGTATTAATTTATAGAATGAAAACAGAAGAAATAAGTGAGGAATATATGTAGAATAGAATGAACTGCAGATGCTGGTTCACAAAAAAAGAGACACAAAGTACTCGAGTAACTTTGAGTCAAGCAGCATCTCTGGAGAACATGGATAGGTGACATTTCAGAGCGGGACCCTTCTTCAAACTGATTGCAGTGAAGGGGGGGGGGGGGGAGAAAGCTGGAAGAGAAGAGGGGCAGATCAAAGCCTAGTAAGTGATAGGTGTATACAGGAAGATGGTTGGACAAAGGTCAGAGATGAAGAAAACAAAAGGTGTGAGATAAAAAAGGAAATGTCACGATTTGCTTGTTGCACCCACATGTCACCTTTCTCTGATGAGTTCACAGACATGCTTGTCCTTCTGAACCCAACATCTTTCAATCCCTCGTCAATTACAAATGCTCTCCTTTTCTTTAGTTTCTACCAATGTAGATGAGCTCAGATTGTTCCCTGTTATATTCCGTGTCCTTGCCCATTAAGTTAACCTATCTCCCTGTTTCAACCTCCCTGCACCCTCCTCAGAACCAGGCCAGTTAATATCATTGGCAAATCTGATATCTGCAATTCTCACCAGTTTATTAACCCCAATACCTTAGGTGAATGTTTATTAACCCCAATACCGTTTGGTTAATGATCTCCTAGGTGAACAGCCCCGCAACTTTAATTTAGTTTAGTTTAGAGAAACAGCTCAGAAACAGGCACTTCGGCCTACCGAGTCCATGCTGACCAGCTATCCCTGCACACTAACACTATCCTGAACACACTAGGTACAATTTCCAATATTACTGAAGCCAACTAACCTACAAACATATGTGATAGAAGTGTGGGAGGAAACTGGAGAACCCGGAGAAAACGTGCACAGGTTACAGGGAGAACATACAAACTCTGTGCAGATAGCACCTCAGGTCAGGATTGAACCTGGCTCACTGGCTCTGTAGGGTAGCAGCTCTACCGTTGCACCACCGTACTGTCCCTCGAGTAATATTTGCAGCATCCACATCCTTGCTCATCTTGTGCCTGCTCCTATTGTGCTTGATCCTGCAGCAATGGGCAGGCTACTGTCGGGTCCATAACAGAACGGTGAGAGACTAGCAATGCTTGTAGACATTTGGGAGGTGCGTCACTGCAGAAAATGATCCAATTTACAGCAGGGCCATTTGTTTATTTAACAGCAGGCCAATTTGTTTACCCTAAGGGCTGACCAGCTGAGCACAGCATCCCTGGGCCTGAAACTTCCCCTTGCAATTTGATGGCCTTTTTTTTGTACAACCAACTCAAAATAGCAGCTCCTGAGGCCAAAGGCCATGATTTCTGCAGTGCAGCCGCTATTATTATAATACAATTGCAATCATAATGAAATGTTTGACATTGAAATCCAATTATCATCATTAAAGATGGCTCCTGATAGAGTAAACTCATTTCCTCAATAACATTTTGATGGGGTAAATAATGTTCCATTACATTCGTTGGGTTTGGGGGACCGAGATAGAGATCATGTGCATTAAAATTTTTAATGGAGAAGGCATTGACTTGTTAACATTCGACACTAGAGGGGTCAGAGAAGCATATAAATTGATTAAAGCAGGACTGAAATTACAATGCCTCACAGTCACCATAACTGCTATATTATTTGTGATTCTAAACTAAGGCACTTTTAAAAAGAGTCATTAAGCATGGTGTCTGATCACGGTCTGGTGAGACAACCTGGAATGTTTCACTTTTTTTAAGAGCTTTTAAATTAAAGCAAGTTGTATGGTCATTTGACATCATTCATCAACATAGGATAGAGACACCATCATCCTGACTGTTTCACACCAGCAGACTGCATGCAAGTGACAAGAGGACAGCTCCCCTATTTAAATGTGACAGGGTTCACAGGTTAGGAGAGATTCCTCTACCATGTTCTGCTGGGGTTACAACATGAAACAGTACAGCACAGTAACAGGCCTTTCAGCCCATAATGTTCATGCTGGACATGATATTAGGTTAAATAAATCTCCTCTGTCTGCAGGTGACCCATATCCCTCCATGCTCTGCATCTCCATGAGCTTGTCTGAAAGCATCTTGAATGCCACTATCGAAGCCTAATACCACAGCCTCCACCACCACCATCACAGGCAGCCTGTTCCAGGCACCCACCATTCTCTGTCTAAAAAAACTCCTCCCACACATCTCCTTTAAAATTTCTCCCTGTCACCTAAAGCTACATCCTCTAAACTATGACATGTACACCCTGGGAAGAAACTTACCTTATGGAAGCGCCATAGAAAGCATTTTATTGGGATGCATCACAGCATGGTTTGGGAACAGCTCTGTCCAAAACCGCAAGAAATTGCAGAGAATTGTAGACTCAGCCCAGACAATCACACAAACCACCCTCCCTTCCATTGACTCTATTAACACCTCAAGCTGCCTTGGCAAGGCCAGCAACATAATCAAGGACCCCAGCCACGTCCTCCTCCCTCCTTTTCCATCAGGCAAAAGGTATAGAAATGTGAAAACGCACACCTCCAGATTCAGGGATAGTTTCTTCCCAGCTGTCATCAGGCAACTGACCCTTCCTACCAATAACAAGAGAGCAGTCCTGAGCTACTATCTACATCGGTGACCTTCGGACTATCTTTGATTGGAGTTACTGGAGTTACTGCACTAAACATTATTCACATTATTCCCTTTACCATGTACCTGTACACTGTGGATGGCTCGATTGTGATCATGTATTGTCTTTCTGCTGACTGGTTAGCATGAAACAAAAGCTTTTCACTGACACATGTGACACTAAACTAAACTCAAACTCACACTCAGCATGGCATCTTTACTCTGTACTCAAATCTTCAAATGCAAGGCTAATCTACAATTTCCTTCAAAACTACCAGTTCATGTGCATGTTGGCTTTCAGTGACTTGTGTACGACATCAGATCGCTTTCCATATCAACTTTTGTCAATCTCTCAACTTTTATAAAATACCCAGCATTTCTGTTTTCTCTCCTGAAGGAATAACCTCATTGGTTTCACATTCCACTCCATGTGACATGTTGCGGTCTACTCACAGTTTATCTATATCTCCTTGAAGTCTCACATCCAATTCCTACTCAGAATTACAATTACCTTTGTCTAATCAGAAAATTTGGAAATTGCACATTTGATTCCATCGGTCAAATCTTCAATTCAACAAATGAAAAATCAGAAAAGCTACAGATGATAGAAACCTGAGAAAATGCTAAAATACTCAGCAGGTCAGACAGTACCATGGGAAGTTTAATTAAAGTTTCAGCTCAAAGACTCTTTTTCCCATCAACCATCAGGCTCGTCAACTAGACTGAACAACCCTAACCACAACCCTGCCTCAGCAACAAACCACTATGAACTTTGTACATTTTGCACTACATACTATTATGGCTGATTACCCTATATTACTGATAATTTATTATTGACTATTGTATCTTTATACAAAGATTGTATCCACACAATCTTTATCTGTTTGGTGTGCCTGTAAAGCTGCAGCAAGTAACAATTTCATTGTTCCGTTACCAATGCATATGATAGTTAAACACTCTTGACTCGCCTTAAAACACTTTCTTTTTGCATCGATCGATAATAATTGAAACCCATTCATCAATCACTGTTGTATTCCGTTAATCATCGTTAGATTGTGAAATATGTATTTGTGCAGAATCTTTTCTTCATGTTGGATCATCATTCCTTACTTGGACCACACTCTTCACTTATCAAGGGATATGGGATATTGATATATTTGAACTGTCTCGATGCAGTCGTTCAGTTTAATAAGAAGGTTTCCGTTTTCTGCCAGTTCAAACAATGTTTGTTTGTATATCAGGGCCCTGACCACTGCACCAAGTGCTCACACTACAAGGATGGTCCCAACTGCGTGGAGAAATGTCCCGATGGTCTTCATGGTGCCAGTGGCTTCATTTTCAAGTACTCTGACTCCAACCGGGAATGCCACCCATGCCATGCCAACTGCACTCAGGGGTAAGTCAGATATTGGATTCAGCAGTCACAATCAGGATGATTTTACTAACTGCGTTGAACAATGCACCTGAAATGCCATTGAGCTTTGCACATTTGTTGGCTTTGTGGGAATATGAGGAAGAAAGGATAATATTAGAATAACAATAAAGTTAGAGGAAGATGGCTAACATTTGTTGGGCCAAATCTCCCTGGTATACATTTATTATAATTCTACTTTTACTTCACTTAAGAAGGCTGTTTCAGTGAAGGGTTATTTTCCCTCCTTTTCAATATTTCTAATTAATTATGTACTTCCAGAATATTGGAAATGACCTTTGCTATACGTTGTACTTTCAAACCAGAAATAACATGTTAAAAGCTGATCATTGGGCAAGGTTGCCAGAGCAGCTGCTCATCTTGCTCTGGAGTGAGGGGGGGGGGAGGGGGGAGGTTGGATATAGGGAGTGTGGGTCACCTGAAATTGGCGAATTCAATGTTCATGCTATTGGGTTGTAAACTAACCAGGTGAACTATGAGGCTCTGTTCTTGTAAATGGAACTTGGCCTCACCCTGGCAGTGGAGAAGGCCGGGGTCAGACAAGTTGGTGTGGAAATGGGAAGGGGAGTTGAAACGGCCTGCAACCAGGAGCTTGGGATGGCCACTGTGGACAGAGCAACCTCTTCCAATTGATTACCTGGTTTACTCCTGGTCTCACCAATATAGAGGAGGTCACATAGGGAGCACCAAATGCAATAGACAAGGTTGGAAGAGGTGCAAAAGAATCATTGTGTCAGCTGGCAGGTCTGCTTGACACAGCACCCGAGGTCGGGATTTTACCTGGATCTCTGTGAGGCAGCAACTCTACCAGCTGCGTAACTGAGGTCATAGAGACCATCGAGGAGTCTATCTCAATGCTCTCACAGGGCGGTGCATGGACTCAGGGCCTCTTATTATTCATTCTGGAGTCCGTACAAACTTCTTTATAAGAGCTCCTCAACAATCTCATCACACAGTGCCCAATGGTTCAGGTAATAACTGCTGTAGCCTGGACAAAGCATCCATGTAATCTTCCCTAGATCCAGGGAGAGGTCTGATCACATGGGAGCATTTCAAAGTATTTAACGAACGATAGTGAGCCACTGAATAGTAGCTTGGTGACTTCAGTGAGCAGAGGCGTGATGTTCATGAGGGAATTGCTGTTACTGATGGATGGCGCAATGATACTTGTGAGAAGCTTGGTGATCTTCCAATGCAGAGGGATGGTGTCCACCAGCAGAGTATTCCTCTGCATGATGTGTGAACTGGTTCCTCTTCTCTCCTCCCCACCCACAAAACTGCTTCATTTTGATCACGACCATAGTCTCCCCCTTGCCCATTCGTACTTACAATAGGAAAGTAGTTGGACTACTGCTGGTTCGCAGAAGTCCTGACTAGAGATTTTTAGAAAGTAACAAAATAACACCTGAACTCCTTATTCTATGCTGAAATCACATGAACTAAGGTTGAATGCTTATAGTACATGTAATTAATAGCTGCCACAAGAGTATTCTTCCCTTTCCCTCTGCCCCTCCTCTATGAGCTGCACCCTACATATTCTCACACAACAGTGTGTCGGTGATAGACCCACACCAGTCTGAAGAAGGGTCTCGACCAGAAATGTCACCCATTCCTTCTCTCCAGAGATGCTACCTGGCCCGGTGAGTTACTCCAGCTTTTTGTGTCTAAAGGGGCTGTCCCACTTGGGCGACCTAATCCTCAAATTCTGGTGAGTTTGCCCTTGACTCATACTCGCAGCATGGTTGACATGAGGTCGTAGGAGGTCTTTGTAACTTTCCTTCATTCTCGAGAGTGGTCCCCGCGTACTCGAGGCCTCAGCTAGGTTGCAGCGTATTTTTCAACATGTTGAAAAATGCCCGCAAGTAAAAAAAGGTCGCCATGGAAAAAATCAATACTTTTTTTACTCGTAGGTTTAGTCATAGTAGGTCGTAGTAGGTCGACATGTTAGTTGTAGGTAATCGAGGGTAGTCGAAGGTAGTCGAAGATAGTCTTCATCATAGTCGAAGGGAGGTCGAAGGAGATCGAAGGAGGTCGTCTTCACTCTCCACTCTTCGGTGTCCAATTTTCCCGAAGTTAGTCATAGCTAGTCTTCAACATGGTCGAAGGAGGTCTTCTACATAGTCGAAAGTGGTCTTCAACATGTCATTTGTTCAAACTCTCCTAAACTCTTCTAAACTCGCCAATTAGATCGCCCAAGTGGGACAGCCTCGTAACTTCGGTTTAAACCAGCATCTGCAGTTCCTTACTGCACAGTATATCAGTGATAGCATACTAGCAAGTAATGACACACAGGATTCATGAATGAAAACTCCTCAATTGTTTGTACTCTTCATGTGTGCCCCAAAAATCTTAAAACAGTCAACATCATCGTGGACAAAGCAGCCCGCTTAATTGACACCCCATTCATTACCCTAAACTTTCATTACCACCACCACTATAGTGCACAATGATCCATCTACAAAATGCACTGCAGTTGCTCAGCTCAGCAACGTCGAAAATACTTTTCAAACCCACAATTTCTACTACCATGAGAAGGTGCATGTGAACACCACCATCTACAGGTTTCCGTTTCTTGTTGTGCATCATCGTGACTTGGAAATATATCTCTCTTTATTCCTTGTTGCTGGGTCCAAATTCTCGAACTTGGACCCAGCAAGTCTACCAGCTGGAATACCAGCTCACCGCCACCTTCTCAAGGGCAGTTAGGGACAAGCAACAAATTGTGAATGCCAGTTCCGTGGATAATCCAAAAAACGCAGATCAACTGATAACAGCCCTTTGCCCAACCTCTGTCTTGTTCTTTCTCTCATAGAAACATAGAAACATAGAAAATAGGTGCAGGAGTAGGCCATTCGGCCCTTCGAGCCTGCACCGCCATTCAATGTGATCATGGCTGATCATCCAACTCAGTATCCCGTACCTGCCTTCTCTCCATACCCCCTGATCCCTTTAGCCACAAGTGCCACATCTAACGCCCTCTTAAATATAGCCAATGAACTGGCCTCAACTACCTTCTGTGGCAGAGAATTCCAGAGACTCACCACTCTCTGTGTAAAGAATGTTTTCCTCATTTCGGTCCTAAAGGAATTCCCCCTTATCCTTAGACTGTGACCCCTTGTTCTGGACTCCCCCAACATCGGGAACAATCTTCCAGCATCTAGCTTGTCCAACCCCTTAAGAATTTTGTAGGTTTCTATAAGATCCCCCCTCAATCTTCTAAATTCCATCGAGTACAAACCGAGTCTATCCAATCTTTCCTCATATGAAAGTCCTGACATCCCAGGAATCAGTCTGGTGAATCTTCTCTGTACCCCCTCTATGGCAAGGATGTCTTTCCTCAGATTTGGAGACCAAAACTGTACGCAGTACTCCAGGTGTGGCCTCACCAAAACCCTGTACAACTGCAGTAGAACCTCCCTGCTCCTATACTCAAATCCTTTCGCTATGAATGCTAACATACCATTTGCTTTCTTCACTGCCTGCTGCACCTGCATGCCTACTTTCAATGACTGGTGTACCATGACACCCAGGTCTCGTTGCATCTCCCCCTTACCTAATCTGCCACCATTCAGATAATAGTCTACCCTCATGTTTTTGCCACCAAAGTGGATAACCTCACATTTATCCACATTGTACTGCATCTGCCATGCATCTGCCCATTCACTCAGCCTATCCAAATCACCCTGCAGCCTCCAAGCATCCTCCTCACACCTAACTATACCCCCCAGCTTGGTATCATCTGCAAATTTGGAGATGTTGCATTGAATTCCCTCGTCCAAATCATTAATATATATTGTAAATAGCTGGGGTCCCAGCACTGAGCCTTGCGGCACCCCACTAGTCACTGCCTGCCATTCTGAAAAGGACCCGTTTACTCCTACCCTTTGCCTCCTGTCTGCTAGCCAGTTCTCTATCCACATCAATACTGAACCCCCAATACCGTGTGCTTTAAGTTTGTATGCTAATCTCTTATGCGGGACCTTGTCGAAAGCCTTCTGAAAGTCTAGATATAACACATCCACTGGTTCTCCCTTATCCACTCTACTAGTTACATCCTCGAAAAATTCTATCAGATTTGTCAGACATGATTTACCTTTCGTAAATCCATGCTGACTTTGTCCAATGATTTCACCACTTTCCAAATGCGCTGCTATCCCATCTTTAATAACTGACTCTAGCAGTTTCCCCACTACCGATGTTAGACTAACTGGTCTGTAATTCCCCGCTTTCTCTCTCCCTCCTTTTTTAAAAAGTGGGGTTACATTAGCTACCCTCCAATCCTCAGGAACTCTCATTCTGCCTCTCTCTCCCCCACCCCTCTCTCACACACACACCCATGCACATACATTCCCACAACATATATATCCGCAGGACATGATGGGGAAGCTTTTATTCCGACTGCGAACACAAATATCTTTGACTGAGCAGTATCTGCTCAATTTTTTGACCTTTTAATGCAGGTACAGGCAGCATCTTACCCCGCAGGTATGCTCCAAATCCTACTCATATTGTGCAGGGAATGACTGTGGAGTGATAACCCCAGACGCTGATTCAAGTTAGCTGGAGCACCTAGATTTGGAGGTTGAAGTCATGGTAGTGTAGACTATGAACCAGCAAATTGTGGCAGAATTTTATACCCTGTTCCCTGTGAGGCCACTTGGTTCATGTCCAGAGTGTTAGATTATTATATGAAACATCAAAAGTACAATGAAATTTTACTTCGGATTCACGTGAGTGACTACGTGAAGAAGGCCGTCCCCACGCATGCGCGTCATTACGTCTGACGCATTGCGCATGCACTGACTGGTTGGTGCGCGGCTCCTGCCAGCGGTAAGTTTTTGAACCTGGAAGGTAGGTTTTAACATTTCTAGGGCTGTTTTTTGTATTGCAGGATTGCCTGTTGAATTTGGGGCGAAGTTGGACGGGCCGCGGAAAACCTCTGGTTATGGACCGTGGGGAAATCTCAGCCCGGACCGCGGAATTGCGGGTAGCCAGCGGCCGTCGGGTTCGCTCCCAGACCGCTATGGTCCACCAGAGACCGGGGTTAGACTGGCAGTTAGCCGGTCTTACTACCCCAGTCTCTGTTAATGGGGTTAGCAGCTCCCACATCGCAATGGTTCCCCCAGAGAAAGGGGTTAGACTGGAAGTTAGCCGGTCTTGCAACCCCAGTCATTCACTATGGGGTCTGCAGCTCCTACACCGTTATGGTCCCCAGAAATAGGGGTTAGACTGGCAGTACGCCGGTCTCGCTACCCCTGTTGCGGACTATGGGGTCAGCTGCCCTAGACCGCTTAGGTCTTCCCAGAACAAGCGGTTAGACTGGCAGTAAGCCGGCCTCGCTACCCCAATCTGTCAATCAGGTCAGCAGCTCACAGACCGCTTAGGGCTTCCCAGATAATAGTTAGACTGGCAGTAAACCGGACTCGCTACCCCAGCAGCTGACAATGGGGTCAGCAGCTCCCAGACCGCTAAGGTCTCCCCAAGTAAGGGGAAAACAGGCAGTAAGCTGGTCTTGAGACCCAGTCACTAACTATGGGGTCAGCAACTCACAGAGGGCTATGGTTCTCCCAGGAAAGGGTTAAACCACGAGGAAGCCGGTTGGGACTCGATCGAGCGGGCCAGGAGGTCCTCCCCTCCTTCTATGGGTAGCGTCTGTGAACGCCTAAAACCCACCTGGAGCATCTGATGGAGGTTGCTCCAGAGAGATATGCTCCAGAAGAGAGCTATCTGAGCCCGGGTATTATGAAAAACCTGCTGGCAGCGGCATCTGTTATGGCTGCACAATGTCTCCCTCTCTGAGGAGGGGAGCATCAGGGGTCAGTTTCACTCTGGCCCAGAGTCATATTCTGATATAGGTCCGAGGGGCCATGTCAGCGCAGGTCTCCTCAGGGGCCTGCGGGAGCACCTGTCTCAGGGCTGTCTACGAGTCTCCCTCTCGGTGGAGGGGAGTGCGAGGACATACTCGTAAGGGAAGCGGTTAAAAACCCGGTAGGGGCCAGATTCCCTCATGCTACAGGTGCCGGCAGTGCACAGACCTATCAAATGAAACCATTGTATCGGCGATGACACCCCCACGCCTCAACGGCAGTGAGCAGTTCACTGAAGTTGATGGGAGCTTGAAAGCTGGGCCAAGCTGGTCTCAGGAATATGGAAATCAAGGATGGGAATGGAACCCACATCAGGGGCCTTTGGGCTTACCATAAGACCACCGGTAACCATGGAGGTAGGTGGGTCTGGTTCTTTCGAAACATGGGGTAAGTGGACCATTTGCAAGTTCGTAATATTTACACTTGTTTTTGTACAAATGAAAATAATAACATGTGATGGGTATTATTACACAGTATACAAGGGTACCAAGCATGGCTTGGAATTGGGGCCAGAATTGTCTTTCGACAAGGCAGGCTCAGGATTACGGCCAGCATTGCCTTCCGCGACAAGCTCGGTAATATGGCCAGAGTTGTCTTTCAAGGCAGGCTCAGAATTATGGCCGGAGCAGTTTTAAGGCCGGACAGTAGTGTGGCCAGAGCAGCATTCAAGGCAGGCATGGAATTGTGGCAGGCGTGGCCTGTTCCTTGTGAAAGATGGAGAGATGTCGGTTCATATTTCATTTACTCCCATGTGCAACATAGATTTTCAGTATATGGAATTTCTCTACTGTCTAACTACTAATTTTACTTCGGAGTCACGTGAGTGACTATGTGAAGAAGACCCGCCAGGCGCATGCTCAGCATTACGTCGACGCATGTCGGTAGGAATGGGGTGCAGATCGCAGCTCCATCAGTGGTGAGTAACAAGCCCGCAGGTATGAAGACACATTAATTCAATTTTGTGAGATCCAGAATGACTCTACAACCCCCATCTTTCTTTGTCCTGGGGAATTTAGGCAATTGGTGATTTAATCTTGCGTCCAGATTAAATCACCAATTGCCTAAATGCGTGTCATGGGAGCCTGATCCAGGAGCTGTAGCGTTGGATGCATTCTCGCTACATTGGGGAAATATGTTCTATGCTTTTCCCTCATTTGCCTGATTAGCAATATCTAAGTAAAATAGAGCAAGACTCTGCCACGGGTGTTTTGGTGGTTCCAAGACTCCCATTGATGTTTAGAATGATAATTGAACCATTTATGACGATTCCCAGCTCCAGGGATTTGTTGGTACAATCAGTAACAGAACAAGTTCATCCATTGCATGATCATATGAATTTGTTCATCTGCAAGTTCTGACCAGACCATTACAAGGGTTGGACTGTCGGATAGGACCTTGAATGTTATAATGTCAGGTTGGAGAGATAGCATTAAGAAACAATACATGTCTCCCATAAAGAAATGAGAAGTTTTTGTATTCAGTCAGATATATCTTATCATACTGCAAATATATCGGATGTATTGGAATTCCTTGCTATGTTGCATTTTGATCAGCACCTTAGTTATAGTGCCATTAATAGTGCCCGTAGTGCTTTGTCTTCCTATTTACGACAATTTTCAGAACATCTATCTATCGGGCCTCATCCATTAATATCCCAATTTATGAGAGGGATTTTAATAAAAATCCTCCCAAACCCAGATATACAGAAATTTGGGATGTTAATATAGTTCTCACATTGCTCCGGCAATGGGCTCCAATTACGTCACTGTCTTTTCAGAAATTAACATTTAAAGTAGTAATGCTTATGGCATTAGTGTCAGCACAATGAGTACAAACATTGCAAATGTTATGTTTAGATTGTATGCACTTGTCTGCAGATAACATTACTTTTTATATTTATGATCTAATCAAACAAAGCAGACCGGGGAAGTCTGGAACCAAGGTAATCTTTAGAGCATATCCTGTCGACCAAGCATTGTGTATGGTTAAGCATCTGACTCAATATATTGAAGTAACCAAGAGTCTCCGAGGTTGTGAGACAACTATGTTTATTGCCCATAAGGAACCATACAAAAAAGTGTCAGTACAAACTATTTCTAGATGGTTAAAACAGGTTTTGGATTTAGCTGGAGTAGACACTGATGTGTTTAATTCTCACTCCACCAGGGCAGCGTCCACGGCAGCGGCAATAGCACAGGACGTGGCGCTCGACTAAATTTTAGAGGCCGCAGGATGGTGTAAAGAAGAAACTTTTTCCAAGTTTTATAATAAACCTATTATCACGGTGCCAGAGTTTGGACATGTAGTGTTCGGTTCTGTTTGATTATTTGCTTTCTTTTATGTAATGATTCATATCTTTTGTTGTAATTTCCCTTATGATAGAAGGGTATTACTTTTCTTTCTTTTATTATTATTAAAATACTTATTGCGTTATTCAAGCAATATTTAATAATATTATTTACTCACTACTGTGTCAATTGAAGCAGTGTGTCACATGGCATGAAAATCACAGAACTTCAAAATCTTCACGTATTCGCTCACGTGACTCTGAAGTAAAATAGTAAGATTAAACAAGAATTTACCTGTTCGAAGTTTGATCTTTATTTTATGAGGAGTTACGATGAGGGAGTACGTGCCCTCCGCTCCCGACCCTCATAATCTAAAAGATCATCTGGTAGTTCTAGTCTTGTATGAGCCTTACTATCTTACTTCGGCTATTGGTTCTGTGATTTTCACACCGCTGCTATGAAGTATGCCGAGCATGCGACTGGCTGGGGTTCTTCACGTAATCCCTCATCGTAACCCCTCATAAAATAAAGATCAAACTTCGAACAGGTAAGTTCTCATTTAACCTTACTATTTCCTTAGGATCTTTATGGCATGCATCAACCTCATAGATGCATATTATTTTGCAACGATTCACAGGAGATCACCGGAGACATTTCAAATTGATCTGGAGGATATTCCTTACGTTGTGTTTGCTTAAATCAACTGTTTTCAGCCATCCAGTCAAATTTAAGTTGATACCAACTGGAAGTTGTTCAGAATCAGAATCAGAATCAGAATGCCTTTTATTGTCAATATACACATGTACAATGAGATTAATTTTTTTTTTTCATTGTTGTTTATCGTATATACCTTTAACTATTAATTACCTGTGATTTCGCCCTGGGGCAACAGATTGGAATCAATTGAAGCCTGTAACAACCTTGTCGTCAAGTAGTCTTCTATTTATTAAGTGTAATTGGCTATAGCAGCTGTGTTTCAGCTGTGCAATTAGGTCTTGCATTATTAGAATTTTCAACGTGCAAGTATTAACCTCTCAAGTGCCATATAGGTCATTGTTAACAGACCTATGCTATTATCAGCTGAAGCTACCAAAGTCACAATGGTGGTCGAACTATATTCAGCATTGCTCCTGTAGTTTTGGTCACATACTCTTCAGTTATATTACTTCCACGTGCTAGAACTAAGATGGAAAATCACAAATGCCATCTCTAGTAACGAAGGCAGATGGGATTTGCATGAATCACCAATTTTTCAGTTATTGGTATCAACTACCTATAGACATTAGGTATATACTATGGGTTAAAGGGTTATTGTGCGAATATGCAAAACCTGCATGCTTAGTTCCAAGTTGATACACTGTGGTGGTGGCATATGTTAGTCACATGGATGCAATAAAGTCAAAGTATCCTGTCATAATTTACCCAACCTTTTTGGCTCTGGTGTAGCATCATGCAAAGTCAACGACAACACAGTATGGATGTTTGATCACAAAGCATTTTAGCATCTATGGCTCGATGGCATCCAATATCTATATTTGCATGCAGGCTCATTCTCGCTACACAGGGGAGGAATGTTCTTTTATGTGGTTCTCCATTTTGCCTCATCAGTCGGGGCTTGCAATAATTCGGCAAGATCACGCATTCAGGGTTCTCGTACTGTCTGACTGGCCTACGCAGCCATGGTTTCCCGCAAATGTTGGGGATAATATAGAACCTTATATGGGGTTCTAAACATAAAATTTGCTGGTTCAGGCTGGGATTCGGGGAACCAGCCTCTACATGATTAATCAATTAATTGCTTTACAGAATCTGAGAAGACCTCTCCTGCGGCTCGGGCTGCCAGACTAATCCATGTATGTCTCACTGCAGAATGCAGGGATAGCTACAAAAAAGTAGTACTTTGCCTCTTCAGGAGATGGGATGCATTTTTTCTATTAAATGTTATGTTACACATAATACGGCACATAAGACCCATTTTCTATGGGTCTTTGACAATAAATTATGTTATAGTCCCATTAACTGTACCCAACGTGCTTCTCCTCATAGTTGCTGCAGCAAGTGGGACCCGTTCTCTCGGGTTTCACCCTCTGGTGTCCAGTAGTTAGGATACCATTCACACAAGTTCTTCCAGACCCAAGCACACGGAAGTATGGGATATTGACATCGTGTTAACATTTATTCACCATGGGGCTCCAGTTATATCTCTATCTTTGGTTCGGCTTTCATAGGTAGGTTATTCCCTGGCGCTGCCCTCAGCGCATGAGTCCAGTCATTACATAAATTGCGAATGGACAGGATCATTACACCTTCAATATCATAATTCATGTTTACATACCCCATGCACCTTCGGTTACAAATGGTCACATGTTTACATCATTACGTCAAGTTCATCTAGAGCCTTAGAGGCTCTGATACTGGTTCAGACCATCTCCAGGTGGTTATGCGAGGTTTGGCTTATACAGGAGTAGATACTGCTTTCTAATCTCACTCCACCAGGGCTGCTACAACACCAGCAGCAAGGGTTATGTGCGGTCCTCTGGACCACATCCTGTCATCTGCAGGATGGTCTAACAAGCAAGGTATCCAACATTTATGTTAACCCATTGCCAGACCAGGGGTATTTGCCAACTCTATTTAGGTTCAATTTATAGTTGCCCTCAGTTCAGAGGGGTTACTGTTATTATTGTTTGTTCTTTTATCAGCATCAGCATGTTTTAAATCTATGTCATGTATGTATGCATTATGATGTTTCCCTTATCTATGGTCAACTGATGTAGTCGTGCTTGTGTGGACTCGTTTTTCCACGGCATGAAATCACAGACCTTCAAAATCTTCATGTAGTCACTCACGTGACTCCGAAGTAAAATAGTAAGATTAAACAAGAACTTACCAGTTTAAAGTTTGATCGTTATTTTATGAGGAGTTACGATGAGGGATTATGTGCCCTCCGCTCCCAACCCTCGTAACATAACAATCATCTGGTAGTTCTAGTCATCTATAATCTTACTATGTTAGTTCAACAACTGTTATCTGTGACTTCACACCGCTGCTTTGAAGATTGACGCGCATGCGTGGGGACGGCTTTCTTCACGTAATCCATCATCGTAACGCCTCATAAAATAACGATCAAACTTCAAACTGGTAAGTTCTCATTTAATCTTACTATTCCTACATGCTCCAGATTTGGCCTGTAAATGAAATTAGCACAGGTATTATATAATAATGAAAAATATATTAAATTAATAGAGACCATAATAGTGCAAAAAACAATCTGTGTGGTGGAGCAAAACATTCAGTCTAACTAATATCATTGTTGCCAAGGTTAGTGTTGTATAGTGTTCAAGAGCCTGATGGTTGTTGAGAAGAAGCTATTCTTAAACCTAGTAGTCACTGTTTTCAGGCTCCTGAGCATTCTGCAGTATGGTATTAGTGAAATGAGTTTGTGGACAGCAAGGTGTGGGTTTTTGATGATAGTCGCTGCCTTTTTGAGACAGCGCCTTCTGTAATCTCTTCAATGATGGGGGAACAGTACCTGTCATGGTCTGGACAGTGTCTACCATTCAGTGCAGTCTCCTTTGTTCCTGTGCTTTCAAGTTGCTGAACCAGGCCACGATGCAATCGGTCAGTATGCTATCTACCATACATGTCTAGAAGTTTGATAGAGCATTCACGCCAGACTGAATGTCACACTCGCTTGTGTACCAAGTCACCTCTTACTACAGTCTTGAGCATCTATGACCCCAGGCCAGCAGTACTGGACTGCTGCTCCAACTGGCCATGACAGCAGTCTGAATCCAGTCCAACAAATACATTTGTGTCGATGCGAAGGGGCAGAGAGCAGCCTCCCACTGCCAGACTGCAGCCACAGATGGGACACTGCTCTGCAATACTGGGACATCAAAACTTTCCTACAACATTCAAATGGGAAAGGTGCCAATGAAACCTTAGAGAACAAGGTCAAGCTGTTCCATTGATATGTTATTTCATGTTGTTTTGTTCTAAAGTTTCTTCAAATTGCCTCAATATTTAGGTCAAGTAACACATTTCATTGCATAGAAATGTGTTACCTCTATGCAATGAAATGTGTTACTAGTGTGGCAGCGGCTGCCTTTGCTGCAGACAACTGTCATGCTTCATCTTGTGAGGTAGTTAAAGTCGTGCATTTCATGTCAAAGTATTTGGATAAAACAAAGTATTTGGATTCCACTTGAAAATAACAGCCTCACTGCACAGACCGCAAGACTGTGAAATCACTGGTGTGATGCCATCTTATTTTGGCACTGATTGCAAAGTTTATCACAGGTCTTAACCCCTGCTTGCTGTGCTCTTGTTGTACTTATCATTACTACCTCTGAGGGAGAGATATGTATAAGAGGAAAGGGAAGGTGGCAAATTGAGATGAGACATCTGCTTTATGTTACCCTTCCTCTAAGAGCCCCTCCACCTTTTGAACATGATGGGGATAAGAGAGACAGTCATTTATTCTGCAGGAAAGAATACTAATGTAATTGTTGCAAATTGGAACAGTTTCCACTGCTAACATTTCTTCAGTTATCCCCGTAGTCAATTTGTGCAATGGTCTGAAATGAAACTCAGTTGGAATCTCAGGAGGGATTTCTCATTGCTGAATGATTGTAAAATGTTAAACAGCATCTCCCTACATATTCAATGCCAATCTAATCAATATGTTGTTGCATTGCACTTTAGTCTCAGCTGCTTACTTATAGTGCTGACAAGCTACCATTTGAAAGTCCACAAGTTTCATTATGTTTAGAGCTCCAGGGTGGAGGGGAGGGTTGTGGAGTATGTGGAGGTTGGAGTTTTTAAACTAGGTGCCACAGACCTAGAACCACAGAGATAGTAAGCAAACCGCTCGGGTTATAGAAACCAGGATTCATCATTGATAAGTAATATTCAGTGTGGTGGCCATTTGGCTTATTTTGTGTGTCATTAATTATGGCATGCGTCTTTATATTTTAGACTGCACGTTGTTATGTGGGTGGGATTTATGACGCATTCTAGGGCATGTTTGGAACTATGTTTCTTGCACAGAAGCTTAGTTTTTAGTTTAGTTTTGGAGTTATATGGGGAAGGCAGACCCTTCGACCATGTGAAGTGTAACGGAGACACGAGGATTTTTCTAGCGATAGGCTGGAGTTTGATGAAGATTAAAGTGTACGAGTCGGAGAAGAAGGTCGGATGTATCTTATTGTTTTTCTTCTACAATAAAGAAGCTATTAATGAAAATACTGTGTTATGAAGATTTATCTGTGAAGAAGCTTTGAAGGTCTCACGGAGAGCTCACATGCATATTACGACATTAACCATGTAATCTCCTTAGTAGCTAGAGGGAGTAATCTCGTGAACGATATAAGAATCAGACGCTACATTAAGGGCAGGTGAACCAGCAAAGCACAAGGTGAGGAGGATCAATACATTTCCCTGGCTGGTTATAGGTGCACTGTGATGGCGAGCACTGCGGACTGGACAGTGTTGCTTTACAATGGGGACTATGATTTAGCAGGCTCCCTTTGAAAAGTGTCTCTCCATCAGCTGCCTTGCCTGCTCTATTGGGCAATGAGGTTGATGGGGTTCAACTGGGATGTCCTCCTATAGCTTTCGTTCCCAACATTCCTCAGCCTACACCTCACCTCCCTCAGACCCTGGTCTGCTCTGTCTTCTGGAATTAGTTGCAATATCTGGATTGCACAGTCATGCAGTCTAAAGCTCAAAATGGTGGCATCTCCGTACCTGTTAGCCAGATGCGGAAGGAAGCCCCAGTGAAATGCAGTCACCATAATCTCATTTCAAAGTCAATGGCATGTTCCACAATGATTCTGGTATTTGCACAACAGAACTCACCTGCGCAGGTTGCGGGGTGAATTATGTGAGGAGGCAGCTGAAGCCCTTGCCCCCAGTATCCACCCACCCACCCCCGCCCCTTATCCAGCAGTGCAGCTGCTGAAAACATTGGGCGGACTTCCTCTGGATAAAGGAACTGTGTACACTGCCCAGAAATGTTGTGTTCACTATGAGAAAATTATCTTATGATCCCCAACATCTTCCTACTGATGGAGAAGGTCAGGATTAATAGATAATAGACAATACGTGCAGGAGTAGTCCATTTGGCCCTTCGAGCCAGCACTGTGATCATGACTGATCATCCACAATCAGTACCCCGTTCCTGCCTTCTCCCTATATCCCATGACTCGCTATCTTTAATAGCTCTATCTAACCATCTCTTGAAAGCATCCAGAGAATTGGCCACCACTGCCTTCTGAGGTAAAGAATTCCATAGATTCACAACTCTCTGGGTGAAAACGTTTTTCCTCTGCTCCATTCCAAGTGGCCCTCTTATTGTTAAAATGTGGCCCATGGTTCTGGACTCCCCGATATTTGGGAACGTTTCCTGTCTCTAACATGTTCAATCCCTTAATAATCTTCTATGTTTCAATAAGATCCCCTCTCATCCTAAATTTCAGTGTAAACTAGCCCAATCGCTCCATTCTCTCAACATGTGACAGTCCCGCCATCCCGGGAATTAACCTTGTGAACCTACGCTGCACTACCTCAATGGCAAGAATGTCCTTCCTCAAATTTGGAGAGCAAAACTGCATACAATACTCCAGGTGTGGTCTCACCAGGGCCCTGTACAACTGCTCCTATACTCAACTCCTCTTGTTATGAAGACCAACATGCCATTCGCTTTCATCACTGCCTGCTGTGCCTGCATGCTTACTTTCAGTGACTGATGAACGTACCCCCAGATCTCATTGTACTTCCCCTTTTCCCAACTTGGCACCATTCAGATAATAATCAGCTCTCCTGTTTTTGCCACCAAAGTAGATAACTTCACAATTATCCACATTAAACTGCATCTGCCATGCATCTGCCCACTCACCCAACCTGTCCAAGTCACCCTGCATCCTCATAGCATCCTCCTCATTGTTCACACTGCCACCCAGCTTTGTGTCATCTGCAAATTTGCTAATGTTACTTTTTAATCCCTTCATCTAAATCATTAATGTATATTGTAAAAAGCTGTGGTCCCAGCACCAAGCCTTGCGGAACCCTACTAGTCACTGCCTGCCATTCTGAAAGGGACCCGTTAATCCCTACTCTGTGTTTCTTGTCTGCCAACCAATTTTCTATCCATGTCAGTACCCTACCCCCAATGCCATGTGCTCTAATTTTGCCCACTAATCTCCTATGTGGGACCTTATCAAAAGCTTTATGAAAGTCCAGGTACACTACACCCACTGGCTCTCCCTTGTCCATTTTCCTCGTTACATTGTCAAAAAATTCCAGAAGATTAGTCAAGCATGATTTTCCCTTCGTAAATCCATACTGACTTGAACCGATCCTGTTACTGCCATCCAAATGTGTCGCCATTTCATCTTTCATAATTGACTCCAGTATCTTCCCCACCACGGATGTCAGCCGAACTGGTCCATAATTCCTCGTTTTCTCTTTCCCACCTTTCTTACAAAGTGGGATAACATTAGCTACCCTCCAATCCACAGGAACTGATCCTGAATCTATAGAACATGATCACCAATACGTCCACGATTTCTAGAGCCACTTCCTTAAGTGCCCTGGGATGCAGACCGTCAGGCCCTGGGGATTTATCAGCCTTCAGTCCCATCAGTCTACCATTTCCTGCCTAATGTGAATTTCCTTCAGTTCCTCTGTCACCCTAGGTCCTCTGGCCATGGGTACATCTGGGAGATTGTTTGTGTCTTCCTTTGTGAAGACAGATCCAAAATACCTGTTCAACTTGTCTGCCATTTCCTTGTTCCTCATAATAAATTCCCCATAATAAATAATAATACTGGTTAATACAATTCTTCACTTATATCAAAGTGCAGCCTAATTAGACTATAAACTTTGGAGATACAGCGTGGAAACAGGCCCTGCGGCCCTCCGAGTGCGCCGACTTGTGATAGCCCTGAACACTAACACCATCCTACACACTAGGGACAATTTACAAATTTACCAAAGCCAATTAAGCTACAAACTTGTACGTCATTAGAGTGTGGGAGGAAACCAGAGCACCCAGAGAAAACCACCACGGTCACAGGGGAAATGTTCAAACTCCATACAGACAGCACCCACAATCAGGATCGACTCCATGTCTCTGGGGCTGTAAGGTAGCAACTCTACTGCTGCACCACTGTTTGAACATTGAACATGGTGAAGGAGACTTCATGCCTAATGCAAAGAGAGGAATAGGTAATAACGCAATAACGCAAAAGCAGCAGAACATAGAGGTGCCCTCAAAAATCTTGCATAAAGCTTGGTTTATCGCTTTATTATTATTGCTGCAACATAGCACAAGAACAATTCTCAATGCAAAATGGTTCAACAGCAGAGGAATTACAAATAAAAGTATTCTTGTCAACCAGTACTGAGCTGCAGAACGGTGACAGATGTAGGGGAGAGTGACCAATAGCCATAGGATTCAAGCCAGGGGAGTGACCAACATCTGGGTGAGTAATGACAGCCCTGGGCCACGGCCAGGAGAGTGACTGCCCGAACCAGAACTCCAGGTGGGAGACAGGGTGTGTGGAGGTCAGATCCAGAGGTGCGCAGTGGAGAGGGCATCTGTGGGCAATACGTTGATCTGTGAAACAGTTGAACCATCGTTGGGTAACTGGGAGTTGACTGCAGTTGAGTGCATCTCTCCGCTGTGTTTTAATGGCCTTTCCGAGGCAATGGTGAGCAACGAATCACAGCAACTAGCAAAGGTGTGTTGTTGCTACTGGGAAGGATCCCAGGAAAGTGGTTTGTCTGTGACAGAGAGTTGTGTGTGTGTGAGAGAATGTGTGTGTGGAAGTATGTGTCTGCAAGAGAGACTTGTGTGTGCGAGCCAGAGAGAGAGAAAGTGTGTGGATATGACAGAGAGTTGTGTGTGTCTGTGAGAGGGCGTTGTGTGTATGTGAGACAGATAGGGAGTGTGTGTCTGTGAGGGAGAGTTGTGTGTGTGAGTATGTGCTGTGAAGATTGCGGCAAACATTTCACCTGATGTTCTTCATAATCAGAGCCCCCAATGATTGTGTTCTCAGGCACTGCGAATTTTCCCTGAGGCATAATTTCATTGGCGGTGTGTTAAGGATGGTTTAAGATGACATGCTTGAACATTATATTAACAGCAGCGGCATGAAACTAAATTAAAGGATTTCCTTTTTTTTAGTTTGCATTCTGCCTTGCATGCGCAGAGAAGATGTTTCTTTGAACTGAGATGTTACACTTGTGCACAAAGCTGGGGAACAGTTCAGTGGATTGAATATAAGCATAACATTGTGGTTTAATTACATACATTAATAAGCAATGGAATGAATGATAAAGAAGGATCCTACTATAGTTCTATTTCATATAAACTAGCCTGTTGTACATGTAGCAGAGTAACTCCTCAGGGTTGAAGTATTGGTAAATGTCTTTGTGCTGTTGTACATGTAGCAGAGTAACTCCTCAGGGTTGAAGTATTGGTAAATGTCTTTGTGCTGTTGTCTCAATCTGCAGTAGGGATTTGAGTGCCTGGCTGGAATCACAGTCACTGCCTGAATCAAGATGCTGGATTTCCCAAATGAGGAGAGATTGAATGAAGCAGGCCAGTATTCTCTAGTGTGAACAGAGAATCGACCATGATCCTGATGAGGGATGACCTCATTAAATGTATAAACTTGTGATATGGTTCATAGGCTGGAAGAAGGATGACCCTGGGCGAGAGGTCTAGAACCAGGGGTCACAGTCTCAAAATAAGCTCCAAGTTGTTTAAGACCAAGGTACCGATACATTTCTTCACTTGGAGGGTGGTTGGTCTTGGGGTTGGTGAACCTGAGGGGCCTGTGGAGGCTCAGTTGTTGAGCTTCTTCAAAACAAAGGTCTGTAGATCCCTGGATACGAAGGAAATCGAGGAAGATGATGATTTTGCAGGAAATTGTCCCGCACAGGCAAAGGATCAGCTATGATCTTGATGAATGGCAGAATAGGTCTAATGGTCAATTTGTCTACTCATGCTCCAATGTCTTATGTACTTATGTTCGAATTAGAATAATTTAGAAATATATCTCACTGTCACAAGGCCTTTGGCAATCAGCTAGTTGTCAGGATGTCCCATGGTGGCTTCATAGAATACTCCAAGATGCAGCTGGAAAATATAAGAGGAAGTTGTAAATCCGGAACCCACACACTCCCGGTTTCACTGAAGAAGTGTTTCGGCCCGAAACGTTGCCTATCTCCTTCGCTCCTTAGATGCTGCTGCACCCGCTGAGTTTCTCCAGCTTTTTGTGTAGCCCCGGTTTCACCTCACTGATTCCCAACCCACACACGCACACGCACACACACGCGCACACACACGCGCACACACACGCGCGCACACACACACACACACACACACACACACACACACACACGCGCGCGCGCACACACACACACACCCACCCACGCACCACACACCATCTGACTTCCAACGTCCTTCCCATCCTTGTGGATCAGAAATGTAATGAAACACACCCCATGTGCCTGGATGATTATAACTCCAACAATGCCTAAAAAGCTCAATGCTATCCTGAACCAAGTATACTGTACCTCTTCACATCATCTACCCTTTCTCTACCTACCCCCGCTTCCTTCAAAGCCAACACACTTTTGTCGATGTATGGACCATCTGCAAATCATATTGCAGCAACATGGTAGGGCATCTTTGATAAGAGCTCCCCAACGTGGTGATCTTTACCAGTGCAGGGCAGCTGGTGCATAAGAGCACTACAACCTGCAAGTAGCCTTCCAAATCTCACACAGTTTGTTCACTTGAAAATGAAATTACTTGCCTTTGCAGCTGCAAACCATCTCACCGAAGCTTCTTAAAGGAGTTTGGGATGGGCTCTAAATGTTGGTCTTGCCAATGATGGTAAGAATGAACAAAAACATCTCAGTGCAGATTGCAACACATTGTCCCTCTTGAAGTAAATGTCATGTGCTCAAGACCATCTTGAGGGGTCGGATGTGCCAACTGTTGGAAAAATGAAGTGGTCCGCTACTAATTGAAATTCTATTATAATAATTGATGTGTACCACATTTCAAGTCAGTAACACACCAAGTTCATAGCTGGAGGAATAATCAAGAACAAGATTGGACTCAGTCCTGAAGAGTCTTTGAATAAACTGCAGGTGGATCAGGCAGCATCTGTGGAGGGAAATAGATTGACAGGGTTTTGCATAGGGACCCGTCTGATGGGTTGTTTCCAGCTGTTTGTGTTTTACTCAAGATTCTAACATCTGCAGTCTCCTTTGTCTCCTATAGGATCTTTGGTGCTTTATTGAATATGTTCCTCTTTGCAATGGATGTTGCTGGTGAAAATTATTCCCTCTCTTTGACTATCAGGACAGAGAATTATTAAAGTCAGGCTTTTATTGTCTGTTCACTATATTTAGCAGCTGGATTTTAGTTGATGACACAGCTCAGGGAAATAGAGGGTAGTCTGTGTATACTATCTGCCAGATACAATCTGCCACACTCTATCTGCATTGAGAAAGAATAGTTTCAGCAGACTGGTTTATAATACGGTGCTGATAACCATTCAATTCATGTGGTATTCATATTCCTAATCACCACTTCATTCCATCCAGACTGCATTGTCATTGTCCCTGCTTTGGTATGCTGTTGAAAAGGATTTTTTGTCATTTTTTGTTGGATTAAAGGTTGAAGGGGAGTGGTGGGGAGGGTCCAGCGCACTGGCAGGTTCCCAGGAAGGTGAAACACCATGTGGGGGCCCAAGGCTGTAATTTATCCATTGTGACTGTGTTACTGCAACATTGTGAAGGCTGTAATTACTCTGTTAACATGATGGTTTTTTTGTTCCTCTCCCCACTCCTGAATAACGGACTTCAACCTTGTTGTGCTGCAGGTGCACAGGCCCACGTATTCGGGACTGCTTCGAGCTGATGGATAGGTATTATTGTGCTTTGTCTGCTGCATGCTGTGCTGTGCGAATGATTGCCGAGCAGGCGATAGTGTGGTGCTCTAGTTGAATCCAAATACACAGGCCCTTCCATCTGAAAGATGGTTCATTCCATTCCCCCCCCCCCAACATGCTAGGTAACATCCACCACATTTTCATCTCATATCCTGTCCACCCGCCATTTTGTGTCTGGTAGGTCTGCCAAATGATTGATAGATAAAGGAAATTAAGGTCTTACAGCAACAAATCATCAAGTTAACCTACTAATCACCCTGACACAAGTGTATGATTATGATGAGGTGCAATCAATGGGATGGTCATGGTCTCTGTCCGCTTGCTCTATTTTTATCTGTGAACTTTTCTTTTGTAAGTGGTATGCCAGACTAATGGAATCTAAAGAGTTTCACTAATCGCTCAGGGTTAACTGCTGGGGCATAGACTCTTGGTCACGACCGTGAGAATGGATTATTTGCTCTGATTAAATGAAAACAGGAATCTGATGTTTGTCAGGTGACATTTCAGTTTGGGAAAATGCGAGAGGTGTTGGGCATTTGCAGTTTGCTTTTAATTACTTGTGCTGCTCTCTAGTAACTAACCCAACTTACTGACCTTTTTCCTTGCCGCGCGATGCAAATTCCACAATTGAATTAACACTTCTGTCAATGCAAGGGAATTAAAGCATCCGAGGCAGATTCAAGATCATCTTCATATGTGCTGGGTCAACACTCCTAGGGTGATTCACAGAGAAGAGATATGAGTGATTGCTTTGCACACTCTCAATTCTGCTGAAGATAGGATTTCGATGACACTGATGCAGCCCTGACAAAGGCAATTAATTCCAATTCAGCTTAACTGCTTTCCTGGGCTCTGAACATAGTTCGAGCAGAAAAAATCCAGCTCCTATCTGCTAAGCGTGGGAATTTTCTCACTGATGTTGCTTAGAAAGTGCATAAATTATTTTCCCCTGCACCCTCCCATTCTGGAAGCAATCAGTGCTGTCACATTGCCCAGTACCCAATCACGATGTGTCCCAATAATTTTGGAGCTCTGTAACAGTGTCTTAACAATGGCAAAATAACAGAAACATTTAAAGCAAAATCACCTCCATGGTGGCATTATTGTGAAACAAACATGCTGACAATGACCACCAAGAAAAAACATTTTTCGGTTTTCTTTCTTGCTCCTGTTCATTTGGCTCCACCAGAAAAGCTCTTGTTTTTGCCCCTCCAAAACTCAAGGCCAGACAGTTCCAAGAGTAATTATTCTCTTTACGCAGATTATCCGTGCATGAGATACACCCAGACACACAGCAGTGGAATCTTCGAGAAGGATCTTGTTCATGGTCCCGATGTATAACTATTGTTCTTTATCGCTGACATGAGGAGCATTTCGCAGATGGGGACTATTGCAAACAAGGGAGATGAGTGAATAAGGAGAAACAATCTATTGGGAGGGGTCAGTGATCTGGGGATATTGAATAAATCAGTACAAAGGATGGCTGGTGATTTGAAAAAAACCCAGAGAATACTGCGGAAATTTAGTAGATCAGGTATCATATGTGGAGTTTGAAGCAAAGTCAACTTTCCCAATCAATGACGATCATCAGAACAGATCAGCCTGAATATTTTCTCGCTAAATGCAGGCATGGACCTGCATTTTGTAACTTCTTAAAAAGTGCTTCTGCAATGAGAATGGTGTCAGCCTATGTGGCAAGTCTGCATGGACAACTTTCCCAATGTAACCACTGGTACCCAGGTAATTAGTCATACAGCACAGAAATGTGTCCTTTGGCCCAACTTCTCCATGCCAACCAAGGTGCCCCATCTATACTAGTCCCACTAGGCCCGTATTTGCCCTGTAAGCCTTTCTGATCCTGGTACCTGTCTGTATGTCTTTTAAATGTAATTGTAGTACCTGCCTCAACTACCTCCTCTGGCAGCTCAGTCCATATAACCACCACCCTCTGTGTGAAAAAGCTGCTGCTCAGATTCCCAATAAGTCTCTCCCCTCTCACTATAAACCTATATCCCCTGGTTCTTGATTTCCCTAGTCTGGGTAAAATGCATTTATCCTATCTATTCCCCTCATGATCTTATACATCCCTATAAGATCATTTCTCATCCACCTGTGCTCCGAGGAGTAAAGTCCTAGCCTTTAGCTCCCTATAGCTCATCTCAAGGCCTTGTACTTTCCTATTCTATAACGTTTAAAGCTGAGGAAGAACTTACAAATGTATGCTGAGAACAGAAATATGGATCGGAAGAATTTAGAGAGATTATGGCCCAAATGCAGGCAAATGAATGCCAACTTGGCAGCATGGACAAGTTGGTCTGAAGGGCACGTTTCCATGCTGTATGGCTCTATGACTGATCTTATAACGGCACCAGACATACCAAGAAATGGTGCCACTCTGATAACCCTATACCTCAGGACTACACGTCGATTATGTAGCAAAAACAAAATACAGAGCAATTACGGATCAGGGCTCAGTGGCCCTACCATCTCTAGTGAAAGATGATGAGCAATTAACCACCCCCCCAGGAGGAAGAATCTCCAGGAAGGCCCATCCTCAGCAATGCAGGTCCCAGCATGCGAGATTGAAAGCCCAAACTAATGCATTCACAACTATGTTCAGCCAAAGGTGCCAGATGAGCCTCAACCAGCACAGAGGCCTGTCCTCATCGTTGAATTCATTCTGATATGAAGATCATCGGAGGGCATTGAATATGGAAAAGCCAATATCTTGGCTCCAAAACCGATCAAGCTCCAAAACAATATATTCCGCTGCAATTACATCACTGATGAAGAGACTGGATTGGAAGAGGTGAGGCAAGAGTGACGGTCCTCGACATTATGACAGCATGGTATCAAGGAGCACTGATAATCTAAAATCAAAGAGAAAACACTCCAGTGTTTGGAGCCTCAAGAAGGTGCAAATGAATGAATGAATAAAGAATGAATGAATACGTTTATTGGCCAAGTATTCACATACAACAAATTTGCCTTGATGCTCTGGCCGCAAGTAACAACATGACATACAGTGACAGTTAGGAATGACACGTAAAACATTAAACATTAATAATAAAACCTTATTGATTAAACATGTGAATTAAATAAAATACCAGAGCAAAAGGAGGCTACAGATTTTTGGTTATTGAGGCTACATGGGGAGAAGGCTAGCATGCCAAAAATCTTCTTTACCACCCAATCTACCTACAATGTCACTTTCTGAGCGACACTAAAACAAACATTTGGACACTTCAAAAACGAACGAACACGCTGTTGGCAGGGCAGCCGACTCGCAGCGCCCCCACCGACCATCTGAATAAAACTCCATTTGTCAATCCTCAGCCCATTTTCCCAGCTGATCAAGATCCACTGCATTATTGTATTCACAGTTTACCCCGCCACCTTGTATAATCCCACCCACACTCCAGACACTGGGGTCATTCAGCATGTCCAGCTTTGCAATGTCAGAAAAAGCCTGACAAACTCACCTGCTCTTCCTCCAGAAGGCAGAGGGAACCATAAACAGAACAATGATCATCCAAAGCATAGACTCTTCACTGCACAACTGAATGATCCTGAACAATCAGACAGCAGCATATTTTGTTCATGACGAAGACTATTTTAACAAAAAAGCAAATGAAACCTACTGTTTTATACTGACCAATAGATTTTTTTCCTCTTTGTATTGCTCAAAGATGTTTCCCAGAAATAATCTTCAAATCCTTTCATTTCCAAGACCATTCTGAAGAAACCCGTTGGATTCCATCCCTGACTGCTGTCCAGTTGTCCTGTTTGTGTCAAGACCCTGGATGCCTGATTTGACATTGGCTCACATTGTAGGCAGAAAAGGAGTGGGTAATTAGAATAGTTGTGGGAGGGGAGAAGGAGCTTGACAAATTCATCTGTTCTTCCTCCGGAAAGCAGAGGGAACCAAAAGCAGAGCAATAATTATCCAAATATGACACTGCTTGCAAGTGTGTCTTTCAGACAGGCAGCAAATACACACAGTTTACAGGATTCATTGAAAACCTCCTGACTGGAGCCTCATTAAAACATCAAATATTTGTCACATTAATTGCAGTTCTGTGCCAGCAAATATGACATGGTAATGTGCACTGTCACAGTTGCTGCAAAACCTTTGTTAAAAGACACCTGACTAGCGTCCAAACCACAGCGATAAAACTGCCAGGCAAATCATGGTAACATTCCCGCAGAGCCATTCCCTCGGAATCAACCTCTAGAAATCTCATTGCAGGTGCGACAACTCCATCTTCTCCAGAAGTGCACCTCCCCCAGACAGACCAGTCCATGAACCATCCCCACCCCCAGACGGACCAGTCCATGAACCACCCTCACCCCCAGACGGACCAGTCCATGAACCATCCTCCCCCTGAGTGACCAGTCCATGAACCATCCTCCCCCAGACGGACCAGTCCATGAACCATCCTCCCCCAGACGGACCAGTCCATGAACCATCCTCCCCCAGACAGACCAGTCCATAAACCATCCTCCCCCAGACGGACCAGTCCATGAACCATCCTCCCCCAGACGGACCAGTTCATGAAGCAGCCTCCCCCAGATGGACCAGTCCATGAACCATCCTCCCCCAGATGGACCAGTCCATAAACCATCCTCCCGCTGAGTGACCAGTCCATGAACCATCCTCACCCCAGACAGGCCAGTCTGTTAATGACCCTCCTCCAGACCAATCCATTAGTTCCTCCCTCAAAGAAGCCTGCCCGGTTCCATGTGTTTCTCTTCCTTTTCCCTTTGATCCATTACCCTGTGCCAGTGTTTTCCCCGTTTCTCTCCATCCTTTTTTTTGCAAAGCAGTGAAAATTTTGGCTGAAAAACACAGGTTTCTTCTATCAAAATAGTTTTGTAATAACCTGGTCTTTGCTTCCGCTCAGTTGTGTGTCTGGATTCTGGTTCTTTCGTCCTTACTAATTTGTAATGGTCTGCTCCTTCTGAATGGTTTTTTCTTTGTTCCTTACACACTGCATGGCCATTGACCTCACTCCCCTCAATGTCCAGCAACTCTATGCCATATTCCAGCTGCTTCTCACGTCAGCAAAAGGAAATTCACAATGTTCTTCTATTGTTCTCTGTCTGTTGTGTTGGGAAAGATACACAGGGCCACAATTTTGTCCACCTATTTCAGATAAAGGAAGGTATTAATTCAGCTCTTGTTTTCCACTTCTCTTAAATTGATCACTGGGTGATTTGTAGCAGGTGCCTTTGTTTGCTGCTCGCTCTGCCTCTTTGCTGAATTTGGATGCTTTCCATTTACGCCCTTCTGGTAATAAAAGCAGATTACAATGATGGATATTTCTAATTAAAAATTGAGTCTGATGAGCTTGACTCTGCAAGCAAGTGGGATTTGCACGACTAGAGATAGTGCATTCCTACACAGCCAGCCCTCCACCATCCACCCCACCCCCCTCCACATCTTGCTCATTCTGCTTCCTCAAGGGGCCCCTTGGATCTAAATGAGACCCTTCAGAAAGAGTTCAGGCATTCATTATAATTACCATTCAGTTGTCAAGACAGGAATATGCTCTGCATTGCTTTCTCCTTCACTTGACTAACAGGCCTGTTCAGTCATAATATTAGGAAGGGTTTTTAAGTGTTATCCCCCTAACATCACCTTTCCATCCCTAATGTATAAACACAAACTCACAACCTCAGAAGTCAACCTTTCACTTAATATCCATGCATGCATGTGTCTTCCCCCTTTGAAGAAACAAAAGCATTGAGCTTAGGAGAAAAATTGAGATCATCGATTAACAATTAAACCAGCACATAATCTCTCATAACTAATGAATGTAAACAGAACACAGCAGCAATCTTCTGTGGGAATAGGGTTTGAAGCGTTTCAATATAATTGTTGTATCCCATGTGGGAATATTATGGCCATCCAGCTCCACACATTGGATTGATCACAGGATCCTGGGGAATTTCTGCTTGGATGGCAGAGCTTGTTTAGCCTGGTGTGGTTGCTTGAGGGTGATTGGAATCGCTTGCAGTCTTCCTCTTTCTGACAAAAATTTCAAACGTGCATTTTTTTGCCCTGACCCTGTTGACCCTTGCTCTTCCCCCCATTCTGTTGCTTTGCTTGGCAGGACGCCGCTGATAGCTGCCGGAGTGATAGGTGGACTATTCATCATGGTGATCCTGGGGCTGGTGGTCGCCGTGTATGTGAGGAGGAAGAGCATCAGGAAGAAAAGGGCAATGCGCCGCTTCCTGGAGACTGAGGTAATGCAGGCGGACGAGATCTACTCTGCTGAACCCAATTATTGAAGCAGAGTGCATTCGCTGCTAAATCCAAACAGGGTTTAACACTCCAAAAATTCATGGTGATTTCTCACATTATTATTTTTCACAGCATAGGAGGCCATTCAGCCCATCGTCTATGCCAGCCCTCAGAGAAATTCCATTCCTTCACTTGTTTCCTTATAACCCTACTGATTTTGCCCCCATCCTCTATAATAAGGGGTAATTTAAAGTAGTCAATTACCTACTGACCATGGGTTACACAAAAAGCTGGAGAAACTCAGCGGGTGCAGCAGCATCTAAGGAGTGAAGGAGATAGGCGACGTTTCGGGTCGAGACCCTTCTTCAGACTGGTCAGGGATCAGGGAAACGAGAGATATAAACAGTGATATGGAGAGATAAAGCAAGAACAATGAGTGAAAGATATGCAAAAAAGTATTGGTGATAAGGAAAGCAGGCCATTGTAAGCTGTTTCTGGTGTGAAAATGAGAAGCTAGTGCGACTTGGGGGGGTGGGGGGGAGATGGAGAAGGAATGTCAGGGCCCGAGGGCTGAGGGAGAGGTGGGGGGGAGGCAGTCTGGGTTAACAGAATTGAGAAAATTCAATGTTTAAGCCCAGAGGATGCAGACTCCCCAAGCGGAATATGAGATGTTGTTCCTCAAACTTGCGGTGTTGTTCACTCTGGCCATGGAGGAGGCCCAGGACCGAGAGGTCGGATACGGAGTGGGAGGGGGAGTTGAAGTGCTGAGCCACCGGGAGGTCGGGTTGGTTATTGCGGCCCGAGGGGAGGTGTTCGGCGAAACGATCGCCTAGCCTCCGCTTGGTCTCACCGATGTAGATTAGCTGGCATCTGGAGCAACGGATGCAGTCGACGAGGTTGGAGGAGGTGCAGGTGAACCTCTGTCGGACTTGGAATGACTGCTTGGGTCCCTGAAAGGAGTGGATGGGGGAGGTGAAGGAACAAGTGTAGCATCTCTTGCGGTTGCAAGGGAAAGTGCCCGGGGAAGGAGTGGAGCAGGAGGGAAGGGAAGAATTGACGAGGGAGTTGCGGAGGGAGCGGTCTTTGCGGAAGGCAGATAGGGGGGGAGATGGGAAGATGTGGCGATTTTCTGGGGAGTCTGCATCCTCTGGGCTTAAACATTGAATTTTCTCAATTCTGTTAACCCAGACTGCCTCCCCCCCACCTCTCCCTCAGCCCTCGGGCCCTGACATTCCTTCTCCATCTCCCCCCCCCCCCCCCCAAGTCGCACTAGCTTCTCATTTTCACACCAGAAACAGCTTACAATGGCCTGCTTTCCTTATCACCATTACTTTTTTGCATATCTTTCACTCATTGTTCTTGCTTTATCTCTCCATATCACTGTTTATATCTCTCGTTTCCCTGATCCCTGACCAGTCTGAAGAAGGGTCTCGACCCGAAACGTCGCCTATCTCCTTCACTCCTTAGATGCTGCTGCACCCGCTGAGTTTCTCCAGCTTTTTGTGTAACCCTCGATTCTCCAGCATCTGCAGTTCCTTCTTTAATACCTACTGACCATTGTGTTTTTGGGATGTCAAATGTATTCCCACCCAAACTCGATTGCCATTGCAACAATTTGGAAGGGATGTGGTTGGCTAAACAGCACATGGGTTTGTGACAGTGAGATTTGCACAGCATCAAGCCTTGAATTGTAGAGAGGGTGTTTAATTGTAATATGCACTGGAACAATTAAATTCATACTTGAAATATAAAATAAGCCATTCAACTCCAGCAAAGCTTCTATCAAGTAATAAATAGACAGTACTATTACTTCTAAACTGATTTCTTGGGCCATAAATGTGTCTCATCCCTAAGCTTCCATCGACTAATTGGGGTAGAAATCAGACTAAGCTCTGATATAATGTAATGCCATGCATTCCTTGCTGCTGCTTAAGGGCCTGTCCCACCAGCATGCAACTCTATGCGATGAGCGCGACCTAACGTGGTCGCTTGAGCCATCCGGCGTCGCGGGGCCGGTCCCACTTCGATCGCCGGAGCCGTGCGGAATTGTGCGGAGTTCGTCCCGACATCGCCTGGGGCTCCGAAAAACTGACTATGTTCAAAAATTCCGCGTGGCAACGGCTTGTCGGCTCGCAGTCGCCTCGACGCATGACACACCGCCTCGACATTGTGCCTCCGTGACCCTCTCTGTAGGTGCCTTCGTGACCCTCTATGTGTGTGGCTCCGTGGCCCTCTGTGTGTGTGTGTGCCTCTGTGCCCCTCTCTGTATGCCCCTCTCTGTCCTGGCGAACTTACCTTAAGACTTCGCTCCAAGTTCGCCTCACTTTGCGCCGTGTTGCGCCACTCACCCGACCTCCGCGCGGCCCCCGCTTCTAGTTTGATCACGCTCATCGCATGGAGTCGGATGCTGGTAGGACAGTCCCTTTGGTCCCTGCCCAGTCTTCTTGTGCAATGTAGTTGTGGAAGAGGTGTGAAATCAAAAAAGTCAGATTTGCAACTTTACCCAAATCATACCTCCCTATCAAATTCACTTTGTGCAACAGTTCCCTCCTTCCTAGGCCCTCTTCTATTACCTTTACCCACCATTGACAGCCATTGCTTTTGCTGATCTGGAATTCACACACTAAAATTCCCTTGGTGTTTGTAACTATCCATCAATTCTTTTAAAAACTCCTTAAACAAACATTGTTAAATAACCTCATAATGCCTCCTCTCACATTTGGCAAGCTTATTTTTCCCTTGAAGCTCAGTGTTGTTTTTTCTTTATGTTATAATGTAGATTTAGAGGTATGGCTATACAGATGCCCTTTGGCCCACCAAATCCAACAATCAGCGATCCATCTATAGTGATCTAACTTATCAACACATGGTCTATAGCCTTCTATGCTTTCAGATTTAAGTGCTGAACTAGATCCTCCATAAACATGATGGGAATACCAGCCTCCATGACCTTTTCAGGTAAAACATTCCAGATTCCAACCACTCTCTAGGTGAAAAAAAAAATTCAGATTCCCCTTACCTTAAATCAACGCCCCGTAGGTTTTTTTTAGCTACCTCTGTCATGGGGAAATCTTCTTACAACCTTGCCTATCAATACCTCTCATAATCTTATACTGTACATCTCAATCAAATCTCTCCTCTGCTTCAAGGAAAGCAAATCGATCCAGTCTCCCTTCATAACTGAAACATTGCATTGCAAATAACATCCTGGTGACGTTGTTTCATTCTCTCCAATTGCATCTGTATGACCAGAACCAAGCATCAGTGTAGACAGTTGTGCTACCTTCTCCACAGTCTGTGCTCTTGAATTGAAATGGTATCATTCTGAATGTGAGGTGGCCATCAAGGTTCGGTTGTTCTGAAAACGACGAAAGAGATCCCTGGTGGCGGTTTTGTTGGACGTTACACTGACTCCTTCTATGTCTGATTCTTTTTGCCTTCAGCTGGTGGAACCTTTAACTCCCAGCGGAGCTGCACCTAATCAGGCCCAGCTTAGGATTCTCAAGGAGACCGAACTGAAACGCATCAAGATTCTAGGATCTGGTGCCTTTGGGACCGTCTACAAAGTGAGTAGCACTAACTTGCTCGTCCGTAATAACTCATGGTGTTAACACCTATTCATTAATTTTGCCAGCTTCTCAAGATTTTGCAATTTCCTTTGTTTCATCAGCTGCACTCCAAAATTATGATTTAAGGCTTTCAAACTGCATGCGTAGTCAATTTTATTTCGGTAGTCACGTGAGTGACTACGTGAAGACCCTGCCAGCACGCATGCGCGACATATCGTCGTACGCATGCGGAAGCGACGGTCGGGAGGAGCGGGGCTCCTCCAGCGTAAGTTTAAATAACTTACACCAGGTAAGTCTCACCACAGGTATTACCTGCAGCTCCCGACTTCTCGCCCATGAGGGCCGTTGGTACTCCACGGTCGGGCGGCAAATCCACCCGGAAGTCGGACGGGGCCGGCGACCCAGCTGGGTCCGGCCCCGAGGACACCCCGTTCGCAGATAGCGACGGAGGTCGTCTAACCCGCATGGAGCGGATGATGGAGCAATTGCTCCAACGTGACCTGCTAATGCAGGGGCAGAGTCACAGTGGGCCTCTTCGCAGGCCCACGGCAGGTTCCTACCAAGGACTGCCAAATGTCTCACCCTCCTCGCAGGGGAGCATTGAGGGTCAGAACTGGGCTGACCCAGAAGAAGGGGAGCTGGCTGAACTACCATCTGTGTCAGGGGTGTGTGAAGAATATCTGGATATGGTGAATAAACATGCTATGCCGACACAGAAAGGCCTACCTATCCACCCTAAGCTGGCAGCTAGCATTAACTACATGGCGACAAACCAGCTACAGGAACAGGCCATAATTTCCACAGCTGAAAAATATATGGCTCCTGAAAACTGCAAATCACTTAATGTCCCTGCGGTGAACAACCCTATTTGGGGGAATATGAGCCCCTCGAGTAGAGGGCAGGAAATCAAACTTCAAAGAATCCTAAAGCTCTTAACCGCCGGGATCACAGCAGTGGCCAGAACTGCAGTGGGGATAGAGTTGCCGGAAGAACTGCAAGATGCCCTGGCTCTACTGTGTAATACACAGTATGAGATAAATAATTTCAGAAAAAGCATCATAAAGCCGGCGCTTAACCCCAAGTTTGCGGGGTTGTGTAAGCCTGGGAAGACTCAGCCTCCAAGCTTGCTGTTTGGGGATAACCTTCCCAAGCAAGTAAAAGATCTTGACGAGGAGGCCAAGGCCTTGGGCCTGATCAAGGTTCCCGGGCCTACCAAACCTCATTACCCACAAAGACAGCACCCCTACACACCCACCGGACAGAGATACCATCAGAGACCTGCCGGTGGTGAAAGCTCGAAGGCCAGCCAACCTGCACAGCGGTCTTTTTTAGGCCATGGCCCAGCCCGGCCTTCTTGGAAGATGCGCCACTCCTACAACACGATGAATCAACAAAGAAAACAGGGACAGAAACCGCAACACCGGCAATAACCATGGAGGTAGGTGGGCCTGGTTTCCCCAGAAACACATCTTGCCTAAATTCACTTTATGTAGGGGGCCGGTTGCACATGTTTTATGAAAATTGGCGCACTTTTACCTCTGATCCTTTCATACTCAGGAGTATTCAGGGCTACAAAATTGAATTTATTCACAAACTCCCTACCCCGGTCCAGCATTCACCTAGCCGAAAATTCATACTCTCTCAAAAAGAGAGGGTAGCAGGGCATGCTGAACTATACAGATTAATTGAAAAAGGGGTAATTGAAAAGGCCACCAAAGAACCACAGGAGTTCGTGTCTAATATATTCACCAAAAACAAAAAAGACGGTGGTTGCCGCATTATCATAGATTTGACCGAACTGAATACTTCTGTTCAGTATGTTCATTTTAAAATGGACACCTTTGACACTGCTATACAGTTAATAGATTATGGGTACTACATGGCATGCATTGACCTCAAAGATGCATACTATTCAGTACCAATACACAAGGATCATAGGAAATATTTAAAATTTATCTGGATGGGACAATTATGGCAATACAAAGCCTTGCCTAATGGGTTATCATCAGCACCCAGATTGTTTACCAAGATATTAAAACCAGCCTTGGCCTACTTAAGGAAACAGAATCATGATGATATCCTCATTGTTGGGGAAAGTTTGGAAATGGCTACATTGGCAGTAACAGCCACGAAACATCTCTTTCAGAAGCTGGGTTTCATTATACATCCAGATAAATCAATATTAAAACCCTCTACCACCATGAAATACTTGGGGTTCAATATCGACTCAGTGCAAATGTCTATCACGTTGCCACTAAGTAAGGTGGAGGACTTGATAGAGGCTTGCAGGAGCCTTATTGGCATCAAGGACCCATCCATTCGGCAGGTGGCCATGGTGATTGGGAAGATAGTGGCTGCTTTTCCCGCAGCACAATATGGGCCTTTACATTATCAAAACTTACAAAGAGCCAAAATTATAGCTCTTAAAAGTCATGCAGGCCATTTCGACAGGCCTATGAAAATACCAGAAAAGGCAAAAGCTGAATTAAATTGGTGGATGGCTAATGCCCAATATTCTTCCAAACCCATCACTATCATCAATCCCTCGATCACCTTACAAACGGATGCCAGTGCCAAAGGTTGGGGAGCTACTAATACTACCTCTAGTTGTGGAGGTAGATGGAGTGCACAAGAGTTAACCCTATTCAATAATTTGGGAATTAACTATTCAGAAATGCTGGCAGCATTTCACGGCCTCAGGGCATACTGCACAAACATGCACAAAGTTCATGTTAGGATACAAATTGACAACACCACGGTGGTGGCCTATATTAACCACATGGGCGGAATAAAGTCGATATCGTGTGATGAATTGGCCAACAATATCTGGCTCTGGTGTCTGCAAAGGGAAATTTAGATCTCAGCCACTTACCTCCCAGGCAAGCTAAACACAGTGGCAGACACCAGGTCACGCAAATTTAACGACAACATAGAATGGATGTTGGATCGAAAAGTGTTCACAGATATTGTAGAACGTTATGGGACACCAGATATCGACCTCTTCGCGTCCAGATTAAATCACCAACTACCAACATATGTTGCTTGGGAACCGGGACACCAGATATCGACCTCTTCGCGTCCAGATTAAATCACCAACTTCCAACATATGTTGCTTGGGAACCAGACCCTGGGGCAGTAGCGATGGACGCTTTCACGCTACATTGGGGGGATTTGTTCTGCTATGCATTCCCCCCTTTCTGCCTCATCAGTCGGGTCTTGCAGAAAATAAAACAAGATTCCGCATCGGGTATTTTGGTGGTGCTCGACTGACCTACCCAACCATGGTTCCCAGCGGTACAGAAGATGGCCCAGAACCTTGCCTTCGGGTCAATAAACGACCTAGCCTGCTCATTCATCCTGTCACAGGAGAACATCACCCATGTTATGACCGCATGGACCTGTTAATTTGCAGATTTTAAAACGGCCTCTTCGCGGATTCGGACTCACCAGCAGAACGATAGACACCATCTCGGCGGCATGCAGGGAGTCCACCAGGAAGCAGTACCTTACCTACATCAAGAAATGGGAAGGATTCTGCGCTACTACCAACACTACATATGAATCCGCTACCATTACAGAAGTGCTGGAATTCTTGGCTACCCTACACTTTGATGAGGGACTGAGCTACAGTGCCATAAACAGTGCCAGGAGTGCACTATCATCCTACTTGGGCCAGGGGAGTGACCAATTGGGAATTGGATCACATCCATTAGTGTCCAAACTAATGAGAGGAATATTCAATTCCAATCCCCCTAGGCCCAGATATAACCATACGTGGGATATCAGCACAGTCCTAACTATGCTGCGAGGATGGACACCTAACACGGGACTCACTTTGGCAAAACTCACATACAAAATGGTAATGGTTATGGCACTTATCACGGCACAACGGGTCCAGTCTCTGCACAAACTCAATCTGGATGCCATGACTATCACCAATGATAAAATCACTTTTCATGTGCAGGGACTGTTGAAACAAGATCGACCCGGAGCGTCTGGTCATACCTTGGAATTTCTGGCATATCTAGCAGATACCCGACTCTGCATCGTCACGTTAATTTCACAATATATCACAGTCACCAAAAATCTCAGGGGCATGGAGACAGCTTTGCTTATAAGCCACAAGAAGCCCCGTCATAAAGTCACGGTGCAAACCATTTCTAGATGGTTAAGGGTGGTTTTGGATGCGGCGGGGGTGGACACTAATATATTCAAATCTCACTCCACCAGGGCGGCATCCACTTCGGCGGCTAGGAGGATGGAAGTACCTTTGGACCACATCCTGGCCACAGCGGGTTGGAGTAATGAAAGGACTTTTCACCGCTTCTACAACAAACCCGTGGCCCCCCCTGACACTTATGCAGGGAGGATTTTGAGTACTGTCAAATAATTTACCCCTATGGGATATTTATTTTGTTTTGGTATGAATAAATACCTATTTTTGTTTTTCAGCCAGTGTCATGTCTGAATTACGTTCATCCTCTCATCCCAGCATAGCGGTGTGTGAGCATGGAGCTTCCAGGGCATGAAATCACAGAGCTTTGAAATCTTCACGTAGTCACTCACGTGACTACCGAAATAAAATAGTAAGATTAAACGAGAACTTATCAGTTTGAAGTTTGATCTTTATTTTATGAGGAGTTACGATGAGGGATTACGTGCCCTCCGCTCCCAACCCTCTACTATAAAGATCACCTGGTATGAAAGTTCTCTCTTATCTTACTATATTAGTCATGGTAACTGTCTGTGATTTCACACCACTGCTTTGAAGAATGTCGCGCATGCGTGCTGGCGGGGTCTTCACGTAATCCCTCATCGTAACTCCTCATAAAATAAAGATCAAACTTCAAACTGGTAAGTTCTCGTTTAATCTTACTATTCATCTTAATGCAGTCTGATCCATCTACAGTAAATCTATTCTGCTCATAGATTTTCTTGGTTGCTCCTGCTAACTGTTGACAGCTAAGGAAAAGATTCCCCAGCTGGAGCCATTTGTAATGTAAATACTTTGTATGAAGCATTTTTCCGAGTTGATGATTTTTGTCTTCATCAGGGCATCTGGGTCCCAGAAGGGGAGACGGTGAAGATTCCTGTAGCTATTAAGATCCTACGGGAGAGAACAGGTCCCAAGGCGAATGTGGAATTCATGGATGTAAGTCGATGGCATCTAGTTCCTGATTAATTTTCACAGCATAGCAATGGAGATGGGAGTTATTGATTGTATCAACGGGGTGTCAATGAAAGAAAGAAATAAGGTGTTCCAAATGAAGTTGGAGAACTTAGCTGCAGCTTCATTTACCTTCTACTTGAAAAGTGTCATGCTAACACAGGGAGTCTGGCTACACTAAGTCACTAGTCGCATCATATTATCGCAGCAGTTCCTGAATGAGGATAATATATTACTAATTAATATAATCGGCTGATATGGTTTTCACAGTTAGTCCAGTGAAGTTATAATTAAACCAACATCTCGCTAATGTAAAATCTATTGAAAAGTGCCAGCTGAATTTTTTCCACAATAGAGAAAGAGAAAAGAAACCATTGTGCTTTACCTTGTCTCGATTGCATTATATCTGGCCTATGCCTGTTTTTGTAATCAGTCGCCATTTACAAAATACCCAATTAACTATAACTATTTTTGCTGCAGTTCTGGCAACTTCAAATATTCCACCATTGAATCCTAAATGCCTTGCATCCTGCTTGGCCAAGATCTTTTGAGTGAGGTGGGGGTGATAATTCCATTTGGTGGAGGTCTGATATACTACTGAATGAATTAACATTTCAGCAATATAGTACCTACTGTATGAGTGGGAATAACCTAAATATGTCATGGATACTATAGATGATCATAATATATGGCAGATTATTGCACTGTATTGTATGGTTTTGCAAATGCTTCTCAGTCGGCTGTGATCTGATGTGCACGGATGAACAATAGAAGGAATGGCTGTTGCCATCTTCTGATTACTAATAACCCAAGAAGAGTCAGGCAATTATGATTGTCCAGGAAGACTTTACCCATGTGGGTTTGGTAAATACCTGGATTCATTACAATAGCTAGAACTGGCAGAGAGGTCACTTTGGCCAAGCATCCCGGCTTCAAATAACCGGCCAGACATCGAGAAGACAAATGGAACATCGACATGAGCAAAACAACAGACTGCTGCAGTGGGTGAAGCAGCATCTGTGGATGGAAATGACAGACAATGTGTTGGGTCGGAACCCTTCTTCAGACTAATTGACATGACTTGGAATGCAATGATGACAGAGCTGAGGATAGAGAAGGTGAAAGGACTGGTAAAGAGACAGCACCAACAAGCTGTGCTGAATGTCATCCTCTGTGATCTTATGGAGATGATCCTAAGCAATGAGAGCCCTGCTGAGACACTCACACGTTCCGGCCCATCTCACCTAGAACTCTTGTTTTTTTAATCAAAAATAATTAATTTAATTACGATCACGATACAAAAACCAAAAAAACAAAACCATGGTATCATACCCACCACGTTAGTACAAAATCACCAAATTATCTAAATTATCAAGCAACTATGTTACAATCCTTATAAATATACTAAATATCTACTATACAACTATGTCCCTCTCTAACACCACCCGGGCGCAGATGTAATCTTGGTAAAGGGGCCAACATCTGGCTCGGGCGAAGCCCTCTTCCACCTGGCGCCATGACTCGCGGAGGGCCAGCCTGGCCAGGCCTAGGAGCAACCCAACCGGGCCATCTTCAGCCCTACCCACTCTCTAGATCCCGTCACCAGTCCTTCGGTCACTGACAGCAGAGCCACTTCTCTCCCTATGGACACTAGGTGGAGTGCCGGTGCTCCTTGCCCTCCGGACCCTGCTATAAGGATGCTCCACTGGTCCCTCTACCCTCAACAGGAACGATGCTGTTCTTGGTCTTGGCATCCTTCTCCAGGTTGTCCAAGAAGGACCTGAGTTGACGCCGGTCGTTCCCCCACCTAGAACCCTTATGTGAATCTGTTGGATGGTTACTAGTTCTGGCACAATTTCAGATAGATCTGCTGCCTTGCAGGTACAGAGAGCCAGGTTAATTCCTGGCCTCTGGGCTGTCTGTATGGATGTTGCATATTCTCTTGGTGACCAAGTGAGTTTCCTCTAGGTGGTATCTTCCCACATCCCAAAGAATCGGTGGATTAATTGGCCACTAAATTGACTCTAATGAGTAGGTGATTGATGGAATTTGGGAGGAGTTGAAAGGACTGCGGGGAGGATAGAATGGGATTAGTGCAGGATCAATCTCAGTGTGTGGTTGATCATCAGTACAAATGTGATGGCCTAAATGGCCTGTTTCCATATTGTATGACTTTATGGCTTGTGACAACAGTAAGTAATGTCTCTTTGCCTGAAACTATTTGTCAACTGCCTGTCACCTGGTTGATAATGCTGCTTTGCTCTTCTGTCTCTGCACTATAGTCGTGTTGCTTGTTGTCCCCATTATACCTCTGGATGCAGCCAGTGACCACTCTTCAGTGTCAATACCAATTTTTTTAAAATGTAGCTTAGTTTATGCATTGTCACATTTATAGAGATACAGTGAAACGGTTGTTTTGCATGCTGACCAGTCAAACTATATGATACATGGTCACATATATCGTCTGGAACAGCACGCAAAGAGTCCAGCACCATCTTGCAACTTTCAAGTCTCTGAAAACTTCAATTTTAACCTAGGGAGATATTTAATTTATTATTTTCTCACTCTCTTATTTTTTCGCTCAGCCACATACAGGGCCTCAGAAACATTACCCAAAAGTATTGTGTTCATCGACTGATGTTAGCCATATTTCCAGTATCTTCCCACCATCTCTCTCAACCAGTCCACTGTCTCCAGTTGTTGTCCATTATCCAGGAACGGATGAGGAGACACTTTCTGCGATATTGGAAAGACTAAAACTACTCTTCATTTGTGTTGCCAACTCCTTCCTTAGTCACTGACACAGTTTCACTGTAAAGGCATCAGCTGTAACTGGCCTGGCTGTCCACCTTGGTGTTATATTTGATTTCAAGATGAGTTGCAGGACACAGATCCACTAAATCCACCTCAGTCCACCAATGTACCATCCCATCCCATCCATCTGCCCAACCTCAGCTCATGCTGCTTCTGACGTCCTCGACCATCGTTCGGTTACCCTTGGAGTTTAATTACAATGCCCTGCTAGCTGGTTCCCTCATTCCACTCTCCGTTAATCTGAGGTTAACCAACACTCTATTGTTCATGTTCTAACTCACACCAAGGCTTTCACCTGAGCTACTGACCAGAATTGTTCCCAGTTAAGCAATGTCTCACTTTAAGGTTACCATTCTGGTTTTCTAGTTCCTTTATGCTGCCAGGATTAGGGAGTATTATCTATAAGGAGAAGTTGGACAGATTTTGGATTGTTTTCCCTGGAATGCCAGAGGTTGTGGGGAGACCTTTAGTTTAGAGTTTAGTTTAGAGATACAGTGCGGAAACAGGCCCGTTGGCCCAACGAGTCCGCACCGACCAGCGATCCCCGCACATTAACACTATCCTACACACAAACACATGGGACAATTTGCATTTTTATCAAGCCAATTAACCTATAAACCTGTACATCTTTGGAGTGTGGGAGGAAACCAAATATCCCAGAGAAAACCCACGCCTGTCACATGGAAAACGTACAAACTCCGTACAGACAGCTCCCACGGTCAGGATCGAACCTGGGTCTCTGGTGCTGTAAGGCAGTAGCTCTACCACTGTACCTGATGGGAGTATATAAATTATGAGAGGCATAGATAGATAGGGTAGACAATCAGAACATCTGCCCCAGGATGAACATTTCAAAGACAAGAGGGTGTAGCTTTAAGTTGAAAGGAGTAAAGTTTAAAGGAGATTTGCGGAGCATGATATTTACCTCAAGGGTAGTGGGTGCCTGGAATGTGCTGCAGGGGTAGTGTGGAGGCAGATACGATAGTGGCGTTTATTAGGCTTTTTAGATTAGCACATGGATATGCAGCAATGGAATGGTCAGTCAGATGAGATTAGTTTAGCTTGGCATTATGCTGCACTTACATTGTGGGCCAAAGGGCCTCTTTCTGTGCGGCACTTTATTTTGCTCTATGTTCTGTATGTTCCTTCTGATCTCTGTAATCTCCTGCAGTTTTCTAACCTTCCCAGTTACGGTACTCCTCACGCATTTCTTATTCACTTAGTGTTTGTTCCCTCTTCCCACTGATAGCCCATCCAATGGAAACAATCTTTCTCTCATTACTTTCTAAAATTATTTAAAATTACTCCTGTAGAACCCCATAGCTTGTCTGTCCCTTATTATTTAACAGGTGCTTCTTAATTCTTGAATCATTCCAGTTAATCTTAAAAGCAACTTTCCCCGCCCTCACACACATCTTACACATCTTTGTCTCAGTAATAGGGCTTCTGCTGTCCTTATTGAGAGAAGGAATTCCAAAGATTTGCAGGCCACTAAGCGAAGGAAACTTTCCTCATGTCTCTCCAACATTACAATTCCCTTCCCTGGAGATAGAGCCCTGGCTCTGGACTGTCTAGTGTTAGGAACGAGTTTCTTAGCACCTAGCCTGCCACTCTCTCTGATATACACTTCCATAAGATCACCTTTCATTCTTCTGAACTCCAGTGAGTAAAGCCCCATCCTGGACAATTCCTGCTCCTCTGGTATGCTAACAATCAATTTAGTCAGCCTTGTTAGTATACTCTTTAATGAAGGTGTATTCTTTTGTTAGTGAAGAGATTACAACTGTAGATAATGTTCCATCTATAGTCTCACCAATGCCCAGTACAACAGCAGCAAAGCTTCTTTTTACACTCCAAGCCCTTTGTAATTAAAGATCACATACTATTCAACTTACTAATTGCTTGCTGGGGGAATCAAGAAGATATTACATTCGGTGAGAGGGCAAGGAGAGAAGAGGAGAGAACAATAAAGATGTAAATTGATTTGAAACAGAGGGTGAGCAGAATACAGTAACCACACTGGATGTCTACTTCTCGTAGGTAGACATCAGGGAAACCTCGAGAAAACAGCATAATTAATCAGTTTGATTATAACTAAAATGATAGACAGGTGAAAAGAGCTCAGAACATATAAATCTGTGGGATTAGATCGTGCTCATCCTAGAGTTTTGAAACAGGCTGCAGAAGAGATTCGGGAAGCACTGAGAGTCATTAAAAAGGACTCACAGACGCCAGCAAGTCTCTATAAAGTGGAGCCAGGCTGATATGGTGTCCATGTTTAAAAGGGCTTCAGACATTTGCAGCCAGTACAATCAATTACCAAGGGAGAGGTTGGAGCGCACTGGAAGGTGCACACTGGATTGCAATATGTCATCAACCCATGCCTATCTGATATGGGTTGGGACGAACACATCACAGTTAACACTGTACCACCAAGTCAGGCCAACCACATCGTGCAATAAAACATATCCATGGAGTCCAATTGTATGAGTGAGGGCATCTGTTCAAGATCGGTCGAAGCCCATGCAAATTAATGTCATACCACAGCTCATAGGGAAAGTGCTTGCTAACTATAAGGCTTGCTGGAAGCCATGGTGGAGCACAGAACAGTCACTTTCCAGCACAGCGGTGGATGAGGGTTAGAGATGCAGAGATGTCCTGGACATGAGGTTCACACTGAGATAGCAAGAAGACTACACTGTCTAATGCTTACAGCTGCCAGCCCAGACATTGCCACACTAGTCTGGAATAGCCTGGGTGCTCCCCAAGGCTAATGATAATAGTGAAGCAGCCAAAACAGTGCAGATCAGAATCTGCAAACACATCGCTAAACGCCAGTGTTCAATGATCCTCAGTCTGCTCCAAGCACCTCGCATCTCATCACTTAGCAAACAACAACTTCCAATCACAACGTATGCCCAACATATCAAGTCTCACTAACCATCCATTCCTTATGATGTATCCGAATGGGCCTGTCCCATTTAGGCGACTTTTTAGGGACTGCAGGAGACTATGCAGTCGCCACATGATCACCACATGTTCGCAAGGGGTTACCGGGGAGTCGCCTTCATGGCCGTGAGGATTTCCTGCATTCTGGGAACTAGTCACAAATTTTTCAACATGTTGAACAATTAGTGGCAACCAGAATGAAGCTGCCATGGAGAGTACCAAGAATTCACGTGCTGTAGGTGGGTTGCAAGGAGGTCCTAGTGGGTTGCCAGGAGGTTGAAGGTTCTCGTAGGTTGTAGCCGGTGCTGACCGGTGAATTTCATTGGCTCATTTGGAAAAAAAGCTTAAGCAGTCGTTTACAGAACCAAGGATAACTGACCGGGGGTAATGTTAAATGTCCGCTGAGCTTCACAGCCATGTATCTCTGGCTTCTTAAAAGTTGTCTCCACTTCTCTCTCCTTCTCCCCCCTTCCCACCCCCTATCCCCCCTCTTTTAAAGGACATATACTGTGCTTTAGCCGTCATAATTATATCGCCAACCTTCCTGTTCATCGTGGTGTATGTCTGATTCACCTTAGCTTTGCACCGTGTAAATTTCACTCAGACAGTTGCCCTGTCCCCCGCCTGCATAACGGTCTGGTGAAGGAAGTGATGTGTGTGTGTGTGTGTTCCACTCTGACAGTCGCCGTTCCAGTTGTCAGTTTTTCAGGCAACTGCCGGCAACTTGACAGTCGCCAGCAGTGGCCTGAAAAATCGCCTAAGTAGGACAGGCTAATTAGACAGACCCTGGGAATAGTAAATTACTTACTTCCACTCCGGTTTTGTGGGTTTTGAGGTGGCTGATGAGGACGATGTGGGAACCATACTCTCTTCCACAGATGGGTCTGAAGGAAGTCAATGGGGTGGGTGGAGAGTTGTGAGGTTTCAGTGTGCTCACAATGCATGGACTACAAATTCTGAATGCGCCTTCTCCACATGGACTAGGAGTTCCCTGTAGTCTGTGGGGACGCTGCATTTTCTCAAGGAGGTTTTGAGCACATCATAGAATCTTTTGCTTTTGTCTACCTAGTAATCTCTTCCCACAATGGAGCATGGAATATAGTAGTCAGGATTGAACCCGGATCTCTGGCCTTGCAAGGCAGCAACTATACCGTTGCGCCACAATGTCAACTAACAGTTCTAACAACTGTGCCACTGTCACCCTAGGAGAACCTCACAGATTCTCTGCCCTGTTGGGAAAGTGAGCCAGTGTAATTCTCCTCCTCTGCCTCCTCCCTTTCCTGGTGAAGGTTTGGTACAGCTCCCATCAAAGCCTCCATTTCTGACAGTATGAAGGCTCACATCAGCACCAGTCACAGCTTAGGAAGCAGGCATGGATAATGCCTCTTCCACTAGTTACCACAATACACTTCTGTCAGCCAGCGAGGCCTCATCTCAGTCATGGACAGATATCCATCACAGCCTCAGGAGAAGGCAAGGTGTGTCTTCATCCTGAAGTTCAGAACCAAACCTTCTGTGCATTATTGACACCAGCAGCAGCTGTTTTGCCGCAGCCCAGAATTCCAAGATTAATGTCCACTCAACAATGTGCCAGGAATGACAACATCAGCTGCCAATGGATGCTCAGATGCCTTACTCCATGCTGCACGGCATGAGTTCACTAAGGATATGCTTTTAACATGTAGGATCAATGTCAAAAGGAAATTACACCAGTGGGACCAAGGAAATGTCACAATGCAACCCAATTTCACAGCCGGAGTCTGTAATAACAATTCAGAACCAATTCCCCTGCCTCCTTAATTAATTTTGGGATTGACATCCCAAGTGGTTTCTGATAAGCTCTAAAATTATTAGAAGGAGACAATTGTTTAAAGTCACAAGGACTATCACGATCTGCTGTGTAAAAGAGAACATGAGTTATGGATAAGTGTGTAGCTGGGTGGGGATAGGGTGGGAATCCCAAAGCTAAATCCGAGGCTTGCCGAGATTAGACCGATGTACATCTGGGAAAATAGAAATGTCTTGTCATCAGGGAAAACCCTTAGCTATTTTATTGCTAGGAGCACATGAAATCACCACAGCATTTGCAAGATGTGTAATATGAATGTAAATCTACTAGCTGTACCCAAGCGATTGAACCTGTGACCTGGATTCTGCAGCTTAGTGCTCTATCACATCCTGCGCATCCTTTAAGGCAACCAAGAGTTGAGTGGGAAATAAGCTTGTGTTGCTGATGTTATTGCACTAAACTCGTGACTCTTCAGTCACAATGCAACCTTTGCCCATTCTCACTCGGGAACATGGAACATTGGGACTAGGAAGGGTGCTTGCTTGCACAGGGGGTGGGAATGGGACAAGGCCAAGTGTTTCTCCCACCGCCAGCCCCTTCTCCCCAGGAAGGCAGACAGCCAGTGCCTGGGGTTGAATCAGGCTCTTGTCAAATGCAAATCACCGATGAGTGAAGCAGATGGGAAGATGGTGGGGGCGAAGCCTACAGCAAAGTTCTTGTAACAAGCAATGCATCCTGTAACTACTGACACAGCAAAGTGTTTTAAGATGAATCACAAAAGTTTAAAAGACAAAATTCAATAGCAGTCCATGCAAACCAGGTGACTTTGTCAGAAGAGTATTGTTTAAGAAGAAAGGAGAGGTTGGGGGAGGAATTCTCGTGTTCGAGAGCTGGACAAATGAAGGACGCTGGGGTTAAAAAAGCAGCAAACACACAGCAGATCTGGCAAACAATATCAGACCTGAAATGTTTACTGCTTCTGTCTGCACATTTGCTGCCTGACCAGTTGAGTGTTTCCAGAATGTTCTGTTATTACTCCAGATTCCCAACATTTGCAGCTTACTTTTGGATTCTGTTTGTGTGAAGCCCAATTTGCAAAACTCAATTTTGTTAAAGAAGGAACTGCAGATGCTGGAGAATCGAGGGTACACAAAAGGCTGGAGAAACTCAGCGGGTGCAGCAGCATCTAAGAACGAAGGAGATAGGCGACATATCGGGTCGAGGCCCTTCTTCAGACTGGTTAGGGATCAGGGAAACAAGAGATATAGATGGTGATGTGGAGAGATAAAGAACAATGAATGAAAGATATGCAAAAAAGTATAGATGATAAAGGAAACAGGCCATTGTAAGCTGTTTGTAGTGTGAAAATGAGAAGCTAGTGCAACTTGGGTGGGGGAGTGATAGAGGGAATGCCAGGGCCCGAGGGCTGAGGGAGAGGTGGGAAGGGGAGGAGACAGCAAGGGTTAACGGAATTGAGAAAATTCAATGTTTAAGCCCAGAGGATGCAGACTCCCCAAGCGGAATATGAGGTGCTGTTCCTCCAACTTGTGGTGTTGGAGGAACACCGCAAGTTGGAGGAACAGCACCTGATATTCCACCTCATATTCAGCACCTCATAGATGCTGCTGCACCCACTGAGTTTCTCCAGCCTTTGTGTACCCTTGCATAACTCAATAGTTTGGAGTATCTGGGAGAATCGTGGTGAGGGAGAGAGTTTGTCGTGTGACATAGATTGCAGAGATAGGGAGATGTGAGGCAGTGGGCTTGGTATAATTTTACATTTTCCCTAGTGTGTGTAGGATAGTGAAAGTTTAGTTTTGTTTAGAGATACAGCGCGGAAACAAGCCCTTCAGCCCACCGAGTCCACACCGACCAGCGATCCCCGCACATTAACACTATCATACACACACTAGGGACAATTTACACTTATATCAAGCCAATTTACCTACATATTTGTATGTCTTTTGAGTGTTGGAGGAAATCAAAGGTCTCCGAGAAAACCCCACGGTCACGGGGAGAATGTACAAACTCTGTACAGAGAGCACCCGTAGTCGGGATCAAACCAGGGTCTCCGGCACTGCAAGCATTGTAAGGCAACAACTCTACCGCTGCGCCACCGTGCCGCCCTTAAATGTGCAAGGAACATTGGTCAGCGCGGACTCGGTGGGCCGAAGGGCCTATTTCCGTGCTGTATCTATAAACTAAACTAAAAATGAGTCAGGTGGTATAGTCTAAGGCTACAGGTATGGCAGTGAACCGCCAGTCACCAGCAGGGGCTTGGAAGTCCTCTGCCTGCCGAAGGAGCTCTCCGCTGCAGAGACGGCTGGGTCGAGGTGATTCAGCTCCCCCTCAGCTGCCGACTCTGCAGGTTTATCGGCATGAGCTGATGGATTATGGTCAGCTGACAACGATAATATCAAAGCGAACAAAACTCAGCAGATGAAAGTGCCAACATGGGACAACTTAAAATACATGAAGCTGCTAGTTGGCTAAGTGTGCTACTATTTCTGTTCTGCCAGTGGGGTAACAATTTTCACCAACATTTCTGGTGGAGCAGTGTACCTGGGACATTGTGCTTAGATCTGCCCACTGAATCTCAGGAAGGAGTCTGGTGTCTCAGCGCGATAGAAGTCAGCCTGCCAGACTACAACGGCACCTTGCTAGGCGATGGGTTTAATAATGATGTTGGGATTATTGCTGAGTGAGTGCAGGGCTGTCCATTCAGATGGGGTAAGTGGAGGGGGTGAGGGGAGTGGAAAAATCAAGACGGTTGATGTCACGCTGCTGGTTGGTCCAGAGAGGGTAGAAGGCCAGCAGATGTGGGGGGCGGTCCATGGGGAAGATTGCCTTCACAACTAATCCTCTCAGTCTCTGATCTCAGGGACGACGGACATTACGATGGTGACTTTAGTTCAAACATATTTCATTGGCTATAAAGAGACTTTGATATCAACTGATGCTAAGAGAGGTTTGTATAAATGGAAATGCTTCTTTCCTACGCACTGGCTCCGGTTATCTCTACGCCTCATGTGGCAGAAGAAGGGGAAATGTGAGGGTTGCGGTGGCTGGGGAAAAAAAGCCAGATCACAACCTGCCGGCAAATCTGCATGCAGGACAGGCTTGGGCCTATAGTTGTCCATTCAGCTTCTAACTATACAGTGATTGAGAGCTGAATAAAGACCAGGGAATTTTCACCTTTACTTGGTAGAAATAAGGACAGCCTGGCTTATTATTTTTCCGATTGATTGATAATACGCGACAATCATTTCCCTTAATTCCAATTGTTCTTGATCACATGTTTCTTCCCTGGACTTTGCATCAATTATTCAGTCAACACCGTATGACTCTATGACTCTATGACTCAATTGAATATTGGCCCCCTGTGCTGTTTGATGTTGAGCCCTTATGTGATTAAATTTGCTTACAAGTGCCCTTAATCCAAATCCATCAGCTGATATGAAATAATAAATTCAGAAACATATGCCAAAGAGGCTTAAAAGATAATCAGAATGGGAACATGTGGTCTGCAGTTCCATAAATCCCTCCAAATGGTCGTCACGCAACTTCTCAAGGAAAAGCTTCATCCTGGCTTCACCTCACTCATGCCTGCACACGCACACATTATTGACTCACCCTTTCCTGGAATTGCCAATGTCTACAGAAATAAACATGTGACATCTGCACACTCATAAAGACGCATGAGTGCGCACAACTTCTGCATGACTTTACATATTTTTATTCAAGTATGAGATCTTGGGATCACTGACAAGACCAGCATTTATTGACCATCCCTAACTGTCCATAAGAAGGTGGTGGTTCACTGCCTTTTCAACCTGCTGCAGTTCTGGTGAAGGTGTTTCCACACCTGTGAGGGAGGGCACTTGCTATTCCTTTGTGTGCACAGCTACAAGAGGCACACACTGATATAGACACAGACAAACAAATGCACACACATGCATGCTCACAAGTACATAGAAAAACATATACATTTACTTGCTCATATACACTGGTACATACAGTATACAACACCAGTATAGCAGTGGATCCAGAGAGTCACAGATCTTCACAGCATGGAAACAAGCCTTTTAACCCAACGTCCATGCCGACCAAGTTGATATTCTAGGCTTGTTCCACTTGTCTAAGCATATATCTGCCCAAAAGTATTTTGAAAGTCATAATTGTATCTGCTTCTATAGCATCCTCTGGCAGTTCGTTCCAGATACGAAATATTCTTTGAGTGTAAAGTTGCCCTAGAGGCCCCCCTTCAACTTCTCCCATCTCACCCAAAGCCTATGCCCTCTAGTTTTAGAATCTGTTTCGCAGGATCAATCACAATAATACTTTATTAGCCAAGTATGTTTTGCAACATATGATGAATTTCAGTTGCTGTCAGTCATACAAATAAAAAGCAACTGAATACATAAAATACTTTTTAACCCAGTGCATTCAAAAAGTATTCAGACCCCTTCACTTTTCCACATTTTGTTACCTTACAGCCTTATTCAAAAATAATTTAAATTCATTTTTTTATCATCAATCCACACACAATCCCTCATAACATAAAAGCGAAATCAGGTGTTTAGGAATTTTTGCGAAGTAATTAAAAAGAATTAAACTGAAATATCACATTTACATAAGTATTCAGACCCTTTGCTATGACACTCAAAATTGAGCTTAGGTACATCCTGTTTCCATTGATTATCCTTGAGATGTTTCTACAACTTGGTCGGAGTCCACCAATGGTAAATTAAATTGATTGGACATGCAGCGCGATCTGGGTGTCATGGTACATCAGTCATTGAAAGTAGGCATGCAGGTACAGCAGGCAGTGAAGAAAGCCAATGGCACGTTAGCTTTCATAGCAAAAGGATTTGAGTATAGGAGCAGGGAGGTTCTACTTCAGTTGTATAGGGTCTTGGTGAGGCTACACCTGGAGTATTGCGTACAGTTCTGGTCTCCAAATCTGAGGAAGGACATTATTGCCATAGAGGGAGTGCAGCGAAGGTTCACCAGACTGATTCCTGGGATGTCAGGACTGTCTTATGAACAAAGACTGCACAGACTTGGTTTATACTCTCTAGAATTTAGGAGATTGAGAGGGGATCTTATAGAAACTTACTAGATTCTTAAGGGGTTGGACAGGCTAGATGCAGGAAGATTGTTAGATGTGGCCCTTGTGGCTAAGGGGATCAGAGGGTATGGAGAGAAGGCAGGTACGGGATACTGAGTTGGATGATCAGCCATGATCATATTGAATGGCGGTGCAGGCTCGAAGGGCCAAATGGCCTACTCCTGCACCTAATTTCTATGTTTCTATGTTTCTATTATCCAAGTACAGGTGTGCCATGCTTGTGGCATAATACCCTAGAAGACTTGTGGCTGTAATCACTGCCAAACGTGCCTCAACAAAGTACTGAGTAAAGGGTCTGGATACTGATGTAAATGTGATATTTCAGTTATTTATTTTTAATTACTTTGCAAAAATTTCTAAACAACTGTTTTCGCTTTTTTATTATGGGGTATTGTGTGTAAATTGATGATTAAAAAAATGAATTTAATCCATTTTAGAATAAGGATGTAATGTAACAAAATGCAGAAAAAGTGAAGGGGTCTGTATACCTTCTGAATGCACTGTAAACATCCACCACAGTGACTCCTCCACATTCTTCACTGTGATGGAAGGCGAAAAAAAGTTCAAATCTCTTTAGACTTTAATTATGCCCTTCAGTGCCACAGAAGTCCAATCCTCCTCTCCTGCTCATTAGCATCCCATGACTGGCCAGATATTAGAGATCACCTTCCTATTCCCTGACATCTGAGGGCCCCCTGACTGCACACAACATTCAGCAGATTTCCCTATGGCAGTGTATAGATGTCAGCATGGAATATGGTGGGAATGTACACTGTGAAAAGCATTGTTGAATTTTTAAGCTATTTGTTGTACACAAATGACAAATCACTGATTCCAAGAAGCTCCAGTTCTAAAGAAGGAACTGCAGATGCTGGAGAGCTCCAGTTCTAAGCACTTGCATTATACACAAGAATGCCAACATGCACACATACACACATGCACACACAAATCCCCACACAAATATTTACATTGAAACGCTTGCACACTTCCATATACATACCTAAACACACCATACCTACACAAAATAGAGTTGCATTTGAAGTGTCTATCTGTGCCACATGCACAAACATCAACACTCTTGTACACAAATACATAGATAGCCAAATACAAATATACATATCTCGATATTGATTCAAACATTGCCACACACACGAATGCTGTCACTTAGCCACTCGAAATGCACATCCACACTCTCAAACACCCATTTCCTAACAATGCTTCATGGCTTCTTATTTTGAGAGAAACTGTGGGAACTCAATGATTCAATTACACTTTATTGTCATATGTATCTAGAAATTCTGTATGGTAGCAGTGAAACAGCTAACCTATGCAACATCAAACTCACTGCTACAAAGGTATGAACATCGCAAGTGATAAAGCAGAGGATGACAAACATTCACAGCTGAGGAGTGTGCTGGGGAGAAGCTATTTAATTGTGTGAATTTGAGAGTATATCACATTTAAACAGTTTCATAATCCTGTGATTTGTACATTTCATTTGGTTTTAGGATAAGAATGCAGTCAAGTGACAAGTGAAATATCAAATTGTTTCTCAGAAACCTCTCTTGGAAACCCCGTTGATAAATCTTGTGTGAAGTTATTGTGGTTTAAGCTTATTGTTTCACTGAAATTCTAGATTTGCTCTTTGGATTATAGGGTTTTAATTTCAAAACATAGGGACATATCAGAAAAAAAGCTCCTTCTGTTTTAGTTTTGGATTAGAAACCCAGCTGATGGACAAGCGCTGGGGTGAAACTCCTTGATTCGTACCTTTCAACAACAATTTGTCATTATAGAGCAAGGGAAACCAAGCTTGAAGAGAGCTCAGGTCACTGAGGGCTGGACCTAGTCCAGGGTTACAGGATTGGTGAATTTTCCCTGGCGTATTGTTCACGTTTCATGAAACTCAGCAGTAAATCGGAGAGCTTGCTTGTAGTTAGTTATCCTGAAAATAGAGCAAACCCTTCGGAAACAATGATGGGAAACAGGTGCGTTCCCAAGAGACCTTTCTTCGCACAGGTCTGTTTTAACATTATTGCTTTCAGACTATGTATAGTGATCAGGAATACAAGGAAAAAGAGTTTGATGACGTGTCAGCCCCAGTTCAGTACTGACGCTCTCAGCCCACTTCAACAGCCTGTGGGTCCTAGTTCCATTCTCAAGACCCAGTAGCTGACAGTGCTGGTGGAAGGGCTGCAATGCCAGAGGTGCTGGTCCATGTTGATTGATTAAATGAAACAGGCCCTTTGGCCCACTGACTCCACACCTACCATCGATCGCCCATACGCATAAGTTCTCTGTCATCCCACTGCCGCATGCACTCCCTACACGCCAGGAGCACTTTTCAGAGGCTAATTAACCTGCAAACACACACATCTTTGGGATGCGGGAGGAAAAAAGTGCACCCAGATGAAACCCATGTGATCACAGGGAGAACATGCAAACTGCATACTTACAGCACCCGAGGTCAGGATCAAATCTGGGTCTCTCTCTGGTGCTGAGAGGCAGCAGCTCCATCAACTGCAACACTGTGCCACATGTTCATAAGTTCATAAGTCATAGAGACAGAATTAGGCCATTCAGCCCATTGAGTCAGCACCACCATCCAATCATGGCTGATCTATTTTTCCCAATCAATCCCATTCTTCTGTCTTCTCCCTGTAACCATTGACTCCCTTACTAATTAAATACCTGTCAACATCTGCTTTAAAAATACCCAAAGATTTGGGCTCCACAGCTGTATAATCAGCCATGATCACATTGATTGGAGGTGCTGGCTCGAAGGGCCAAATGGCCTACTCCTGCACCTATTGTCCATTGTCTGTCGGTGGCAATTAATTCCACAGATTTGCCACCCTAAGGCTATAGAAATTCCTCCTCATCTCCTTTCTAATGGAAAGTGCTTTTATTCTGAGGCTTTGCCCTCTGGCCCTAAACTTTCCCACTGATTTAGTTTAGTTTATTGTCATGTGTACCAAGGTACAGTGAAAAGCTTTTTGTTGCATGCTATCCAGTCATCAGAGAAACTATACTGTACATGATAACAATTAAGCTGTCCACAATATACAGAGGTTCTTCCTGAGCGCAAACAAGTTATTGCACTTTCCAGGTAGACACAAAATGCTGGAGTAATTCAGCGGGACAGGCAGCATCACTGAAGAGAAGGAATGGGTGACATTTCGGGTGGAGGCCCTTCTTCAGACAGAATGCAGTTCTCTCCTATACCCATTCCTTCTTTCTAGAGATGCTGTCTGGCCCGCTGAGTTACTCCAGCATTTTGTGTCTACCTTCAATTTAAACCAGCATCTGCAGTTCTTTCCTACACATATTGTATCTCCCACATCATGTTAGCAACCGTCGCTCAAGAACTGCACAGTACCTGGGTGGTACTTAGGTTCTGCAGCCTCTCCCTTTCCAGGATTTCTCTGAGGTATGGCGGTGAGGGATTGTGAGCCACTATGTTTACATTAGAGATATAGCATGGAAGCTGGCCCTTCGACCCATTGACCATCGATTACCCTGTTCACTCTAATTATATTTTATTCCACTTTCACATCCACTCGCAACACGTGAGGGGCAATTTACTGGACCAATTAACCTACAAATCCGCACATATTTGGGATGAGTGAGGAAACCATAGCACCCGGAGGAAACCCATGCAGTCATAAGGGGAATGTGCAAAGTCCACACAGACAGCACTGGAGGTCAGGATCGAAGCCTGGTTTATGGCTCTGTGAGGCAGCAGATCTACCAGCTACACCACTCTGCTGCCTTCCTTTAGTGGGTTGCTCCAGGTTCCACCTCTCTATTTTAGTCTTGATTCGCATGCCAGTTTCCAGCTGCAAGGTAGGCTAGAAGGTATCAGAAGAACAGGATTCTCAGCCCCAGTGGGCATGGCAATGGCCACTTACAGCACATAAGGTTTGTGCTTTCACCCGCATTTGAGAACTGACACTAAAAGCCTGATCTCTGCAAAGTGTAGACAGTTATCTGCAAAGTCAAGGTGTGTGAAATACATGAACAAGGCAAGTCACTCGTGTCTTTGTCGCCTATTTTTCCAGTTGGGGGAACTCCATCTGTTCCATACCTAGACCTAGACCAAGAGGACATCCTACACTTCCATCCCTCAGCATATTAATGCAAAGGTTGCCCATGAATGGCACATATTAGCCATGAGAGATGATGTAGTGACATCCTTCTGCTCAATGATTGCTGAGCCTGGCCTTGTTCTTGTTCCCACAGGAGGCTCTGATCATGGCAAGTATGGACCATCCACACCTCGTCCGCCTCTTGGGTGTTTGTCTCAGTCCGACAATCCAACTGGTCACTCAGTTGATGCCCCATGGCTGCCTGCTGGACTACGTCCGTGAACACAAGGATAACATTGGCTCACAGCTACTTCTGAACTGGTGTGTTCAGATTGCAAAGGTAAGGCAACAATGGGATTAACTACCTCGATGAATTGGCTATTGAGGGGGAGATGGGGAGGAATGGCACTGTGCTTGTATGTTATTTCTTGCAGCCATACCTTGCTTTAAATAGTTAACTGAGCAGGCATGAATGAAATGATGCAAGAACAATAAAGACATGAATTACTTTCCCTGAACTGATTGTATTTCACATCACAGCAGCTGTTACTTATTCACGGACTTGGAGATCTTAACTGATCCTGCGTGTTTCAGAACTAAGAACATTTAAGGATATTTTAACATGTCATCTAATTGTTAATATGAATGAGATAAACTATATACAATATCTCTTGTCACATATTGTTGAGATAGAGAGCAGAATGTAGGACTATATAAATGCCTGTCAAACAGTACAATGTTTATATATTGTACACTAGGTGTACGTTGTACAATATCTAAGAGAAAGCATAATGTGTGTATATTGTACGCAGTATGAGAGAACATAGATAGACACAAAAAACTAGAGTAAGTCAGCGGGCCAGGCACCATCTATGGAGAGAAGGAATGGGTGACGTTTCGGGTTGAGAAATCTGAAAAAGGGTCTCCATCCGAAACATCATCAATTCCTTCTCTCCAGAGATGCTGTCTGTCCCGCTGAGTTACTCCAGTGTTTTGTGTCTATCTTCGGTTTAAACCAGCATCTGCAGTTCCTTCCTACACATTACAGTTCCCTTCCCTGGAGATAGAGCCCTGGCATGAGAAAACATGTCAGAGAGGGGCATGATATGAATATGTTGCACAAATTCTCAGAGAGAGCATGAAATTGTACATAATGTTTTGTTTTACAGAGGGAATATGTTATGTCTGAGAGAAGCAGGGTGTGTTTAGTTTAGTTTAGTTAGTCTATTGTCACATGTACCAAGGTTTTTGTTGCGTGCTAACCAGTCGGCGGAAAGGTAAGACATGATTACAATTGAGCCATCCACAGAAAACAGCTACTTGATAAAGGGAATAACGTGAATAACCTTTAGTGCAAGATAAAGTCCAGTATAGACTGATCAAAGATAGTCCAAAGGTCTCCAATGAGGTATATAGAACCTAGGACACTCAGGGAAGCTCTTCAGTTGTTTCTAAGATGCCTAATACAGCTGGAAAGAAACTGTCCCTGAATCTTGAGGTGTGCGATGAGAGAGGGGAGAATTGGGGGTGACCAGGGTGCGACCTGTCCTTGATTATGCAGGTGGGCTTGCCGAGGCAGCATGAGGTGTAAATGGAGTCAATGGAAGGGAGGTTGGTGTGTACATTATACAGTGTCTGGGAGTGGGTAGCAGCTGTGAACATTATGTCAGAGGGAATATTGTGAGTATATTAAACACATTCCGGCAGAGAGCAGGATGTGGGTAAATTGCACACTGTCATAAAGAACAAGGTATGTGTACATTAACTACTGAGACAGAGCAAGACATGAGTATATAAAACATTAGTATTTTCGGTCGGTTGTCAAGCCTTCCTAAGGAGTGGTTATATCGAAGAGTGAGCACAGGGAGCAGTGATGTTAACAGATTAGTACAGGGAGTGGTGAAGTGAAATAGTTCATACTAGGGCAGGTGAAATTACATTATTGCAGCGATTGGATGACTTTGAATAGTTAGCATGGGCAGCAGTCATGTTGAAGAGAGTACACGGAGCTGTGATGTTAGTGAATCACTCTCCTTTTACCAGACTTAATAGCTATTGTGGATTTTCAGAGGATAAATTGAGGAAATAATAGCTGTGCTCATAGGTCTATCAAAAATATTTCTGTTATCATGAAGCTCTATCCATAAAGTAGATTATGTTAAATAATAGATTAATAAAGCAGTACTTGGAACAAAACTGCAGCAGTGAATTGGGTTAATAGAATGAATTACAATTGATAGGATGAAGCATGAGCACAATTTATACTGAGTTGTTACTTATCATAAAGATACCAGACTGAATGCAACAATAACGTTGCCACTTTTAGTTAGTTGGATGCTGATCACTAAAGTACAATACTGTTGCTTATTCAGCAGAAAATAATTTTCTGCTAAATGATTGCTTACTCAATCTCTTTCAATGTTTATTTTGCCCAGTGCTATGTCATCTATGCCACCGTTCCTTCTGGGTGAATCAGTGGAAACAACTTCTAGAGGACAACCAACCCAGCATTAACACGAGGCATTGAATGATTGATAGTATTTGTGAAACTAAGTTGTTTGAAGCCCTGTTCCTAGCTACAGTAAAAGAGTTCAAGGTGATTATTTTCCTCACAGCCCTTGTCTAGTTAGGAGCAGAGTACTTCATCATAGACTTACTGGACAGAGGTTTTGTCTAATGGTAGCAATTTATCAAGCCTACATGCTCTAGGCATCATGAAACTACCACAGTAACAGAAGCATGTTAGACAATTAGTTCCAGGCAGATATAGATAGGTTTAAGGTGGCGTGTGTGATTGAATGAAAATGATGGCACAACTTGGATTTGGTTATGATGGCTGGATAAGTGGGACTCTGCTCTATTTTTCTGGTAACTGGCATTTCTCTGCAGCAGTAGAAGATAAGCAACGTGTCTTCATGAGGTTCAACTGCTGCCGGGAACAAATTGCCAGACACTCCCATTGATGTTGTCCTGAGCTCAGGAGAGGGTTCCTTCCCTTTAAATTAATTAATTGGCCCAGAAATTAATCTGTTGACCCTGAACATCCTCGGAAGGACCAGTCACCCTTTGTCGGTTACCTCCACTCCAAACTCAAATTAGAGAAACTGGCAAAAGCTTTGTCAAGATCAATATCCCTCCTGGGATAAATAAAGTTCTATCGTATCATATTGTATCGTATCGTAGGATGAATTCTACAATGTGATCAACAAGATGCTGGGGGAGGTGGAGAGTGAGTACTTCTTGATTCCTAAACCAATCGCAAGTATTTTGATAAATTCATGTCTTCAAAGTGAAGAGTGAACTACATCTGGACAGCCTTGTTCAATTAACCCCTGCCCTTAAAGCACCTCCGCTCTGAATGCTGAAAGTGGCCTTGAATTCTGCCTACACAGCATGAGATTACTTAGAATTTTATATGTGTGGTTAAAATTTAACATTAAGTTGCAAAGATTTACGGAAAATACTGCTGGGTGACAAGAAAGCAGTGACTCTTCGGTTTCTCCCGAATGCACTGGTTTCCTTCCACATCCGAAAGAGGTGGATAGGTCAATTGCCACTAGAAATTGTTCCTATTGTGTAAGCAAGTGGCAAAATACAGGGGAAATTCATGGGAAATGTAGGAGAATAAACTGATCAATGTGGAGTTAGTGTAAATGGGTGTTTGATAGTTGGAATGGACTCAATGGACAGATGGTCCTGTTTCCGAGCTACAGTATATGACTCAGTGTGGGAGTTTCGGGATTAAATCCAAGGGAAATCAATGACAATAAGTGGCTCTGGTTTGAGAACAGGCCCTTACAAAGTTATTTCTACAAGTATCTTGACAACACTGTTGAGGATGCCATTATTAGTTCCTTCTGGCTGATTGCAACTTTAGGCACAGGCACTTTCTCAGAGGTGCGAGATTCAGGTTGGCACAGGGAGCTCTGCGTTTCCTAGACAAGGTCCTGCCTTGATCTTCAGCTCCTCCTACTGGTGACAAAGATACAAGACCTCCTTCAGCCTTGCTTACAAAGTGGGGAGATCGGGAAAGTGTCCCAATTGAAGAATGGAAAGAAAATTATTAAAAAGACAAAGTGTCATTAAAGAGATAAAGTGAAGGCTCCTGCATTAGCTGTCCCTGCAAACCACAGGCAGGTTGACTCTCACTCTCACACTGAACAGACTCGCTGCAGGAAAAACAGTGTCATCTGTGGTACGACCAGGAGCCAATTATATGACGCGCTGACAAAAGCCATTTAGTGGCACACACTCAAGATGGTACCTTTCAAAGAGGAATCAGTCTGGCCTGGCCATTGCCTTCCCAAACCACTCCTCTCCCATGTGACTGACCTTCTGCCCATCGGCTTGTGAACATGTTTGTGAGGAAGTACTAAACATACAAATAGATTTGTGTACAATGCATTCAGAAAGCATTCAGACCCCTTCACTTTTTCCACATTTTGTTACGTTACAGCCTTTTTCTAAAATGGATTAAATTCTTTTTTTTTTATCATCAATCTACACACAACACCCCATAATTAAAAAGTGAAAACAAGTGTTTTTTGCAAAGTAATTAAAAAGATTGCCAAGACACTCAAAATTGAGCTTAGGTGCATCCTGTTTCCATTGATTATCCTTGGGATGTTTCTACAACTTGATTGGAGTCCAGCAGTGGTAAATTAAATTGATTGGACATAATTTGGAAAGGCACACACCTGTTTATATAAGATCCCACAGTTGACAGTGTATGTCAGAGCAAAAACCAAGCCATGAAGATGAAGGATCTGTCTGTAGGCCTCTGATACAGGATTGTGTCAAGACGCAGACCTGGGGAGGTATGAAACAATTTCTGCAGCATTGCAGGTCCCGAAGAGCACAGTGGCCTCCGTCATACATAAATGGAGGAACTTTGGTACCATCAGGACTCTTCATAGAGCTGGCTGCCCAGCCAAACAGAGCAATTGGGGGCCTTGGTCAGGAAGGTGACCAAGAACCTGATGGTCACTCTGACAGAGCTCCAGAGTTCCTCTGTAGAGATGGGAGAACCTTCCAGAGGACAGCTATATCTGCAGCACTTCACCAATCAGGCATTTATGGTAGTGGCCAGACGGAAGCCACTCCTCAATAAAAGGCACATGACAGCCCACTTGGAGTTTGCCATCAGGCTCCACAACAAGATTCTCTGGTCTGATGAAACCAAGATTGAAGTATTTGGCCTGAATGCCAAGCATCACGTCTGAAGGAAACCAAGCAACGCTCATCACCTGGCCAATACCATACCTACAGTGAAGCATGGTGGTGGCAGCATGCTGTGGGGATGTTTTTCTGCGGCAGTAACTGGAAGACTTGTCAGGATCAACAGAAGGATGAACAGAGCAAATCCTTGATGATCCTTCATGAAAAGGGGCAGCGGTTCACCTTCCAATAGGACAATGACCCTTAGCACACAGCTAAGACAACGCAGGAGTGGCTTTGTGACAAGTCTGTGAATGTCCTTGAGTGCCCCAGCTTTGATCGGACTTGAATCCGATCGAACATACCTGGGGGGACCTGAAAATAGCCATGCATCCTCATCCAACCTGACAGAGCTTGAGAGGATCTGCAGAGAAGAATGGGAGAAATTACCCAAATACAGGTGTGCCAAGCGTGTAGCATCTTATCCAAGAAGACCTGAGGCTAATCACTGCCAAAGGTGCCTCAAGGTACTGAGTAAGGGGTCTGGATACTTATGTAATTGTGATATTTCAGTTATTTATTTTTAATTGCTATGCAAAAATTTCTAAACACCTGTTTTTGCTTTTTTATTATGGGGTATTGTGTGTAGATCGATGATTTAAAAAATCCATTTTAGAATAAGGCTGTAAGGTAACAAAATGTGGAAAAGGTGAAGGGGTCTGAATGCACTGTATGTGGGTCTGTAGTTTGTATTCATGTGTTGTGTGTGTGTGTGTATTTGTGAAATGTATATTTATGCCACTATATTTTCATTTGTCAGTGATTTTGTATATGTTTGTGTGACAATGCCTGTGTGTTTGTAGATGGATCCGTATGTGTGCCCATCCAGGTGTGTTTTTGTGTACTCAATCCCAGGGGATGGACATCATAGGTGATGATAATATTTATTAATCAACTCTAATTGCCCCTGAAACAAATAGGAGTTAAGACTCAACCATATTGGTGGCTTCTGGTCACACAAGCAATTTTCCTTCTCTGAAAGACAACAGTAAATCTAATGATTTTTTTTAATTGACAATTCAACAACCCAGTGGTTTCCTTGTTACTGATAGTGAGACAGCTGTATTTCTTACACTCCAAGTTTATTTTATGATTTGAATGCAAATTCCACAGCTGCCATGGTAGGATTCAAACTCATGCCACTGGAATAATGGTCCAGTAATCTGACTACTTGTTCTGTAACTTCAGCACTACACAACACCTCTGAACCTATGTTTGTGTGTGGGTGCGTGTGTCTGTATACGTGTGTCTGTGTGTGATTTATTTGGTATCAGTCACTGCAATTTTGGAGAGGCTCAATGCCTAATTTGTATAATACATCTTAAAAATACACCCAGCTTATTGCACCAACCTACAGCCACATCATTCCCAGAACTCAGCTTTTTCCCTAGGACTTTACCAGGGTCCAGGCTTGCATTTGGTTCATGGAGGGCTATGGAATACTGCCAAGAGATAGAATCTTCAGTGCTTCCTCACGAAGATATCACAAGGAGGTGGACACTCTTGTGCAATACTGTACTCCTTTTAAATGTCTTGGTTACACAATTCATTGCCTATTGTAGGCAATTCTCTTTGACACGAGGTTGCACAAGAGATTAGTGTGCAAAATTAGAGCACATGGTATTGGGGGTAGGGTATTGACATGGATAGAGAAATGGTTGGCAGACTAGGAAGCAAAGAGTAGGAATTAACGGGTCCTTTTCAGAATTGCAGGCAGTGACTAGTGGGGTGCCACAAGGCTTGGTGCTGCAACCCCAGTTGTTTACAATATATATTAACGATTTAGACAAGGGAATTAAATGTAGCATCTCTAAGTTTGCGGATGACACAAAGCTGGGTGGCAGTATAAGGTGCGAGAAGGATGCTAGGAGGCTGCAGGGTGACTTGGATAGGTTTGGTGAGTGGGCAGATGCATGGCAGATGCAATATAATGTGGAGAATTGTGAGGTTATTCACTTTGCAAGGCAAATTATTATCTGAATGGTGTCTGATTAGGAGAAGGGGAGGTGCAACGAGACCTGGGTTGCACATCATTCACTGAAACTAAGCATGCAGGTACAGCAGGCAGTGAAGAAAGCCAATGGCATGTTGGCCTTCTTGCGAGAGGGTTTGAGTTTAGGAGCAAGGAGGTCCTACTGCAGTTGTACAGAGCCCTGGTGATACCGCACCTGGGGTATTGTGTGCAATTTTGGCCTCCTAATTTGAGGAAAGACATTATTGCTATAGAGGGAGTGCAGTGTAGGTTCACCGGGTTAATTCACGGGATGGCAGGACTGACATATGATGAAAGAATGGGTCGACTGGGCTTGTATTCGCTGGAATTGAGAAGGATGAGAGGTTATCTTATAGAAACATATTGGAGGATTGGAGAGGGTAGACGCAGGAAAAATATTCCAGATGTTGGGGGAGTCCAGAACTAGGGGGTCACAATTTAAGAATAATGGGTATGCCATTTAGGACTGAGATGAGGAAAATCCTTTCACCCAGAAAGTTGTGAATCTGTGGAATTCTCTGACACAGAAGGCAGTGGAGGCCAATTCACTGGATGTTTTCAAGAGAGAGTTAGATTTAGCTCTTAGGGCTAAGTGAATTGAAGGATACGGGGGAAAAAGCTGGGGTACTGATTAATCTGTCATGATCATATTGAATGGTGGTGCTGGCTTAAAGGGCCAAATGGCCTACAGTGTAGCACCTATTTTCTATGTTTCTAGGACACTCTGTATCTAAATTGAAAGGTCAACTTTTGGGTCAATATTTAGTGACATAGGTTAGCGCAGTGAAGAAAGCGAATGGTATGTTAGCTTTCATAGCAAAAGGATTTGAGTATAGGAGCAGGGAGGTTCTTCTTCAGTTGTATAGGGTCTTGGTGAGGCCACACCTGGAGTATTGCGTACAGTTCTGGTCTCCAAATCTGAGGAAGGACATTATTGCCATAGAGGTTGCAGAGAAGGTTCACCAGACTGATTCCTGGGATGTCAGAACTGTCTTATGAACAAAGACTGCATAGACTCGGTTTATACTCTCTAGAATTTAGGAGATTGGGAGGGGATCTTATAGAAACTTACAAAATTCTTAAGGGGTTGGACAGGCTAGATGCAGGAAGATTGTTCCCGATGTTGGGGAGGTCCAGGACAAGGGGTCACAGCTTAAGGATAAGGGGGAAATCCTTTAGGACCGAGATGAGAAGGAATTTTTTCACACAGAGAGTGGTGGGTCTCTGGAACTCTCTGCCACAGAGGGTAGTTGAAGCCAGTTCATTGGCTATATTTAAGAGGGAGTTAGATGTGGCCCTTGTGGCTAAGGGGATCAGAGGGTATGGAGAGAAGGCAGGTACGGAATACTTAGTTGGATGATCAGCCATGATCATATTGAATGGTGGTGCAGGCTCGAACGGCTGAATGGCCTACTCCTGCACCTAATTTCTATGTCTATGTTTCTATGTTAGACAAAAAGAATTCTAGTTCAAAGGAGACAAATTTGACCAAGTTGCTCTATCTTCATCACAGTGGGAGGTGAACTTCCCATGTCGGACAAATCACATCCCCACAACATCACAGAGAACAGAATGATCACGTTTGCTCAGATCTCTCATCTCTAGGGGCAGAGGACTGCAGACTCAAGCTCTACTTCAAGGTCTTACAAACAAAATTTTCCAACTTACAAAATATTTTACATGGGATAAACAGCCTGTGAATCCAACTATTCCATGCCAGCAAGTGTGCAAAGTCTATGTTGGTACACCATTGATTTTCAAATGTCATAATGGACAATAAATAACCATTGTTGATCGGAGAGACTAGATTGAGGGATCACAGTCTCGAGGTGACAGGACAGCAATTTACGACCGGGGTGAGTAGAAATGGCTTAATTCAGGATCCTGGTCATCTGAAAATCTTTGCTCCAGTGGATCTGATCTTCAGTTGTGAACTGACTGAGATTGATGGATCTTTGGACACAGGAATTCAAGTGAGGAAGTAAAAAGTTTCAACCAGCACATTGAATTTTGGGGCAGGCTCAAGCAGTTATGGCCTAATTCTGAGTTTAGTTTAGAAATGCAGAGCGGAAACAGGCCCATTGGCCCACTGACACCGTGCTGACCAGCGATCACCCGTGCACTAGTAATATCCTACACACAAGGGATAGTGTACAGATGGCAATTGACCTCCAAACCTGCACAAATCTTTGCGATGAGAAAGGAAACCGGAGCGCCCGGAGAAAATCCACGCGGTCATAGGGAGAACATACAAACTCTGTACAGACAGCACCCATTGTCAGGATCGAACCTGGGTCTCTGGCTCTGGAAGGCAGCATCTCTACCACTGTGCCTTAAACTTTTACCTTACATTCTCTATAACTTAATTGACATGATTGCAGCCCACCAATTTCTCGTCCTTCTAACAATAGACATAGTTACAAGTTTTCATAAACCAACCACTTATCCAGCTTGAATTTTGTCAATGACACCTCTTTTTATATAATTATCTCTGTTGATACCTCTATGTCATCCACTAATACATATAGAAATATAAGAAATAAAACCAGGAAATAGGCTATTTGGTTCTTCACCATTCATCAAGATGATGGTTCATCTTCCATCTCAGCTGGGAGCACCATCCCCATATCTTAATAATTCTCTTCAGAACGTTTACCTACTGTTTTCTGTTTTCAATGAACACAATAGCAGAGCCTCCACAACCCTCTCGTGTGGAGAATTTCGAATGGTGTCTGCCCTGTGAGAAAGGAAATGTCTCATCTTAGTTCGAAACATAATAACCATTATTGGTCTTGACTGCTCAGTCAGAAGAAACATCTTCTCTGCATCTCACTTATCAAATGCCTGAAGAATTGTGTAAGTTTTGTCACTTATAAATTTTCTAAATTAGTTGATCCCGTGCGTGTATGTATGCATGTGTATGTATGCGTGTCTATGTGTGTATTTGTAGTTTCCAGTTTATCCAAACTATTCGCATACTGCAAATCCACCATCCCTGGGGAACTTCCATCATTATTTATAAAAACTTGGTGCCAAAATGTTTATTTGAAATCTCCTTCAGCTTCGTCTTCGTCTCTTCATCTTCCTGTTTTGATGAAGTGATAATGTTCCTTTAGTAATCCACATAACATATGTCTGAGGACACAGAGCAGGGAAGGGTCCTGAAGGTTATTGTTAGCAAAATACCCACCTGTTGCAAGCCCATGATAAAATACTTTAGGCTGTAGAGTTCATGTAAAAAGTTGAGGACAAACAAGAAATACAATGGCTAGATCAAACAAGTGGACATCTGAAATACAAATAGCAATTTGTGCCGCACGAATTAGAGAGGTTCTGACCTGAATCATGCAAACTTTCCTGTTCTTTTCTGTTACGCCAGGCAGAGAGGCCTCGTATATTCTTCATTCAATAAATTAAAATGTGGATGGATTGATGTTTATCCAATAATGGAGGGGAGAGGTTTTGTACAAATGATTACTTATTAAAGATAGGGATGGAAGAAATGGAGGGAATGTGGGGGCTTATTTATGTATTTTTACAATCATTAATGTCCAGAGTAGATCACTGAAAGTTGGGGTAAATAGCAGCACTTTTACAAGGAGCTGAATGTGGGGGAGTGAGGTGCAGTGTTTGCGGGAACTGTGGTCCCCTTGTGTGTGGAGGGGGAGAGGGAGGGAGAGAGTCCATTTTCTCTTCTGACCATCATTGATGAAAGGATCTTTTTTGGGACAGTTTTTCAATTACATTTTATCCACTGGGTACCTTTGCTTTGTGGAAGAGCATGCTTTATATAACCTTCCATCACAGTGAAGAATGTGGAGGAATCACTGTGGTGGATGTTAATGTTAAAATGTGTTTTGTGTATTCCGTTACTTTTTATTTGTATGACTGACTTGTCAAATGAAATTCCTTGTATGTTGCAAAACATACTTGGCTAAAAAGTATTATTGTGATTGTGATTATACATTTCCCAGATTTTCACAGAAGGGGGCTATTTTGGCCCATCAGGTCTATGCCAATTTACAGGGCAATCCCATTCCCCATTAACTTTACCTACAACCTGTGTTTTCTATCACCTGGAGAGGCAGAGGACTTGATTTGATACTTTATCTCATCTGGAAAATGGCAAGAGTCATGCCTGGTCTAGTCTCTTGGACTTTTTTCATTGATTTTTTAATATGTGGACACTGGTCGACTCCTGAGTTTATTGCACATAGTTCACGTAGTTGGGCTTATTGACCATCTTATAATCAATCCATAGGTTGGTCATTCCTAGACCAGATGAGGTAAGGATGACAAATATTCCTCCAAAGGAGGCCATTAGTGAACCAGATTATTTTTTACGATGTGATAGTTCTGTAGTGATCACAACTTGATTAGTGCCACATTACAAATCGGAACTTAAATCCCACAGCTGGCGTGGAGGGACCTGAATCCGAATGTTCGTTCAGGGACTGCATGATGGAGCAGCTGGTAGAGCCGCTGCCTCATTCCAGCCACCAGCAGCTCTACCAGTTACGCCACTTTGCAGTCCCTGCCAGAGACATGGGTTCAACCCTGACCTCGGGTGCAGTCTTCTTCTTCTTCTTGCGTATGGCGTGCACAGCCTAAAGTTGTAAGACAACTTGTTCTATTTGATCTTATTTGATTGTGCACGCCAGGTTGATTGCATTTGTCGAAACAGGATGGACCACGTGAAGGTTGTAATCTCCCACCCCAGGTGCTGTCTGTGTGGAGTTTGTAAGTCCTCCTTGGCCTGCGTGGCTTTCCTCCGGGTGCTCCTGGTTCCTCCCTTATCCAAAAGCCGTGCGTGTTTGTAGGTTAATTGATCTCCGCAAATTGCCCCTAGTCTGTAGAGAATGGATAAGAAAGTGCAATAGCATAGAAATAGTATGAACAGGTGATTGATGGTCAGCATGGAATCATTGGTCCAAATACCCTGTTTCCATGCTCTAAACTAAACCTTTGGAAAACTAATCTGAATAGTGAAATAAATATGAAATAAAATGTTGGGAACACTCAGCAGGTCAGGCAGCATCTGTAAAGAGAGAAAGAATTAACATATCAAGTCCTTTATCAAGTTCAAGGACCTGAAATGTAAACTGTTTCTCTCCCCACAGATGCTGCCTGCTCTACTCAGTTTCCAGCAGGCCACATTTCTATTTCAGATGTCAAACATCTGTAGTTGTTTTAGATTTTCTGGTGCTGGTAATTAAATAACCATACCATAGACACTGAACCCCACAAACCTCTGACCATCCAGCTGGCACTCGTCTTGGTCTAAGGACCCTCAGGCTGTTGCAGAGTTCTGGTTCTTCATGACCTCCCACTAATTGTCATACTGCTATCTGTAATAGCAAATCCCAGCTGCCAAGCAGTGAAACCAGAACTCATCTCGATATAAATAGTCATGTACTTTCTAGGCACCCTTATAAATAATTTAGCTGGCAAAGAAATTAATTAGTGAACGATGTAATTGCAAATCACAAGGCAAGTTGGATTTCTTCCGCAAAGCAAAGTGAGAAATGGAAGGGAACTGTGCTGTTTGCTGCTAATTAATCCGGACATGTGGCTCCCCCCCCCCCCCCTGAAAGGTGAAGTCGTCCTCTGCATGACCCCGCCACATAAAGCCTCAACTGAGAAACCAAAGATCTCAAGCTTGGCAACCCACAGGCACCCGATGTGGCCCGGCCTATAGAATCATAGTCATATAGTGTGGAAACAGGCCTTCTGCCCGTGTAAAGTGCCGTTAACATTGTCAGAGACTTCATAATAAGTACTTTAATAAGAATGCATACAGAGACCACAACGACAAGTACTGTAGGCTCATATTCGTACCTCAAACTGAAAGTATTGAGGTACGAATAGGGATTGCTTGCATTGCACAGGATGACATGGTGGAAACCCGACTTGGATTAGGGGTCGGGGCCGAAATAGCAAAACCAGACATGGATCAAATCAGCAATAGTGATTGATCTACACTGTCCAACTTGCCTGCACCAACCAACATGTCCCATCTACAATAGTCCTACTTGCCTGCGTTTGGACTATATCCCTTTAAATCTTTCCTATCTATGCATTTGTCTAATTACTTCTTATCCCTAACCCATCTTCTGGGAGATTGTTCCATACACCAACCACCCCTTTGTGTGAAAATGGTACCTCTCAGATTCCTGTAAAATCTTTCCCCCTTTACCTTAAACATATGTTCCCTTGTTCTTGATTCCTCACTCTGGGCTAGAGACACCGAGTCCACCTGATCTATTCTGCTCATGATTTTATACACCTCTATAAAATCACCCTGATTCTCCTGCACACCAGGAAATAAAGTCCCAGCCTGCACAACCTCTCCAGATAGCTCAGACCCTTGAGTCCTGGCAACATCCTTGTAAATCTTCTCTGCACCTTTTCCAACTTTACAGGGGCTAATTAACAGGCCAATCCACATATTTCGGCATGTGGAAGGAAACTGGAGCAACTGGAGGAAATGTGATAATTGTGCCTCTCCCAAAGAAATTTGGACATTCCAGTTAGGACTTGTTCTAACTTGAAGACTGGCCATGTTATTAAGGATAGGCAACAGACTAAGTGAGTGAGAGAGGGAGGGGAAGGAGGGAGAGGGAGAAAGACGGAGGGAGGGAGGGAGAGAAAGGGAGGAAGGGGGAGGGAGGGAGGGATAGAGAGAGAGAGTTGGAGGGAGGTCTCCAGTGCACGACACCAATTTAAAATATCCCTTCCCCTATTGTGACCACAATTCTCACTGCACATTGACTGCGCCCACCCTTCTGATGTTCAAGGCCCTGATAAACCCCATAATTACACAAATATAATAATTGACCCACATCACTGCCCTATCCCACTTCACCCAAGCTCCCCATCACATTCCTCTGACCGCAATACACAGTTTGCATTGTAGACTGCTGGTTTATAGAAAAAGAAATAAAGTACTGGAGTAACTCAGCTGATCCGGCAGTATCTCTGGAGTACATGGATAGGTGACGTTTTGGGATGGGACCCTTCCTCAGACTGGCCAATCTGAGTTTGAGTTAGTCCACCTTTCTGTCTATTATCATAAATACAATAGATAGAGCAAAGAGAGAAATACCAGAGTGCAGATTATTGATTTTCAACATTGTAGCGTAACAGTTCCAGAGAAAAGTTCAATGTCCAATCAGGTAGGTTGGAAGATCGGGATTATACCCTAGATAATGGAAGGGCCATTCAGAAGTCTGATAACAGAGGGGAAGAAGCTGTCTGGTGGGTACATGCTTTTGAGCTTTTGTATCTTCTGCCTGACCGAAGCAGGAAGAAGATGGAATGGCTGGGCTGAGAAAGGTTCATGATTCTGTTTGCTGCCCTCCCGAGAGAGCATGAAGTATCGATTGAGGCAATGGTGGGGTCGTTTCCAATAATTCTGTTACTCATAAAACTTCCATAGGTTGTTGCATATATGGGTCCGCAATTATTCAGTGTGGCTGTTACATAAGTATCACATGTTAATGTATTTTTCTAAGTAATTCACGCACGCATTTTGGACATTTCAAGCCTTACTGCAAAGTAATGCCTTACAGAATTCAAATGAAATCTATGTATTTAAATTCATTTTATGGAAATAAATTTTCCAATATATTCACTCAACTTTACTGATTTACAAATTGCCACTTTTCTAGAGATTTAAGTGACAGGAGCTTTAAACTGCTATTTGCTTACTGACAATTTAAGTACTGTACAGTGAACATCTCTATCAATTCCACTTACAATATAGCTGTACTGCTATTAATGCGCTCACAAACATCCCTGGCTCGTGTCCCTTGAAAGTACGTACCATCCAAGGATCGAACAAGATCACCCAAGCCATTTGATCAAAGTCCAGTGACCACAATAAGTTGTGCCAATGGGCAAATCTTCAATGCAGTATGGATGATCATGAGGCTGTGGATCCACATGACCAAAGAGACTAAATCTGCTATATGCCAGGCTATAGATCAATTACAGATATGTGCGGAGAAATAGAACTGAATCCAGGCGAGAGAGATTGCATGTGGAAGGTTAAATATAAGGAGAAAATACACAGTTAATAGCACGGCCCTGAACAGCATTGATACACAAAGTCATCTTGGGGGTCAGGTCATCACCAGATAGATAGAGTAGTAAAGAAGACATATGCTATGCTTGCCTTCATCATTCGGGGCATTGAGTATGAGAGCCAGGTAGACATGCTGCAGCTTTAGTTATGCAGCAGTTAGTTTTGGTTACCATACTACTGTAAGGATATGGAAGACGGAGGTTTACCAGAATGCTGCCTGGATTAAGGGATGTTAGCTCCAAGGAGAGATTGGACAAACTTGAATTGCTTCCATGGAGTGACTGAAATCAAAAGGAGACCCGATAGAGGTGTATAAAATTATGAGAGGCAGTCAAAACCACCTTCCCAGGGTGGAAATGTCAAAGACTAGCAGGTATAACATTAAGGTGAGAGGGGCAAAGTTTAAAATAGATGTGCGGAGCAAGTTTTTTACAAAGAGAGTGGCTGGTACTTGGAACACACTGCCAAGGATCATGATGGAGGCAGGTATGATAGTGGTGTTTAAGAGGTCTTTAGATAGGCACATCAATTTGCTGGGAATGGCGGGATATGGATCATGTATGACAGATGAGATTAGTCTATCTTGGCATCATGTTTGGCACAGACATTGTAGGCTGAAGAGGTATTCTTCATTCTATAAAGTTTTGAGAAACATAGATAAGTTACACCGTCAAAATCCTTTTCATAAATACTTGAGGGTGTAGCTTTGTGGAAAGAGGAAAGTTTAAAGGAGATGTAACCAGCATGTTTTTTACACATAGAACGATAGGTGCCTGGAACATGCTGTCAAGGGTTGGTGATGGTAGCAGATTCAATTGTGACCTTTACGAGGCACGGGGATATGCAGGGAATGAAGGCATATAAAACATGTGCAGGCAATTAGTGTCATTTGGCATCTTGTTCAGCTTAGACATTGTGTGCTGAAAGACCTGTTCCTGCACAGTACTGTTCTGTGGAGTTAAATAAAAACAGAAAATGTTGGAAATGCTTGAAGTCAGGCCACACCGGTGGGAAGAAAAACAGAATTAACATTTCATAAGTTCATGTCATAGGAGCAGAATTAGACTATTCAGCCCACCATTGATTCTACTCCTCCATTCAATCATGGCTGATCTATGTTTCCCTCTCAACCTCATACTCCTCCCTTCTCCCCATAACTTTTGACACCTTTACTAATCAAGAACCTGTCAATCTCAGTTTAAAAATACCTTAGATTCTCCCACTAGTAAAAATATCCTCTCAACATCTACTCTATCCAGTCCTTTCATTATTTGTTAGGTTTCAATGAGATCTCCGCTCATCCTTCTAAACTCCAGCAAGTCCAGACCCAGAACCACCTAACACTCATCATACATTAACCCAATCATCTCTGGGATCATCCTCATAAACCTACTCTGGACCTTCTCCACCGCCATCACACCCCTCCTTAGATATGGGTCAAAAACCGCTCACAATCCACCAAATATAATCTGACCAGTGCCTTATAGAGCCTCAGCATTACATCCCTGCTTTTTATATTCTAGTCCTCTAAAAATGAATGCTAACATTGCATTTGCCTTCCTTATTACGATTCAACTTGCAAATTAAGTTTCTGGAATACTACACCAGCACTCCTAAGTCCCTTTGCACCTTTGATTTCTGAATCCTCTGCCCGTTTGGAAAATATTCTACATCTTTAATCCTACAATCGAAGTGCATGACCACATACTGCTAATCTCACTGAGTCCATGCCCCTCCCAATCCCTCCAATTTTCTCCAGCCCTACAAACCCTGCGCCTCTCCCAATTTGACAGCATGTTGTGCCTCAGTCTTCATCTCCTTACCCTTGCTAACCTCAGCTGCTTTGACACCAAGTTCTACAATTCTCACCGGAAATCTTTCCAACTATCCAAAGAAGTGCTCAGGTTGTGGACGTTCCTGCAGATTTTCCCCTCCATCTTCTCCTTACTCTACTCAACAGAGTACTCCACTGCCACAACTGGGCAATGGATTCCATCCTCCGGCAGCCTTTCAACTCCTTATTCAAAGTACCTTTCATTTGGCTTTTCCAATCTGCAGCAAATAGCTTTCCTCTCTTTTCCAATTTCAGGTCATCCATGCTCCTGGTGCTCTCCTCTAACACACACCTGTCCATTGAGTTTTCTTCTTCCTTTGTTCATCTCTCCAAATCCCTCCTCCAACCTGGTTCCATCTGATTATCATCACCTCCCCATCTGACTCTATCTACCACCTAGCAATCCTTGCCATAGAGGGGGTACAGAGAAGATTCACCAGAATGATTCCTGGGATGTCAGGACTTTCATATGAGGAAAGATTGGATAGACTCGGCTTGTACTTGCTGGAATTTAGAAGATTGAGGGGGGATCTTATAGAAACTTACAAAATTCTTAAGGAGTTGGACAAGCTAGATGCTGGAAGATTGTTCCCGATGTTGGGGGAGTCCAGAACAAGGGGTCACAGTCTAAGGATAAGGGGGAATTCCTTTAGGACCGAGATGAGGAAAACATTCTTTACACTGAGAGTGGTGTGTCTCTGGAATTCTCTGCCACAGAAGGTAGTTGAGGCCAGTTCATTGGCTATATTCAAGAGGGCGTTAGATGTGGCACTTGTGGCTAAAGGGATCAGGGGGTATGGAGAGAAGGCAGGTACGGGATACTGAGTTGGATGATCAGCCATGATCACATTGAATGGCAGTGCAGGCTCGAAGGGCCGAATGGCCTACTCCTGCACCTATTTTTCTATGTTTCTATGTTTCTATGACCCTACCACTTTCCCCACCTGTTTCCATCTACTTATCAACCTCTTCCCATTGGGTTTTGTCTATCATGTATCAATTCCTATCCCTCTGTACTGCTTAAGCCTGCAATCGTCCCTGTTCCTTCACAGTCCTGATATAGGATCTTGATCTAAAACATCGACTTACACCTTATAACAGCTGTTTTTTTGTGCCTGTTCTGACACCATTGCATGTAATTATGTCACAAAATATCAATGATATATTTTTCAGGAGAAAGTATTCCCAGTAAACATGTTATATCTCCTTTAAGTCACTCCACAATGCTCCATGAGCCAATTCTGACCAATTACCTAATGGCAACTTTTGTTTGACATTATCTTCTGCAATTTGCTTGGTTCTACACTTAACCTTGCCTTGTAAATGCATGTTCTTGGCTTGCTAGTTCACTGCGGAAGGTGGAATTTGTTGGCTTGATGAATTTCTCCACAGGTGAATTAAAACAAGAAAAGTCAGGACAGGCTGCACTGAAGGAAGATGCAGTTGGCATTGTCCTAAAGCAAACTGTTCCATTCGACAGATACCAGAGCCTATTCCCTTTTATACAAGCACAACCATGGCAACAGTAATTTAATGGATTGGAGCAAAAGAAGTGAGGCATATTTTGACAAGTCATTTTTCTAGTATTTCCATTATTATATCACTTCCACTTGTTTTCCAGTCTGCACTTTGTTCAACGTGTTCTTGCTGCATGCTACTGACAAAAGCAGGATTTTTTTCCCTTAAAATATCAAGTCATTTTTAACCAGCAATTTTAAATGTCTTCATTAGAAGTCAGGATACTTGTGCAAAGATGAAATATATCCAGAATACAGCCACACAATGAGTTTGATAGGAATAATATATTCTGACATGCAAATTTACCTAATCATTGATAATCATTAATCGTTAATGTTCAGGTCAGGGGGAGTTCCCCTCGCCACGTGTACCATGTAATTCCGTGCTACCTGCACCATGGTCGGATAGTCAGAGACTAAACCGTCTCCCTCACCTGGTTTGCCAGGTAAGGAGGGGGCTGTGAACCCCAAGCAAGACCAAAAACAAGACCTGTCAAAGGGCAGATGAGCTTCTAGCAAGCCAACGGCCATCCACACTTCAGTAGAAGTTACGATCACTGTCGTAAGTACATAGCATTGTAAGGAATGATGATAAAGCACACACACCAAAATCCTATACTTCCAATGTCCTAGATATGAATGCATTCAGACCAATGCACAAGGGGGCTTTACAGGATGTGGTTATGGGGATTGTGCTGAGCCAAATGCCATATGATTATTATATCATGGGGAAGGGCAAGTGATGGACTGGTGAATTGGAGTAGAGATAACATCAATAGGATTTAACAAAAATAAATTACAAAATCATAAGAAATAGTAGCAGAGCAAAACTATTCAGCCCCAGGTTCTTGCTCTGCTCTTCAATATGGTCATGGCTGATCTTTTTTCTCAGCCCCATTTTTCTGCACATATACCTTAATTCGTCAAACAAAACAATCTATTCATCTTGTAATTTCTGTGCGTTTGAGCCTCATTGGGGAAAGAGTTTCAAAGATTTACTTCCCCTGACTGATGAGATTTCTTCTCATCTCCATCCAGAGTTGCTGACCCCTTATTTTGAGACTACAACCACTGGTTGAGGTGCCCCTTTGAAGGGGAAGCACCATCTTGTTAAGCTCAATAAAAATGTTGTAGCTTTCAATGAGATTCCATCTTACTCGTCTACAGTGTACTGGGTAGCACAGTGGTGTAGTTAGCTGCATTGCCACCTCAAAGCTCCCGTGACTAGGTTTCAATCCTGACCGTTGGTGCTCCTGAGTAGAATGTGCATGTTCTTCCTGTGACTGCAAGGGATTCCTCCTGCTGCTCCAGTTTCCTTCCACATCCGAAAGACTTCTGGTTCAGTAGGTTAATTGGCTGCTCTAAATTGTCCCTTGTGTATAGGTGAATGGTAGAGTCTAGGGGGAGATTAATGAAAGAAAAATTATGTATGACAAATGTGTTATAATTTGTAGCAGAATCAAGACAATCTAGTTGTTGTGGTGCATTTGGACTTCCAGAAAGCATTTGACAATGTGTCACATGAGAGAATATTGAAGAAAAGGTGAAAGCACAGCATTTGAGATTATGTACTCTGGTTGACTGAGGACTGGTTCAATGACGGAAAAAAGAGTGTGAATAAATTATTTATTTTTGTGTTGAGAGGATGTGAGTAGTGGATTTATGCTAGAGTCATACAGTAGCTTCTTCTTCTCGCGTATGGCTTGCACAGTCTGAAGTAGGACAACTTGTTCTATTTTATCTTATTTGATTGTGCATGTATACAGTAGTTGTTCACTCTGTAAGGATTTGGAAGAGGGGGTTATCGAGGGATGCTAATGATATGAAGCTGGATGCCATTGTGAGCTCTGAGAGAGGCTTCAGGAAAATATAAACAGGCCGAATGAATGCCAACAACTTAAGAATAAGGGGTAAGCCATTTAGAACGGAGACGAGGAAACACTTTTTCACACAGAGTTGTGAGTTCTTTCGAATTCTCTGCTTCAGAAGGTGGTGGAGGCCGGTTCTCTGGATACTTTCAAGAGAGAGCTAGATAGGGCTGTTAAAAATGCATATTGTCTATTGTCAGTTGGAATATAGTGGAGGTGCTATCGTGTAATCAAAAAAATAGAAAAACTGTGTAATGCTGCCAATAATTTCCAAGTGCCATATTATCACTTTCTAAATAATAGGTTCCAGCATTTCACCAATCAGGCTAATTGGTCTCCACCTTGCCTTGATCATCGTTACTTTTCTGCATATCATTCACTTGTTCTATATCTCTTGTTTCCCTTTCCACTGAGAGTCAGAAGAAGGATCTCGACCCGAAACGTCACCTATTCCTTTACTTCAGCTTTTTGTGTCTAATTGGTCTTTTGCTCCCTGTTTATTCTCTCCCTGTGGTGGGGCTATGTAATTACTGCCTTCCAACTTTTGGGAACCATTCCAGAATGTATTGATTTTTTGAAGATACGCTTTCCCTATGGCAACCTCCATTGCATGCAAGTAAACAAGCCCTGGAAATGAATTGGCATTCTGTCTCATCGATTTCACTGATGCTGATTTCTTTGAGACGATTAATCCTGGACCCGCTGCTCTCCATTAGTTATGGGAATATTTCTGTATCTTCTTCAATAAGGAAATATATAAAGTAGTTATTCTATTGGATGCCATTTCCTATTTCCTCAGTATTATTCCTACTGTCTCAGTCCATAAAGGGAGCACATTAACTTTAGCTACTCCATTTCCTTTTTGCAGCTCAATAGGACCTCATGTTTCTTGATTGACAATTCTATTACATTGTTCTCCCTTTCCTTATCAATGCTTTGGTCATTCTTTGCTATTTTCTGAACATAGAATATGGAACAGCACGTCACAGGAACAGGCCTGTTTGGCATAGGAAGCAGGTATAGTTGTGGCATTCAACATCATGTCTGTTCCAAACATGCTGCCAAACTAAACTAATCTCTTCTGCATTGTCATGATCAATATCCCTCCATTCCCTGCATATCCAAGTGCCTATCTAAACACCTCTTGAATGCCACGATTATACCTGCTTCAATCATCACCCCTGGCAATGCGTTCCAGACACCCACCATTCTCTGCATAAAAAACAACCCAATTCCTCACTATTGATTTCTATGGAAGTTTAGATTTCATTATTGCTTTAATATGATCTTCATCTTCTCTTGATAACCTTGGCAGTTGGGTTAATTTTCCTTAAAGGTATATGTATTGCTTGTAAACTATGAATTAATTATTTCAATGTTGTTTTACACATTTGTTTGCTGCCATACCAACACCACATCTTGCACTACCTTAACCTATTTTCTAAATGTGTTTTACACTGATATCTTTTGTTTTGCACTGTCTTTTGTTTTTCACTGTCTCGTAGAATTTAAGTGTGTTATAGAATTTAAGTATAATTTATGTATAAGTTATATTTTTGTGTGATGTCTGAGTCTAGGTGCCTGTGATATTTCTGCACACAAGTTGTTCATTGCACCTTTAGCTTACTGTACTTGTGCATATGACAATAAATTAAACTTTACTTGATTAGAGCCAAATACCAGAGACGAAACCCTAACGGAGCAAATGGGTACCTTTAAAGATAGGCTGCTGTAAGTACAGGCTAGGTGCATTCCAAAGGGGTGAGGGAAGCTGCACCAGTCCAAAAAAGGAGAGCGGATATGGCAACCATAAAGTGCCAGGGCGTGATGAGGGGAAGGGAGGTGGGGAAGCGGTGGTGGTGGGAACTGTATGTATCAAGTGACTGATGTGATGGAAAATGAAGCAGACTTTAATTATTACAGAGCAGAAGTGAGAATATGATGAAGAAAGAGAAAATATGAGTTCAGAACGGCAGGTATAAGTGCAGGAATCGTGGTGCATCAGATGGTGCTGCTGTCTCACATTCAGAGTCCTGGATTGAAACCTGACCTTCGATGCCATATGTGAAGTTGGCAACTTCTTCTTGTGGGTCTCCTCCGGCTTTCTCAGTTTCCTCCCACATCCAATAATTTGCCCAAATTTGCCACATATCCCTCTAAACCTTGAAGGCAGACACAAATTGCTGGAGTAACTCAGTGGGGACAGGCAACATCTCTGGAGAGAAGGAATGGGTGATGTTTCGGGTTGAGACCCTTCTCCAGACTGATGTCAGGGGAGTGGGTGGGACAAGGATAGAATATAATCGGAGACAGTAAGACTGGTGGGAGAACTAGGAAGGGGGAGGGGATAGAGAGGGAAAGCAAGGGCTATTTGAAGTTAGACAAGTCAATGTTCATACCGATGGTGTGTAAGCTACCCAAGCAAAAGATATAGCCAGTAGTGGGATCCCGTTGGAGGTGGTGAAAATGTTGGAGGATGATATGCTGTATGCGATGGCTGATGGGGTGGAAGGGGAACTCATTCGTACACCCTTGCTCCCCCTCCCCTCATTCATAACCACTCTTGCTCCCCGTTGTCCCCACCTTCCACCCCATCAGCTGTCGCATACAGCATATAAACTTTCAAAATTTTCGCCACCTCCAACGGGATCCCACTACTGGCCACATCTTCCCACCTCCATCTCTTTCTGCTTTCTGCAGAGATCATTCCCTCCGCAACTACCTGGTCAACTCATCCCTTCCCACCCAAACCGCCCTCTCCACAGACACTTTCCCATGCAACCGCAGGAGATGCAACACCTGTCCTGTCCCTTTACCTCCCCTCTCGACTCCATCCAAGGACCCCGAAAGTCTTTTCATGTGAGGCAGAGGTTCACTTGCACCTCCTCCAACCTAGGTGTCAACTCCTGTACATCGGTGCGACTAAGCGCAGGCTCGGCAATCATTTCGCTGAACTCATTCACTCAGTCTGCCTTAACCTACCTGATCTGCCAGTTGCTTAGCACTTTAACTCCTCCTCCCATTTCCCAATCTGACCTTTCTGTCCTCTGCCTCCTCCATTGTTAGAGTGAGGCCCAGCACAAATTTTAGGAACAGCATCTCACATTTCGCTTGGGTAACTTTCACCCCAGCGGTATGAACATTGACTTCTCTAACTTCAAATAGCCCTTGCTTTCCCTCTCTATCCCCTCCCCCTTCCCAGTTCTCCCACGAGTCTTACTGTCTCCAACTATGCCTGTCTATGCCTGTCCTGCCCACCCCCCTGACATCAGTCTGAAGAAGGGGCTCGACCCAAAATATCACTCCTTCCTTTTCTCCAGAGATGCTGTCTCTCCCGCTGAGTTACTCCAGCATTTTGAGTATACCTTCGATTTAAACCAGCATCTGCAGTTCGTTCCTACACATTACTAAACCTTTTCAATCCATCTATTGTAGCTGTTCAACTGTCCTTTAAATATTGTTATTATATCTGGCCTCATCAACGTCCTCTAGCAGCTCGTCCCTTATACTCAACATCCTCTTGTGAAAAAGTTGCCTCTCAGGTTCCTACTTAATTTTTCCCCTTGCATCTTAAATCTATGCCTACTAGTTTTTGATTCCCCTACCATGGGAAAAAATAGGCATTCACCCTATCGATCCCCTCATCGTTTTATACACCTCCAAAAGATCACCACTCAGCCTCCTGCATTCTATGAAATAGTCCTAGCCTGCCCAACCTCCCTCTATAAATCTGGCCCTTGAGTTCTGGCAACATCCTCGTAAATCTTTTAGTACTCTTTCTAGTTTAATGGCATCTTTTCTAAAGAACGGTGACTAAAACTGAACACGATACTACAAATGTGGCCTCAGCAACATGTTGTTCATCTGTAACATAATGTCCCAACTTATACATTCAATTCCCTGACTGATGAAGGCCAGACTGCTAAAAGCTTTCTTCACCACTCTGTCTACCTGTGCGTCAGCACGGATTTGTTTAAAGCAAATTGTGTTTGAATAACCTGATTGAATTTTTTGATGAGGAAACAGAGGAGGTTGAAAGCAATGCAATGGTTATTCCCATGGTTTTTTAAAAGGTGTTAAATAAAAACTCACACAAAAATCTGGTTAACTAAGTTGAGGGCCATGGACTTAAAGGATCATTGACAAGGTGGATAGAAAATTGATTTAGGAATAGGCAGCAGGAACTAATGGTAAATGTTAGAAGATGACAGGCAGTGTTATTTTCCCTGGGATAAATACTCTAATCTTGGTTTATTTGCTGTACTGATGATTTTGATATCGGTGCGGAAATGACATTTGAATATAACACAAAAAGTGGAGATGTAGTCGACAATGAGGAGGGCACAAAATGACTTGGTTAGGCTGGCAGATTCGGCAGGTAAGAGGGAGAAGAAATATTGACAGAAAGAACAAGATATAATAGAAACAAAATTACAGGATTTGGATGGTCCCAGTGGTGAGGGTTTACATACACAAGGCGCGAATGAAGACACTGGGGTCATTCCCCTTGGAGCAAGGACATTTAAGAGGAGATTTAATGGAAGTGTTTCCAAATATTTAAAGGAGATAAATAGGGAAAAGCCTCTCCCAGCTATTTACTTTGCCTATATCAACACGGAAGGTAGCCAAAAGGAACTGCAGATGCTGGTTTACAAAAAAAGACACAAAGTGCTGGAGTAACCCAATGGGTTAGGCAGCAATCTGGAGAACATGGATTAGGTTGGGACTCCGGATGCTGGTAAAGAGGTTTTAATTGGAAGATGGGTGGACAGAGATGGGAAGAAGACAAAATGCTGCGAGATAAGGAGATAAGATGCACAAATGTGAAGTCAGAAGAAGGGATATGGGTGGAAGGGGTCGAGGTGAGTTGTTGTTGTTTTGTTACCTAAAATTGGAGAATTCAACATTCATGCCATTGGGTTATAAATTACCTGTGAGATATGAGGTGTTGTTTTCCATTTTGCGTGTGGCCTCACTCTGGCAGTGGAGGAGACAGAAAGTTTGTTATGGGAATGGGAAACGGAGTTGTAAGAAACTGGGTGATGCAGCAGGTCTTGGCAGACAGGTGAAAGCCAGTTGGCCCATTGTGTCTATACTAACCCTAGTTACTTACCCTGTAATTTCAAAGGAAATTTCTCAGTTTTTGTGTTCATTGATTTTTTTTGTTCCTTTCTCTGCAATCTAAATCCTATGAGTCCCATTCTCCCGCTTCTTTTATTTTCAGTTCAGAGGTACAGCATGGAAACAATCCCTTTGGCCCAATGAGTCCATGCCGACCATTGATCACCCATTCACATTAATTTTATGTCATCCTGCTTTCTCATCCATACCTCACACACTAAGGACAATTTACAGAGGTCAATTAACCTACAGTGCACACGTCTGTGGAATGTGGGAGAAAACTGGAGCAGCCAGAGGAGACCCACACCGTCACAGAGAGAAAGTTCCACACAGCCAACACCCAAATTCGATTTTGAACCCGAGTTCCAGGTTCTATGAGACAGCAGCACCACCAGCAGTACCACATGTGGTGCAGCAAGCCAGCTGTGCTGCCTTTAGGGGCTGTTCCTCTGCGGCGACCTAATCCGCGAGTTTCGGTGAGTTTGCCCTCAACGCATACTCGCAGCATGGTCGACACGAGGTCCAAGGAGGTCTTTGTAACTCTCCTTCATGCTCTAGGGTAGTCCCCGAGTACTCGAGGCCTCAGCTAGGTCGCGGTATATCTTTCAACATGTTGAGTAACAAAAACGATACTTTTTTTACTTGTAGGTGTAGTCGAAGTAGTCGTAGTAGGTCGGCATGTTATTCGTAGATAATCGAGGGTAGTCAAAGGTAATCGAAGGTAGTCATAGATAGTCTTCAACATAGTCGAAGGGAGGTCAAAGGGAGGTCGAAGGAGATTGTCTTCACTCTCCACTCTTCGGAGTCCAATTTTCCCGAAGCTAGTATTCAACATAGTCAAAGGAGGTATTCTACATAGTCAAAGGAGGTCTTCAAACTTTTCTAAACTTGCGAATTAGGTTGCTGCAGTGGGACAGCCCCCTTTATTCTTATTTCCCTATCTACCTACAACGTATTCTCTTCTCAACTCATTTGTTGGGAAAGTTCTGGCAAGATTGCTAACTTTGTATGAATTCGTATTGTCCTTAATGTCTCTCTGTACATGCAAACAAAGCCTGACAGTCACATTTAGGAATGCTGCAAAATGCTTATGGGAGCACAATATCTACTGATACCATTGCTTTGGAACACTGTTGACTGCCCACTAGAGTCACTGAGTCGCAGAACCACATTCATACAGTACAGAAACAGACCATTCGGCTCATCACATTGTGATAACCATCAAGCATCTGCCTATATCAATCCTGCATTAATCCCATTTTCTTCAGCATGCCTTTAGGATTGGGGCAGAAACCAGAGCAACTGGTTTCCAGTTCACAAATGGTTAAAACCAATGCCAAGACTTTAACACAGCTGCCTGTTGAATATTGACTGAAGTCATATCATTCAATGTAACAATGGAAGTGCCAGCATCAATGTGACTATTTAAAAGGACCAATTTTCTCTTAACTGTTACTTACCCTGTAATTTCAAAGGAAATTTCTCAGTTTTTGTGTTCATTGATTTTTTTTTGTTCCTTTCTCAGCAATTTAAGATGCTTTGACTCATATAAATGTGCCTCGAAAGAATATATTATTGAATTTTTTTGAACAAATAATAAACATATGATAATTCTAAGCTTCAGAAAAAAAATCTATTTTATCTGTAGGCTGTTGCAATTGAAATGTAATGTTTTGGATTATCTGATACCTTGTATCTATAGCTATTAATACTGGATTCTATTTTGTCCAGTTATTGACTGCATCATTGCAACAAGAAATTAGTTTTGGAAAGCCTGGTCAGGAAGGATATAACAGATGCTCAGTATTTGATTATCAGGAAGGGAGAGATTAACACAGAGGGAGATTAACACTGACAAGAATTGTGGCAGAAATCATAACAGTTCTTGTTCCGAAAAACAATACTAGCCGGACCTTAAAAAAAACCAAGAACAGTAAATGATATAAGAAAAGCAGCAAAATAATCTGTTAATACCTTGGGTTTCACCCCCGACATAATCTATGTTGAAAGATGTTCTAAGCAAAAAATGTGTGTTCCCAAGTCTTCTTCACTATGTGAAAATTGTGAAAACGTAACATATAATGTTACAGTGTGGTGTGGCGGTGCCTAATGGCGACGGCTCGACTACAGTCCATCTGTCTTTTTTACATTTTTGTCTCGTTAAATGTATGTGTTGATCCTAGTTTTTATTATTTTTTAGCTGTGTATATGTGGGGGTGGGGGGGGTGTGGGAGTAACCGTTTAATCTCTTCCCTGTACGGGGGACCCGACTTCTCCCTGCCGGGTCTCCGATGTGGTTGGTCCTAACATCGTGGAGCCGGCGGCAGCCTCCGGCCAGAACTATCCTGGGGGCTCCAGTCGCGGAGCCTGCGGACTTATCATCGCAGAGCTGGCCAATTTTGGAACGGGAAGAGCTGTGGCGGCGCGCGGCTGCGGCCCGACCGTAGCTTCGCAGGCCCAGTGGACAGGAACATCGGGAGCTTCGCAGGCCCGGTGGACAGGAACATCGGGAGCTTCGCAGGCCCGGTGGACAGGAACATCGGGAGCTTGCAGGTACCTGGTTGGAGCTCTCGCAATGGCATCTTCTCCCACTGGAATCGCGGGGTTTAGATGACGGAGCGGGTCCGAACTTCGCCCGGCGTGGCTTAACGGCCGTGGGACTTACCATCGCCCGCCAGGGGCTTTAACATCGGGAGCCCCAGTTGCCTCGATGGTGCAGTTGGACTGCTGGGCCGTGGGAGAAGAACAAAGGGAGGAGATAAGATTTTTGCCTTCCATCACAGTGAGGAGGTGTTGGAGATTCACTGTGATGGATGTTTGTGTAAAGGGCCTGTCCCACCAGCATGCAACTCTATGCGATTAGCGCGACCTAACGTGGTCGCTTGAGCCGTCTGGCGTCGCGGGGCCGGTCCCACTTCGATCGCCGGAGCCGTGCGGAATTGTGCGGAGTTCGTCCCGAGTTCGTCCCGACACCGCGCGGGGCTCCGAAAAACCGACTATGTCCAAAAATCCAGCGCGGCAACGGCTGGTCGGCTCGCAGTCGCCTCGACATTTACACACCGCCCCGACATCGTGCCTCCGTGACCCTCTCGGTAGGTGCCTCCATGACCCTCTATGTGTGTGGCTCCGTGGCCCTGTGTGTGTGTGTGCCTCGGTGCCCCTCTCTGTGTGCCCCTCTCTGTCCTGGCGAACTTACCTTGGACTTCGCTCCAAGTTTGCCTCACTTTGCGCCACTCACCCGACCTCCGCGCGGCCCCTACTGCCAGTTTGGTTGCGCTTGCCGCATGCAGGCGCATGCTGGTGGGACCGGCCCTGTACAGGGGATCACCCGACCTCCGCGCGGCCCCCGATTCCAGTTCGATCACGTTCATCGCCTAGCGTTGCATGCTGGTGGGACAGGCCCTTAAGTTGTGTTAAGTGTGGGTCTTGGTTTTTTTTGTAATGTTAAGACTGTACAAAATGCAATTTTGTTCAAACCAAGCTGTTTGAATGACAATAAAAGGCATTCTATTCTATATAAATATAAACAAAGGTTTGTAACTCTCTGCCTCAATCATCATTTTGATGTTTTCTGCTTCTCATGAAGTCCTGTGGAGATGATGATTACAGGCATCTTCTCCAGTTCTAAGAAGTAGAATATGGAGGGATGTGAATTAGGAGCAGGAATGAATTAAATTAAATTGCTCACTAGCTTGACAGAATTAGATCTGAGTCAATGGCAAGAAACCCGAGGAAATTGGAGACCAGATTTAACACAAATATGTACTTGTAACAATACACTCAAGGCTTTCAGGGCATTCATCAGGATTTTTGATTCAGGGGTTCTTTGCAAATATCAGTGCAGGACAGTTCCCTCAATGGCTTGTATCACCTCCGGTGGAGGGAAGTCCCACCGGAGGTGATATTAGACTAGAAGGCCAGTTGTATTTATAAACTAATTAATATGTCACAAACATCACGGCACCCTGGAGACAGAATGCTGTAGGAACTTCACATTGCCAGGATTGGTCATGGGATTTAACGGTGACCCACAGATAGAACAATATTAAATGCCTCAACAAACAGAAGTCTAACGAACATTAAATAAGTTCAGCCTTCAATCACTGAAGATATCTTAGCAATTTTTTTAGAATTTTTTTTCAGCTTAGGCTTTGATCTAGATACAATTACATAGAATATTATCTAAAATTTGCCATAGCTGCGGTGTTTCTATCCCACAATTCCAATATTTGGCTTTCGCTACTCTATCCACATTCAGCTTCCTCTATTTACATGTCCCTAGGAAGATCAACTACTGTTAGTGAGCCTTAACCACCCACTTTGAGTCAGTCTCGCCACAGAAAGCCAGGATCAAACCCATCCAGCATGTCCCCATCTGTGTTACATGTGTCTACATGTCTGTACTTGTGTGTAGGTGGGCACATCAGAGAGGTCTTGTAAAATAAAAAGTGTGTGTGTGCGTGCATGTAGAGTTATAGAGTGATGCAGTGTGGAAATAGACCCTTTGGCCCAACTTGCCCACACCGGCCAACAATGTCCCAGCTACACTAGTCCCATTTGCCTACGCTCGGTCCATATCTGTCCTATCCTTGTACCTGTCTAACTGTTCCTTAAACGATGGGATAGTTCCAGCCTCAACTACCTCTTCTGGCAGCTTGTTCCATACACTCACCACCCTTTGTGTGAAAAAGTTACCCCTTGGATTCCTATTAAATCTTTTCCCCTTCACCTTGAACCTATGTCCTCTGGTCCTCGATGCTCCTCCTCTGGGCAAGAGACTCTAATCTACCCGATTTATTCCTCTCATGATTTTTGTACATGTATATGTGTACACACACACACATATATGTATATATATGTATGTATGTGTTTAAGAGAAATGGCTGTTAGAGAGAATGTGTGTGTTCGAGAATGCATCTGTTGGCCAGAGAAACGTGTTTGTTGCAGAGAATGGGTTTAAATGTGTATGTTACAGAATATGAGTGTGCAATGGAGAGTGTGTGCATATGTTCTGTTACAAAGACTGTGCGTTAGAGAGAGGGAAGTACGGAAAGTTTGTATACATGTGTGTAACTGTTAGAGCTAGAATACATTAGACATGTATATGCATATACGAGTATCTGTGTTTGTTAGTGTGCATGTTCCATGGTGTGGTTGTGTGTGCGTGTGTATGTGGGCGTGTGCATGTGTGTGTGCGCGTGCGTGCATGGACACTGCAGTTGCAGGGAATGTATCTGTGAATGTCTCTGCCAATCTCAGTTTCAGCTGTCTGTAACCAGAGATTACCCATACGGTTCACTCATGTCCTTCTGGAGATGGTTCTGTCAACCTTGCCTGGTCTAGCCTTGAGGTAACTCTGGACAATCCACCCTCCCCTCCTTTCAAGGACAATTCAAGATAGACAATAAATGCCGACACATCCTGTGCATAATTTTGTTTTTAATTTCTGACCGGGGACCGCCTACTGATATCCAAATACTAAGTGGTTTTCCACCTCTTCATTTCTAGTTTCTGAGATCTCTATCACTGACTCTGTGTGATTCTCCTCCCTATCCCACTTAACCTCTCTCCCACTGATGACACAGATTTCAGCAATGATCTGCAGCAATGGTCAGGGCCCCTTGAAGAACTAGAGCCTCAACACATCAGCTCCTTGCACAGATGTGCAGTATTTGCATGTAAGTAATTGCCAACAGCACAGTAACATTACATTGAGTGCTGAAATGTGCATATATATACACAGAGAAATGGCCCCACACACCTCCTCTAAACTTTCCACCTCCAACCTTAAAGATATGCCTTCGAGTCTGACATTTCCACACTATGTTCCCCTTCAGGGAGATTGTGCATGGCAGGACCAGTAATGCCTCTAGTGTGTCTGATGACAAAAGAACAAAGAGTAGCATGCTGAATTTTAATATTAGGGTAGTATTATCCAACTTGTCCAAGTTGAATCTACACCAAATCATACAACACAAAAACAGGCATGTCAGCCTAACTCGTCCAGCCTGACCAAGATGCCCTATCTGAGTTGGTCTCATTTACCTGCATGTGGCCCATATACCTCTACACCTTTTTTTTTCTATACCTGCCTTTATACCTTTCTAAAGCTATGCCCTTTAGTTGTGTAGGAAGGAACTGCAGATGCAGGTTTAAACCGAAGATAGTCACAAAATGTTGGATCTACTCAGCAGGACAGGCAGCATCTCTGGAGAGAAGAAATGGGTGACGTTTCTGAAGAAGGGTCTCGACCCGAAACGTCACCCATTCCTTTTCTCCAGAGATGCTGCCTGTCCCGCTGAGTACTCCAGCATTTTGTGTCTATCAACCCTTTAGTTCTTGATTTTCCTATCCTGGGAATTCACTGCATCCCTTCTCCTCATGATTTTATAAATCTCTATAAGATCACCCCTCATCATTCAGCGCTCCAAGCAATAATGTCGTAGGCTGTCCAACCTCTCCCTATAGCTCCAGCCTTCGAGTTCTGGCAATGTTTTCATCAACCTTATCTGAATCCTTCCCATCTTTTTATTTTCCATCTGTCCTATAGCAGGGTGACCAAAACTGAACACAGCACCTCACTTGCCATCAAACTTATCAGTGGTGACCTGAGTATGGGGGTAAGATGAGAAGTATACCTGAATGGTTTCTGTGTGCTGTGGTCACCAGGTTATTGTGCAGGGAGTACCAGCTGTGCAGAGTAAGGGCTGTGATCAAATCCAGTGCTGAGATATTATATCCCACCACATTTCAATACAACCCCAGCATTATAAAAAAAAACTGTTCCCCAAGGCCAGAGTTATTTGTTGTTCAGTATTTACATTGAATTGGGTAAATGTTGAAGGTGTACTTAGTCACCTTTATTTATGCCAACAATTTCGCATTTAATACAGACCTAATTTTAGGGTTGGTGCTGCTGCCTCACAGTTCCAGCAACCTGGGTTGAATCGTGACCTCTGGTGAAGTCTATATGGAGCTTGCATGTCCTTCCTGTGACCCTGTAGGCATCCTTTGGGTGCTTCAGTTTTGCCCACATCCCAAAGAAACATGGAGGTGAGGTTTGTAAGCTACTGTAAATTGTTCCACATGTAGGTTGAGGGCAGGAGAATGAGGAAGGGTACGTGAGAGAGAATGCGTTAAAGGGAAATAAGTGAGAGAATGAATGTAACGAGATTACGCTGAGAGCTGGTATAGACACGATGGGCTGAATGGCCCTCTGTGACATGATATGTATAAAAACAATTGAGGTATATGTGATAGCCAGAGGTGGGGAGCACAGTACATGTATATCAGGGTGCAGAAAAAACTGATCAAAAGGTAAGACCATAATTCAATTATAAAAACATTAATAGGTTGCATAAAGTTAGGAAGATATTGCAGGGTAATAACAAGGAAAATAAATCATTTACATTGATGTCCTGTCTTTGACAGATTCAGGTGTCCCAAGGTACTCCATGGACAATCTAATACTTCTAAAGTGTGGTCAGTGTTTTGTAAAACATGACAGCTAGTTTTCACTGAGCAGCTTCCCCACATAATAATATGCAAATAACCTATTTTAATGATAAATATTATAGGATTAATGTTTCCCAGGACACTCACAACACTCTTGCTTTCAGTAATAGTGCCGTAGGATCTCTCACATCCCACTGAGGCAGCAGAGGCAGGATTTGGCTCAGGGTGTTTCCTCAGGTGGAACAGGCTTGAGCTGAAACTTCAGCTGGAGCAGGCTTGAGCTGTTTTATGGCACTGCATCTGAAATCTAACGATGTTGGCCGGTTTGCTGGGCTGAAGTGTAGGTTCATGTCACTGGAGTGGGATAACTCAGGGGCATTTCTCTTCAATAGTTTCAGAGTCCAGGTGAAAGGATGTCTCATAGAAAGGGGGGGGGTGATGAACCTTTCTTAAACTCATTTTGGCCCTCAGTTTCCATAACAAGAGGGAGAAAGTCAGAGGAACAGTTACAAATACTGTGACGACAAAGACAAGGTATCCTGTGATGATGAGTGACTTACCTCCTGATGCTCCAAAGCCTTTCAGACATCCATAAGGCACCAGACAGGAGTGTTGATGGAATATTCTCCATGTCTGAATGAATACAGCACCAAGATGTTCAACACCATCCATGACAAAAGAGTGCATCAGTTTGGAAATCCATTCATATTAACTCCCTTGTTCATCGATACAGTGACTGCAGTGGGTACCGACTTAAAATGCACCCATTATTACAACAGCACCCACGTCAGGAGAAGTCAAGCTACGCTCATTGGCGTCAAGCCAACTGTCGCCAAAACGTTTTAAATATTTCAAAATCCAGTGACAACCAGAAAAAAGCTAAGATTCTTTGGACGATGGAGGAGGCTACTCATGACCATACAGGCGACACCCCAGAGACCAAGTGGTGACAGCCTAGTCGCCTGTAGTCGCCTAAAAAATCGCCTAAGTGGCACAGGCCCATAGGGGTGCAACCCCTGAGAACAGCACTACCTACAAGTACGCCTCCAGGCAGCATGCCATACTGAGTTAGAAATACATCAGCATTCCTTCATCAATGTAGATCCAAATACTGGCAAACCCTTCCCAACAGCACCGTGACAGCATCTTCACAAGAAGGATGGTAATGGCTCAAAAGGGCAGTTCATCACCATCTCCTCCAGGTCAATTTGGGCTGGGCTATAAACAGGGCATTGCTAGCGACATTCAGTTCAGGGACGGCACGGTGGCGCAGCGATAGAAGTACTGCCTTACAGCACATAAAGTGCCGGAAATCCGGGTTCGATCATGACTATGGGTGCTGCCTGTATGGCATTTGTACGTTCTTCCCATAACTGCATGGGTTTTCTACAAGATCTTTGGTTTCCTCCCACACTCCACAGACGTACAGGTTTGGAGGTTAATTGGCTTGGTGTAAGGGTAAATTGTCCTTAATGTGTGTAGAATAGCATTAATGGTCGATGCGGACTCGGTGGGCCGAAGGGCCTGTTTCCGCGCTGTATCTTTAACATAAACTAAGCTAAAGTTCCCACAAATTAATTGAATATGAAGAAAAACATCAATTGTGAAAATTGTACAAAAGGATGGAGAAAGAGATTGGACACTTTCAATGGGTCAGGAAGAGAGGGAGCGGTCTCAACATTCAGCAAATGTTTATAGTCGGGCATGAGAAAACTCATCAGTTTGCCCCTGTGTACACCATGGATGGGGAAGCCCTGGGCCAAACCATACCTGCTGTATTTGTGGGGGAATATTGTCACCAGATATCCTTGCGTCTGTCCCTGCCAGACACAATGGAGGTCCCAGCCTTCCAGCAGCACGCTACCTCATGCTCTTGTTCCATCAGCAGCTGATCAAGGAGCAAACCGATCAGGCGAGGGAAGGAAATGATCAAAAAGGGATGAGGGGTTGGTGTTCCAGCTGCCATTTTCCATTAGGAGCAATCTGATGTCTTTTAGCCAGTTAGTCAATCAATACAAACGTATTTCACAAGAAGTTTATGGAATATTTTTTAACATTTATATGAGTATAATTTCATCTGACAAGGACACCAGACCTATTTGATTGGTGTGCTTCCACATTTTATCGATATTAAGTGTGATTACTGGCAGGCTTGATTGGTTGAACAGCTGCTGAAAATCTTAGTCTATTTCCTCAGGGATCAGATACTGCCAGTGAGCATCCCAAGAGATTACTGATCGTCAGATGCAAAGTGTTTTCCGACCTACAGCTGAAAAAAATTAATACAACCTCACATCAGATTAAGCTTCCTGACAACACATGATTTTCTTTTTAATATTTTCAAACAATCTTCTTAATTCGTCATTGTACTCCGCGCTAGCTTGCACAGATGCTGAGATATGTAGAAATTAATTTAGTCATTTAGAGCTTGAAAGCTGGCAAGGATGGGCAATATGTTCTGTGCAAAGTAATTTGCAGTTTCCTCTCTGACTTTATTATAAAATGAGGGCATATTTATAACCTATGATGATGGTTTTCCTTTATACAAGGTGCATACATTATGTGATGGAGCATAGCAGGCTGCAGTGTTACACTCATGGCTGGTGCTACTAAATGTGTGAAATGCATTATGTTATAGGAATGATTTTTCTCAACAGTCTCGAAATGCTTCTGAGATTTACACCCCTCTGCATTTACTGTACTCTGATGAATGTTGCATCAAAGCAAAAAGTTGCTTTCATGTCAGTGGTTTGATTGTGCAGAGATCCTTGTGTTTCAGCTGCACATCAACAGAAAGCACGGTGATGCAGTTAGTGGAGCTGGTGCCTCATTCCAATGACCCAGGTTTGATTCTGACCTCTGATGTTGTCCGCGTGGAGTTTGCACATTCTCCTTGTGACTGCATGGGTCTCCCAGGGTGCTGGGGTTCTCTCCCCATCCCAAACATGGGCATGTGAGTAAATTGCTCCTCATGTAGCAGGGGAATCATGGGTTGGGGGGGGGGGGGGGGGGAGGGGGGGGATTGATGAGCATGTGACAGAGAATGTGTTACTGGGAAATATTTTGGGGGTTAGTATTGAAGGGATTGCTCAGAGAGCTGGCAGAGAGGCAATGGACCAAATAGTTTCCTTCATGTCAAGGGGAAATGTGAAAACCATAGCACTCTTTTAACAGACAGTTTGATGATCTGATGCAAAGACTGAGAGGCTTCCAGCTGCTGGCTCCATTGACTGGAGCAAACTGTACGCATAGTTTCCAAAACTTCTAGGTTCAATCAGGGTAAACAATATCCATACAAAAATGATAAATACAATCACAACTAAGAATGAGGACATCTCTCATTTTTGTCCTCATTCTTTACGGAAAGGGGGTTCCCCTCTTCGACGAGAGATTAAGCTCTCACCAGGGTCTCCTCTATATCCCATAGCTCCGCTCTCACTCCCCATCCCCCCACTTGTAACAAGGATAGAGTCCTGCTTGTCCTCGCCTTCCACCCTACCAGCCATCGCATACAACATATAATCCTCTGACATTTTCACCACCTCCAACGGGATCCAACCACTGGCCACATCTTCCCATCTCCTCCCCTCTCGGCTTTCCACAGAGTCCGTTCCCTCCGTAACTCCCTGGTCAATTTGTCCCTTCCAACCCAAACCACCCCCTCTCCTGGTACATTCCTTTGCAACCACAGGAAATGCTACACTTGTCGCTTTACCTCCCCCTTTACTCCATCCAAGGACCCAAGTGGTCTTTCCAGGTGAGGCAGAGGTTCACCTGCACCTCCTCCAACCTCATCTATTGTATCCGCTGTTCCAAGTGTCAACTGCTCTAAATCGGTGAGACTAAGCTCAGGCTCAACGATCGCTTCGCCCAACACCTCCACTCTGTTCGCAATAACCAACCTGATCTCCGGGTGGCTCCGCACTTCAACTCCCCCTCCCATTCTGAATTCGACCTTTCTGTCCTGGGCCTCCTCCATGGCCAGAGTGAGTCCCACCGCAAATTGGAGGAGCTGCACCTCATATTTCACTTGGGTAGTTTACACCCCAGCGGTATGAACATTGACTTCTTCAATTTCAGATAGTCCTTACATTCTCGCTCCTTCCCCTCCCCTTCTCAGCTCTGCCACAACCTACTGTCTCCGACTCTTCCTTTCTTTTCCCCCTGCTCCTCCCAACCCCACATCATTCTGACGAAGGGTCTCGACATGAAACATCACCTGTTCTTTATTCGCTCCATAGATGCTGCCTCACCCGCTGAGTTTCTCCAGCATTTTTGTCTAAGGTTAAATGTTAAGGAGTCTGTTAGCAGTGGGGAAGAAGATATGCTTAAGTCTGAACATATGGGCTTCAAGGTCCTGTATCTTCTCCTAGAAGGTAGTAGAGAAAATGGGAAATGTGTGGTGTGGCAGGCATCCTTGAATATGGTTCCAGCCTCCCTGATGCAATGCACTGTGAAGATGGACTGCATGTAAGGAAGTGGTGAACCTGTAACAGACTGAACTGTATCCACCATTCTCTGCAGGTTCAGGCAGTTAAGACAAGAGCAGTTGCGATACCAGGCTGACTTGCATCCCGTCTGAAGCAGAAGAAAAATGGGGGATCCGGTGTGGGGGGGACTGCTGTGATTGGGGAGGGGAAGAACAACGGACAATGGGGAGTGAGAACAATGGACAATGGAGGACCCGGCATGGGGGAACCGCTGTGGGGGAGAACAAGAGGGGAGCTAGCGTACTTTGTAACTTTGTCGGCGCTGTAAGTGGCAGCTATTTAAATACCTTGGGCATGCATGCAAAGAATTTGGCTGTGTCTAGCTACATGTGACAATAAAGTATTCCATTCCAGAATACTTTCTAGTTCAGTTTAGATTATTGTCACATGTACTGAGGTGCATATGAATATAAAGTTTGATATTTAGAAAATATAGAAACATATTTTCGAGCTAGATTCCTGTGTCTGAATATTGCATAATTTGGGTGCCTTGAATTTGCTATTAGTACGCGTCATCGGGTGGCGCCGCGCGTGGCAGCCTCGCCAGCAGTTTGTCCGTCCTTTCACCCTTTTTGTTGTTTTTAGTCTGTCTAAATAGTATATTTTTTTAGTTTTCTTAGTCTTTTTTAATGTGGTGCGTGGGAAACCGTTTCCCAGTCACTACCTGGTCGAGGATGCGTCTTTTCTCCGAGTCGCATCTTCGCCCCCCCCCCCCCGCCCCACACGACCTACCATCTGGATTGGCGCGGCCTTTCCTGCCGGAGACCGGCCAGAGCTTCAGCAGCAGCGCCGCACTGAATTCCATCGTGGCACGGGCGTTGCCTTACCAGGGATCGCATGTTGAAGCTCCGGAGTATTGGGCCTGTTGATTAACACTGGAGCTGTGGTTTGCAGAGCGTCCAGCTGTGGGTGGCGCTGACTTTAACATCTCGGAGTCCTGGAATCCTTTGCCGAGGGTTGCCAGTGTTGAATCATGCCCAGCTCGGCATGTGGACTTCGGGAGCCGCGGTCTCCGGTAGGAAGTGACCGATTCGGAAACTCCAAGCCGCTGAGTGTGTTCTTCCGTTCCAACATCTTCCCGGCGAGATGGCCTGAACACTGTGGAAGGCTCAAAGGCCCCGACCACGGGTGAACAATGAGGAAGAACCCTGCACTTTATTGCCTCCCCTCACAGTGGGAAACGTTGATTCCGCTCTGTGGGGATGTTTATATTAAACTCTATCGTGTGTTGTGTTTTTTATTCATATGGCTGTATGGTAACTTAAATCTCACTGTACAAATTGGTGCATGTGACAATAAATGGAACTTGAACTTGAACTTTATTAAATATCGCATTTTTATCGCTGATAGGAATCAGTAAAATATTTTTTCTTCATTTTTTAAATATCAAGCCCATTTCCATGCTGGATCTCTCTGCCACTCTAAGGCTGTATAACTGATTTCCCTGTCAGTACATTCCAGACCACCTCTCTTCTCCGTCCTCCTTCAATTCCTTTGCTAAACTGTTTTAAGCTTGGTCCTCCAGTTACTATTCTTTCCGTCAGCTGCATAGTTTTTCCCCATACACTCAATCAAAACCTTCCTCAACCAATCTCTGTCTAGGCATATTACCAGCTATTGTTTGTGTACTTCTAAAGTCTCATATTTTGTTCTGGACTAACCTATTGCTTGTATGTGTTGTCCAAAACCGTGCAACTAATGATATTTCTGGGACAGGTAGCCCTCTTAGAAACATAGAAAATAGGTGCAGGAATAAGTCATTCAGCCCTTCGAGCCAGCACTGCCATTCAATATGATCATGGCTGATCATCCAAAATCAGTACCCCGTTCTGGATTTTCCCCCATATCCCTTTATTCCCTTAGCTAAATCTAACTCTCTCTTGAAAACATGTTGGTTAAAAGGAATATGATGCTATGATTTGAAGTGGAAAATCAGTTTCACAAGTCTAATATGAATGCTGTAGAAAAAGATACGGATGAGGCAAAGGTGTATTTGGATGTGATAATAGTTTTGGCACAACGTTAATCAAGTAATGTCGCAGTAGTAAGGGTGAAATTTGCTACAGCATAGAATTGCATTGCTGTCAGTAAGTTCAATGTATTCTTGTTTTCCTCAGCTTCACTGACCTTGGGTAACACAGTGGATGGAGCCGCTGCCTCACAGTTTTTGTATCATAAAAACATAGAAAATAGGTGCAGGAATATGGGCCCTTTGAGCCAGCACCGCCATTCAATATGATCATGGTTGATCATCCAAAATCATTACCCTGTTCCAGCTTTTTCCCCCATATCCCTTGATTCCCTTACCCCTAAGAGCTAAATCTGACTCTCTCTTGAAAACATCCACTGCCTTCTGTGGCAGAGAATTCCACAGATTCACAACTTTCTGGGTGAAAAGATTTTTCCTCATGTCAGCCCTTAATGGGCTACCCTTATTCTTGAACTGTGACCCCTGATTCTGGACTCCCCCAACATCGGGAATGTTTTTCCTGCATCTACTCTGTCCTGCATCTACTCTGTCCAATCCTCTAAGAATTTAATATGTTTCTATCTTGCTACTAAATTCCAGTGAATACAAGCCATGTCGACCCATCCATTGAAACATATAAGATTGTTAAGGGCTTGGACACACTAGAGGCAGGAAACATGTTCTCGATGTTGGGAGAGTCCAGAACCAGGGGCCACAGTTTACGAATAAGGAGTAGGCCATTTAGAACGGAGACGAGGAACCACTTTTTCTCACAAAGAGTGGTGAGTCTGTGGAATTCTCTGCCTCAGAGGGCGGTGGAGGCAGGTTCTCTGGATGCTTTCAAGGGAGAGCTAGATATGGCTCTTAAAAATAATGGAGATATGGGGAGAAGGCAGGAACGGGGTACTGATTGGGGATGATCAGCATGATCACATTGAATGGTGGTGCTGGCTCGAAGGGCCAAATGGCCTACTCCTGCACCTATTGTCTATTGTCTATTGTCTTTCATCATATATCAGGATCATATTTCATCCCACCATCCCAGGAATTAACCTTGTGAACCTACACTGCACTCCCTCAATACCAAGAATGTCCTACCTCAAATTAGGAGACCAATATTGCACACAATACTTCAGTAGGGCCCTGTACAACTGCAGTAGGACCTCCTTGCTTCTAAACTTAAATCCTCTTGCAATGAAGGCCAACATGCCATTGGCTTTCTTCGCTGCTTGCTGTACCTGCATGCTTACTTTCAGTGACTGATGTACAAGCACACCCAGGTCTCTTTGCACCTCCCCTTTTCCTAATCTGACACCATTCAGATAATAATCTGCCTTCCTGTTCTAGCCACCAAAGTGGATAACCTCACATTTATCCACATTATACTGCATCTGCCATGCTTCTGCCCAGTCACCAAAACTATCCAAGTCACCCTGCAACCACATAGCATTCTCCTTGCAGCTCACACTGCCACGCAGCTTTGTGTCATCTGCAAATTTAGAGATGTTACATTTAATTCCCTCATCTAAATTGTTAATATATATTGTAAACAACTGGAATCCCTGCACCGAGCCTTGCAGCATCCCACTAGTCACTACCTGCCATTCTGAAAAGGACCCGGTAATTCCTACTCTTTGCTTTCTGTCTGCCAACCAGTTCTCTATCCATGTCAATACACTACCCACAATACCATGTGCTCTAATTTTACACACTAATCTCTTGTGTGGGACCTTGTCAAAGGCTTTTTGAAAGTCCAGATACACCACATCCACTGGCTCTCCTTTATCCATTCTACTAAATACATCATCAAAAAATTACAAAAGACTAGTCGAGCCTGATTTCCCCTTCATAGATCCATGCTGACTTTGACTGATCCCGTCACTGCTTTCCGAATGCGCTGCTATAACATCATTAATAATCGATTCCAGCATCTTCCCCACTACCAATGTAAGGCTAACTGGTCTGTAATTCCACATTTCCTCCCTCCCTCCTTAAAAAGTGGAGTTACATTGGCTACCCCGCAGTCCACAGGAACTGATCTCGAGTCGAGAGAACATTGGAAAATGATCGCCAATGCATCCACGATTTCTAGGGCCACCTCCTTGAGTACTCTGGGATGCAGACCATCTGGCCCTGGGAATTTATCTGCCTTCATTCCCAACAATTTACCTAACACCATTTTCCAACTAATGTGGATTCCCCTCAGTTCCTCCCTCCCATTAGATCCTCAGTCCCCTATTATTTCTGGGAGATTGTTTGTGTCAGCCTTAGTGAAGACAGAACCAAAGTACTTGTTTAACTGTTCTGCCATTTCCTTGTTCTCATTATAAATTCACCTGTCTCTGACTGTGAGGGACCTACATTTGTCTTCACTAATCTTTTCCTTTTTACATGCCTATAGAAACTTTTACAGTCAGTTTTTATATTCCCTGCAAGCTTTCTTTCATGCTCTTCCCCTCCCCCCCCCCCTCCCCCTCTTAACTAACTGCTTTGTCCTCCTCTGTTGAGTTCTAAATTTCTCCTAGTCCTCTAGTTTGCTGCTTCTTCTGGCCAATTGATGTGCCTCTTCCTTGGGTTTAACACCATCCTTGCCTTCCCTCATCAGCCACGGTTGAGCCTCCTTCCCAGTTTTTTTTTCGAAATGAACAATTTCTGGAGTTCATCCCTGCGGTCTTTAAATCTTCGCCATTGCATCTAATGTAGAATTCCACCATATTATAGTCACTGTTGCACAAGGGACCGTGCATAACAAGATTGCTAACTAATCCTTCCTCATTACACAATACTCAGTCTAGGATGGCCTGCCCTCCAGTCGGTTCCTCTACATATTGGTTTAAAAGCCCATCCATTATACATTGCAGGAAATCCTCCTCCTCTGCACTGTTACCAATTTGGTTGGCCCAATCTATATGTCAATTAAAGTCACCCATGATACCCTGTATTCCGTATAGAAACATAGAAAATAGGTGCAGGAGTAGGCCATTCGGCCCTTCAAGCCAGCGCCACCATTCAATATGATCAGAGCTGATCATCCAAAATCATGATCCCGTTCCTGCCTTTTCCACATATTCCTTGATTCCCAAAGAGCTAAATCTCACTTTCTTGAAGTTTATGGCAATATTGGCCTCCATTGCCATGACTGGAGATTGCATGCTCTTTCTTGATTCCGTGGGTTTTCCTAGGGTCCCAAAGATATTGGGTTGGTACTGAGGTACAGTGAAAAAGCTTTTGTGGCATGCTATCTAGTCAGCAGAAAAACAATACATGATTACAATCGAGCCATTACAGTGTATATAGACTGGTTGGTAAGAAGAGTGACTACTGTAAATTGTACCTCGTGTGAATGATGGAAATCTGGGGAGAAAAAAATTGGATTAATGTATGATTAGTATAAACTAGACTAAGTGAGACCCATTGGGTCCCTGTCCCATGGGAGGCCTGGTCCCCCAACGCAACCCGTTCCCCAATGCAATATTCTACCACTCACCTGTTCCCCTAATGCAACCCGTCCCCCCAACGCAATATTGCACAACTCACGTATAGACCCCAACTGCGCAGGCACGGCTCATTTCCCCTCATCCCCCAGCACCCCCTCCCCCTCACCTTCCTTCTTCTTTCCCCTCTCCTCCTCCCCTCCCCATCTCGCCCTTACCTCTCCCTACCTCTCCTTTCCCCTACCCGCAGTCACTCCCTCCCACCCTCCATAACTCCTCTCCCCTACCTACCCCTCCTATCCCCCACTCCTCACCTCCCCCTATCCCCCCCCACTATTCCTCCTGATCTCCCTAGAGCCCTCCTCTCTATTCCCCACTCCCTACCTACCCCACTCCCCCCTTCTCTCCCTCTATTCCCCCTCCTCCCCCACTCTCCTCACCACCCCCACTTTCCCCCTCTCCCCTACCTCTCCCTTCCTCCCCCTCAATCCCCCACTATCCCTCCTCACCTCCCCAGGATCTTTCCCCTCTCCTCCTCCCCTCCACCGCTGCTGGTGCCCTGCCCACCCACCCGCCTACCCGCCTGCCTGCCCGCTGTCACGGGGGGGGGGGGGAGAATGGAGTCAGTGTTCGGCACGGTGGGCACCACGAGTTTCAATGAGCTAGTGGAGAAGATCTCCTCAGAGAAGGCCGTGAGGGTGAGTAACGGCAACGGCAGCAGCAGAGAAGTGATGGAACTGGGGGGAAGAGTAGACGGGACCGCCATTGCCACAGAGGGCAGGCGGGGGAGAGGGGTGAGTGATGAGGGAAAGAGAGACGGGACCAGGGCTTTCACTAGGTCTCCACTGGGCCTCCACTGGGCCTCCACTGAACCCGCTCGCCGCCGGTGTAGGGGAGACGATAGACAAGTTACTGGTAGGAGGGGAGGGAGGAGTTTGTGAGCGAGGCGGGACAGGCCGCCACCGGTGGGGCAGGAAGGGGCGTCGTCATCCCGGCCGTGGCATTGACTGACATGAGAAGAGACCAATCTGCGTGGCGCTGACTGAAGGAATCAGGAATTTGCACACGCACGATTTTAAAGATTTTTAATCCTCGATAACTTTACAATATACCACCGATCAGAACGAAACTTGTTGCACTCACAGCACAGGAGAACGGCAAGTGATCACGTACGTTTTTTGCGCAAATAGAAAACCACGCAAACCGGAAGAGCACAAGATCACAGACCAGAAGGTTTTTATGCCTTATGACTGGGCTCAAAATCCTCTAACCCACAGTGTTTCTGGAAGTGAGAGCGGGTAAAGAATGAGAAAATAAATCTGAACTGAGGGAACCAGGAAAACAACTCCTTCACCAATGGAACTGAAGGATTGGAAAAGAAATAGAGGAGGGACTGAGAAAAGAGGCAAATCAGACCACGTGAATTCAATGTCATGTGAGGTAATGAAGGAGAAATAAAACAAAAGAAAATTTAGTGAACCCTCATTATAACAGACCACGTGAAGGGAATGATGTTTGTCATTGTCAATTGTTCGTTATAACTGAGTTAGGTATTATCATTGTACGTAGTTGAAACAAAGAACTGCAGATGATGGTTAATACACAAAAGGACATAAAGTGCTGGAGTAACTCAGCGGGTCAGGCAACATGGCTGGAGAACACAGAAAGGTGACCCTTCTTCAGACTGATTCAGTCTGCTAATTTGCGTCAGTACTTTGTGTCAGTTCACATTAAAACTAGGCACCAATGCCGCTGGTCTGCACCAACGAGCCCTTCTTCGTGCACACCATGGTCCAGTAACACGACTGTTGTTGCAGCTTACATTGTAGCCCCTGACGACAGTGCTTTACCAATAAGAAGATGTGCTCGGTCACCAAGGTGCATCCTCCCTCCTATCTGCTGCTGCTTCCAAGGTGGAGTATGTCGGCAACACCGGGGGAGAAGGTGGAGGAGGCGGCAGTGGTGGTTGAGAGGCAGAGTGGACAGAGTGACTGGAAAAGAAAGAGGCGGCGGTGGTGAAGCAGGGATAAGACAAAGTGATGGCGGACAGTAAAAAGCAGGAACTGGTGAGAAGGGAGGGAGCCTCATGGTGACCAAATGCGTCCTGTCAGTGGCAGTGGCCCAAAGAAAGTGCTGTCTCCAGGGGCTACGGCGTGAACCGCAACAACAGCCGCATCAACTGGACCATGCGGTGGGTGAGGCCTCGTTCGTGCACCTTGCCAGTCGGGAATGGCATTGGATGCCGGCGAGCGGTGGAAGCTGGGGGTGGCGTCAGCAGTAGATCCAAAATCCGTTTAGAGGCATCCGTTAAGACAGGGTTTTAATCAACTACGAAATAATTGGAGAAAGAGAAAGTCGAAAAGTAACCTGGAATTAAAATTAGGGCATTGACATTTTAAAATTCTGTTTTGGCAAATCACAAACTGAAAACACTCATTTACACTAATCCTGCAGTAACCTCATTTTATTTTCACGAGATTCCCATTAGTTCTCCAGATTTTACCACTCGTCTCGACACAGCGCGCAATTTATATTGGCCAATTAATGTCCCGGTCCATAGTCTTTAGGATGTGGAAGAGCAACCATATTTTTCAGTACTCACTTTCTGGGGCTGGGGGTTTGATCGGCAGACAGTAATAACTGCCATATTATTTAACAAGGTCTTTAATTACTAGACTTGACACTCTGTGATCTTGGCAGACAATCAACGTTACAAATGGAACAACATCATGGAAGACAGGAGAACAGCAAGCGATTTTGAATGAAAGGTAGCTCTTCCTTGTCGGATTTTTCCGGGTGATTTCCACATCGCTGGAAGTGTGTGTCACACTAGGATTGTTACCCGAGTACTTAATTATGTTCCAAAAACTGGGAATATCCGAACACTCAAAATGAATAGGTAGGAAATGACCAGCGGATCCATTCAACCTCTTCCAACCAGGATCTCCAATTGTACCGTCAATATATAGAGATCTAATATTCCTCTTGGCATATAAATTTTTTAATGATTTTTGAATGAGTTTTTGAATGAATCTCCAGATTTGAGGAAGGACATTCTTGCTATTGAGGGAGTGCAGCGTAGGTTCGCGAGGTTTAGAAGGACGAGAGGGGATCTTATTGAAACATATAAGATTATTAAGGGATTGGACATGTTAGAGGCAGGAAACATGTTGGGGGAGTCCAGAACCAGGGGCCACAGTTTAAGAATAAGGGGATGGCCATTTAGAACAGAGATAAGAAAAAACTTTCTCTAGATGCTTTCAAGAGAGAGTTAGATAGAGCTCTTAAAGATAGCAAAGTCAAGGAATATGGGGAGAAGGCAGGAACGGGGTACTGATTGTGGATGATCAGCTATGGTCACAGTGAATGGCGGTGCTGTCTCAAAGGACCAAATGGCCTCCTGCACCTATTGTCTATTTGGAAGGTTTTTGCTCCCAATCTCAGAAATGCTTCTTCTTCTTCTTGCGTATGGCGTGCACAGCCTAAAGTTGTAGGACAACTTGTTCTATTTTAGCTTATTTGATTGTACGGTTAATTGCATTCGTCGAAACAGGGCGGACCACGTGAAGGTGGCATTCTTCCACCCCTCAGAAATGCTTTATTTACTTTGATAGCTACAGCTCAAGAAGACAGACACTATCCAGGGTAAAGCAATTCATTTAATCGGCATCCCATGAATAAATGCATTTTTAAAAATCTTCTATAAACCTGTCTGGTCTCTCCACTGCACCAATATTGTGAAGTGTGGTATTTACCAACTTTATGGAGTTATGGTTTATTTTTCATGATTGCATTCTGCCAAATTTTGTACAGGGTACATTATTCTTTAGGAGGACCTTTCAAATACTTTGTGACTGTATGCAGTCGCGTGGGGTGGTGGACTCTGGAAAGAAGCTAACTTCCTTAATCATAATCATAATAATCATAATCATAATAAGCCAAGTATGTTTGCAACATACGAGGAATTTGATTTGCCATACAGTCATACCAATAAAAAGCAACAGAACACACAAAATTCATTTGAACATGAACATCCATCTCAGTGACTCCTCCACATTCCTCTCTGCGATGGAAGGCCAAAAATAATTCAATCTCTCCCTTCTTTGTCCTCCAGTGGTCGGGGGGGCTAATGGCCTTATGGGGTGTCATATTGGGAACCGGTAGAAGGAAAATGTTGTACCGAGATCATGCTTGTGAATTAATGAGTCAAGTTGAAGTGCATCCTTGTTTATTGATCCTATGATAGCTTTCTCTTAAATTGAAAGTGTCTCCTATTAATTACCAGAGATTCTCCTAGATTAGACAGGCCCTGTTCCAACATATCCATCGAAAGACTACTTCCTTTCAAATATTTATCTTGAGTACTATCCAATTCATCCAATAAATTGGCAAATTAAAGGAACAATTAGTTGTGTAAACGCAAATGCTTAATTCAGAGCATAGTGTAAACACTTGGAATGGAATTCAACAGTGTGCTTTGTGTGATTGACCTCATTAATTGGATGTAGCTGCACTGCTGGCTAATGTCTATTCATTCCACCAACTGTTAATCCCTACTTTTAAAAATAACTTTCTGTTCTCCTGCCTTTGAAAGCACATAAAGGGCATTCATTGTGCTGCACTCCTACATGGACCGTATTGATCTCACTCTCGACAAAGTGTGACCTGGTGTGGGAGTGCTGTGGTGTGTGCAACCTGGTCAAACTCTGCTGGGTTAACAGAAAGGCACCTCTGGGGTAAAATGCCATGAAATCAGATTGCAGTGGATACAAACATTCAAAATCAGCAATCTCTCAAATTCCTGCTGTCATAGTATGCTGGGAACAGAAAAGTATATTCAAAGCCATCAGGCACCTTTTAAAAAGTCGCTGTGCCTGATTATCTAGGCTCTTGCATCAAAATGATTTCCCTCCTCAGTCCGTTCAAGCTTAAAAATGTTTTTTTCTTTCTTGAGTAAGTCATGTTGTATAGAGGGGGGATGTTAGTGCTGGCCTGGCACTCGAGGTCAGCATTGGATGCTATCAACCATTTCTCATTGCAGTAATCATGTTCTTCCACTGGATGCAATTTTGTATTAGTGCTGTCATTTCAGAGCCCAACTGGGCTTTTTCGTTTAGTTTAGTTTAGTTTAGAGATACAGCACAGAAACAGGCCCTTTGGCTCACTGAGTCAGCGTCCCCCGTGCACTAACACTATCCTACACACTAGAGACAATTTACAATTTACAGAAGCCAAATTAACCCATAAACCTGAACGTCTTTGAAGTGTGCAAGGAAACTGGAACACCCAGAGAAAACCCACACGGTCACAGGGTGAACGTACAAACTCTGTACAGACAGCACCCATAGTCAGGATTGAACCCAGGTCTCTAGCAGTGTACAGCAGCATGTCTACCGCTGCTTCACCATGCCGTAATGGCTAGCAGTGGCTACCCTTGGCTTGTCTGACAGATGTCTCTGGAGATTGCCAGTACTTTGAAGCACGTGTCAGGGCTCAGAGTGATATATGAGAGCAGCAATCAGAGTCACATATGAGAGCAGTAATCATAACTCCCACCCACTCTCCATCATGCCGTCTTCAGTACAAGTGGTGAAAGTGGTCCCGAGCACAAAGCACAAAGCAAAATTGGAAAGAATATGCCAGGCCCCACGTCCACTTCATTGCTGCCATTGTGGAAGAGTAAACTGTGAAGAAAGCGAATACAACTGGACATGTGATCAGCCATTTTACTGATCCCCACGGACTGAACTCTCATTGCCAACTCTCAGCAATCTCTGCCCATCCCACCCTCTGTAAAGTCATCCTCTGGCCTATGAGAGTGGTTGCCAATTTCATGTCAAATTATTGCAAAATCTGAAGCTCCCTGTGGGTGGGTATCTGTTTGTCTATCTGTCTGCTTGTCTGTCTTCCTGTATCTGTCTCCTGTATTTTTGCCTCTACTTATGCATGTGGGTAAATTATACGTACATATGCAGTATGTATTTATAAGCGTGTGTACGTATATGTGCACTTATATGAGCATGTGCATATGTGCAAATATGTATGTCTGAGTGTACATGTGAGTACCATGTGGATGTTTATGTGTGTATTTAGATTAGGTGTGTATATCTGAGTAGCTGAGTGTGTATAGGTGTGGGTATTGTGTGTTTTTGGAATGTATTTATGTATGCAGGTTGTGTGTGTTTAGCTGTATGGGTATTGTGTGTGAGAATCAGATGTCTCACTCACAAACATTGCTGCAATTCCCACATGAACACCAGTCATGTTGAACCTAACCTGACAAATCTTTAAATATTTAAGAGGATTAAATATTATTTTTAGTGGGTGTATGTAGCTTAAATATGAATGAATCAATGACCAGACCTAACAGTGAATGAATATATAAATGCAATCTCCCTGTCTGTCTTTGTAAACAAATACTAAATATTAAAACTGTTGGTTAGATACCTTTGACAAAATGGATGGTCAGATACTATCTAAATGAAGCCTCAGAGTGGAAGCAGAGCCCGTGGAGATACAGATGAGCCTGGCTGATATTAAAGCAGGAGGATGGACAAATATCCCCATAGTCAGTACAAGGTTCATATCTGGGAGATGAGGTTAGACACTGGTAGGACTGGGTTGAATCAGTAAATCTCCTGGCTGTTGGTGGCTCTGTGCCCCATTTCCAATCCATTGGACTACAAGGGAAATATATTTGTCACATGTACCAATTGGTACAGTGAAATGTGTGGTCACCATACAGCCATACGAATAATAAAGAGCACAGATAGTCTTGAACACAGGCATCCCCACACAGCGGAATCAAAGTTTCCCACTATGAGGGAAGGCTCCAAAATTCAGTCATCCTCCTCTGTTGTCCTCTGTTATGCTAAGGAGAGACTGAACTCCAGCCAGAGTATGGGGGAGAGGTAAAGGTGGCATAAAGTTCATGTGGAAGAGCAACTGAGTGAACTGAAGGGTGAAGGCAGAGAGTGATTCTGAACTTGGGGTATTTGGCAGGGCATGATTTTGGTTATTTATAACTGTCGAAAGAAGAAAATTGTGAAGATAAGTTGGTACTTGTTGGTCTGGAGGTCTCTGTGATGGGTTAGGGACACTGGGGCCTGTGGCTTAAGTGGGTCATTCTCTGCTTGGCAAGATGGAGTGCCACATGGATTGGTGCTAGGGTCTCAATATAAGCAAGTGATTTGGATGGAGACACTGAAGATATTGTTATTAAATTTCCTAATTACACAATACTGTCAGAAAGTAAATGACAAAGAAAATATAAAGAAGCTATGTAGGGACATATGCAGAGATTGGACCAATGGAGTACAATGTGGGAAAATGACTTATTTCATATTTTATCAAAACAGTGAGAAGTTGCAGGAGGTATCGGAATGTTCTAGTTCAAGATTCGCAGAAAGGCTCGAATACTGGAAATTAATCAAAAAAGCTAACAGAATGTCATTGCTTATTTTTATGAGAATTGAGGCAAAGAAGGAACGTTATGCTTCAGTTGTGCAGAATATGGATGAAATAACTCGAATACTGTATCTTGTGCTGTTCTCCTTGTTTAAGGAAGGGTGTAAATGCACTACAAGCTGTTCAGGGAAGGGTTACTGGAATAAATGGTTGTTTTATGATTAAAGATTTCACGGGCCAGTCTTGCATCTGGTGGTGTTTTGAAGAGTGAAAGGGACTTAACTACGAGATACAATATCCTGAAGCGGACAAACAAGACTGCAAAAGCTGGAATCTTGAGAAAAACACACAAACTGCTGGAGGAACTCAGCAGGACGCAAGAGACTGCAGATGCTGCAATTGCTGAGTTCTTTTAGCACTCATGTTTTACTCAAGATCCTGAGGGCTCTTAACAGGATGGATATGGAGAGGACATTTCCTACATAGAAGAACCCAGAAATAGGGGTCATTATTTAAAAATAAAAGGTTGCTCTGGTAAAATGGAACCGAGTGGATTTTTTAAGAGAATGATGAGTCTGTGGAACTCTCTTCCTTTAGGAACAGTGGAAGAAAACTCAGAATATTTTTAATGCAGAGGTGGATAGGTTACTGAAAAGTGAAGGGATGAAAGGTTTAGAAAAGAACTGCAGATGCTGGTTTAAACCAAAGATAGACACAAAATGCTGGAGTAACTCAGCGGGACAGGCAGCATCTGAAATATCACCCATTCCTTCTCTCCAGAGATGCTGCCTGTCCCGCTGAGTTACCCCAGTTTTTTGTGTCTATCTTTGGATGAAAGGTTACTGGGGTAGTGGGAATACATAATACAGTTAGGCCAACCATGACCTTAATGCATTGTGGAGCAGTCTCAGTGGGTGAGGGTGGGGTAGCAAGTGGCCTTCTCCTGCTGTTCATTTGTATGTACTAAAGGCCCACAGTAATGATGATAATAGGAACATAGAGGCTGAGGGTAATCATGGGAACTTTGGCCTGTACTATAAATTCAACGTGAAATACAAGTTATTAGTACAGAAATAATAGATGTGATTTTACATTTGAACCCTCAGAAAGCATATGCACTGATATTTGGTATGCTTAAATGTCAGATCTATGCTTGCAAACTAGGATTTCTGCCAAGGCTGCAGCTGCAGATGTGTTTAATATCATAATTTGCAGTCTCTAGATTTATCAGAGAAGTCATGGAGGATGCGTTCATCTGAAGAGCTGAGTTTGGCTTATTCTTCATTTGAGGGAATGAGCAAATGTTGTGAATCCCCCCAATGGTACAAAGGATCTCAGCGGTTCAGGCAGCATCTGTGGAGAAAAGGAATGGGTGGCATTATAGGTCAAGACCCTTCTTCAGACTGTCAGGGGGAAAGGGAAACTAGAGGTATGAAAAGGTAGAGGGTGTTGCAGACTTCCTGTTGGGGAGAGGAGAACTTCCAAGTAAGCATATCTTGAGATTTCGCAGTGGAGCAGACAATACACTATGTATAGGAAGGAACTGCAAATGCTGGTTTACTGCAAAGATAGACGCAAAATGCTGGAGGAACTCAGTGGGTCAGGCAGCATCTCTGGAGAAAAGGAAAAGGTGAGGTTTCGCGTCAAGACGCTTCTTTAGACTGGAGATTTGAGACCAGATGAAAAGAGTGGTAGGTAAGTAGCAGTTAAGATCACATTCATCTTCTTGGTGTAAAATGTTGCTAAAGGTAAGACTGTGAGACTCACCCAGCAGGTGACACTGTACAAGAAAATAAATAATAGAGTAAAACTTAGCCATAATGATAGCAGGCAGAAATGAACTAGTTCTGATGCAGACAGGAAGAGAGAGTGAGTTATCTAAAGTTTGGGAATTTAATATTGACGCCAGGAGGCTATAACCTGCATCAGGAAATGCTGGAAATGCTCACCAACCCTTATTCCATTGCTTGAAGGGTTTATCAGTGAATGGTGGGAGCTTGTTCCCCTGGGCCTTTGTCAATGTGGTGGTTCAAAGTTAAGTGCTTCACCTTTGCTTCCTTGTTTATTCATCCCTCCCCTCCTTGTTGCTTAATTACTCTGACAACGTACCATTCTCCTAGTCAAAACAAACACTGAATATTATAACTTGGCAATAATAGTCAAATTATAGAATCAGCAGCATTAAAGCAGATCCATGTTGGTGTATCTGTTCCATTCAAGGAACCGCCTGCCCTTCATCATTGAATTATAGCATTGAATCCAGCAAATTTTTGCTCTCTCATTTTCTTACCAGCTTCTCCTTACCTTTAATTTCAGTACACTTTATGGCAATTCTCTGATAACCCTTGATAATTTACTAGGACTGCCAACAAGATATGCCTATTATATTATTTCTGGAGAAGTCCCAAAAACAAAACTAATAAATCACACAGGCATGTCAGAGGATGTATTGGCCTGCCCTACACCAGACTCTGTGGTTTCCAGCTGGTGCTGCTGGAGGCAGTCTGTATCATTGACAGGACTCTATAGGAGTGAATTGCGTAGAATCTCCAGTAGGCTCAGAGCTACAGTCAGCGAAGGCTTCTGAACCCACACAGCAACAAGTTTCACTCATTATTTCTGGCAATGATCAATTTACTAGACATAGCAAGAAGTTAGTGATAGTCTGTAGCTACATCTCAGGCGAGTCCAGGCTTATTATATAAAGAGTAGAAAACAAACTGCTGGAGGATCTCAATGGGCCATTGAGCATCTGTGGAGCCAGAGCGATTGTTGGTGTTTAGGTTCGAGACTCCACGTCATCCCTTTGCCTCCACAGATGTTGTCTGATTTGAGTTCCTCCGGCAGTTTGTTTTTGCTCCAGTATCTTACATCTACATAATATAAAGATTCTTCCAAAATGTCTCCTGAGCCTCAACCCCCAAATCTTCCCATTAACCTCCTGCGATAGGGGTGATTTTGAAATTGTTTGTCTTGGGAATCTGTTTTATTTGTTCCCAAACTGTCCAGATGATGGTTCTCATATAATGCTGTTTTGTTACCTGTATAGAAACCTTTTGACAAAACTTTATATATGTTTTTCAGGTTGAACCTAGATTCAAAACTTGCCTATAGTTTTGTAGTTTGGATTACCTTTTTGTACACAATTTTAGTTTCGACTAAAAGGAGAAATGAGTGTAGTTAAAGATCTGTCAACTTCTAGCTCTTCCAGGCCAATACATTTCACCAGGTCTTGGACTTGGTGGCCAAGGGATCTGTTTCCGTGCTGTATCTTTCAAAAAATTTCCTGCAGAGATAGATCTATACAGGTAACGCAGCTTGGTGTCCATATGGCCAAGTCCATAGGACAGTGGTTAGCATCCTGTAAGCACTGCAGGACAAGGACTCAATGAATTCTTGGAGGTGGTTTCCTGAGCAGACTGTCCAATTTGACTGGCAAAATATTTCATCGCCAGAACTTACCAGCAAGCATCAAGACCTCTCGTGGCTGGTAGTGAGAGGGGCATGCCTAGTCAGATCTTTCCTGTACGTTCGGAGTCTTACTATCAATGCACACTGCCGTCGGGGCAGCAGCTATGGAGAGGAGGCGATTGCCCACATCTTCATAGGGTATTGATTTGCGAACAAAGTCTGGATAAGGATACAAAGTTCCTTGTCTCGGTACATCCCAAAGAGTTACACAGGACTGTTCCTGGGACACATTTGCAGATTGATATCAAGTGCTGCTAGCAACTAGGTGAAAGATACATTTTGGTCTCCCTGAAACGTGTTGGTCTCCTAGCTGATAGAGATGTCTGTCAGGAAATGCTGTGACTGGCCCATTCCAGACCATAGGTGTACATGTTGAGGGACACACTCAAATTTGGTACAGCGAACGCGAAGGCTCTGTGGGAGAGGACCATAGTCTAAGCTACTTCTACTGGCGGACAATGAGGGGCAGAGTCTGGTAGGAAACCCCTCAACAGGGAAGGGTTATCACCCTGCGGTGAGGGGTGGGGGGGGGGGGGGGGGGGGGCACATATGAGAGGCAGAGGGATTTTCTCTGTAAAGAAAAAAGGTATGTGCAGACACTACTGAATTGGGCACTATTGAATGTAGAGACACTTAGAATATGAGAAGAATTTTTGTACAGTTTTGGTTTTGCATATATATTTCATTCTGAATAAAGATTATTTTTGAAATGTTTAAAAAACATTCCAAGTGGCACATCTGGAGCTGCTGCCTCACAGCGCCAGAGTCACAGGTTTGATCCTGACCTCAGACGCTGTTTGTGTGGAGTTTGCATATTTCCACCAGGTGCTCGTTTGCCTCACATATGTTAAGACGTGCGGTTTTGTAGGTTAATAAGTTGCGGTAAATTGCCCCCCAGTGTGTAGGGAATGGATGAAGGAGTGGGATGACATAGAATGGGTGATCGATTGTTGGCATGGACTTGGTGGCTGAGGGATCTATTTCCATGCTGTATCTTTAAAAAAAAATCCTGCAGAGATAGGTCTGTGCAGGTAAAGCAGCTTGGTGTCCATATGGCCAAGTCCGTCAGGCATTAACCATTAGATGGCCAAAACCTGCAAAAGCATGTACTCTGTGGATCATTCAGTGACCATGGGGCAGAGTTACACCAGAAGTTAAACACAGGAATTGGGCTGCAGTGACTGTTGCCAAATTAACACTAACCATCTCTCATCCACATTGCTTACTGAGTTTATAACAGCCGTTTTATCAAGATCTTTGCAAACGCAATATTGGCAACTGATAACCTATTAGTAAGATGGAAATCTAGGAGGAAAATGGATCTTCACTGCTATAAGTGTATTTAATTTTTGATTTAGAACTCAAACTATTTGGAATATTGCATTTTACCCAACGATCGTTCTACAGTCCAGTTGATCGCTCACATCCTCTGAGCTTTTTATTGTGAACTGTCAAGCAAAATTAAATTCTGTAATCCAGCAGTTATTATTCCTGAAATCTTAGCTGAATAATCTGCTGGAATTTAGCTCTGCTGCCTAATTAAACTATATAGCTTTGTTTTTAATTCTGGTTCTACACAATGGAGATGTTACTTGTGGTTCCCCCCAACAATCAAAGCTGCATTAATGCTTTCAAATAGTGGCCACACAGGCAGTGTAATTACCTCAGGGAAGGGAGAGTTGGCACTTCTCTCGCTGGCTAGCAGTTCATTTATAGCACAGATGATTTTTTTTTTTACAATGGTGTGGGGATTCAATGTAATTGCATTTTGCCAAGCTAAATTAACAACAATCCATCAGTGATCACACGTTAATGCGACAGGGAGTCGGAGTCCCAGAAAACTTCTCGCATGATCTTTGACAATTGCCAACATGGTTATGAGAAACAAAGCAATATTTTAGCTTCTGGTTAACAGCAGTATGACACAAATGGAGTTAAAGCTCAGCAGCTACACTTGACCTGCATGGTTGAGCACCCTGCTCGCACGAGCACTGCCCTGAAATTACTATGGTGTGCTCCGTGCATTGCAGAACCTGAACATACATGGTTGCTGGGCAGACGTGAACCCGTGACTGTTCAAAACTCATGTTCAGAGAACCAATTAAACAAAATGTACGCAGAATCCATGTTAATGTCCGAGTGCAGCACCAAGAGAATGCCGCACTGTTGGAGGAACATTCTCTAAGCTGGGACTTTAAAGTGAGATCTCTCCTCCTGGGGAGAGAACAGATTGTGTGGTACCAACTCGAAGTAGAACAGTAACAGCCATCCCATGCGCTGCTGACGTTTGGTCACTACATGATTCCAAAGCGATGAGGAGGATTAATTATCTTTCGTTAAATTAAACCTGTACACTTATGAAGGGCAAAAAATGTTGAAAGTCTGAAATAAAAACAGACAGGTCATCATGTTAACTCAGTCATATTGTCATAGAGCAATAAAGAATGAAAACAAGCCCTTGTCCATGCTGACCAAGTTGGCATACTTGGCCAGTCCCATTTGCCTTCATTTGGACCATATCCCCCTAAATCCTTTCTATCTGTCCAAATGTATTTTGAAAGTTGTAATTACGTCTGTTTCTATAGCTTCATCTGGCAGCTCAGATAAGGACTTCTCTCTGAATTAAATATTTGTCACTGAGATCCCTGTTAAATCTCTTCCCTTAAATCTTTGGACTCTTGGTTTAGAATCCTCTATCCTGGAGAAAAAAAACTTTGAGTGTTAATTTTACCCATGGCCCTCATGATCTTGTACACTTCTATAAGTATACCCCTCATCTTCCTAAGCCCAAAGAAAACTAATAGGCCCAGCCTACCCACATCCTCTAACTTAAGCCTACAAGCTAAGCAAGCATAGATGACATTCCAGTGAATTTCTTTCCAACCTAGTGACATCCTTCCTTCAACCAGAAAACTTAAGCATTACATCCAGAGCTTCCACAATCTTCTGAATAAAAACAGATGAGAAATATTATTTTAATATCTCCCCCATCTCTCATGGCTGTACACAAAGACAGCCATGCTGATCCTAGGTGGACCTATTATTTATCTAGCCACCCTTTCACTCTTACTATACCTGCTGAATCTCTTAGGATTTTCCTTTATCGTGCTTGCCAGTTCCATTTCATGTTCTCTCTTTGCCCTCCTGATTGCCTCCTTCAGTGTACTTCTGCACTTCTTATACTCGTAAAGGGATTCGCTTAATCAGACTGCCTATATCGGATATATGCCCCTTTTGTCTGACTGAAGTTTCAACACCTCTCATCCGTCAGGTTCTCTAAAAGTGCCAGCCTTGCCCTTCAGCCTACCAGGAACATGCTTCCCACACTGACACCAATTATTTGCCCAGTTTATTCCCCAGGAGGAGGTCCAATGTTGCACCCTCTCTAGTAGGACCATCCATATATTGATTACTGAATGTGTGGGAAGAAACTGCAGATGCTGATTTAAGATAGACACAAAAAGCTGAGCTAACTCAGCGGGTCAGGCAGCATCTCAGGAGAAAATGAATAGGTGACATTTCGGGTCGAGACCCTTCTTCAGACTGAGAGTTAGGGAAAAGGGAAACAAGAGATCTAGACAGTACAACAAACAAATGAGTGAAAGATATGCAAACACATTTAACAAATTCCGTAGATTTTTTCTATCTCTTTCCCCCATAAAGCTGAATGACCTGTTTGGTTTTTCTAACAATTTTTTTTTTATTGCATGCTTACATCTTGATTTTTTTTCTCTAGAAGTTCTCTCTTCCTTACCCTGCATAATCAGTTTAAGAGAAATGTTTTTCAATTTACTGATTGACGACATGCTTGTCAATTTCCATTAAATATCGGTGTCTCAATTATACTCGTGCATTGATCCTGCCACTGTGCTTTTGCATAAATAATCCACATGACTAATGACTTATATTTTCATGCCATGTTTTTGCTGTATTTGTAAATAACCCAGTTGGAGTAGTCTTACTTCAATGGGAATTCCCATTTCCATCAGAGCAACCAAACATAATTTGTTGCTTGTATGTACAGTGTGGCATTCACAGATTTAGCAGAGATCAGGACATAAGAGATTGTGATGCTGAATTGCAAAACCAAAGATATTTACACAAGAAGGCAGGGGGAATCCCATTGGAATTTTAAATTTGAGGAGTTAATGGGAGACCGCTATATATAGCTCTGTATAGCTCAACCTGTCCAAAGATCTTATTGACTTGCTGTAAGACTACCTCATGATTTCCTATAAACATCTTAACTGTCCGCCTACTTTTTGCATTACCTCGGCACTTCCTGACCTAGTGTGTTCCTGGTCTGGTAGCTTTCATTTTTTAATTTTTTAATTTTTCACCTTTGTGTTCAAGCCTTTCCATTATTCCATCGCCCATCCGAATAGCTGGAGATCACCCCTGTACCAGTCTGCTCAAGATTAGTTGCTGTGTCTTTTGTGCTTTCCAGGCCCGATTCCTCCTATTTCCTGATAAAATCTCACCATTCCCTTTGCCCTTCCTCTTACTTTAAAAAAGCCTCTTCCTTTAAACATAAACCTACGTCAACCAAACCTCTGTTCTGATACTTCCTTCTTTGTGGACATTATAACCCTGGTGTCAAACATGAAGCAGGCTGTTTTACAATGATTATGCTGATGTGAAATCCATGTGTAAGATGCTGTGTAAATGCAAGTTGTCATTCATATTGCTGCTGCATTGTCAGATATTCAATAAGTCATTGTCAGATAGAGTCTCTGCACAGATAGTGATAGTATTTCACGACAGATGTTAAACAAAGATAGGCAATGGGACAAGTGGGGGTCTGGGCTGATCTGAAGCTGCACTGACTGGAACAAACCCAAAGCTACTCTGCTATGATCAATTTGAGGTCAAGGGCTGAAACCCTTTCGAGGCTCCAAGCCCCTTGAGGCTGAAACTCCTCAATGCTGAAATCCCACCACTAGTCCCGATACTGAAAACTTCTTTAGGCCAAATGCTCCTTGAGTCTAGGACTCTTCCCTCACCTCAGAGAACAACACCTGCTCAAGGCAGCAATCTGTCCCTCCACCTCAAGGTTGAGAAATCTCCTGAAGTCGCTTGTGCATTCTCTCAGAATTGGTCAAACACACATTTTCTATTGCAAAGAGAAGCTCAAGCAGGACAACTTGGTCATGTCAACCTTTAACCTGCTCATCCGGTGAACTTTACAGGTGACACAGCATCACTTGCACAAACTTAATTCCTGCTTTTCGCCAACCTTATGGCCCAGACTCGCATACATAACCTTGGCACACACCTCCAACACCTCCCACTGCACAGCCGGCAGCCAAGGAACTGTAGCATGGTAGCCGTGTTGCTTTTGATCAGAAAGGTCAAGTCCCTCTTGACCTGTAGTTTATTCCCCCACACTCCCCTCAATTCCCTCCAGCACACCCCCAAGATTCTACTTACCTACGCACTAGGGCCAATTTACAGCATCTCATTAACCTGCCGACTTGCGCTACTTTTGGACATGTGGAGGGAACCAGAGAACCCAGAGGAAACCTGCAAGAGAGAACGTGCAAACTCCACACAGACTGTATGGGATGCCAGGGTTCAATCTGGGTCACTTGAGGTGTGCAGCATCATTATACTACCCACTCTTTCTTCAAGTGAAGCATTAAAAGGCTGCAAGATTATTAATGGAGAAGAATTCCATCTTAGTGTGAATCCTGGATATAGACGATGGAGATGTCACCATGGCTGTAAGAGCCTTGTTCTTAATGATAATGGTGATGATTAATCCCTGGGTCACCCCTAATTAAATAGTGAAACTACAAACACTTGATTCCTTCCAGGCACCTTCCTGCCCTAAAATCTCGATTACCTCCTATAAAATACTGGGCAAGAAAATGTGGACCCTTGTTCGCTTCAGCCATTCATCCCAACAATTCCCACCTTACAATGTTAGGACTCTTCCTGAGAGTTATTGGATGGAAAGAGGAGGCATTTTACCTCATTTGAGGGAAGTGGTAGAAAGGCCCTTCCAAACCCAATAACAAAGCTGACAAAGTAAGATGCAGCAGTCAGCAACTGATCAAAATCCCTTCCGTCACTCAGCTTGCTCACTTAGCTAATTAAAGCTACCACATATTTAAATATAATTACCATGTAATTATAATACCAGTGTGCTAATCGCTGCGATTGGCAAGATGAGGGCTTAAATTTACAGTGAATGATTTGTCAACTGTGCATCTTTGTCATTGCCGAATATTTATTTTAACCATTTCAGTGATGATGATGCCAAATTAATTGAATATTTGTGTATATGTCCAATTAATTTCTCAATTCAAGAAGCCTTTTTCCACATATCGAAATATATAAAATGAAAAATGCAATTTGTGCACATTGTGCCATCCTGCACCTCCAGATTCAGGGACAATTTCTTCCAGCTGTTATCAGGTCTACCAGATGTTATCCATCCTCCCAGCTACTAGACAGCAATACTGAACTATTATCTACCTCATTGGAGACCCTTGAGCTATGTTTGATCGGACTGTATTGGCTTTATCTTGCACTAAACGTTATTCACGTTATTCCCTTTATCATGGACACTCTCGATGGCTCGATTATAATCATGTGTTATCTTTCTGCTGACAAGTTCGCATGCAACAAAAGCTTTTCATTGTACTTCGATACACGTGACAATAAATTAAACTCAATCTCTAGAAATTTCATTTTTTTGGTTGCACCAGGAACAATGTTGGTCAGGACACCCTTGAGATATTGAGTATACTCCTATGTTCTGGTTCAATCTGATGCAATGGGATCAAACCATTGCCACCAATGAGGCCAGATGGAGCCTTGACATAATGTTCCATCTGAAAACTTGTGGAACAGTCCTCAAGATGTTAGAAATCTGGAATAAAATGCTGAAGACACTCAGCACATATGTAGAATAAGGGGGAAAAAAAGCCCCACTGATACTACCTGACTTCCTAATTATCTCCAGCATATTTAATTACATGGACAGTGCATTGGTCTCTTAGTCATGGTTTAGAATTGTTGTCCCACAGCACTCTACTCAAATCTTTAGTAAAGTCTTGAAACCATAAGCTTTAGACTTGAGGACCAGCTTGCTGCCCATTGAGTCATGGTAACATTAGGAATTTTGCATCTTTCTCACACCTTCAGGAAAATTTAACATCAACAAAATTGTAATGTAAAATGCAAGGTTCAGCTAGATATTTTTGGATTTTAATTCAATTACCTTTGATCCTAAGAATACACTATAATCAAATGATTTTAACTTTTAAATCCATTCCACTGACAAGTGACGTGTCAGCCCTCTTTTGGATTTGCCGTGAGAGATAAGGCACGTGAAAGCCAATAAATGATGCACATGTTGATAATTAATTCTCTTACCTCTTCATATTGTGCATTAATAGCACACTTAGAGAGCGATTAGTAACAATTACAGGGTTTTCAAGTGGGAAATAATCAAGCAGTTTTAGTTTGTTTTCTCACAGTTTATAATAAAGCACTTAAAGATTATTATGAAAGTAAATCACAAAAGTAGGTGTGCACAATACAAATAGGTATAAATTGTTCAGAAATGAATCCATCCACATGTAATGAATGCAGTTTTCAAATGAGCCCCTTGATGATGCAAAGGAAATTAACAACAGCATGCAGAACATGTATAAATACTTCAGAATTAATTTGATTCCAGTTTAAATTTACATCATGTAATTCATAAGGGGACAAACAGCACTTTCTTCTTTGTAGCTCCCTGGAACCCAAGTGCTCCTCCAGGGAGCAGTGGGTAGAGTGACAACTGATGGGGGGGGGGGGGGGGGGGGGGGGCATCAGGCTTGGATCAGAGGTGACCGCAATCTTTGTTTTTCATTGATTTTGCTATTGGGTTGCCATGGTAGGATGAATGAGGAGAGGTAATATAAAGTAAATGGTGCTTTAAATCAATTTTCAGAATAAAGGCAGCTGGTGAGAGCGCGCACAAATCTTTGAAATCGCCAGTTGAAGTTGACAATGATGATCAAAAAATTGTATGGATGACTTAGCTTCAATTATAGAAGTGCAGAGTACAACAACAAGCAAGTCAGACTAAAGCAATGGCTAGGCTTCAACTGGAATACTGTTCACGTTCTGGAGGTTCATTGAAGCATACATCCACATTTTAAGAAGGACATTAAGGGCTCAGAAAGAATGTGGACGAGATTTATTCCAATGGTGCCAGGAATAAAATATTTGTTATGGAAGTGGTTGGAGACATTGGTTTGGGTTTTTATTACTGTCAGTGAAAAGATTGTTTTGTGTGCTATCTAGGCAAAGCATACCATACACGAGTACAACAATATCATACATGAGTACAACAATACCACACATGAGTACAATAGGTAAAGCAAAAGAAAAAAATAACAAAGTGCAGACCATAGTGTTACAACAACAGAGAAAGTGCTGGTTAAAAAAAGTGTAAGGGCTGCTATGAAGTAGATTGGGGTGATTAGGAATACATCCTTAGCATATGAGCAGTCTGTTCAAAAGTCTGATAACAGCAGGGAAGAATCTATTCTTGAATCTGGTGGCACGTGCTTTTAATGGGAATGAAGAGAAGAGAGAATGACAGAGATGTGAATGGGCCCTTGAATATATTGGCTGCTTTTCCACGGCAGCATAAGCTGTAGATAGAGTCAATGGATATAGGATGGATTCTATTGTCATATGTAGAAATTGGTAAGGTGTATAGGAGACATGCTAAACTTCTTGAGTCCTTGGGTGTTGATTGGTTTTCTGGGCTGTCAATGTGGTTGCTCTCTTTAGAAATACAACAGGTTCAGAGGAAATTAATTGCGTTGATACAATCCTGAATAGTATTGACAGCGATTGTGGTGAATGGATCAACAAGTAAAAAAGTAGGGATGACTTGATACAGTTGTGCAAAACATTGATGATAACCCACATGGAATAGTATTACATCCAATTTTGATCTCCGTATTTAAGAGGAGGTCTACTGGCCTTGATGGTGGTGCAGTATTTATTCACTAGATTTAATCCCAGGGATGAAGGAGTTGTCTTCAGAGGAAACCTTGGACAGCTTGGACCTGTCCTCTTGAATTTACAGGTGATCTTAATGAAGCATATACATTGTAAGGGAGTTTGTCAAAGTAGATGCTAAGAACATGTACCAGAAGTAGAGTTGCTGCCTTATAGCCCCAGAGACCCGGGTTTGCTCCTGACTGCGGGTGCTTGTCTGTACAATTCGTACATTCTTCCGGGACGAGCATGGGTTTTCTCCCGATCTCTCGTTTCCTCCCACGCTCCAAAGACGTACAGGTTTGTAGTCTAATTGGCTTGGTATAATTGTAAATTGTCCCTAGTGTGTGCAGGATAGTGTTCGTGTGGGGGTCACTGGTCGGCGCGGACTTAGTCTGCCGTAGGGCCTGTTACCGCGCTGCATCTCTAAACTAAACCAAACTAAATTACTCCTATTTCTTATATAAAAAAGAAAGATGTACAGATATTAAAAATATATTGGGATTTCAGAACATGCTATAGTTTACAGACATTGAACTATTTATTACCAATCAATTTAATGCAGTAAATTCAGACATATAGGGTGCCTTTCAAAATAAATACATATTATTTTTTTACAATGCCAGAGGATGTTATTTGGCCCATTGAGTCAGTGCTCTCAGAGCAACCCCATGTCCCATTTCCCTCAAAACTCAAAGTGCTCAACGAATTCAGTGAGTCAGGCAGCACCTGTGTAGGTAATGGATAGGTGATCTTTGCCTCAGGACCTTTCATCAGACAAACTGTAGTTGGAGAGGAAAAGCTGAAAAAGAAAAGAGGGGCAGGACAGAGCCAGGAAAATAGTAGGTGGTAGAGGTGAGGGGGTTGGATTGGCAGATGGGCAAAGTGACAAAGGAAATAAAAGGTTGTCAGTAAAAGAGAGAAGAGGGATAAAATGTAAATCCAAAGGGAAGAAAATATTGATGGAAGGCGGGGGTGGGGAGAGAGGGGGAACAAAAGGGAAATGGCAGACTTGGGGATGGGAATGTATGAAGAGGGGAAAGGAGCAGGATGACTGGGTCTGAAGAAGGGTCTCGACCCAAAACATCACCCATTCCTTCTCTCCAGAGATGCTGCCTGTCCCGTTGAGTTACTCCAGCTTTTTGTGTCTATCTTCAGTGTAAACCAGCTTCTGCAGTTCCTTCCTACACAGGTCCATGGTCCTTCATCATTTAAATCCTACGTCCAGAAGGACTGCAGCAGTTTAACATAGAAACATAGAAAATAGGTGCAGGAGTAGGCCATTCGGCCCTTCGAGCCTGCACCGCCATTCAATATGATCATGGCTGATCATCCAACTCAGTATCCCGTACCTGCCTTCTCTCCATACCCCCTGATCCCTTTAGCCACAAGTGCCACATCTAACGCCCTCTTAAATATAGCCAATGAACTGGCCTCAACTACCTTCTGTGGCAGAGAATTCCAGAGACTCACCACTCTCTGTGTAAAGAATGTTTTCCTCATTTCGGTCCTAAAGGAATTCCCCCTTATCCTTAGACTGTGACCCCTTGTTCTGGACTCCCCCAACATCGGGAACAATCTTCCAGCATCTAGCTTGTCCAACCCCTTAAGAATTTTGTAGGTTTCTATAAGATCCCCCCTCAATCTTCTAAATTCCATCGAGTACAAACCGAGTCTATCCAATCTTTCCTCATATGAAAAGGGAATTAAGAGGGAAGCTCACCGCTACCTTCACAAGGGCATTATACACAGGCCTTGCTTACAATGCAATCTCCAAATCAGACGGTAATGAATACATTAGAAAAATATATGCCACCCCTTCCAGTACTAGAATTGCAATTGTGAAAGGGTTAATAAAGCCTCAACGTGCAACCTACGCAGGTTTTACAATGTTTCAAATCCATGCTCAACGTACAGCCTAATTATTACACATTCAGCAACAATTAAACTTCCAAAGTTTAAAGCAGCTGGGCTTCAAAGATGTCTGTGGATAGTTGCTTTAAATAACTTCCCTGCTTTCTGATTTATACTGCATGAGGTACTGGGGAATTTGCTCCCCTCCCCAACCCCCACACACACAGCTGGCTTCAGCAGAATCAAAGCAGCAGGCCCTTGAAGCAGCTACTGGAGTGTGACGGGCAGCCTGGCATGTGAGGTGCCAGATGAGCTATGAGTTTACCTTCCAGCTCCTTCCACACTCATTACATGCAGCAGTCGCTCTCTGTGTGCTTTGGCAAAGGTGAGCCTCTCATGAGACCCTTCAAGACACACAGTCAAGGCCACTCTGAGAACACAGTAGGAACTGAGGTCACACCTTTAGCAGTTCTGTTCATTTTGTACGCATTGTCGCCACCCCTCCCACTTCACGCTTCACACCCCGTCCCACTCCAATCAAACACAGCAGCTGTTCCCTCAGTTAAATCCCTCCTTTTACGTAGCCAAAAGGGTTCTCCACTCTCCCCACCATCCCGCATGAGAGGGATTGTGCTTCCTGTGTCTCAGGCCCCTAGAGGTCATGTTCACACCTTGTGTAGTGAGCCTCACAGTCACTGTAATCAGTGCTTTATCTTGCACTAAATATTATTCCGTTTATCCTGTATCTGTACACTGTGGACGGTTTGATTGTAATCATGGATTCTCTTTTTGCTGACTGGATAGCAAGCAACAGAAAAGCTTTTCACCATACCAATACCGCACCACAGTACCAGTACCGCATGAGTGAAATAATAATAAGCTCAACAAAACCAAACTAAACTAGACTGGAGTGCTACGGGCAATGTTCTCCCAAATTGACTGAAGTCTCCCAAGGAGCAAGCAGCTGTTTTTAGGGGTGTCCCTTCACAACTGTTCATTTAAGTCTCAAGATTTTCACAAAACACAGACTTTACCACTGCCCTGAGAGTCCCCAGGTTTGTGTTTGATCTGGAAGGAATCGTGGTGAACCTGCGCTCAGGCCACTTACTACCATGGTAGGTATACTGAGCTCACATGGCTTACAGGTTGAACACTGCACCAGTTCACCACACAACCTGTGTACACTGGACCCATTCATCACACAGGATGTGCACACTGAACCAGTTCATCACACAGACTGTGTGTACTGGACCAGTTCACCACACAACCTGTGTACAGTGGACCCGTTCACCACACAGTCTGAGTACTCTGCTCCAGTGCACCACAGGTATGTGGGTTGTCACTCTTTATTTCATAGGACATGGGCTACAGAAGCAGAATCCCCTATCATTGATAAATATTATGAGGTAATTAATCGTTAAACTTTCTACTGCAAATGTATCTCAAATGATTATTCAACTTTTCTGTATTTGGGCAAATTGGTGGGCCAGCATTTATTCCCCTCCTAATTTTCCTTAATGTTATGGTGAGCTGCCTTCTTGAAACGTTGCAGGACATCAAATAAATGTGTTCCCACAGAGCTGTTGGAGGGGGAATTGTAGGTTTCAGGTCATAGGCGGATCTACTATCATTGCATAATTCACCCTACCCTTTTAAATCTCTGTTCTACCTGTAAATCTGTATTCTGGGTGTTTCCCTTCACTCTGTCCATTGTATTTAAGTTTGGAATGATTGTATTTATTTATTATGTTATCTGATGTAGTATTATAGGATAGAATGCAAAAGAAAGCTTTTCACTGTATCTCGGTATGCGTGCCAAAGTAGTCTGAACCTAAACCTTAATCTAAACCTAAAATATTCCTATAGAAGGAAAGAGGTGAGACTTGTTGTAATATTTAGGTTGGTGAAACCATTGCACCATTGTGCTTGTATATCCTTCATGCGGGCAGTTGATAACGCAGCATGTCGACAGCACAAAGCCTGAGAGTGTTTGATGGGCAGTTTGGAGGAAGTTTGACTGCATCTAACTAGTTCTTTATTTGGTGTTAATGGTTGAGAGTAACATTGCATCCTGACTCGGAAAATGTTCCAGCCTCCATCATGAACATCTCTCATCTCGACTACAAAAAATAGGGAAAGGAGCCAGAACTTTGCTTACTGAGAGCTTGATAAGTGCATTTCATCCAGTCCATTGGGTCACTTGCATCACAAGGGGGGCTGAGGTTCTTCTGACTGAGTTCACATAACAATGGTGCTCTGCAGTGGTCCAAAAGTGCCCCATTGCCTGCATAGGGAGCTAATTAGAATAAATGGTTGGTTCGCACATTAAAACAAATGCATTCAGATTCATCCCGGAGGCACTCACTGTGGAACAGAACCACAGCAATTGTAATGAAGTTTTGAGGTTATCAAATAACTGGTGTAAATAACTTGAGTAGAGTTTCGGAAGTCAATTGATGAGCAAAAGGCAGTATCTGTCAGCTGCAGTATTAATTATATCATTTTCTTTTTTTCTCCAGTAATTTGGTACAGGCATAGAGTGGCCCTGGAGAGCACTATTACTTACGCTGCCATAATGACAACACTGCTGTAATCACCGGTCCTATTAAGTCACTGGAGAGCCTGCCAACTTTCATTTTGTTTGTCACACCTCAGCCAAACTAACCCCTTCACCTCTTCAGTCCCTCGCAGAGGAAGCATCGCATTCAGCGCTCTGAATACAATCAGTAAACCTGGCCTAAATTGTGCTTCATTTGGAAAGTGACATATTCCCCTGTGCTTCCATTCAACCTTATTTACTTTAAAAATGCTCCCTGATACAGGAAAGAACAGTAACTTGGTGTCGCTGGATTAATATAGCTGAGAACGGGGCCCTAGCATAAAAATGAGCAATGTTAATTACATTGATCTGATTCTTAATGACTGAAAATGACTGTAAAGGAACATACTGAGCCATATGCTGAATATGTGGGGTATGTGTAGTTGGTTTCTTTGGAACTGTCTATACATTTACCTAACCCTCTACCCATATCCTTTCATCCTCTTTGACTCTTTGCCAGTGCAATCAAGTTTTGAACTCAAATATGATTTCTGTCTTAAATATGGCAATATAATTGCATTGATAATTTCTTTTTGTTTTCCTTTTTTCCCCTTTTTCATCCTGACACCGTGTGGTGTCAGTGTGGAGTTTGCATATTCTCCCCAAGTGACCTGGTTTCTTCCCACAACCCAAAATGGGTTGGTATATTAATAGGCCACTGTAAAATGCCCCAGATGCAGATAGATGGCATAAGGATTTAGAGGGGGTAGAGGGAGAGAGGGTGGGTAGCTGATGGAGATGTGAGAGGAAAATGGTATTTGTTTAGAAGGTTGCTTGATAATCAATAGAGATGCAGTATGATGAAGAACCTGCTTCCCTGTTATATGGAGAGACAAGAGATTGCAGATACTGGAGCCTTGAGCAAAAATCAAACTGTTGCAGCATCTGTGGAGGGAAATATCCATGTTGATGCACCCTGCTATATGAATTTTGCAATGTCTACTCCTCCCCCCTCTCCGCCCTTCTCCTTCCATTTCCATCCCATTCCTCTTTGATTATGGCTCAACTGTATGAAAATTGGCAGCCTTCTGGCATTCATTCATTGAGTCGACTATGATTCAATGAATGGGATGTCATTGGGAACAGTCCTTCAGTCCATAGGCGGACAGACGCCATTGTACGTGACAGAGAGCACAAATGACAGCTGACAATACCATGTTTTTACCAGGAGTGTAAAATCTAGTTGTGTGAGAGATTGAAGCTCTTCTGTGAATATTTATCAAAGCTGCTCCTCAAGTTCTGGTTGTACTTTAGCACCATTCTCCTGATCTCCAGTGCAGAGTCAGGAGGAGGGAGTGATTCAGTCAGAGAACCTCCTTGTCCATCTGCTCCTGGACATGGCCTTGGTGACCATTCACAGATTGCTGCAACAGGTTGAAGAGGGCCAGTCATGCTGACTACCTGTCACTCTATGGATACATCAGTGACTGGGTGTCCCTGGGTGTGCCACAAGCTGTCTACTGGCTTGCTCGAAGACGTCTGGAACTGGTGGACATCACAGGGGTTAGAGTACATCCTGAATGCATTTTAAATGTTGCAAATAAAGTAGCTTTAAAAAAAAAATTGAAGAATGATACAAAATTCATACAAAGTGAGGGTCTGGAAGTGAAAGCCAAAAATGTTCTTCGCAACAAACTCTACCTCGACGATGCTTGCGCCAAGTCTGCAGTCTCATCACGCAGGCTGCAGGCAGCAACTGAGCGTCAGAAGACAATGCAGGTCAAACTCCGGCAATACTTCTACAGTTAAAGCAACATTTCTCACTATCAACTCCCCTCCCACCAAACATAAGCACAAGCGAACATGCACATCCACACATACTCAATGTGTATACTATCGTAAATCCTAGGCTGATGGGCATTTCAGTGACTCGACTGTAATGGGCAGTGTGACACTGAACTGTCCCTTACTTTAACAGAATTGTTCAACTATTAAATATAATAGTTTGTGAAAAATTATTTCTCTCTCATTGTGCCACAAAACAAACACCTGAAGATAGTTGTACATTTCAGTGATATAAAGGGCTGCTTTCATCTGGCAGGAATTGAGACTGCTTTAGAAATCATTTAGATAGGAAAATATTTCCATTGTGGTTTGCCGTCAGCTATATTCACCGGGCCTTGGTGTTGTTTGCTCAAATGTTTAGATAGATTGAGAGCTAGGTCTGAGTGTCAGCATGTCACAACACCTTATTACATTTCTTCACATCAGCTAATTACATCCAATCCTCCTCAAGCATGTCCTAGTTGGCATTTTCAAATGAAATATTTTGTAGGTGGTTAATTAGTGATGAGAATTATTTTTTAAGTTATAAACTCATAAACCATTTCTCCTAGTGCTGCCTGATCAAGACTATTATTCACATTGGACAGCGCAGTGCTGAAGCTAGCAGAGCTGCTGCCTCAGCTCCAGCGATTTGGCTTCAGTCCCGACCTACAGTGTTATCTGTGTGAAGTTTGCACATTCTGTCTGTGACTGTGTAAGTTCCCTCCACATCCCAAAGACATGTAGGTTGGTAGATTAAATGGCTGTTGTATATTAGCCCGAGTGTGTAGTTAAGAGCCTGTCCCACTTGGGCGACCTAATCGGCGAGTTCTTGTGAGTTTGCCCTGGACTCATACTCGCAGCATGGTCGACACGAGGTCGCAGGAGGTCTTCGTAACTCTCCTTCATGCTCGAGGGTGGTCTCCGTGTACTCAAGGCCTCAGCTAGGTCACGGCGTTTTTTTCAATATGTTGAAAAATGCCCACGAGTAAAAGAAACAGAAGCATAGAAAATAGGTGCAGGAGGAGGCCATTTGGCCCTTCGAGCCAGCACCGCCATTAATTGTGATCATGGCTGATCTTCCCCTATCAATAACCCGTGCCTGCCTTCTCCCCATATCCCTTGACTCCACTAGCCCCTGGAGCTCTATCTAACTCTCCCTTAAATCCATCCAGTGACTTGGCCTCCACTGCCCTCTGGGTCGCCATGGCAAAAATCGATACTTTTTTTACTCATAGGTTTAGTCGTAGTAGGTCAGCATGTTAGTCTTAGGTAATCGAGGCTAGTCGAAGGTAGTCGTAGATAGTCTTCATCATAGTCAAAGGGAGGTCAAAGGAGATAGAAGGAGGTCGTCTGCACTCTCCAATATTCAGTGTCCAATTTTCCCGAAGTTAGTCGTAGCTAATCTTAACTAGTCGAAGCTGGTCTTCAACATAGTCGAAGGAGGTCTTCTACATATTCGAAGGAGATCGTCAACATGTCATTTTTTCAAACTCTTCTAAACTTGCCAATTAGGTCGCCCAAGTGGGACAGGCCCTTTGGGTGGTAGAATCTGGAGAGGGTTGAGTGGGATAGGGGGAAAATGGTAACATGGAAAATTAATGTGGGAGGAGGATTGCCCTGGGACTGGCATAGACTTGATGTACCGAAATGGCATTCTATTTCATAAAGAAATAATTAATGTTAATGTCTCTTAAATTTATTGATTATAAGCTATTTTGAAGTAGATTAAAATAAATGTCCCAGTGATAATTCCAATCCTGATTTCTAAAACATAGAAATCCATTTGAAGGGATTTGTACTGACCATATGTTAATCTCCCCACAGTTGTAAATTATCTGCATGTTAATGTAGAAGCACAGATAATTTCAAAACAAGGGTTACACAAAAAGCTGGAGAAACTCAGCGGGTGCAGCAGCATCTAAGGAGCGAAGGAGATAGGCGACGTTTCGGGTCGAGACCCTTCTTTCAAAACAAAATGTCTGCACCAGGGACACTTAACATTGTGATGTGCGAAGCGCAATGTTTCCAACACAGGGTGGAGAAGTAGAATGCAGGGTATTTTGTCTTGACATTGCTGAGTTTAATGTAATGCTCGATCATGGAGAGTATATCATGCGCACAAAGCATGCCACCTCACCACTGGAAGGTACATTGCTGAAGTTTTACTGGTAGATTTATGTGGAGCTCTGCCAGCGTGCTTTGGACCTTGCTGAAATTATTGCCGTTTGGATTGAATTTGTTGGCCACAGTTGAGATCTAGACAGTGCGGTACAATACGCTACGATAGAACTTTATTTATCCCAGGAGGGAAATTGGTCTGGCAACAGTCATAAAACACACGATACATAAACCATGAAATGAAGGTGATGAGTGGAAAGGATTGGGGATGTGCAAAGATTGGGAGGGAGGGGTGACACACATCTCATATCAATTTCCTGATTGAGTCATGTACCCAATTCACAAAGAACAGAAAGTTCTCCCGATGCCTGGCCACAGACCTGCTCCATCCAAGGGCATAGGGAACAGATCATCAGATGACAAGCTTTTGTAGGATCTTGATGGGTCTTGATGGGTGGATGTGGTGAGGATGTTTCCCCTTGTGGAGCACTGATTAAAAGGAATACGTCGTTAATTAGAAATGGGTCATTTGCCACAGTAACAATAGGGGCACATTAGCAAATAGGTATTGACTGGACGGGACATCCAGGAGAGTTTAATGTACAATTTTGGACATTCCCCTTGGGACAAATGTCATGTGCATGGAGTGTGCAGTTGGAATTGTATCTAAATACAGTGTAAATGGTCTGAGTACGTATGGTCATTCCAACATATAAGTTAGGGGCAGGACAAGGTAACACCACTCCCCTCACCTGCCTTGTCATTCAGTGTCAGGCCAGTCTGACCCAAACTCCAGCGCCACCAGCTCCTGGTAACCCTACACTACCTTGCTTATCAGAAGCCTGTCTACACCTGTCCTAAAATATTAAGGCCCTGCTCCCACAGCTCTTTGAGTTCCAAGAACTCATGACTGCCTGTGAAAACAATATTGCCTCATCTTCTTTTCAATTGGACACACCCTCCTGTAAATCAATTCCCCCTAACCCCTCTGGTTCTAGAGTTTCCCACAAGGGGAAACATCCTCTCCATTCCACCACGTCAAGACCTCTCAGAACCTTGCTGATTGAAACCAAGTCCTATTTCTTCTCAGCTCCATGGAATACAAAGTCAACCTGTCCATGCTTTGCTTGCAAGGGTAGCTGCAGGGCAGCCAGTATAGAACAACAGGAGCAGCCACTGCTGCTCAATGATGAGGCCTGATATGGGCCACGGGGAGGTGTGCTGGCCGTAAGACAGTCTGGCAGACATGCTAGAGCTCTCGCAGCAGGACCACCCTCATTCTGAGCCCAAAGGCAGTTCCAACTGTAGTCTTGGGCATTCAACTGACCCACTGCTGCCACATTGCACAGACTCTCCCACTCCTGCTGCATGGCATGGGGGTGTATGCTGCCACAGGTCTGGATGTTTTGTCCAGCTGCAGGGACCCTCTACCCACTATCTTAAAAAGTCTGAACTGCTCCATGTTACAACCTTCCAACTCTCCTTGTCAGAGACGCCTGAGCAAAGCATAATAAGAAATTAGAAATATTTACAGAGAATTATGTTTGTTACACAGTGTGGTAAAATAAAGTTAGATATGCATTTCTATAATGTTTTGCAGAGCTTCTCAAAGACAGCCAATGGACCATTTTGATATCAGTATTATAAAGTCTGATATATGACAGAAAACTTGCGTAGCTGTTTATTTGTGAAATAATGGCCAGATATTCCTTTTTTACATAATAATTATGGGATAAATAATATCCGAATTAGGCACCATGTTCCTAGCTCTGTCAAAGGAGGAGATTCAAGAATGTGCTCAAAGTTTTGTTCAAAAAGTAACATCCCCACTGACTCTGGGAACCCCTGGCCATGAGCGATCAAAGAGGGGAAGTAGCATCCGGACTGAGATTGAGAACCTCAAGTCCTTGCACCAGGATCACAAAGTGGACCTGTGTAAACCAGTGGCCGGATAGCACCTCATTGTTCTATCTTGGACTAATGACAATAAAACACTCTTGACTCTTGACCACCTCACAACATATCCACCTAATTGCCTTTACTTCCCTAGAGCCCTGCAATGTATTCTCCCTCACGTGCCTTTCAACACCCAATTGGATATTTTCGCACCACCTATATCAAGGAGTAATATACAGGAACATATTAACCTACTAACACATCATTGGGAAACCCCAGGGCACCAGGAGAAAACCCTAAGGTTACAGGGAGAGCATGCAAACTGCGCAGGGAAAACACTGGAGGACATGATCTGTGGTGTTGTTAGGCATGGTGCTCAGTGTCGCCACACTAACCTGATGACCTCTTGTGCATCATTTGTCAAATGATGCACCAACCATTATTATTGCATGTCCCTCATCAGCAATATTCAGGGTTCGTATTGACCAGAAATTCAACCATGTAATATCATGGCTAAGTGAACAGGTCAGAGATTGGGTATACTGCAGGGACTGAATCACCTCCTGACACACAAGGTCTTTCCAACATGTACAGGGCACAAGTCAGGAACACGATGGAACAATATCCATTTGCCTGGCTGAGTACTGTTCTAACAACTTTTAACCATCCAGGAAATGCAACCTGCCTGATTGGTATCCTAGCAACCTCCCTAAACATTAATTCCCTCTGTACTGGTGCACAATGGTGCAGTCTTTATCATCTGAAAATTGCACTGTAGTTACTCACCAAGGCAACTCTTGAAGCACCTCCCAAACCCTCAACCTCCATCACCAAGATGACAAGCACGGCAGACCAATGAGGGTATACCTCCACCTGCTGGTTCCTTCCCAAGATGCACACCTTCATGATTAGGAAACACATCACTAGTCCTTCATTGTTTCTGGGTTTAAATCCTGGAACTCCCGACCCAACATCTTTTGGAGCACCTTCACCAGCAGGACATCATTAGTTAAACAAAGCAACCCATCACCACCTCTCAAGGATGGGCATAAATGCTAGTGATTCTTGCATTCCAATAAAGGAGGTAGAAAATAAATGAAACAGAACTCCACGTTGGTACTAAGGTGAACACAACATTCTTTTGGAAAGAGACAGACCTTTTTGTAAGCAATAGTAAGTCAACTTAAAATGGAATTTATTATTAATAACAATTTCACGTACACTGACCACAGAATAGTGGATTTATACAGTTAAGGAGATTGATGCTTCACTCAGAAAAACATCAAAATTCACTTGATGTGTGGCGAAGATTTCAGCTCCATGTGTGACTGAAATCAATGGAAATCACATTAATGTCACAAAAATAACTGTTACTTATTAAAAGTCATAAGCTAATTGTTTCAAAGTCTGGATTTTAATTCCAGCAGTTGAATTATGAGGTACAGGACTCAGAGACATAAACTTAAGCACAAGACAGGTACCCCCAAAGAACATGAGCAGTCTAACCTAATTTGGATCAACCTCAACTCTCCCTATCCTATTCACTTCCTTAGAACTACTAATATGATTAAATATCCCAAGGCATTTTAAAGGTACAGTATTGGACAAAATCTGACACAAGTTGATGATTTTAGAAAAGGTGCCACAAGGTTGAGGATTTCAATGAATGGAAATGAAGGTGTGGAGTATTTTATGAAGGGAATTCCACACCTTGGACACATTTGCAATGGACATTAGGAATCTGCAAGAGTTGTTGGAGTGCATAGGACCTGGAAAAGTATAGGGCTGGGGGAATGGTGATGCAGCATGTTGAAGGGAGTTATAAGCATTTTTAAATCAAAGTGTTACTAACAAAAGAAAATAGTTGCTTGGTGAACGATGGTTTGGGATACAGGCAACAGAGCAATGGGAGATTGTGGAACATGCTGAGGTTACACGTCTGGGACTGCCCCCACAATTTTCCCACACCTTGTTTTGCTCCCCTCTGGGGAATGACATTGGCAGCAAGCATTGCTGCTGATGCTACTACATTCATTGTCACAGTGTGTGTCTGTTCATTCCCAGCCTTCTCAAATTCCCAATCCTATTCCTGCCCCACTGCCCTTGGCTTGCATCGCTCAGGTTGTTAGGAGGACGGAACATTTCAAGGCTGAATTATTTGTTTTAAAAAGCCTATCAGCTGGACTGTGGCATTTGCTTTACAGGCCACATAGCAACAGTACGTATCAACAGCTTAAATATTCCGTCGGCTGAATAATTACAAGGCCCTACTTGAGAGACTCTTACAAATTCCCCGTGGCGCAGGAGGCCAATGAGAAATGGATGAGGGACTTCAGTTTGCCGTGACTATCTTCGGAAAGCCTGGTAACCAGGCAATCAGTGAGCAATGTGGAGAATCTACTTGGGCTGGGGGATGTCATGAACACAAGCAATCTTGAGATGTGGGCCTGTGGGAATGTCGGTAAAACAACAGCCGTGACTGCCTGTCACAAAAGAATAGTTGCTGACTCCCTGTAAACTGCTGCACATGAGGGGACAATGAAGTGGGCATTATGAGGGAAACCATTTGCTGGATTTTGTTCTCTATTATTTTTTCCCATATTTTACATTGCTATTAAGAAACAGAAACAGGCTGTGATTTTAGTTCAATGAGAAGAATTCAATGACCGAAGGGCTGTTCAAATCATTGGGCCTGACTTTGTATTTCAAGGAACTCACTGGCTGAAATTACCTCTGCTATTTCCAGTGGGGAGGCCATAGCCACAGGGAATCAGGGAAGGTTTAGACATCCTGGCCCTCACCAAGATTGACATCAGTTTTCTGGGATTCTTGCCTCTTCTCCAGTCTTTCTCTGGAATCACATTGCTTTACAATTCCCTCCCTGCACTGTTATATTCCTTCAATATCTCTAACTGGTCACAGTTCTGAACATTAATTTAGTTTGTCTAATAGCACATGCGATACTCAACATCCTATCCGCAGACTCACAAGATCGACCTCAGGCTCCAGCTTGAATAATTTCCAAAAAAATTCTCTAGGTACATTGAAGAAACAGTCATTACCTTCTTCTGTGAAGAATGCATTATTCTAATAGATCTTTAATGTCAGCACCTTGTGAATTTGAAATGCATCACCGCTTATATTAATGAAAGTAGTTATAGTCGTAGAGTCATACAGCACGAAACAGGCCATTCAGCACAACTTGTCCATGCTGCCAAAATGCCCCATTCAAGCAAGTCTCTTTTTCCCACGTGCCCAAATTTTTAAAAATGTTTTTATAGTACCTTCCTCAACAATTTCCTCAGCGGGTCGTTCCATCTACCCACAACTCTATGTGTGAAAAAGCTGCCCCTCAAATTCCTATTCAATGTTTTCCCTTTCACCTTAAACCTATGTCCTCTGGTTCTTGATTCCCCATGTCTGGCTAAAAGACTATCTATTATCCTCGTGATTTTCAGTACCATTATAAGATCACCGCTCAGCCTCTTGTGCTTCATGGAATACAGTCCTGGCCTGCCCAACCTCTCACTAACTTCAGCCTCTTGTGTCTTGGCAACTTCCTCATAAATCTTCTGTTCACTCTTTCCAGTTTAATGGCATCTTTCCTATAATAGTGTGACCAAAACCTAACACAATACTAAAAGTGCAGCTTCAACAACGTCTTGTACAACTGTAACATGATGATCTAACTTCTATACTATATTTCAAACAGGTGAAGGCCAGCATCACAAAAGCCTCTCCACCGCCCTATCTACCTGTGATGCCACCTTCAGGGAACCTTGTATATGTTCTCCTTGGTCCCTCTGCTGTACAATACTCTCCGAGAGCCCACTGTTCACTATGAAAGTTCTGCCCTGATTTGACATCCCAAAATGCAATACCTCACACTTACCTAAATTAAACTAAGCTCGCCATTCCTCAGCTAACTGATCAAGATTTCCCCGGAATTACTGATAACCATCTTCACTCTCTACAGTGCCATCTACTTTAGAGCCATCTGCAAACTTACGAATCATGCCTCGTACCTTCTAATCCCAATTGTTGATATAGGTGACAAACAGCAATGGCTCCAGCACTGATCCCTGAGTCACATAACTGGTCACGGGCCTCCAGTCCCAAAACAACATGCTATTTCCTACCCTAAGCTTATTCTGCATCCAATTTGCTATCTCTCACTGGATCCCTTGTGACCTAACCTTCCTAGAGCAGCTAACCGTGCTAACTCTCAAAGACCTTACTGAAATCATAAGAGGCAACATCTATGGAATTCTCCTTTTCAACCATTGATTACTTCTTCGAAAAGCTGAATCAAATTTGTGAGACATGATGTCCATACACAAAACCACGCTGACTAGCTCTAATCAACACCCCTGTTTCCAAATGCATCCATATTTTATTCCATTGAAAATGTCTCCAGCAGCTTTCCTACCACATGTGTTGGACTTACTGGTCTGTGGTTCACAGGTTTTTCTTTGCAGTCCTTCCTAAATAGAGACATAACATTAGACACACTCCAGTCTTCTAGCACATCATCCGTTTCTAATGATGATTCTTATATCTTAGCCAGGGCTCATGCAATTTCTTCTCTGCCTTCCCACAGTGTCCTGGATATATCTGGTCAGACCCAGTAGATTTATTTACCTCCAGATGTTTTAGGACATCCAGCACATCCTTAACTGCAATACAGACTGTCCGCAAGACATGCCATTAACTTTCCGCAGTCCCCCAATTTTCATGCCTTTTTAGCTGGTAAAAACAGAAGAAAAATATTCATTGGGGACCTTGCCCATCTTCTGCAACTCCACTCATAGATGACCACTTTGGATTCTAAGTCTCCCTTTTTTTATTTCTGGTTACCCTATTTCCTTAATCTACTTATAAAATATGTTAGGATTCACCTTAAACTAATCTAGCAGAGCTATCTCATGCTCCATATTTGCCTTCCTGAATCCTCTACATGCCTCCAGGGATAACTTGATCACAACTACCTATACCTGACCCATTGCTCCTTCTTGTGACTGACCAAAACCTCAATTTCTCTCATTTATCCAAAGTTCCTTACAATTCATCTAGGGGGCGCTGCACTGACAGCAGCCTCTGCCTGCAGCCCATTTGTTTTTACATCTTTTTTTAATTTTTAGTCCGTTAAAAGTCTGTCTTGGGGGAAAACTTTAACTTTTATATGTGGGGGAGGGGGGTAAGTAAGGGGGAAACTAACTCCCAGTCGCTTCCTGGTGGGGACGTGACTATTTCTCCGAGTCGCGTCCTCGCCCCCCACCTCGCGGCCTACCGCCTGGATCCGAGCGACCTTTCCTGCCAGGGACCGGGAACCGGATCAGAGCTGCAACAGCGGCAGCGCTGGAGTCACCGCGTAGCGGGCGATACCTACCTGGGTCGCCGTTGGAGCTCTGGAGCTTTGGGCCGTTGCTCCAACATCGTGGAGCTCTGGTTTGGAGAGCTTCCAACGCGGGCGGCGCTGAACTCCATGGAGTCCTGGGGCCCTTTGCCGAGGGCTTCCAGCGTTGTGTCTCCACCCGGCGCGGCCTGCGGACTTTGGGAGCCGCGGACTCCGGTAGGAGGTGGCTGACTCGAGGCCCAAGCTGCTGAGGACGTCCCCCAGCCCCGACGTCGGACTTGCATCACCCCGCCGAGTGGGCTTGAACATCGGGCCGCCCATAGCGGCGACTGCGGAGGGCTCGGGGAGGAGCAGACCATGGGTGAACAGTGGGGAACATCAGAGGAAGAGACTGACTTTGGTGCCTTCCCTCACAGTGGGAAACTTTGATCCTGCTGTGAGGGGATGTTTTATGTTGAATTTCTAATCCATGTCATGTTCTTTATTTTTTACTGTATGGCTGTATGGTGGTTTCAAGCCACGGTTGCCTAGCCAGATGCAACTAAATTTAAAGTGGCACTTTCTTCCCAATAATCCTCTCTGGCTTAACCCCTCCCTTCACCACCTCCAGTTTAAATTCCAGTTGGAATATTTTGGAGGACCAAGTAACCAAGAACCCCAAGAACCTATCTTCCTTTTACTCTAACAGGGAGATGCATACCTTGAACTCTCACCCTCACACTTTTAAATGCATCCAACTTTCAAGATGTCCCTTTGCCTGCAAACAACCTACTCCTATCAACTTTTGCAAACTTTAACAAGTTGTCATGGCTTTGTGCCGTCATGGGCCAGGAATTCCCAGGTGTCAGGGGGGAGTCTTGCATTATCTCATGGAGGTTTTGTTCGCATCCTTAAATTCTTTCCTCTGCCAAACTCACAATCTCTTCAGCTAAACAACTACAAGATCATCCCCAACATCAGTGCCGTCAGGAACCAGGACACCAGGGAGAAGGGCAAGGCTGAGGTATTTGCAGCCACTCTTCACCAGAAATATGTCTTCCACCTAGGCTCTCATGGTTTTTGAGGATAGAGCCATTTGGTATTGGATCCCATATGCTATGGGTAACCGATTCAATACATTTCAACAAAGACTCTTATCCAAGATAGATTTCTGTCCTGATATTAACTGATTCTATCTGGTGCTCTACTAATTAATTCTGCTATCCTACACAAATAAACTGTTATCTGTGCCTCTTCTTGTGAAAAAGATTTTACAATTTCTCGTCTGGTATACAGTATGCATACCCCATGCCTTCCCTTTATGGAATCACAATGTTATTTATATAATTAGCTGCCCCATTCTGCTCTTGATCTTCCAGATGCAAATATATAGTTGTCCATCACATCGACCCAATAGCAGCAGAATTATATCTTACATAAGCTGAGAGAGTTAGCCCCATTCCTGCATATGGCTGTGGTCTGGTTTTGGCTCTGTTATCCACAGTTTCTCATGGCAAAGCTCCCAGACAAATGGCTGTCAGGATTCTGCTGAGGGAGCCGAGAGAGTTGGGAAGCTGCCTTCAACAGCCTGTTGGTCTCTTGGGAGAGAAATGTTTCTATTTGCATTTTCTGGGCTACTGGAGCTGAGCTTTGAAACAAGGAGGACCTACAATCACAGATGGAGGCTGAGATGTGGCGTGATGCCCTTCATCTTTATCTGACAGCTTAGCTCTTGCATGCAACAATTTATTCTGCAGGGTTTCAGTTGTGGACGCTGTGAGAGAGTAGAAAAGTATGAAGTTGACCTGGTGCAATGTCTCCCTTCCATGTGAAAGTGCCCTATATTTAATGAACGTGAACCCCATCTCCCAACTCTCGAACATCTATGGAGAGAGAAATGGAGTTCATGCTTCACGTTGATAAGGATCTGACAAAAGTTGGTGACTTGAAATGTTAACTCTGTTTCTCTTTCTAGAGATGCTTCCCCTTCTTATGCTTAAGGTTATGTCCTTTTATCCGGACTCCCCCATCAAAGGGCACTTCATTTGTTCTCCAAACTAAGCTCTCTGAGCATCCCCAGGTTGGACATGACCACAAAGAGCTGTCCGTTAGATCAAGCCTGCCCCTGTGAGATGTGACATCCTCCCCTCCTCCTCTCCACTGCCCTCACCTTCCCCCACAATAGGCTCAATGTATATCACTGGGGGGGATTGAAGAATTAAGATAGGATGCATGGACTGAAGTAGTGTTAACTAAAATCTGGCAGTTTTATCAGTGAGCTGCTTGGGATGATTAAATAATTTGAAAGGAGAAATAAAGAGGAAAAAATTAATTTGGCGAGGGAGCCCAGAGAAAAGGATGAAACCTTAAGGTGAGCAAATGATGGAGTAGCATTTCTAGAAAGAGAAACAGAGTTACCACTTCAAGTCAAAGACTTCGGTCAGGTCCTTATCCTCAACCTGAAGAGTTAACTCGATTTCTCTCCACAGATGCTGCCTGACCTGCTAAGTTTTTCCAACATTTATTATTTATATTGTTGACTTTCAGCATTTTTTGATTTTCATTTATGGAGGTTATCCGATGAGCAAGTTGTGAAACCGTCTGGGTTTCTTTAATGTACCTGAAAGCAGAAGTTTATCAATATTGCGACGTGACAGTGTCCACTGCTCCCACACCAAGCATCTTTCAAATCATGTATCTTCACCTTTAGCAAATGAGGCCTGTGACTGAACATGGTGTTCAGTATCTCTTCGTCTTCCATATGCCGCTTCTTTCATTACCTTCTCCAGCCTGGAGCATTTGCCATTGTAAATGTGAGGATGATCGCCTTATCCATTGAAGGGCTGGAGAGCCTAGTGTATGGGAGATGTGCGAGCAGAAGAGAGTGATGATTACGAGCTGCACATGGTATTAAATGTCTGGATAACTTCCTTCGTCACGTGCCAAGAAAAGAACAATGTCTGGATAACTTCCTTCGTCACGTGCCAGTGTATGTACGCAGATGTTGAGAGAGAAACTCTTGCACAGATGCAAACTTCAATATTAGCTTGACGGAAATTAAAAATTGCACATCTTGTGTTGTTGAAGCTTTTGACAGCCGCCAACTTCGCTTTGGGTGGCTGTTCAGCAAGGGATATTTCTGGATTGGTGCCAATCTGGACAATCTGTAAAGCACGAGAATGATCGTAGAAGCACCTGACTTGACACAATACCTTGCTACAATGTTTTTAAGCATAACTTATTCCTATGCATTTTGCAGCTTCAAAACCACTTCTGTCTGCAGCCACAGAGGATGATCAGATTAACAGGGAGGCTAATTTGTGTCTGACAGGGGATGATGTACTTGGAGGAGAGACGCCTGGTTCATCGAGACTTGGCGGCAAGAAACGTGCTGGTGAAGTCACCGAATCACATAAAGATCACTGACTTTGGCCTGGCCAGACTGCTAGATGTGGATGAGAAAGAGTACAACGCAGATGGCGGAAAGGTTGGTGAACTTGTTCATTAGTCATGTTGAATTACACAGAATGTTCGGACCGAGCAAAGTCATTCACCTCTTTGGTTCCTCACAATTTTCCACCCATTCACCTCACTATTCCACGTTTTTATTTCAATGCATATACTTAGCTAACTTCCTACTGTGTCATTTTAAGTTAAACCTATTGCTCAGCGTGATGTAATAATTTCCACATTTCCAGCACTCTTCATGGAAAGAATTTGATTTATTAATTACGTACTTTATATTTATGCTAATTTGGGTTTCCCCAAATGTGAAGACATTTGTTCTACATCTACATCCACCTTATGTTTTCTAGAGAAAAGGGACCCAGACCATTCCATCTTTTCTGTCAAGTAAAACCTCTCAATTCTTACCTCCTTTCAACACGTGTTGACACCTTTCCCACTGCTTTAATACTCCATTCACACATGTGTCACTGTATCACACTGCTTAACAGGAGCTTCATCAAGTATGAGCAGTTTAGTTACTTATTGATAATAATAATAATAGTAATATCTTTTATTGTCATTACACATAAGTGCAACGAGATTTGGTTTGCAACATCGAGATTTCGGTTAGCAACCCCCGAGAACAAGGTTTGTAAAAACGAACATTTGACCAGTACCATCAACACAGACTAAAGTGCAAGGCCAGGGGAGACAGTCCATGGGGATGGGGGGTACTCAGCAGGGCCAGTTCAGAGCCGCTATAGCTCTGGGAATGAAGCTGTTCATGAGCCTGGTAGTGCGGGCGTAGAAGGCCTTGTAACGTCTGCCGAAAGGGAGTAGTTTGAACTGTCCATTACCAGGGTGAGAGGAGTCTTTATGTATGCTGACGGCCTTCCTGAGGCACCGTGTGTGGTAGATGCCCTCCAAGGCTGGTAGCTGTGTCCCAATAATCTGTTGCGCTCTGTGGACAACGCGCTGAAGAGCTCTCCTCTCCGCCTCCGTGCAGCTGAGATACCACACAGAGATGCCAAACGTTAGTATGCACTCTGTGGTGCAGCAGTAGAAGGTCGTCAGCAGCTGTTGGGGCAGACCAGCCCGTTTCAATGTTCGTAGGAAGAACAGTCGTTGCTGTGCCTTTTTGACCAGCGCAGCAGTGTTGGTGGACCATGTGAGGTCCTCTGAGATGTGAGTGCCCAGAAACTTGAAGCTGGACACTCTCTCCACACTGTCTCCGTAGATGGAGATTGGGGCGTATTCCCCATTCTGTGACCGCCTGAAGTCGATAATCAGCTCCTAGGTCTTGGAGGTGTTTAGCGACAAGTTGTTCCGTGAGCACCAGTCCGCCAGGTTCTGCACCTCCACTCTATAGTTTGTTTCATCACCGTTGGTGATCAGCTCGATTACCGTTGTGTCGTCTGCAAACTTGACAATGGTGTTGTTGTCAAATGCAGGGACACAGTCGTGGGTGAAGAGGGAGTAGAGCATGGGGCTCAGTACACAGCCCTGTGGTGTGCCTATCACCCTATGCCTCAGGGTGATAGTGGAGGACAGGTGCGGCCCCAGTCTCACTGCCTGTGGTCGCTCCGTCAGAAAATTCAGGATCCAATCGCATATCAGTGAGCTGAGGCCTAGCTGGTGGAGTTTGGTGGTGAGCTTGGTGGGGATGTCCGTGTTGAAGGCAGAGTTATAGTCAATGAAGAACATCCTCACGTAGGTGCCCTGTTTTCCCAGGTGGGTCAGGACAGTGTGAAGAGCCACAGAGATGGCATCCTCTGTGGATCTATTTGCCCTGTATGCAAATTGATGAGACTCCAATGATGCAGGGATGCTGGGTTTGATGTGGGAGGGGACCAGCCTTTCAAAGCACTTCATTGGTTTTTGAGTTAGGGCAACCGGGCGGTAGTCATTCAGGTTGGTGACTTTAGGCTTTTTCGGCACCAGCACTATGGTAGCTGTCTTCAGGCACTTGGGGACTGTTGCCAGAGATAGAGACAGGTTGAAGATCCTCGTAAATTCCTCCGCCAGCTGTACAGCACAGTCCCTTAGCACCCTACCACAGTCCTTTAGTACCCTACCCAGGACTCCATCCGGGCCTGCAGCCTTGCGTGGATTGATCCTACGCAGAGCACACTGTACCTCCTGGGTGCTCAGTGTTAAGGCCTACCCCTCCGCCCTACCTGGGGTTGTTCCTCTCCTGGTGGTGTTGCCAGTTTCGAAGCGGGCAAAGAAGGTGTTTAATTCATTGGCCAGTGTGATATCACTGTGGGGGCAGGCGGGGCTGCTCTTGTAGTCAGTGATGTCCCTGACACCCTGCCACATGCTTCTGGTATCCGCGGTGTTGAAGTGGTCTTCCACCCTTTGCCTGTGGATGTATTTGGCCTTTTTTATGCCTTTGTTCAGGTTTGACCTGGAAGCACTGTAGGCAGAGGTGCCCCTGGATTTAAAGGCAATGTTGCGTGCCATCATAACCTATGGTGGTTTCTGACAAAATGTCATGTTTGTTTGATTTAATTGATCAAAAGATACAGCGCGGAAAGAGATGTTATGACCCATGAGACCACGCTGACTACCTATCATTTATCGATTATCAAGTTTGCTGATGACACTGTGGTGATGGGCCTGATCTCAGACAACGATGAGAAGGCTTACCAGGAGGAGGTGGTTGATCTGGCACTCTGGTGTCAGGACAACAGCCTCCTCTTGAACATCAAAAAAACTAAGGAGCTGATCGTGAACTTTAGGAGGGCACATCATCCGAGGACGAACACACCAATGAGGATAAGTGGGGATACTGTGGATAGGGTGAGCTGTTTTAAATACCTGGGAGTCCACATCTCTGAGGATATGACATGGACATTGCACGCTGCAGCACTCGTGAGTAAGGCAAAGCAGCGCCTTTACCACCTCGGGCAATTGAGGAAATTCAGAATGTCGCGGAGGATCCTCCAGTGCTTCTACTCAGCGGCTGTGGAAAGCATCTTGTCCAGAAATATTACAATCTGGTTTGGGAACTGCTCTGCCCAGGACAAGAAGGCTCTGCAGAGGGTAGTGCATTCGGCCGAACGCACTATGGGAATTTCACTTGCCCCTCTGCGGGAACTATACATCAGGAGGTGCAACTCCAGAGCCAATAAGATAATGGGAGACCCCTCCCACCCCTGCAACGGACTGTTCCAGCTGCTACGGTCAGGCAAACGCCTCAGTTGTCATGCTGTGAGAACGGAGAGGTTGAGAAGGAGTTTCTTCTCAGAGGCCATTAGGACGGTAAACTCCTATCTCACCAGGGACTAACTTTACTGTACCACAATACCGCCCACAATATTTAATTTGTAAAAGAGCATGTGATTCTGTTTGTAGTTTGTTGGTTGTTTGTTTGTTTGTTTTATTGCACAAAGTCCGCGACTGCCACTTTTCATTTCACTGCACATCCGTATGTGTATGTGACGAATAAACTTGACTTGATTATCACCTATTCACATTAGTTCTATACTATACCACTTTGCATCCACTCCCGATTCACTAAAGATAATTTACAGAGGCCAATTAACTTACAAACCCATACATCTTTGGGATGTAGAGGACACCAGATTACCTGGAGGAAACTCCACACAGACGGCACCCGAGGTCAGGATCAAACCCAGATGTCCAGGTATTAATAGAAAATAGTCCCCCTCAAATGCCACATCCCAAATAAGTGTAAATTAGAAGTTTAATTGACACTATAAATTTACCCTAGTATGTTGGTAAATTGTAAATTCTGGAAGAAGTTGATGGAAAAATGTGGGTGTTTGGTAGTTAGTACAGGCTTGATGGGCTGGAGGGCCCGTTTCCATGTTGGATGACACTGTGGCTCTGTGATCATTGTTTTTCTTCACATTTTCTCTTCTGAACTAAAGGAAATTCACATTAGGCAGGAAATGGTTTTGGGTAGACTAATGGGACTAAAGGCTGATAAATCCCCAGGGCCTGATGGTCTGCATCCCAGGGTACTTAAGGAGGTGGCTCAAGAAATTGTGGATGCATTGGTGATCATTTTCCAATATTCTATAGATTCAGGATCAGTTCTTGTGGATTGGAGGGTAGCGAATGTTATCCCACCTTTTAAAAAAGGAAGGAGAGAGAAAACAGAATTATAGACCAGCTAAACAAACATCAGTGGTGGGGAAAATGCTGGAGTCAATTATAAAAGCTGAAATAGTGGCATATTTGGATAGCAGTAATAGGATTGGTCCGATTCAGCATTAACGTACGAAGGGGAATCATGCTTGACTAATCTTCTGGAATTTTTTGAGGATGTAACTAGGAAAATGGTCAAGGGGGATCAAGTGGATGTAGTGTACCTGGACTTTCAGAAAGCCTTTGATAATGTCCTACATAGGAGATTAGTGGGCAAAATTAGAGCACAGGGTATTGGGGGTAGGGTACTGATATGGATGGAATATTGGTTGGCAGACAGGAAACAAAGAGTAGGGATTAACGGGTTCCTTTCAGAATAGTAGTCAGTGACTAATGGGGTACAGCAAGGCTCGGTGCTGAGACCGCAGGTATTTACAATATACATTAATGATTTGGATGAAGGGATTAAAAGTAATATGAGCAAATTTGCAGGTGACACAAAGCTAGGTGGCAGTGTGAACTTTGAGGAGGATGCCATGAGGATGCAGGGTGACTTGGACAGGTTGGGTGAGTGGGCAGATGCATGGTAGATGCAGTTTAATGTGGATAAATATGAGAACAGGAAGGCAGATTATTATTTGAATGGTGTCAAGTTAGGAAAAGGGGAAGTACAACGAGATCTGGGTATCCTTGTATATCAGTCACTGAAAGTAAGCATGCAGGTTCAGCAGGCAGTGAAGAAAGCTAATGGCATGTTGACCTTCATAACAAGAGGAGTTGAGTATAGGAGCAAAGAGGTCCTTCTGCAGTTGTACAGGGCCCTGGTGAGACCACACCTGGAGTATTGTGTGCGGTTTTGGTCCCCAAATTTGAGGAAGGACATTCTTGCTATTGAAGGAGTGCAGCGTAGATTCACAAGGTTTATTCCCGGGATGGCGGGACTGTCATAAGTTGAAAGAATGGGGCTTGTTAACAGTGAAATTTAGAAGGATGAGAGGGGATCTTATTGAAACATATAAGATTATTAAGGGAGTGGAGTGGATTATTAAGGGAGGGAGAGGCAGGAAACATGTTCCCAATGTTGGGGGAGTCCAGAACCAGGGGCCACAGTTTAAGAATAAGGGGTAGGCCATAGAATTGAGATAAGGAAAAACATTTTCACACAGAAAGTTGAATCTGTGGAATTCTCTGCCTCAGAAGGCAGTGGGGGCTGATTCTCTGGATGTTTTCAAGCGAGAGTTAGATATAGCTCTTAAAGATAGCGGAGTCAAGGGATAAGGGGAGAAGGCAGGAACAGGGTACTGATTGTGGATGATCAGCCATGATCACAGTGAATGTTGGTTCTGGCTCGAAGAGCCGAATGGCCTACTCCTGCACCTATTATCTTTTGTCTATTGACTATTGTCTTAAAACATGTGAGAGAACTCTACCTCACTGAATCTGGCCTCCTCCTCATGCTCAACTACCTGTATCTCTTTGAATCTGGCCTTTTGTCCATGCCCCACTTACATTAACCCACTTCAAACAGTCATGCCCACCTATCTGGAACCTAATCTCTGGAACTTGTATTCAAAATTCTAAACCCTTCTAACTTCCGTTCCTTTAAAGGTGTTTGTCTACACTCAACCATTTTCATCCTTTGTCTCAATGTCTTATTCTCTGGTAGATATCTCAGGTCTGATTATGTGCTTTAGACTACTAAGATATGTGTTGTAGATGCAGGGACGGAAAAAGGAAGAAACAGTTTACATTTTTAAAGTTGATGTTTAAATGAAAATTGTTGTTTTCCCTCTTTCATCCCAGTTACCAGAAGCACAACTTTCTTCCAGACACTCAGGCCACCCCTATAAGATTATCCCAGGCGGCAATCCCTGATAATCCTTCCTTCCTTGCAATGGTTGCCACTGTCTCTGGTTTTGCATTCTTTCAAAAATAGTAATCAAGATATGTCTGATTAGACACATGTGTTTTTTCACTTAATCATGAATATTTGAAGAATCTTCTGGAATATCTTCCCTTATTACTTCAGTGATCATCTCCTTAATCAATATTGATAAGGCTCTGCAATGAGTTGCAAGTCCTGCCATTCTATCAACCATGGTTGGGATTATTTCCCATGGAGCAAAGGATGCTGAAGGGAACTGAGTTGAGGTAGTCAATATTATGAAGGTAAATGCAGGGTAGATAGTAGAAAACACTTTGCAATAACAGAGCTGTCAAAAACTAGAGGGCATAGGTTTAGAATGAACAGGACCAGGCTGAGAAAGAATGGTTGGAATATGGAGCACACTGTGTGACTGGGTTTTGGAGGTAGGTGCTCCCACAACATTTAGTTTAGTTTAGAGATGCAGCGCTGAAACAGGCCCTTCGACCCACTGAGACTGCACCGACCAGCGATCCCCGCACATTAACACTACCTACACACACTAAGGACAAGTTTACAGTTACACCAAGCCAATTAACCTACAAACCTGTACGTTTTTGGAGTGCGGGAGAACACCAAAGATCTCTGAGAAACCCCACACAGGTCACGGGGAGAATGTACAAACAGTGCAGACAGCACCCGTAGTCAGGATCTAAACCGGGTCTCTGACGCTGTAAGGCAGTAGCTCTAATGCTGCACCACCATGCCACCCTTTTAAGAAATTTAAGAAATATCTGGGTGAGCACTTGAATTCTCAAGACATAGAAGGCTAAGGACCAAGTGTTGATTGATGGGGCAAGTGTAGCTAGGTAAGTGATTGTCAGCATGGACAATCACATGGACATGGGCTGGAGGGTCTGTGTTTGTGTTGTGTGAACCTATGACTAAAATTGTTTACTATTTCATAACCATGTCATATGTTCCAATGTTTTGGGTTATTGTGCCACTTCAGCTACAGATAGCAGTTATGAAGTCCTTAAGATTTACTCTTGTAGATTATCGCAGCTGAGATGACAGCTGTGATACAGTCCCTGGCATCCATTATTCTTTAAAGGATAGATCACATTTAAATTTACTGTCATTTCTGGAGGAAGCATTATGTGTTGAAGCGTATGTAATATATAATTATGTGTCTGTGTGTGTACATCAATCATTTTCAGCAGAGAAATGAATCAAAACGTTTGTGCCAACTTTATTCTTTGGTCATTCACTCCAGGCGGTCATACAACTGATTGGAGAAATGATTCAGAACCTATGGGCAAAGATGCAGCTAGTGATTACATGCAGTATTTGAAGCAGCTTTGTGATACCTTGCTAGACTACCGAACAAAATGCCATTTGTGTCACTGAAATCACTGCTGCCAATGCCAATGTAATATTCTGCCTCTTTACCAACTTAATATAATGAAGATTAGGGCATTTCGCATATTTGGTCAACTAAGGTAAATGTAAAAATTCCTAGGGAGTTTTGAGCAATCCTTTTCATCGATGCAAGAAAGGATATTAAATAAATATATGAAGGAGAAAGTGATGGAGGGAATAATGGACAGGATGGAGCTGAAATAGGATAGGAGGAGGTTGAATGAGTGGATAAGCTACAGCGTGGACCAGCTAGATTGAATGATGTCGCTATGCCATATACAGTAGATAGCTTAAATGTTGAACTCCGACTCAGCTGCTCGCAATATGCCTTGACTCCCACTTGACTTCCCACAGCTAATTAAAAAAAAACATGGACATCTACGAGTGTGCAGGCAATGACAGGAAGGCTGCAATGTGATGTGGACAACCCCTCCACATATCATTGAATACGACATTATCCCTGTTTCAGTTTCAGTTTGCATGTAAATCCACCTGCGTTCCTGAGCCCCCACCCTCTTCCCACCATGACATGCCGATTGATGGTGGGAAGAATAAGTAAAAGCGACTGGAAGAGTTCTCCTCTGGACTGCTCTTCCATCACAGAGACACTGCTGTGTCTACAGCAAGCTTCAGTGCTTCCCTCAACACCTCACGAAGTGCCAGTCGACCGCATTCATTTGTGAATATCTTACACTGGAAGTCCAACAGGTTTAGGCAAGTGTGCCTCCCACCTAGTTGATGATCTTCTAGCTACACTTTTGTTTGTCTCTATATGCGTGCCTGCCGGCTCAGGGAACAGTCCATAAATCGCAGGGCCCTCTCAGGATGAACCCTGGCAAGGAGAACTGTTCCTCTCTCCAGACCGTCTAAGCAAATGTGCAGCCACCTCAGTGCTTATTGGGATTAAGGCAGCAACTGTGCATGAAGTATCTGATAAGGGAGTCCTCTCTTACCACCAGCCAAATAAAGTCTTAGTGCTTGCTTGAGAGTTCTGGTGATTCAGGGTGTTCTTGTTTATTTATCAAAAGTATACTTTATTTCAAATAGAATACATATAGGAAATGCACTGCAATCAGTACATGTCTTTCTTTGCATTTGTTATGCCCTCAAACCAATACTTTCTATTTACAATACCACACATTTATTTTTAAACAATATATCCATGAAGCGCTTGAGAGACTGTTACTTTTCTACACAGGACAGATAGTACGGCAAGGTCTAATGATATGGCAGCATTGCCAGGCCCATCCTACTGGGGACAGGTATAACCTGCGCGTGTTGTGACACTTGGTGTTTGCCCATTTAGGTTTGACATGCAGCCACAAGCAAAAGTAGAAATCAGGATAAGAGCTATGTAGGCTGTGTTTTATTCCCTTTCTCTGGAGACATGTACATCGCCTCCTGCAATACATACTCCATCTTAAATCCCCGAATGAAACGGAAGATTGCTTGGATGACTGCAATGCGGAGGAGCAAGATATAGCTACACCTGCCCCACAGCAACATCTTAAATACCTTGCACCTGAAGACCAGGTTCTCCCCAGTTATCAAGAGGGCTCACTCCCACAGTCTCAGTTCTCTTTTGCCTTTGGCTATCTGCTCCAGCCAATTTATTGCCACATGCCCCATCTCCTCTGCACGAGATTCTCAGTACCCTCTGTCAGAACAAATACAATAGGGAGAGCAAAAGGGAAGATACAGAGTGCAGAATATAGTTCTTAGCATTGTAGTCCATCAGTTCCAGAGACAAAGTCCAATCTCCACAATGAGGTAAAGGTGAATCGAACAGTTCCCCAGCTAATAAAGGACCGTTCAGAAGCCTGATAATAAAGGGGAAGAAGCTGTTCCAGGAATGGATAGTGTCTCTATTATTTATAATAACACATGAGCATTCTGATAATATTTTTCCCCATGTCTTTGCAGATGCCGATTAAATGGATGGCCTTGGAGTGTATTCACTACCGGAAGTTTACCCATCAAAGTGACGTGTGGAGCTATGGTATGTTCCGCTGCACACATGAAGCAGGAATTGGCATGAAGCACTGCACCTTTTATACAATGTTCAGACTTGCACTCACTCTCCTGCAGATGTTCAATACTTCAGATGTAGGGAGGATACTGAATGGATTTTGCTTTTATTTCCAACAGGTGTCACTATCTGGGAGTTGATGACGTTTGGTGGGAAACCATACGATGGCATCCCGGCCCGTGAAATACCGGACATACTGGAGAAAGGAGAACGCCTTTCCCAGCCTCCAATCTGCACCATTGATGTCTACATGGTGATGGTAAAATGTAAGCAGCCCTCATTAATACAGCATAGTTCCTTAAAACACAGTCAAACACACAGTCGGGCTGTGGCTGAATAGAGTAGAAGACAAAGACTACAGTTGAAGTGCAATCTCCCAGAGAATGAAGTGTTTCTTGTTCTGTGGGAGGTGAAAGCTGTCGTTGGTCACAGGGGGATTTTGTCTTAAGAATTGACTACTCCACTTTTCTAATCCAGATCTGCAGACTGTGTGTGCAGCAACAAAAGCACCGTTGTTACGGGTTTTCTACCACAACCCCATATTCTGGCACAAGATTGATAGCTTGTTTTACAACAACCTCACAACATAACACTCACTTCTACCCTCTAACTGTGTGTAAATATTCACAGTAATGTTCTCTCGTTAGCTCATTCATCTGTTGATTCTTGTTTTAAGGGGGCATTTCTTTATCTTCAAACTTCTAACCAACTAATTATTTTCCTAAACCTCTTCCTATCTTTCATCCACCGAAGAAAATAACATTCATTTATTTTACAAACTTCTTCCAGAAATCACTTCTCCTACTTCTTACCGTTCTCTCCCCACCTTTTATCTTCCTGGATGTCAGGTCTCCTTGGTGAACAGATTGAATGGGAAACTTGTTTAAGCACTTTTCCAATGATAATGCTTCTTGGGCTTGTCCTCCAGAGGTTGACCCTTCCACCACATGTATCACCAGCCTACCTCCTACGAGAATGATCCCAGGAATGATTGGGTTAACATATTATGAGCATTTGACAGCACTGGGCCTCCACTCACTGGGGTTTAGAAGAATGGGGGACCTCATTGAGCCTTACCGAATAGTGAAAGGCCTGGATAGAGTGAATGTGGAGAGGATGTTTCCACTAGTGGTAGAGTCAAAGACCAGATGGTACACCCTCAGAATAAAAGGACATACCTTTATAAAGGAGCTAAGAAGACATTTATTTAGTCAGAGGATGGTGAATCTGTGGAATTCATTGCCACAGATGGCTGTGGATGCCAAGTCAGTGGATATGTTTAAGGCAGAGATTGACACATTCTTGATTAGTAAGTGTGTTAGGGATTATGGAGCGAAGGCAGAACAGGGTTGAGCGGGAAAGATAGATCAGCCATATTGAATGGCGGTGTAGACTCGATGGGCCAAATGGCCATATTCTGCCCCTAAAACTTATGTACATGAATTTATGTACTATCTCTTTCTGTAACCCTGCCGCCATCCAGAATTGTTAAGGCAATGTCCCAACAAGCACAGTCCCATCATTTCTGTATCTTGTTCCCAACCAAAGCACTTAAAATCCTCATTCCTTCCAAACCACCTTGTCAGGAATATTGAATACACTGGTCACATTGGGGCAGAGTATGCTCAGGTGGTCAGTGAAAGCAATGGTCAGTCTAGCAAAACAAACTAACAATCAACAGTTTAATCACCATGCGCCAGAAACAAGAAACAAAATGCAAGGAAATTAAAAGCTATAAATGGTGAGTGAATGTCAATTGTTAAAATTCTGATCATGGGACTACATCATTCTCAGAAACCGCTGCTCTTTATTCTGCACAGTTCTAATTTTATTGAAGTTTATTGTAGCTTTTGCCATCTCCTTTTGCTACTTGCCCTTTACTTCCTGATATGAAGAATGCATTTTAATGCCTTTCCTTCAGTGTGATGTGCTTGCACACTTCATATTCATGTCAGCACTCAGGCAAAATATTATAATTTAAATTATCTCTTTTATAATTGAAAGCTCTATTCTGCCCTGCAGTCTCTGCAAAATTATTTATTTTCACGAACCAGCAAAGGAGCTGCCTACTTGACTAATGTCCTGCTCTTCACAAGCTGAGCTCCAGATATTGCAGATTCATCTCAAAAGATGATGAATAAAAGATGGCAGTGTCTGTAAAAGCACTGATGACACACCATACTCCCACGCACTGGTCACAACCCTGCCTCTCACGTGCCACGATCTGTGCTGACACACTGACCACAACCAGTACATACACTTACCACACTCACACATTAACCACAGTCTGCACGCTTTATGGTGCTTTATTTCATTGTGCAGTCCACATGTAACAATAAAGCACCATAACGCATACTCACACACACCAAGATCTCTGCTCACACACTGTCCACAGCCTGTATTCACACACTGTCCACAGCCTGTACTCACACACATACATACTGTGCATGGCCTGTGCTTCCACACCGACGCTGCCAGTGCTACGTATTGAACTTATTGTTTTCTGGGTTTCCATAATCTATCCTGTGAGATTCTCCCTATTTTCTGACGTTCTGTGGACTACGATGCATGATTCTCCCTGTCTTCTGAGCCTCTGATTTCCTTGCTCTTCTCCCCAGGCTGGATGATTGATGCCGACAGCAGGCCCAAGTTCAAAGAGTTGGCAGCGGAATTTTCTAGAATGGCTCGCGATCCACAGAGGTACTTGGTAATTCAGGTCAGTCCAGTTTAATTTCAGTTTTCTCGGTTGGAATTATCATATCATTAAAAATTGAAAACAAAAATTCCTTCACTGGTGACTGTCACTTGCGTTTTGAGGCTTGTCAGCTTACAAAGCCAGCACTATAATGCATCACACCTGCCCCACATACACATCAGGTTGGAAGCACAGGATAATTCACTGGGCCAAGACAGGACGGAGTCAGTCTTCTTGATCTTCCCTTTCCAAAGAAGTGGCTGTGAGGTTTGTCCAGGCCATTCAACTCCTCTGTTCCTCTCTGCCATGTAAGCAATAGCTACTACCCATATAAGCACCTTCATAAAAACCCAGGCAACCCCTCATGCCTGCCCTACAGAAGAAGTGTCTGAAACTGGAGGGCCGAAGTTTAGGGTAATGAGTATGAGTAAACATGAGGAGATCTGAGAGGAATTTGTTCACCCAGCGGGTGTTGAAATCTGGTTCGCAATGCCTGAGTGAGTGATGGTGACCCATTTAAAAAGTATTCAGATGGGCAACTGAGTCACCAAAGTGTGGAAGTGTGGATGGGTGTTTGATGGTTAGCATGGACAAGCTCGGCCAAAGGGTCTGTTTCTGTGCTCTATGACTTTAGTGCCCCATTCCTCAGGATCATGGCAAATCTTCTACCTCAAAGCCATCATCCAGCAATAATTACCTTACCGTCCAGAAATCTCCATTTTGAAATAGTTCAGCAACTGGGCTTCCACATCCGTCCAGAATAGAAAATCCCAATTAAAATCAGCATCATCTCAATGAGGAAACTTCCCTATCTCAGTCCAAAATTGTCAACCCTTTATTTTGAGACTATGACCCATGGGTCTGGACTCTCCTCTCTCAATTTAGCCTGAAGAACCCTATAAGAAGTTGATAGTTTCAATGAGATCACCTCTCATCATCCTGGGTTCTATATCCCAAATTATAACAGTGGGAGGAGAGGGGACACACAAGACTGCAGATGCTGGAATCTGGAGAAACAAACAATATGCTGGAGGAAAAAGTGGGTCGAGCAGCAAAGGAATGGTGGACGATTCAGTTCTGGACCTTCCATCCAGATGAAGGGTCCTGACCCCAATCATTAACTGTCCATTTCACTTCATAGATGCTTTCAGAACTGCTGGGCTCCTCCAGCAGATAGCTTGGTGCACCATGGGGAACAGGCTCATTTTACCCTGTTACTTCGCATTGTCCCACCTCTTTCCTTCATCTCTACCTCCTTCCTAAACTTGGAACTGGAGGCATCAGTCTGAAGAAGTCTCTCGACCCAAAACATTACACATTCCTCCTCTCCAGAGATGTTGCCTGTCCCGCTGAGTTACTCAAGCATTTTGTGTCTACCTTGTAACTGGACTGAATCTACCTCAGCTATTTTAACGAGTTTCTTATTTTGTCCCCCATTAATGTGATGATGGGTATGTTTGTGAGAAAAGTCATGTTATGGATTATGGCTTAAATATATCTTAACATCAATTCTCCATCCATGGCTTCCCCTTGCCTCCACAAGTTTCCTCTCACATGTATCACCAGAAGCAAATCACCGCAACCTCAGAGCTTTATACACAAAATATAATTTTAATTTAGCTTTAACATTATATTTCTAAGTATTGATGAACAGTAACTTGATAAAATGCATTCAGTGCAGCTGAAGATGAGTTTATCACAAAAACTAATCTGCATTTTTAATCGAAGCTGACTTTGAAAAGATGTTCAGAGCTGTTTGGTAGTTACATAACAGCAGATTTTGATAATGAATGAGGAAAACAAAATACAGACAAAGAAAGCCACAAAGTGCTGGAGGAACTCAGCGGGCCAGGCGGCATCCCTGGAGAAGGTGACGTTTTATGGCTGGACCATTCTGCAGACTGATTGTCAGGAGGGGTAATGAAAGCTGGAAGAAAGGAGAGGCAGGACAAAGCATGGCAGCAAATAGGTGAAGGCAGGTGATGGGGGGGGGTTACCGGGCAGATGGACAAAGGCTAGGGATTTTTTTAAAACAGAAGGTGTGAGAAAAAGATCGGAGTGTTACTAGATCTGAAGCTCGAGAAGGAAGGTAGTTAAGGGGGGGGGGGGAGAGAAATAGGGCAGTCAAGCTGGGGCACAGGGCAGAGGTGGGGGGAGAAAGGGGGTGTGGGGAAAAAAAGGGGAGTGGGTGGGGTTAATTAGAGGACACATAAAATTGGACAGTTCAATGTTCAAGCCATTGAGTTTTAAACTGCCCAAGCAGAATATGAGGTGCTGTTTCTCCAGTTTGTGTGTTGCCGTACTCTGGGATTGAAGGAGGCCCAGGACAAAAAGGGGCAGTATGGGCATGGGTAGAGGAGTTAAAGGCCTGTTCCACTTTCACGACCTAATTCACGACCTCTGCCGAGTTTGCCCTTGACTCATACACGCAGCATGGTCGTCACAAGGTCATAGGAGGTCGTAGGTAGGTCGTAGGAGATCGTAAGTAGGTCGTAGCAGGTCGTGATGCTAGTCGTAGGTACTCGTGGCATCAAGTAGGTCGGGGCGGTTTTTCAACATGATGAAAAAGGTCGTGAATTAGGTCGTGAAAGTGGGACAGGCCCTTGAAAATAGTTCGTAACAGGAGATCTGGTGTGCCTTGGCTAACCAAGCACAAGTGTTTGTCAAAACGATTGTTGAGAAGCACTAGTGGTAGGTGCTGTGTGACTGGGAGGTGGTGGCTCCAGGCACAGCTTTAAAACCAGCAGTAAAAATCATGTTCTTGTGTTTAAAGTTCTGCCACTGTTCACTGTGCTGACCCAACTCCAGGCTAGCTGATGCAAAGAGACACAAGGTTCCTATAGCATGGTGTCCTTAGGCAAGTAGCGTCTTTGAAGGGATGTGCATTCATTCCATACACAAGAAATGCCAGTCACCCAGCTGAGTTCATCACCAGCAAGAGATCCCGCAAGCCACATTGTTTAAGAATCTGTGAGTTACATTGAGAAACATGCTTTTGATTTCTTAAACTAAATGTAAAACTCTGCTTCGGACAACCGGCCAGTGGTTTTCACTCTGCTTTAAGATATTGTCCTAGTCCCCATCGTAATCCAAAGTATCTATTCTGATAGAAGTTGTGAGATTCCTTGATCTACAATAGCCCATCACCACCAACAAGTTGACTACCTCATTACTGCTCTGTAGTCCTTCTGCACAAGTGTTTTCTGCCTTCAATTACAATAACAATGCTGACTGAACTGAAGGGAAGCCACATGTTTTCAGATTGGGTGAAGTACAATAGTTAAATGCTATGTTCTTCTCATCCACAACATGAGCCAGAGTAATCACGCCCTGAGAATGCCTCAAATGCCATAAAGTTTAGTTCACCAGCGCATCCTGAAAGTGGCACTCCTCCATCATGAAGTAATCTAAAGGAAATAAATATGGCTCCTTTGATATGCAGAAGACTCACATTCAAGAATGGTCTCCTGAAAGAGGACTATCCCTGGCCAACCTCTCAGTTGGCTGAAGAAATCCAGGGTTTCCCCAGGAGAAATTTGTACACCCTGCCAAGCAGAACTGCTTGGAAACCAGGATAAGCCCCGCATCCCAGGCTCAGGAGCTGTCAAGGACGATGGGTGCTTGAGTGTTTGTTGAAGTCTTCGAATCGACAAACATTCAAAAACTCTATGTTTTAGCAATTAAGAGTACTCAAAATTATCTAAAGAAATGAAAAATGCTTGAAAATCACTAGAAACAATTAAAATAATTAGCAATAATTTAACAGATGAGAAAATTGAGCATGCACTCAGCCTTCGCCCATCAACAGGTTTGCACATTTGGAATTAATGGGCCACTAGACCTGTGCCATGTGAGCCTGGTGAGGGATCAGCACACACATTTCCCATCCCAGGGGCTGTAGACATCTCCACTCCCTCTAGAACCACCATGAAACCAGTGGTAGTACACAATTGCCCCATCAAGATCCTGCTAATCACAGGTACCACCACGGTTACAGTGCAGGAGGTGTAATTAAAATTGTGTTTCAGTATCCTGCCCATCACTGAAGCAGCAGCCCAGCTACCAACAGAGCCTGCTCACTTGCATCAATCCTGATACAGGGTATTGTCCTGAACTATCAACAAAGGATTTCCCACACCCCTGCCCCACAAATGCCGAGTTCCTCAAGCATTTTTTTACTTGCTCCTCTATTCATGAGGTCTGGCTTTCCAGAGTAAGTAGGTGTTCCTTGGTGTTACAGGGAGATGATCGTATGAAACTGCCCAGCCCAAATGACAGCAAGTTTTTCCAGAGTTTACTGGATGAAGAGGAGCTGGAAGACATGATGGATGCTGAGGAGTATCTAGTCCCACAGGCCTTCAACATCCCCCCTCCCATCTACAGCTCGAGACAGAGGATTGATTCTAACCGGGTAAGTCTATTGAATCTTGGTATCAGGAGATAACACGTTGCCACCAATAGCCCTCACACCACACTACAAGGTAGATCCAGACTGGGATATCTGTGCCACACTTTCTATCTCTGTTGGTGTCTCTGGTTCCTGTTTGAACTCCAGTAAGGCGGGAGTGTCTCTATTCTCCACATCCCAGGGCGTCTGTACTCGAATATGACCAGGTTTTTCCCCTGGCCGCTGAGAGGTTTGGTGAAGAATGCTTTGTTTCTGTCCGTTTTACTGTTCCCTTTGCCTCTGCCTTTGCATTGTGCTGCTTTATCTTATTGACAGTGAGGAAGATCTTTCTGAGTCTCCATGAATTCCTATGCACTGGCATATACGTCCAATGAACAAAAGGTAAAACTCTTGTGCCAGTAAATTTCAATTTGACATGTTTTTTAAGCTGGCATCAGTGTTGGTTTCAATGTTACATACACAGGTGTTCAAAGCATTCTTTGCCTAGTTTGAGCCATCTCCAACTGATGTTAATGTTTAATTCAGTTGATTTTATTCCAAACTCCTGCCTGTATCCCTTGCTAGAGGCATTGTATTAAGTACATAAGGTGCCTGAGCTCTCGTGACCGTACAGTCAAGGCCAGGCAACAATCCAATATTAAGAAGCGAATCATTTTAATGTTATGTTTTACACTGACAACACTCAGGACTGAACAACTGGATCATGTGTTGTCATATTCCTCCCAGTGCTTGTTCAGATGAGGGAATATTTGAAAGGTTTATACTGGTATGGCTGAAATGTTTCCTTGATATTCCTTCACACAGCATGGATTGGGAAAGGTAACTACAGGCCTTTGTTGTTGACAGAAATACCTTGCAATGGCTTAGTGTAGACCATTCAAAACTTGATGAAGCCGAGCACTCACACAACACCACATTGGGGCTAGTTGCTGACTCTTTCCAATCCTTGTCGGAACCAGGGGGAACTTAAAATGATTTGCTTCTTAATATTGGATTGTTGCCTGGCCTTGACTGTATGGTCACGAGAGCTCAGGCACCTTTTGTACTGAATGTAGTGCCTTTAGCAAGGGATACAGGCAGGAGTTTTGAATAAAATCAAATGAATTAAACATTAACATCGGTTGGAGATGGCTCAAACTAAACATCATCTTCTTTTTTCATGTGGCGTGCACAGCCTAAAGTTGTAGGGCAACTTGTTCTATTTGATCTTCCGTTTGTGAACGTCGAGTTGATTGTATTAGTCGAAACAGGGCGGACCACGTGAAGGTTGCAATCTTCCATCCCAAACTAGACATCATTCAACAGGGATGAGATGTAAAGGATGCGTTTTTACAATGGCAAATTTAAAAGATCAACCCAACCTCTTTGCAAAAGAAACAGGAGCAGGATTTGTCCATTTGGTCCCTTTTGCCTGCTTGCCGTTACATATGATCATGGCCAGTCTTTTACTTCAATTGCATTTTCTTCCACTGATCTCTTATCTCTTTATTCTCTTAACATATGAAGATCCATAGGTCTGGAAAACACTCAACACTGCTCTTCCCCAGTGTAGAAGATTTTCCAAACTTCACACGCTCTGGATGAGAAGAAATTTCTTCTTATTTCAATGTTGAATGGCTGATTCTTTATTTTAAGACTGTGACCCCTCTTTCTAGACATCCCAACCCAGAGAGTCATCATTCCTCCACCTACTCTGTCAAGACCAGTAAGAATTTTGTAAGTTTCAATGAGATCATCTCTCTCCTTCTCAACTCAGGAGAGTATAGTCCTAGTGTGTTAATTAGTCCTCATATAAAAACACTTTCAACAATCAACAGATTAACGTTACATTCCCTCCATTGTAATTATATCCTGCCTTAAAAATGGAGAATCTCTATACAAGCTATCTCACGTGGCTTTGCTATCACCAATATCACCAATACCTCGACTCTTCTCAAATCCTCTTGCAATCGGGGATAACAAGTTCACCTTAGTGCTTGCTATACCTGCACGTTAGCTTCCAATGATTCAGCTATAGGACTTTGGTTAGGAGCATTGCATGCAGTTCTGGTTGCCCATTACAGAAGACATGTGGAAGCTTTGGAGAGGGTGCAGAGGAGGTTTACCAGAGTGATCCTGGATTAAAGGGTTTCAGCTACCAGGAGCGGTTAGGTAGATTTGGATTGTTTCCTCTGGCACTTCGGAGGTTGAGGAGACACTTAATAGAACTATATAAAATTACAAAAGGTATAGAGAGGGTAGAATAATCAAAACCTTTTACCCAGGGTGTAAATGTCCATTACTAGGGAAAATAACTTTAAGGTGAGAGGGGGAAAGTTCAATCGAGATGTGCAGGGCAAGTTTTTTTTACACAGAGGTTGTGGAGCACCTTTCATGATTTCAAGACATCTCATTAAAACTAATCAAAGTTTCTGAAATTGCAGTCACAATTGCCACATATGAAATTCAACGGTTAATTTGCCTCCTGGAGGTGAAAAGGTGGTATGTTTTATTGACTTTGCTGGTTGAGAAATAAATATCAGCAAGGTCCCAAGGGAGAAATCCACCCTTTTGCTTCAGAAGCAAGCTAAGTGATGTCTGGTTACTTCTCCCTGATGTGAGAGACCACACCACCGATTACTCTTCGAGCATTCCCTCCGACGTTCGGAGAATCAGATATATTGGTTGTGCATTGAACTGCTGGAAATTAAGCCCGACTACAGCTGTCTCAGCCAGAGCTGAGGTGGTCAGATGCTACAGTAACATCCAGCACTGAAAGGGTTAGTCTTTACTCTGCAACCAAAGTAGGTGAAATAAAGAATAAATAAAAATAAAACCCTGCAGTAAATTACTATCAGAGTGGTTCAGCCAAGAATGGTGGGAGGACCCTATTATCATTAGTTCTCTATTCAAACGGCACTGTCTCAAAGTACACAGGCTTTTTGTTTCCCAGTTGTAGGAGAATGCATCTTCACAATAGGCAATTTAGTACAAGCCTCAATCCCGACTAATGCAGCTCAGTCGCCAGTGGTTCCCTTTCAACAGACGCTTATGGATGTAGATCAATGGGCTTGATTGTCGGACTACTAGTGAAAGAGTAACCGTATAAGAGATGCCAATCAACCCCTGTGATGATAGTGGAGGTAACGGGCTTCAAGTGAGGTGACAATCACAATCTCAGTCTTATATAAAAATCGCGCCTCTCCTGCTGAAGCATTTACTTAACGTACTTCTCTTTTTGGCACTCCAGATTAGAGTTTTGATGCTGGCACTTAATGGTTGAGAGAAATGCCTATTGAAAAGTTGGGCACAAGGTGACAAGCATTGGAGATAGACACAAAATGCCGGAGTAACTCAGCGGGACAGGCAGCATCTCTGGATAGAGGAATGGGTGACATTTGGGCTGTTGCAAACTATTCATGATGGCTTGTTAGTCTCTGCTGGATTGCATTTTGGAGTTCTGTGAACACACCTTCTGATCAACAAGCTCAGTATTAATATTATGGATAGAATTCCTTAAGGATTCTCCTAGTTCTCCATCCACAGGAAGAATGGTTTCTGCGGTGGTCAGTATTGGATCCTCCTCCCCCCCCCCCCCCCACCTTAAACCTGAAATCTTCTATCTACCCTATCTCTACCCATTTTATACATTTCCAGCAGGTGTCATCCATTTTTCCTTTGTTTCATGGATCTCTCCATCCATTCACTCTCAAGAGTCAAGTCAAGAGTCAAGAGTGTTTTATTGTCATATGTCCCAGATAGAACAACAGCATTCTTACTTGCTGCAGCACAACAGAATATGCAAACATAGTACACTGTAAACAATATGATAAACGAGAGAGAGAATAAGAGTTCAGTGTACACATACACACAAGCACACACACACATATATATGTACACATACACATACACACATAATCAAAAAACAAACAATAGTAGTGCAATAATAATAATAATAATAATAATAATAATGGTCTACTGTAGTTCAGAACTTATTTGAGGTTATAGTGTTTAACAGCCTGATGGTCGTAGGGAAGAACCTGTTCCTATACCTTTTTCCCGATGGCAGTGGTGAAATGAGTGTGTGGCCAGGATCTCTGATGATGCTGTCTGCCTTTTTGAGGCAGCGACTCTGATAAATCCCTTTGATGGTGGGGAGCAGAGCCGGTGATGGACTGGGCAGTGTTCACCACTTTTTGCAGTCTTTTCCGCTCCTGGACGTTCAAGTTGCCGAACCAGGCCGTGATGCAACCAGTTAATATGCTCTCTACTGTACATCTGTAGAAGTTCAAGAGAATCCTCTTTGACATACCAAATCCCCTTAATCTTCTCAGGAAGTAGAGGCGTTGATGTGCTTTATTTATAATTGCATCAGTGTCCAGGAAAGATCTTCGGATATATGCATGCCCAGGAATTTGAAGTTTTTGACTCTCCATCCATTTATTCTCAAAAGTCAACAGTGTTTTATTGTCATGTCGCAGATATAACAATTAAATTCTTACTTGTTGCAGCACAGTAGAATATGTAATCATAATAAACAATATAACAGAAACTCAGAAAAAAAAAGAACAAACAATAACAGTGAAGTACAAGTCAAGAGTCAACAGTGTATTATTGTCATATGTCCCAGATAGAACAATGAACATATGAACAGGATTGTGGTTCATAATCCTTCCTCTTCCAAAGTCCACAATCAGTTCATTGGTTTTACTGATATTGAGAGCCAGGTTGTTGTGCTGGCACCTTTTGGTCAATTGGTCGCTCTCACTTCTATACTCTGACTTATCATTATCTGTAATTCATCCAACAACGGTGGTGTCATCGGCGAACTTGAAGATGGAGTTCACACTATGTCCAGCTACACAGTCATGAGTATAGAGTGAGTAGAGCAGGGGGGTGAGCACACAGCCTTGAGGTGCTCCCGTACTGATTGTTAATGAGGAAGAAGTATTTCTGCCAATTCTAACAGACTGTGGTCAGTGGATGAGGAAGTCGAGGATCCAGTTGCAGAGGTATGCGCAGAGACCCAGTTCCGTGAGCTTTGGAACCAGATTTGTTTATAACAAAAATAATGTATATAATTACGATCATGATACAAAACAAAACCTTGGTAACACACCCACCACCAGAGTACAAAATCACCAAATTATCTGGACACTACATTTTCAAACAACTATGTTACAATCCTTACAAATATACTAAATAACTACTGTACAACTATGTCCCTCTCTAACACCACCCGGGTGCAGATGTAACCCCAGAAAAGGGGCAGGCAGCTGGCTTGGGCAGAGCCCTCTTCCACCTGGCGCCGTGACTCACGGATGGCCAGCTTGGCCTGGCCCAGGAGCAACCCAACCAGGACATCTTCGGCCCTAACTTTTCCCCTACGCACAGGGTGTCCAAAGATGAGGATGGTGGGTGAGAAATACAGCCAGAAGGCAAGGAGCAAACCCTTTGGATAATGGAACAGGGGCTAAGATGGGAACCAGCTTGGAGGGGATGATGGTATTGAATGCCGATCTGTAGTCTATAAACAACAACCTAACGTAAGTGCTTTTAGTGCCCAAGTGGTCCAGTGCAGAGTGGATAGTCAGTGAGATCGCATTCTCAGTTGACCTGTTGTAACGGTAGGCAAACTGTAGTGGGTCGAGGTTCTTGTTGAGGTAGGAGTTAATATCCACCATAACCAGCGTCTCAAAGCACTTCATCACCACAGACGTTAGTGCCACTGGTCGATAGTCGTTGAGGCACATCACCTTACTCTTCTTAGGAACCGGTATTATTCATGGCCTCTTAAAGCAGATGGGAACCTCAGACCTCAGTAGTGAGAGGTTGCAAATTTCCGCAAATACCCCAGCCAGTTTGTCTGCACAAGTTTTGAGAACTCGACCAGGTATATTATCAGGTCTCTGCCTGTTTTCTGAATTTCCCTGGTTCTCAGGAAGGTCTTTGACCCCAACATTAACTCTGTTTTTCTCTTCATGTATGTTGCCTGACCCACTAACTATTTCCAGTTGTATGGGTGCAGAGGAAACAAAAGCAAGCGTTCAAATGTTTTGATATGCGGAGAATAAGCAGATGCTGGCCGAGACCCAAGGAAAGACTGCAATTAAAGCCTTGAGAGATCCTGAGTGAATCAGGAGAAATCTTCTGGTGGAAGAGGAAGGGTTTAAGTTGATAGGCTGAAGAAGCTGACGCAACGCGGCAAATTCTTCTAATGCAGTGAATTATTATCTTCAGAAAAGCACCGTCTGAAAGGATGTTGAAAGCGAATTCTGTAGCTACTTTCAAAAGGGGATGCGATAGTCAAAAGGGAATGTTTGTTTTGCTATTGGAAAAGGCCAGGTGAGCGGATCTAACTGCAGAGTTCTTTCAAGGAGCAACTGTGGGTGTATAATGAGGATGTTGTGTGGTATTTTAATCCAGGTCTTAGATTGGGAGCCTTGTCCACATTCACAACACACACACGCAATCACACACACACAATCAGACAGTCACACACACGCAATCACATGCATAAGAATAAGTAAACTCATCAGTAAACTTGAGTTCTGTGGGTACACAAAAAGCTGGAGAAACTCAGCGGGTGCAGCAGCATCTAAAGAGCGAAGGCGATAGGCGACGTTTCGGGTCGAGACCCTTCTTCAGACCGTTTGAGCAGCATAAATAGTGGGTCTGCCAGGACAGTCCTATTGTGATTTTGGAAAGGAGAAAGAAATGGGCAATGGGGGTGTTGGTGAACTATAAGGTTGGAGGCTGTGGAGGGAAGATCACTGAAGGCGACGATATCTGTGATGGCTTGGGAGGTGGTGGTTTGATGTTTTTCCTGTCGGGTCGTGGTCAAGGGGTGGGAATGAGAAGGTGTCCGAGAGCAGGCACCTGGCCAAACTCCAATGGCACCTGTCTTGGCAGCAGGTTTGATGACAATATTGGGGATTAGTACTGAGTAAAGGGAGGGCCGCACATTCAGAGGAAATTGGAGTGGGTAAGAGGAACGGAGATGTAGATGGTTGATGCTGTGGCTGCAGATGGAGATGAAAAGGTCGAGAGAGGGTATAAGGCAGCAGGGGGAGTCCAAGAGGAAGAATGTTGGAGACAGGACAAGGGGTCATCATATGGGGACCGAGGACTCATTGCCAGTGAAATAGGATTGGAGATGCAGAAGAAGAGATTAACATCATGGCAGGCTGGAACTAGTTGAGGTGGGGGATTAGAGGTAGAAAGCTATGGTCTCTGCTGAAGCTGTTGCGGCAGAGTTAGATATGAAAAGATCTAGAGAGTGTAGAAGGTCAGCATTACTCAGCTCAAAACTGCTTAAAATAGAGATGATTAATCTGTTATACAAAATTACGTGTTAATTAGTGCAAGAGATTTATTATATTTGGATAGTTGAGAAATTTAGATTATCTGAGGATGTATTTGAGTGCCAATTGAGTTCTAAGTGTCGGGGACATTTTTGTTACTGAATTTACAAAAGCGCTGTGTTGTGACTGCCTCGAGGTTCTCTCAATTTACAAAAGAGTTGTAAATGAAAATATTGACCTCGACAAATCCAATCAGTAGGTAACATTGACAGGCCAGTCACTGAAAAGGATTATCTATGAAAGGGGAACATGATATGAGACTTGTCATGAACAGGAATTGACTGCCTGTGTACAAATTCCAAGTCTGTGCAGGCAATTTGCTAGTGTTCGGCAGTGTTTGATGGACACCATGTACCAGTGTAATTCTTTAATCATTTGCCTGGGGATAGCCAGGTATAATCGAAAGACTTTCTTCACACATCATCAATGTTTCTTTCTAGATCACTAAATAGCACTTCAACCATGACAAAGTGGGTTATAAATATTTAATTAAAATTACCAATGTGCAGTTTACACAACTGACAAGGCAGCATCTGTGGATGGAAAAATAGAACACTTCAGGTTAACGATCTCTCTGCAGAATGTAGAGCTGATACGTTAACACTGTTTCTGTTTCCTCAGATGCTGCCTGACTTGCTATCTCCACAATTTTCAGTTTTTGTGTCAGAAGAAACCTTTGCTCTTCAGTGTACTTTCTCTCTCTCAGAATAAACTTTCTCTCTCTCAGAATAATGAAGCAATTAATTGTCTCATTTCCGAGTCTTCGAAGGCACTGAGGGGCTAATTTCCTAGTCTTGGGTCAAGCAGAAGAGACGCTATCTACCCGATCCATGCCTCTCATAATTCTATATCATTCTATCAGGGACCCCAATCTCTCCAGCCTACGATGCTCCAGAGAAACAATCCAAATTTGTCCAACCTCTCCTTATAACTCTCTCATTCAGACAATATCCTGGCAAACCTCTTGTGCAAAGCCCCCACATCCTTCCTGTAATGAAGTAACCAAACTGCTTGTAATGCATCATATATGGCCCAAGTAAAGTTTTATACGACTGCAACATAACGTCCTGACTTTTATACTCAATGCCCTAACTGATGTGGGGAAATAGGGAAATGGTAGGAACAGGGTACTGATTCTGGATGATCAGCCATGATCATATTGAATGGCGGTGCTAGCTCGAAGGGCCGAGTGGCCTACTCCTGCACCTACTTTCAATGTTTCTATGTTTCTATGATTAGTGCAAGCATGCCATTTCCATGTTTACCATCCTACCTCCCTGTGTTGCTACTTTGAAGGATATATCGTTTGCATGCCAGGATCCATCTGCACATCAGTGTTGTTAAGAGTCCTAGGAGTCTGAAGAAGGGTCTCGATCCAAAACATCATCCATTCCTTCTCTCCAGAAATGCTGCCTATCCTGCTGAGTTACTCCAGCACTTTGTGTCTATCTTCGGTGTGATGCATTTGCAGTTCGTTCCTACACACGTTTAAAGTCCTGCCATTTATTATATACTTTCCTCTTATATTTGACCTTTCAAAGGTGCAATATCTCACACATAGAGTGATACAGCATGGAAACAGGCATTTCAGCCCAACTTGCCCACGCCAACCAACATGCCCCATTGACAATAGTCACACCTGCCTGCAATTGGCCCATTTCCTTCTAAACCTATCCTATCGATGTACCTGTCTAAAGGTTTCTTAAATGTTGTAATAATACCTGCCTCGACTACCTCCTCCAGCCGTTCGTTCCATACACCTACCATCCTTTATGGTTCATATTAAATCTTTCCTTCCTGACCTTAAACCTATGTCCTCTCATAATTAATTCCCTACTCTGGGTAAAAGACTGCATTTACCCTATCTATTCCTCTCATGAACATGTACACCTCTATAAGACGACCCTTCATCCTCTCGTGCTTTAATCCATGCCTGGAGTAAACACTGTCTGTCATCTCTCTTCCCAATTTTTCCGACTGATGTGTATCCTGCTGAATCCTTTATCAACCTTCTTCACAATATTACCCCGTTCATAAGCTATGGGTGGTGACTGGTACCAATTCATCAGCTGCGAATGCCTCCTGCACTGTGGATGAATGTCTGGTTCTTTCATTTAATGTGCCCTAAGTTAGTGCTCTCCTCCAGCTGGGCGAAGGTTTTTTTTTCATCTTTATTTTTGTTAGAAGTAAGTACAGTAGTGTGGTACCTAAGTACCTAATACATACATACACATTACCATTCTTGTACAACTTCTTAATAATAAAAGAGCAGTGAAAGGAAAAGGGAAATAAAGGGTGTCAAGATCGATAGACAAGCGAGTAGAAACAGATAGCGAACGAGGCAGAAAGCAGAGAAAAAAGCTATGGAAATTGAAAGAAAAAGAGAAAATAGAGAGAAAAAAAATTAGGAGAGATATACCTATTTTGAACCTTTACCCATCCGTCACCCGGTTCTGATAGGCAAAGGTTTTGACTGGGTGCAGATTTGATTTGCCCCCTACTGTAGCACATGGAACCTGCTGCCCACAGTTCCATAGACAAGTCCGGCTCAGTGCCTGGGCTGTGCAGAAGCTGGGCAACAATTCAGGCAAGAGACACACAGCACACAGCATCATGGCAGCATCAGGAACAAATCATTACAACTCTACTGGGGAAAGCAGATGTGCTTCAAACAGAGACAGAAGACATGATTAGCTTAGCAATTATAACTCCTCCAGTGGAAAACAGTGAGAAGCGGAATTTAAGCTCAAGCCTCTCCCAGGAGAACCATGTGCTAAATGACAATATAAATACACTCATGGGCAGTTTCTGCACAGCCATTCCAAGAAAGTACAGAAAACAAAAGCAAGAAGGGTAGGGAGAGGGAGCGTCCGAGAGCTGTGAGTGGACGGGTTTAATCTTTGCCTCATCAGTTCTGCCAATGGCACAGTGCAGGGGGACCAGGAGTGGGCTCGGATTGGCGCTGTGACCAGACTTCAGTCTGGGTCCTGGACAGGCTTTGGTACCATGGTATAATGAAGACCTCCGGCCACCGCTGCTCATTGTCCATGCTTACAGGGCCATCAAACTCACAGCTATATTGAAGCAAAGCTAGTGGAACTGTATTACATTACTGTTTTGTGTTGAAAGAGCTGCAGCATGGTGTGATTGCATTTTGCACCAGCGACATATTGTTATAAGAACACGGTTCCATAAGAACAGAGGATAAAGCAGCATGACTGCTCTCAAGCTTGCTTCACGACTTGATAATAGAGCTGTTCTTCTGCTACATTTTCCCGCTCTATCCTTAGATTCTTTTATTCCCTTTGTTCCAAGGCTCATACTGCATATCTTAAATGACTGAACATCTACCACCATCTAGTAGACAGCTACTTTTATTCCTGTGGCATATAGTATATATTCTACCTTATTCTACCCTGTTTCCAAAGTGCATTATTTCAATTTGTTCCCATTTTGCACATGCTGCCCAGTATTTGTTCACCATGCCCTTTTACAACCTCTTGGATTCTTCCTCGTTTCAGACTTTTCTACCTTACTTTGTATTATCAGCAGTCTTCAATATATCACACCCGCCCTAACTACCTTAGCCCTAATGTATGTGAACTTGGCATTTGTTCCCTCGAGTACAGAAGATTGAGAATGATTCAAAGAAGGTGTAAAATCTTAAAAGAAATAGATAACTACTTCTGTTGGTGTAAGAAACCAAGCAAGAAGATATTATGTTAAAGTTTTAGCACATATTTCCACACATATTTAAAATTGGGAACACTTAACACAATAAACTAAACTCAATCACAAACTTTCTTTAAAAAGGCTGATGATGGAAGATGATCGATGTTTGTTAAATAATGGGTTTGAGAGATGTGAAGCAAGAGACCGTAAATGTAGTTTGTACAGACCTAGCGTTATCTAATCGAACGGTGGGGCAGATTGAAGTGATGGAACTGCTTAATCTCCATCTTTTCGTTCCAAAGCCACACAGTCAGCAAGAAGTGCAAAGGTGACAGTTGTGATTGACGAGCCTGAAATATTTGTTCAAGGACCTAACTGTCCGAGTGGGTGGGGAAAATAGAACAGATACAGTGACGGGGCAGAGTTACTTCAGAAGATCAAGTAGCGTGGAATTAGAAGCAGAATGCAAACAAGACATAGAAGTAATAAGAACATTTATAACAGAAAGACAGATTGAAAAATATTTTGTACAGTGGATACCAGTATCCTACCGGATTCAAATCTGAAGCTCCTTTCAGTAGAGTGCATGGTGAATTAATGAGTGGATGTAACAGGCCTCCATTATCTTTGCAATTCACTTTGTAATTATCTTGCATTCACTGGTTTGGATGTACAAATGATATGGGATTCACAGTGGTGCAACGAGTCGTGCCACTGCCTCACAAAGATCCTAGTTCAATTCTGACCTCAGGTGTTGTCTGTATATAATTTGGCACATTCTCCCTGTGACAGTGTGGATTTCCTCCAGATACTCCGGTTTCTTCCCACATTCCAAAGACATGCTGGTTGGTAGGTTAATTGGCCTCCATAAATTGCCATTGGTTTATAGGTGAGTGATAGAATCTGGAGAGGGTTGTTGAGAACCTGGGATGAATAAAATAAGGGATCTGTGTAAGAATTGAAGGAGTATAGGTGCATGGTTCCTTGAAGATGGAGTCGCTGATAGATAGGGTTGTCAAAAAGGTTTGGCACATTGGCCTTCATCAGTCAGAGTATTGAGTGTATAGAAGTTGGGAGGTCATGTTGCAGTTGTATAAGATGTTGATGAGGCCACATTTAGAGTATTGTGGTCAGTTCTGGGCATCATGTTATAGGAAAGATGTTGACAAGCTGGAAAGAGTACAGAGAAGATTTACAAGGATGTTGCCTGGGCTAGAGGGTCTGAGCTGCAAGGAGAGGTTGAGTAAGCTACTACTCTATTCCTTGGAGCGCAGGAGGATGAGGCATTATCTTATTGAGGTGTATAAAGTCATGAGAGGAATAGATCTGTAGATGCACAGATTCTCCTGCCCAGAGTAGGTGAGTCAAGGATCAGAGGTTTAAGGTGAAGAGGAAAAGATTTAATAGGAATCTGAGGGGTAACTTTTTCACAGAAATGGTGGTGGGTGTATGGAACAAACTGTCAGAGGAGGTAGTTGAGGCAGAGTCTATCCCAACATTTAAGAAACAGTTAGACAGGTTTATGGATAGGACAGATTTGGAGAGATATGATACAAATGTGGGCAGGTGGGACTAGTGTAGCTGGGACATGTTGGCCGGTGTGGGCAAGTTGGGCCAAAGGGACTGTTTCCATGCTGTATCACTCTGACTCTGTGATTCTAAGTGGGTGGTTGATATTTGGCATGGACTGGGCATTTCTCCATGCTGTATCTTTTAATAACTTTATGATATCAAAATGGGCAGATCAATGTCATTTTGTAAGGAGATGAGGGAATAGACAGAAGGGTAGCAAGTGAACTTCAATGTTGGTAAACATTTATATTAATGGGATAATTAATAACAGTATTTACACTGAAAGGGAAAGTCGATGGATTTTAGGTAAGGTTTTCACAAGAGATTAATGACCACATTTTAGGTGATCATACTGTAGAAAAACAAAAACAATCAATGTTAAAGTCAAGATAAGCTAATCTGAAAGCTCAATATGACCTCAGGTCATGTACATGTGCAATATTGAGTTCCAGTCAATAAGTGGTAGATTGTTGCTTCAGAGTGTGTTTGGCAGATTATATGGATGCTATTATGAGAAATGCTTGACAATGTTATATAAAAAAAGAAAGTGTTTGCCCAACAAAATAGATACATATGTATTAAAGACAGATATAAATGTAAACATTTGTATGTCTAAGTGTACTGTTAACATTAAGTGAGAAGACAGAATGTAGTTGAAAATTTAAAAAAACTGTAGATCTTGAAAATCTGAAATAAAAATTGAAAATGGTGAACAGGTCTGTCTACACCTGTGGAAAGAAGCATAGTTAAAGTTTCAGGTTAAAGACCCTTTGTCAGAATCAGGAATGAGAGAGAGCAAATTTGTTTTCAATCAGTAGAAGAGAAGTTATGCTGGGTCACGTTGGGATGGGGAGGGAATTGCAAAGTATCAGAAATAAACAAAGCTACAACTAAACTAAAACTACAGCTGTTGGTGTTCAATCTGGAGAGATAGTAAGATTTTAACCTGAAATGGGCCAGTGGGAGAAGTTATAAAGGGACAGAGGGAAGCTAGGCCAGTGGTAAAACCCTGGTTAATGAAGTTCTCTGTGGAGAAATACCAATAAGACAAAAATTGAATTGAATTGAATATGTTTATTGGCCAAGTATTCACATACACGGAATTTGCCTTGGTGCTCCATCCGCAATGTGCCAACATGACATACAGTGACAGTTAAGAATGAGACACAAAACATTAAACATTAATAATAACAATAATCTCTAAAAGTAATATTTTCTATTCGGTGCGAGGCAAGGAACAAAGGAGAAACAAATGGGATTCAGCTCTGTGCATATACTTCAAGTACAGGCTGCTACACATAGTACCTTGATAGGTTAATGGAGTGTATACACAAAATGCTGGAGTAACTCAGCGGGACAGGCATCATCTCTGGAGAGAAGGAATTGGTGACATTTCGGGTCGAGACCCTTCTTCAGACTGGTTAAGACCCTTCTTCTTCAGGTTAATGGACTCAGCACATTTCTCAAATGATTTGGAATTCGGAAATGAAGAATTGATACATTGGTTTCAGAGAGCCTTCCTCAGACTGCATTCAGCTTTAGATATCCAGTGACTATTGTACTGGTTAGTGAAGTCTCACAGTACTAGCACATTACTATTATACTAAATTAGTACATCATGCATCGTTAGCAATAACATTATTATTCTTGTCCCTCATTACATCCAATATAAATGCATTGATTTTCAACTGGCCAACCTACCCCTCCATCTCCAACAGCTGAGGGGGAGTGGGGGGGGGGGGGGGGGGGGTTGGGGGGGGATTTACCAGTGCCCCATGTGGAAATGTACTAACTAATTTGCAGATTAATCTGGAATCTACTGTGATTACTGGTCTGTGTGGGCTCAGTGGGCCGAAGGGCCTACTTCCACACTGTATTTCTAAACTTTAAACCAAACTAAATGTTGTTCCCTTATTCTGGGCTCCCCGCGAAGAAGCGGTTTTACCCCATCAAAGATTTATACAACCCATCGGGATTTTTATGTACACGCAAAAGGAGGCCCACTTTTCTACTTTTCTTTTCTTTTACTTATCTTTTTTCAGTGAAAGGCAAAACAGATTACTCCAGATTAGAATGTAGTTTGGAACACAGAGTGTCAGTCAGTCTCAGTCTCAGTGAAGAGTCTCAGTGAAAAGTTGACGGAAGCAAAGTGGTGATGTTGTGAGACAGTGAGTGTGCTCCAAGAGCTGGGGTACACGGCAGGATTTCCCCCGCCATCCGATTCCAATCTGACTCTGAATTTCACTCGTCACCTGGAGATTGCACCATGTTATTGTAAACATGATTGACGTTTGCACAAGCTTGATGGAATTGCTACATTGTTTGTTCTGTCTCCAATGGCTGTGACATATACTGCTTCTTATTCATAGAATATTTCCGGGGTCCCAGCTCGCCTGACCCATTGGAATGAGAATCAGCAAGGTTCAGTGGCCGGTAGGCTCACTGCCTTCATCCTCAGGGACTGCATCAGCTACATGCTGACATGTAAAAAGTGTCACACCAAAGTCTACAGTGGCAGAAAGGGGGCAGTGTCTCATTCCACTGAGCTACGATGGCCTGGCTTAAAGGGAGAAACAATATGATCTTTTAATCATTATTACTTACATTCTTGGGGGGGAATCTTGACGTTGCTAACAAGGTCAGCATTTACTATGCACCCAAAATTGCCCTGAACAGTATAGCTCACTGTGGTTCTGGAGTCCCATATATAGGAGACTGGGTAAAATGGTAACTTTGCTCCCCAGAGGGAAAAAGATGGATTTTTATTGACATTTTTCATGTGGTCATCATTACTGAGACAGGTAATTGATCTCTAGTGCTGTTTTTGTGGAGTTTACACTTTCTCCCTGTGACCGTGTGGTTTTCTTCTTCCCATGTGCATTAAATGCACAGGCTGGTAGGTTAATTGGCCATTGTAAATTATCTCCAGTGATAATATTTGGTGCAGTATATTTGGTGAGCAGTAGAATTCATGGGGAATTGATGACAATAGACAATAGACAACCGTCAATAGGTGCAGAGTATGCCAATTGGCCCTTCGAGCCAGCACCGCCATTTAATGTGATCATGGCTGATCATCCCCAAACAGTACCCCGTTCCTGCATTCTCCCCATATCCCCTGACTCTGCTATTTTTAAGAGCCCTATCTAGCTCTCTCTTGAAAGCATCCAGGGAACCTGCCTCCATCGCCCTCTGAGGCAGAGAATTCCAGAGACTCACCACTCTCTGTGAGAAAAAGTGTTTCCTCATCTCCGTTCTAAGGATGAGGACGTGAAGATTTTTTTTAATTGGAGTAATGTAGGATTGGTGTAAATTCATTATTAATTGCCAGTGTGGGTCTGCTCGGCCAAAAGGCATGTCTCCATGCATGACTCCATGACTGTTTTTACAGCAATAAGTTGTTAGAGGTGACCATGATCATTATTTGTGAGACAAAGTGTCCTCCCATGGTACACAAAAGTGCTGGAGAAACTCAGCGGGTGCAGCAGCATCTCTGGAGCGAAGGAAATAGGCAACGTTTTGGGCCGAAACACAGGCGTTTGAGACAGAGAGCTTAGTGTTTCTTCGTGCAATGGTGCCATATACCTTAATTCTCATATGTATTGTGTTCATAATGCCTGGTCCATTGATACCCTCGAGACATAAGAAACTGCGGATGTCAGGATCTTGAGTAAAAACACAAAGTGCTGGAGAAACTGAGCGGATCAGGCAACATCTGTGGAGGGAATGAATCTTGATCTCTCCAGTGTTTTCTATCTTATAGTGTAAATTTGTCTCCAAATGTTGATGTGTAACGCAGCTGTCTCAGCTGCCTACCATGTTCTGTGCACCCCTGTCTGGTATCCAGAATGCCTCATTTCATATATTTGCATGAGCAGCAGGTGGCCATTTGCTCCATCGAGTCAATACTGCCTCTCACATCCATCCTCTCCATCCCATTCTCCACTTATTTTCCGGCAATCTATTCTCCCATGCAAGTCTGTCAACTTTCAAATTTAAAAAAACGCAGATATTGGAGTTCTCGAATAAAAATGTAAAGTACTGGAAATACTTTAGGCAGGTTGGGCCCCAGGGGTAATTTAATGCAGCCAACTAACACTGTGGCATGTTTTGGGGGTTTGGGAGAAAACTCAGGCACCCGAACGAAACACATCCGACGCGTTCCACTGAGTTAGTAATATGGTTATGTTACTGCACCATTATCTGAAAACCTATTGCTCCTGAGGCATGAGTTCAAAGCAGCTGAGGAAATTAACAATCAAATAATAAAAAAAGTGAAAAAAACAATTTCAGGAGAGTCATGGTCACTGGGAAGAGGCAGGAAAGTGGAGCTGAGGCAAAACTCAGATCAGCCAAAATGCTATTGATTGGTAGAATGGGCTCAAGGAACTACTTGGTCTACTCCTATTCTCATTGGTATCGGTTTACTACTGTTGTGGTACCGAGATACAACAAAAAACTTGTCTAACTTGAACTGAGGTTGGTTTGTATAGTGGTCTGGGCCGTATCCACAACGCTCCGTGATTCTTGCATTTCTTGACAGAACTGTAGCCGCAACTAGTTTTGATGAATCAGGACAGGATGTTTCATACGGTACATCTATAGGAATGGCTAAGAGTCAGAGATGCCATTCTCAATTTACTTAGTATTCTGAGGAACCAGAAGCTGCTTTCTTGGCCAGAACATTCTAATTAATGAGAAGACACAAGAAACTGTAGATGCTGGAAGCTTGAGCAATAAACAAAATGTTGGAGAAACTCAGCGTGTCAGGCAGCATTTTGGAGGGAATGGACAGACTATGTTTCAGGTTGGGACCCTTTTCCTTTCCTTCACAGATGCTGCCTAACCCTCCAAGTTCCCCTAGCAATTTATGGTTTGCATTCTAATTAACATACAGGTCATTGGAATAAGTGAGTGGAGAGCTAATCATGATACAGAAGATTTTAGCAGCAGGTGAACTAAGGCAAGAGCAGAGGCAGTTAAAGATGAGTTGAAAATAGGCAATCCAAGTAGTGGACTGGAACATAAGTTCTAGGAGCAGAATTGGGCCATTTGGCACATCAAGTCTACTCCGCCATTCAATCATTTCCCTCTCAATCCCATTCTCCTGCCTTCTCCCCATAACACCTGACACCTAGTCATAAGGTTTCATCTGGGAAAGCACACATCAAACCAGAGGACACTTTGGATTTCTGGCCAGTGGAACAAGAGGACACAAGGTTTGAGCCTGTCCTTGTGGTATGGGTGGACACAAAGCACATGGCGGAAACACATGCGGTCGCAGAGAAGAAATGTAAACTCCTCAGAGATAGCCCAGAAAGATAGCGCCAGAGGTCAGTTTGACCAGCTGCAGCACCATTGTACAACAAAATACCCAGAAGTAATTGCTGCCATCCACACTGGGCATCAATTGGAGACATAAAGAAACTACATATGTTGGAGTCTGGAGCAAAAAACAAATAGCTGGAGGAACTCCATGCGTCAGGTAGCATCTTTAGAGTGAATTGGAAAAGGACACTTCATGTGGACCCAAAATATTGAGTCAATTTTCCCTCACAGATGCTTCCTAACCCTCCTGAGTTCCTCCAGCAGTTTGCTTTTTCATTCCAATGAAGTGTTTTTAAATACACCCACTTCTGTCAGGCAGAAAGCAGGCAAGAAGTCCACACACTGAAAAACTGCACACGGAGCAAATACATTCATGACCCAGGTTTTGGTAACATTGTTTGAACATTGACTGTAGTTCAAGGTGGAGAGGAAATTCCCCGGAACTTCCGTAAATAGTGCCATGAGGTTCATATCTCCACATAATTGAATCAGAATCAGATTTTATTCGCCAAGTATGTTTTGCAACGTACGAGGAATTTCACTGGCCAGGTCAGTCATACAATTAAAAGCAACAGACTCGAAAACACATTTTAACATGAACATCCACCACAGCGACTCCTACACATTCCTCACTGTGATGGAAGGCAAAATAAAGTTCAAGTCCTTCCTTTTGTTCTTCCTCGGTCGGGGGCCTCGAGCCCTCCGTTGACGGGACGGTCTTGACTCCTGTAGCAGGCGGCGTTCGGGCACTCCGCGTCGCGGCCTCCAGCTCCTGCATCGGGGGGTTGTCAGCTCCCCCATGCTGGGCGATTGAACCTCGCGTCGGGGCTGGTCGAACCTTCTGCAGCGTTGGAGCTCCGGACTAGCCTCTCCCCAGACTGCGAGCCCTTGATGGTAAGTCCGCAGGCCGTGGTGGGAGTGATCCCAGGCAAGGGATCCGCTCCAATGTTAAGTCGCACCCTGCGTTGGGGCTCACAACAGTCCGAGGAGGCCTCCAGCTCCAGCGATGGTAAGCCACAGAGCCCAGAGAATGTGAACTGAAAATTGATCACGACTGCGGAAAGGTAGGGTCTTGAAAAAAAGTTTTCCCCGATCCCCTCTCCCCTCCCTGTCACATAAAACAAACCGAAGTACATTATAGCAAACTTTTAACAAACGCTAAAAATAACAAAAGATGAAAAAACGAACAGGCTGCCGGCAGGGCTGCCATCTCCCCGGCGCCCCTGTTGGAGCAGATGGAATCTTCACTTATCATTACATCTCACAGATCCAGCAATTCAGCACTCTCTCTGGTATTACAGTGGACTTAACCTGATTAGAGATCGCTCCCATTAGGTAGAGGGACATAGAAGAATGGCACACTTTGGAGAGACACTTGCAGCAAAACTGGGGAGGAGTTGCCTGCCTTGGCTTGCTGTCACCTCAATCTTACTTAGCTGTCGCTAGTCTTTGCCCCCTTTGTTATTCATTCTTGGCTGCTTGATCTTCCTCTGCTCTGTAAATTATGCATTATTCCCACATTATTTCTTTATAAGCTTTTCATTACGAGTGGACTAAAAGTTCAACCATCCACAGATTCCAGCTTCGTGACAAATAGTGGCTGTGTTTCTCTCTAGATAAGTGTTCTTTGAACTTAATTCCTAAGAAGGAATACCAATTCATATAATCTCTCATGTTGGCACTGTTCTCTAACTCTGCATGTTCATATGGGAAATTAGGAAATCCTAGTAAACTGGGATAGATCCTATCAAATCCTAGAACTGGATATGTTCTGAACACATACGCATACAGAGCTGCACCATACTGCACTGTACCATTGATCATGTTCATTTATATGATAGCATTCAGTTGCCTTTCAGCGGAGATGTTGAAACCTGGATAAAATGGGCAGCTGTAGCTTCCTTGACCCCATGAGTTTGGAATAATGAGATTTGCATGTGTAATCTGACTTCACCAACCAGCAGATTTAATTGTGTACTTCAAACCCACTTGCTATTAAAATGCAGAGATGGAATTGAGGTCTTTGAATGACTCCCTCCAACATCCAGTTATATATTCATAGTTTAATGCTTCAATTAGAGGCTACTATCTTCATGGTTGCTTTACAATCAGAACACTTAATGACCATCTTGCAGTTTAAACTTCAATCGTGACCTCAAGTTCTGCTGGCGTGGAGTTTGCACATTCCTCCTGGGACCACAGAGGGATCCTGCAAGTGCTCCAGTTTTTACCCACATCCAAAACACATGCCGGTTGTTAGGTTAATTGGCCATGGTAAATTAATCCTCGTGTGTAGGTGAGTAATAGAACCTGTGAAGAATGTTGGAAGAATTTAAAAGTAATATTAATGTAGAATTAGCGTAAATGGGTGGTTGTTGGTTGGTGTGGACTCAGTGGCTAAAGTACACAGTTCACGCTGTTCCTCTCTCTTGACCATGCCTAAGTGAATTGGACATTGTGAATTAAGTTAGATGATTTAATAAGGTGAGTTTTTAGGCTGTTGAGGAGAAGGGCTGTCATTCCATTCCATGGGATCCAAGTCAGTCTTTCTATCAGAAAGCTGAGGTAACCTTGAACCAGCAAGTTGAAGCTTGAACCAGCAAGTGTAGAAACGAACTGCAGATGCTGGTTTATAGACAATAGGTGCAGGAGTAGGCCATTCGGCCCTTCGAGCCAGCACTGCAGATAGACACAAAGTGCTGGAGTAACTCTGGGTCAGGCAGCATCTCTGGAAAAAAGGGATAGGTGATGTTTTGGGTGGGAATCTTTCTTCAAGTAGGCCTTGAAGAAGTTATTTTCAGACTGAAGAAGGGTGCCGACCCGATACGTCATTCGGCCTTTTTCTCCAGTTGCCTCGTGACCCGCTGAGTTGCTCAATCAATTTGTGTCTATGATGGGAAGCAAGTCATCTTTGAACCAGAGGAGCTGCTCAAAAAAGAAGAAGCCGTGCACTGCAGCATCAATTGTTGCAACATGGCGCTGAGGCAAGCGAGGGGAATAGGAGGAGAAAGCTCGAGCCAGAGATGTGAAAATCAAAAACCTATAGAAAAACAACTTGTTTTTTGATGATAATGCAGCTAAAACGCAACAGGCAGTAATCACTGGGTATAATCAGCCTCATAGTGCTACCTTCACAATCTCAGTGAAAAGATCTGTGATGTGACTGTAATTGACATTTTATGATCGAGTTTTTTTAGAAAAAAAAGCTTCAATGTGATTTGCTGTTCTGTAGTGGCTCCTGCACTGAGTGCTGTATCATTATCCCTTTTATCTCCTCTTTTAATACAAATAATCAGTGCTAATAATGTTGCCTCTGTCGTCAAGGCGAATTGTTTGGGAAAATCAAGTGCAATCCTTTTGCTCGACCAGAAATTAAATGCACCAGTTACTGGATACCAACTCTTTGGCTTTACTCCTAATTTGGCTCTCAAAAAGTCTTCATTTTCCAAATTATCTTTAAATCCAGTAATGGAGTTAATAGAACAAAATTACTCAAGTGCCAACTGTTTCACTCGTATGCAGGGAATAGATAATGGAAAACTAACTATTAATTATTTGCATCTTAATTTCTCATTTTCTTCACGTAAAATAACAGTATTGCGCTGACCACTTGCAAGTAAAGCTTCATTTTTGCCAAGCTATAGTTTTATAGGATTTTCAGGACAGAGATAGCTAACCTGACTGAATGATCCCAAAGTCCCCTACATCTATTATGACAAACCTTGGTTTTAGAACCATTTGAAACTGTCCTATCGAGATCCCATCAACTGACACCTCATCTTTCTCCAGTGTGTCAAAACATTGATTTTTTTTGTAACCAAAGATGTGAGGAAATAACAATAGGCAATAGACAATAGGTGCAGGCATAGGCCATTCGGCCCTTCGAGCCAGCACCGCCATTCAATGTGATCATGGCTGATCATCCCCAATCAGTACCCCGTTCCTGCCTTCTCCCCATATCCCCTGACTCTGCTATTTTTAAGAGCCCTACCTAGCTCTCTCTTGAAAACATCCAGAGGACCTGCCTCCATCGCCCTCTGAGGCAGAGAATTCCACAGACTCACCACTCTCTGTGAGAAAAAGTGTTTCCTCGTCTCCATTCTAAATGGCTTACTCCTTATTCTTAAACTGTGGCCCCTGGTTCTGGACTCTCCCAACATCGGGAACATGTTTCCTGCCTCTAGCGTGTCCAAACATTTAACAATCTTATATGTTTCAATGAGATCCCCTCTCATTCTTCTAAACTCCATAGTGTACAAGCCCAGCTGCTCTATTCTCTCAGCATATGACAGTCCCGCCATCCTGGGAATTAACCTTGTAAACCTACGCTGCACTCCCTCAATAGCAAGAATGTCCTTCCTCAAATTAGGGGACCAAATCTGCACACAATACTCCAGGTGCGGTCTCACTAGAGCTCTGTACAACTGCAGAAGGACCTCTTAGCTCCTATATTTGATTCCTCTTGTTATAAAGGCCAATATGCCATTTGCTTTCTTCACTGCCTGCTGTACCTGCATGCTTACTTTCATAGACTGATGTACAAGGACCCCCATATCCCGTTGCATTTCCCCTTTTCCCAACTTGATGCCATTTAGATAGTAATCTACCTTCCTGTTTTTGCTACCAAAGTGGATAACCTCACATTTATCCGCATTAAACTTCATCTGCCATGCATCTGCCCACTCCTCCAACCTGTCCAAGTCACCCTGCAATCTCATAGCATCCCCCTCACAGTTCACACTGCCACCCAGCTTTGTGTCATCTGCAAATTTGCTAATGTTACTTTGAATCCCTTCATCCAAATCATTGATGGATATTGTAAATAGCTGCAGTCCCAGCACCGAGCCTTGCGGTACCCCACTAGTCACTGCCTGCCTTTTTGTAAGGGACCCATTAATCCCTACTCTTTGTTTCCTGTCTGCCAACCACTTCTCTATCCATGACAGCACTCTACCCCCAGTACCATGTGCCCTAATTTTGCCCTATAATCTCCTATGTGGGACTTTATCAAATGTTTTCTGAAAGTCCAGGTACACTACATCCACTGGCTCTTCCTTGTCCATTTTCCTAGTTAAATATAACCATATAACCATATAACAATTACAGCACAGAAACAGGCCTTCTCGGCCCTTCCAGTCCGTGCCGACCATTTATTTTCCCCTAGTCCCATCTACCTGCACTCAGACCATAACCCTCCATTCCCTTCCCATCCATATACCTATCCACTTTACTTTTAAATGTTAAAATCGATCCTGCCTCCACCACTTCTGCTGGAAGATCATTCCACACAGCCACCACTCTCTGAGTAAAGAAGTTCCCCTCATGTTACCCTTAAACTTCTGTCCCTTAATTCTCATGTCATGCCCTCTTGTTTGAATCTTCCCTACCCTCAATGGGAAAAGCTTATCCACGTCAACTCTGTCTATCCCTTTCATCATTTTAAAGACCTCAATCAAGTCCCTCCTTAATCTTCTGCGCTCCAAAGTATAAAGACCTAACTTGTTCAACATTTCTCTGTAACTTAGTTGCTGGAACCCAGGCAACATTCTAGTAAATCTCCTCTGTACTCTCTCTATTTTGTTGACTTCAAAAAATTCCAGAAGATTAATCAAGCATGATTTCCTCTTTGTAAATCCATGCTGACTTGGACCGATCCTGTTACTGCTATCCAAATGTTCAGCTATCTCATCTTTTATAATTGACTGCAGCATCTTCCCCACCACCGATGTCAGGCTAACTGGTTTATAATTCCCTGTTTTCTCTCTCCCGCCTTTCTTAAAAAGTGGGATAACATTAGGTACTCTCCAAACCACAGGATCTGATCCTGAATCTATAGAACATTGTAAAATGATCACCAAAGTGTCCACGATTTCTAGAGGTTTAAGTATCCTGGGATGCAGACCATCAGGCTCTGGGGATTTATCAGCCTTCAGTCCCATCAGTCTATCCAACATAATTTCCTGCCTAATGTGGATTTCTTTCAGTTCCTTCGTCACCCCAGATCATCTGGCCACTACTATATCAGGAAGATTGTTTGTGTCCTCCTAATTTTTTCTTCTTCACATACCCAAAGAAGCTTTTACTATCCTGCTTTATATTCTTGGCTAGCTTACCTTCGTACCTCATCTTTTCTCCCCGTATTGTCTTTTCGGTTACTTCTGTTGTTCTTTAAACATTACCCAATTCTTTTGCTTCCCACTCATCTTTGCTACGTTGTACTTCTTCGCTTTAATTTTTATACTGTCCCTGACGTCCTTTGTCAGCCATGGTCGTCCCTTTCTCCCCTTGGAATCTTTCTTCCTCCTAGGAATGAACTGATCCTGCACCTTCTGTATTATTCCTAGAAACACCTGCCATTTTTGTTCCACTGTCATCACTGCTAGTATATTTTTCCAGTCAACCTTGGCCAGCTCCTCCCTCATGGCCCCATAGTCCCCTTTATTCAACTGTAACACTGACACCTCCGATTTACTCTTCTCCCTCTCCAATTGTAGATGAAACCTGACTATGTTATGGTCACTGCCTCCTAATGGCTCATTAACCTCAAGGTCCTTTATCAAATCCGGTTCATTACATAATACTCATTCCAGAATTGCTTTCTCCCTGGTAGGCTCCAATACAAGCTGTTCTAAGAATCCATCATAAAGGCACTCTACAAAGTCCCTTTCTTGGTGTCCAGCACAAACCTGATTTTCACAGTCTACCTGCAGGTTGAAATCCCATAACAATCACAGCATTACTGTTACTACATGCCAATTTTAACTCCTGATTCAACTTGCGCCCTATGTCCAGGCTACTGTTTGGAGGCCTGTAGATTAGTCCCATTAGGGTATTTTTACTCTTACAATTCCTTAGTTCTATCCATACTGACTCCACATCTCGTGTTTCAATGTCAACCCTTGCGAGGGACTGAATTTCATTCCTCACCAACAGGGAAACCCCACCCCCTCTGCCCACCTGTCTGTCTTTTCGATAGGAGGTATATTCTTGAATATTCAGTTCCCAGCCCTGGTCCTCTTGCAGCCATGTCTCAGTAATTCCCACAACATCATACTTGCCAATTTCTAACTGAGCCTCAAGCTCGTCCACTTTATTTCTTACACTTCGCGCATTCATATGCAGCACTTTGACCTCCGTATTCACTTCCCCCCCTCGGGGAAGAGACGTATATTGTCATTCAATGAAATGAACCAGTAAATGTCTTTGAACAAATGAAAACAAGTCCAATGTAACTTTGACAATGTTGCTTCAGTTGATGGGAATGTTGCTCTGTGTTTGAAGGCTTGGGCTCCAGAGCCACCAGCATATATACCTCAGCACACACTAAAGTGTTGCATTTCAGCTCCTTTTCCATTTGTTTGCAACAAAGAAAGAGGCCATTCAGCCCATCAAGTTTATACCGGGTAAAAAATGTAATGCCGTTACTTCATTCATTTTTTCTGTAACTTCTCCTCCCCACATTTCCATCAACTCCAGATTCCGTTCCTTACCAACAAAATGGGGCAATTTACAATGGCCAATTAATCTACCAATCAGCATTTATTTGGAATATGGTGGGAATCTGGAGCATCCAAGGAAGCCCACATAATACAGGGAAAATGTACAAACGCCATACAAACGTCACTGAACCCTGGTTGCTGGAGCTGAGACAGCAGCTGTAACAGTTACAATACCTTGCTACCACCAAGACACTACCTCAGGGGCAACTTAGAAATCCCATGAATATGTTTATCCCTGCTGTCATGTCCAATATTGAGGGGAATTAACTAGATTATCAAATCATTCAGTGCTGGAGTAACTAAGCAGGTCGGGTAGCATATCTGGAGAGCATGCATTGGTGACATTTCGAGTTAGGACCCTTCTCCAGACTGAAGAAGGGTTCCGAAGTTGAAAGTCAGATTTCTGTGTTCTCCAGCGATGCAGCCTGACCCGCTGAACTACTCCATAACTTTGTGTCTTTCTTTGTAAACCACCACCTGCCCTTCCTTGTTTCTCCATTATCAGCTCATTCTGTTTGAAGGAGCCTGTCTACACCATTTCCTACATAACAAGAGTGATCACATTTCAAATGTACTGCAATGTGTATAAAGTGTTTCGATGGATCATGAAAGGTTGTGGAATTCCTACTTGTTCTTTTTTTTTTAATCATAAAGAGGAACATACCTTTATCACATCTTTATGACCTCAAGATATACGAAAGGCATTTGCAATGCTTTTAAAAATGGAACAATTCTCTGTTGTAAGCCAAGAAACATAGCAGCCAAAAATGCCTAGAATGGAGGGTGCACAAAAGGCTGGAGAAACTCAACGGGTGCAGCAGCATCAAAGGAGCGAGGAGATAGGTGACGTTTCGGGCCGAACCTCTTCTTCAGAGTGATGGGAGGGGGGTGGGGCGGAGAGAAGAAATGAAAAAGGAGGAGGAGCCCAAGGGCTTGGGGAGAGGTGGGAAGGGGAGGAGACAGCAAGGGTTAACAGAATTGAGAAAATTCAATGTTCAAGCCCAGAGGATGCAGACTCCCCAAGCGGAATATGAGGTGCTGTTCCTCCAATTTGTGGTGTTGCTCACTCTGGCCGTGGAGGAGGCCCAGGACGGATACGGAATGAGAGGGGGAGTTGAAGTGTGAGCCACCGGGAGGTCGGGTTGGTTATTGCGGACCGAGTGGAGGTGTTCGGCGAAACGATCGCCAAGCCTCTGCTTGGTCTCACAGATATAGATCAGCTGGCATCTAGAGCAGCGGATACAGGTGAACCTCTGTCGGACCTGGAAGGACTGCTTGGGTCCCTGAAAGGAGCGGAGGGGGGAGGAAAAGGGACAAGTGTAGCATCTCTTGCGGTTGCAAGGAAAAGTGCCCGGGGAAGGGTGAAATTGACAAGGGAGTTGCGGAGGGAGCAGTCTTTGCGGAAGGCAGACGGGGGGGAGATGGGAAGATGTGGCGAGTGGTGGGGTCACGTTGGAGGTGGCGAAACTGGCGGAGGACTATGTGTTGTATGTGCCGGCTGGTGGGGTGAAAGGTGAGAACCAGGGGGACTCTGCCCTTGTTGCGAGTGGGGGTATGGGGAGAGAGGGCAGTGTTGCGGGGTATGGAGGAGACCCTGGTACAAGCCTTATCTATAGTGGGGGAGAGGAATCCACGTTCTCTGAAGAATGAGGACATTTGTGATGACCTGGTGTGGAACACCTCAGCCTGGGAGCAGATGCGGCGTAGACAGAGGAATTGGGAATAGGGGATAGAGTCCTTACAGGAAGCAGGGTGGGAGGAAGAGTAGTCCAGGTAGCTGTGGGAGTCAGTTGGTTTGTAGTGGATGTCGGTCAGGAGTATATCACCTGCAATAGAGATGGTGAGGTCAAGGAATGGTAGGGAAGTGTCGGAAATGGTCCAAGTGTATTTTAGTGCCGGATGGAAGTTGTTGGTGAAATGGATGAAGTCAGTCAGTTGTGTATGGGTGCAGGAGGTGACACCAAAGCAGTCATCGATGTAACAGAGGTAGAGGTCGGGGATGGGGCCCTGGTACGCCTAGAACAAGAATTGTTCAACGTACCCGACAAAGAGGCAAGCGTAGCTAGGGCCTATGCGTGTGCTCATAGCTACGCCTTGTGTTTGGAGGAAATGGGAGGAGTCAAAAGAGGAGTTATTGAGGGTAAGGACCAACTCCGCTAGGCAGAGGAGGGTGTCAGTGGACGGGTATGGGTTGCTCCTCTGGTCGAGGAAGTACCGGAGGGCTTTGAGACCATCCTGGTGGGGGATGGAGGTGTAGAGTGACTGGACGTCCATGGTGAAGATGAGAGGATGGGGGCCTGGAGAATGGAATGCGCAGAGCCGACGGAGGGTGTCTGAGGTGTCTTGAACATAGGTGGGGAGGAATTTAACCAAGGGAGATAGGATGGAGTCAAGGTCTGTGGAAATGTGTTCGGTGGGGCACGAACAGGCAGAGACAATGGGTCTGCCGGGGCAGTCGGGTTTGTGGATTTTGGGGAGAAGGTAAATTCGGGCCGTGCGGGGCTGGGAAATGATGAGGTTGGAGGCTCGGGGGTGCAGGGAGCTGGAGTTGATGAAGTCGGTTATGGTGCTCGAGATGGTGGCCTGGTGCTCGTCAGTGGGGTCATGGTCCAGGGGTAAGTAGGAGGAGGTGTCTGAGAGTTGGCTCGTGGCCTCCGCTTTGTAGAGATCGACACACCAGACTACCACGGCACGTCCTTTGTCGGCGGGTTTGATAACCCAGTCTGGGTTGTTACGGAGTGAGTCGATGGCAGTACGTTCGGGGGGAGAGGGATTGGAGTGAGACAGGGGAGTGGAGAAGTCGAGGCGGTTGATGTCCCGACGGCAGTTCTGGATAAAGAGTTGTATGGCCGGAGGGCCACGAGGGGGGGTCCACGAGGAGGGGGTTCGTGGGAGACAGGAAAAGGGATCATCAGTGGGGGGCGTGGACTCGTTCCCGTGGAAGAACGCTGTGAGGCGGAGGCGACGGTAGAAGAGCTCCAAGTCGTGGTGGGCGCGGAACTCATTGAGGTGGGGACGGAGGGGGACAAAGGTAAGACCTATGCTAAGGACCAACCTTTCGGTGTCGGAGATGGGGAGGTCCGGGGGGATGGTGAACACGCGGCAAGGATGGGGGTTGTGGCCGGAGGAAGGCAGGTGAGTGGACTGGGGACGAAGCGTTGTGTGGTGGGGGGGGGGTAGAGGGTGGTCAGGGGGTGGGGGGGTATGGGGGCTGTGGTGTGGGTGGGGAAGAGCAGGAGTTACATAGTAGGAGGGGGATGGGGAAGACCCTATGTAGATGCAGATGTTTTCACAATTTACAGTAGAAAGCCTGTTGCCTTAAGATTCAAACACCAAAATGCAACATCCTCACTGAAAACTGGGAATATCTGGCCCATGACCATTCAAAATGGAGAAGGAGCATTTGAGTTGGTATTGGTAACGTTGGTGTTATGAGCAAACTGAACTTGAGTGGAAATGACAGATCGAGAGTCACTAACCCACATGCTCCAAGAGCTACTTCCTGCCCCATCAATGGAAGAGTTTGTGATTCCCACAATGTCTTCATTAACCACCTTGGAATCTACAATTCCGGATTCGATGCATGTCATCATCAATCCTAAGAGACTGCCTGTGCAGATGATGTTGACTCTTTGTTATCCCTGAAATTAATTTGCTGAAACTGACCATGATAACTGTCATTCCAAGAAAATAGCTCCCTGAAAGTGGCAACATGATTAGGTAGAGTGTGAAGAAGATGTGTGGTATGCTTGCCTTCATCTATCGGGGTATTGAGTGTAAAAGCCAATACGTCATGTAGCAGATTCATAAGACTTTGGTTAGGCTGCTTTTGCAGTATGTGTGCAGCTCTGGCCGCCCCATTACAGGAAGGATGTGGAAGCTTTTGAGATGATGTGGAAGAGGTTTGCCAGAATGCTGTCTGGATTAGTGAGTATTGCTATAAGAAGAGGTTGGACAAATTTGGATTGTTTTCCCTGGAGCATTAGAGGCTCAAGGGAGACCTGATATAAGTATATAAAGTTATATAGGATAGAGAGGGTAGACCCTCAAAACACTTTTTCCCAGTGTGGAAATGTCAAAGACTAGGTGGCATAGCTTTATGATGAGATGGGAAAATTTAACAGAGAAAAACAAGGTAATTTGTTTACACAGAGTGCAATAGGTCCTGAAGTGCACTGCCGGAGATGGTGGTGGACATCATGCGCAAAAGGGCCTGTTTCTGTGCTGTACTGTTATGTTCTATGTTTGTGAGATTTTGACGTGCGTTAATTCTGCAGCTACACAATTTTGATCATACTTCGAAAGCCTTTCATTACCTACAAAAATACTTTGGCCCAAGCTGATAAAATGAACCATATAAATGCTCCCAATTCCTCCATCTACGCCGCATCTATACCTATGATGAGGTGTTCCATACCAGGGCATCGGAGATGTCCTCATTTTTCAGGGAACAGGGGTTCCCCTCTTCTACCATAGATGAGGCTCTCACCAGGGTCTCTTCTATACCCTGTGACTCTACTCTCACTCCCCATCGCCCCACTCATAACAAAGGTAGAGTCCCCCTTGTCCTCACCTACCATCCCACCAGCCGTCACATACAACAAATAATCCTCCGACATTTTCGCCACCTCCAACGTGATCCCACCACTTGCCGGATCTTCCCATCTCCTCCCCTGTCTGCCTTCTGCAGAGGCCGCTCCCTCCGTAATTCCCGGGTCCATTTGTCCCTTCCCACCCAAACCACCCCCTCTCTGAGCACTTTCCCTTGCAACCGCAAGAAATGCTACACTTGTCGTTTTACCTCCCCCCTTGATTCTATTCAAGGATCCAAGCAGTCTTTCCAGTTGCGGGAGAGGTTCACCTACACCTTCTCCAACCTCATCTATTGCATCCGCTGCTCTAGTTGTCAGCTGCTCTACATCGGTGAGACCAAGCGCAGGCTTGGCGATCGTTTCGCCAAACACCTCCGCTCGATTCACAATAACCAACCTGATCTCCCGCAATAACCAACCCGGTGGCTCAACACTTCAACTCCCCCTCCCATTCCGAATCCAACCTTTCTGTCCTGGGCCTCCTCCATGGCCAGAGTGAGCACCACCGTAAATTGAAGGAGCAGCACCTCATATTTCGCTTGGGCAGTTTGCACGCCAGCGGTATGAACATTGACTTCTCTAATTTCAGGTAGTCCTTACTTTCTCCTCCCCTTCTCAGCTCTCCCTCAGACCTGTGGCTCCACCTCTTCCTTTCTTCCTCCCACCCCACCCTCACATCAGTCTGAAGAAGGGTTTCGACCTGATGCGTTGCCTATTTCCTTCGCTTCACAGATGCTGCCTCACCCACTGAGTTTCTGCAGCATTTTTGCCTACCATATAAACGCTCATGTTCTTTTAGTGAAGCTCTTTGAAATTTGGGAACAATTATCTTGTCGTAAAATAAATGTAAAAGAAAGTTTTGAGATTGAAAGAGATTGTTTTATTGCTTCATTGTTTTTTTCTCATTTCAACCTCTTCGTTAAGTTAATAGTATTTTAACTTTTGCGCTTCGACAGGAAGAATGCAAAACTTTCGAACAAGGCAAAGGGAACTCATTTACTATCACAGCACGAGTCTTTGACACAAAGATAATATCAGGTGGCACAGATCTGAATATGTGCAATCAGTGAGTGCAGTCAGTAGCTACCTGGAAGATTCATTATCACTATGGTGATATGTTCATCAGTCAGATGTCTTAGGTGTAGTCAGTTCAGTCAGTTCAGTCAGTTCTTGCATTTAATTTTCTGCCAACGATTATTTGTGTAATAAATTTAGTGGCAGTATGGTGGAACAGCAGTAGAGCTGCTGCCTTACAGCGCTTGCAGCGCCAGAGACCCAGGTTTAATTCTGACTACCAGTGTTGTCTGTACAGAGTTTTACGTTCTCCCCGTGACTGCGTGGGTTTTCTCCGAGATCTTCAGTTTAATCCCACACTCCAAAGACACACAGGTTTATAGGTTAATTGGATTGGTATAAGTGTAAAGTGTCCCTAGTGTATGTAAGATAGTGTTAACGTGCAGGTATTGCTGGTCAGTGCAGACACGGTGGTACAGCAGGCAGTGAAGAAAGCGAATGGCATGTTGGCCTTCATAACAAGAGGAGTTGAGTATAGGAGCGAAGAGGTTCTTCTGCAGTTGTACAGGGCACTTGTGAGACCACACCTGGAGTATTATGAGCAGTTTTGGTCTCCAAATTTGAGGAAAGACATTCTTGCTATTGAGGGAGTGCAGCGTAGGTCTGTGAAATTCTCTGCCTCATAGGCCGATGGAGGCCAGTTCTCCAGATGCTTTCAAGAGAGAGTTAGATAGAGCTCTTAAAGATAGCGGAGTCAAGGGATATGGGGAGAAGGCAGGAACGGGGTACTGATTGTGGTTGATCAGCCATGATCACATTGAATGGCGGTGCTGGCTTGAATGGACAAATGGCATCCTCCTACAACTATTGTCTATTGTATGTTGTCAATTTCCCAATGCTGTATCTCTAAACTAAATGAAGATTCTGAGATTTTAAGCCAAACTTATTTTGTTCTCTGGAACTCATTTGTCCACAGCTAAAAGTATGTGTTTCTATCATATAGAGGGCTAGTCTACATGAGCCTGCAGTAGGTATGCGATCAGGAACTCAGGGCACTGTGGGAGGGATCTATGTGACTATGAGGCAGGAACAGGGACTTATCAAGTAACAGTAGAGCAAATTATGAATGAGACAATACTAAATGACTGTGAATAAGATGAAATTGGAATACAGAGATTATGAACACTTTTTGTGGGAAGGTGTTCTGTGTAACAAAACACAGTCAGTGGCAGAGGAAGTGACAAAAAGGATTACCACAGGGTGGTGGCAGAAGCAGGCCCTTCAGCCCACCGAGTCCACGCCGACCAGTGATCACCCCATACATTCGCACTACGGTACACTCGAGAGACAATTTACAATTTTACAGGTCAATTAACCTACAAACCTGTACATCTTGGAAGTGTGGGAGGGAACTGGAGCACCCAGAGGAAACCCATACGGTCTCAGGGATAACATACAAACTCCAGACTACAGCACCCATAGTCAGGGTCGAACCCAGGTCTCTGACACTGTACGTCAGCATCTCGACCGCTACGCCACTGTGCTGCCCTAAATTGTTAAATAAATGACTAAAGGGATAACAAGAAGCATGATGAGGGGAAAGTTACTGAGTGAGTGTGGAAGTGTGCACTAACCTATAGAGAAACAGCCAGTATCCACAGTTTCTCTGAGAAGTAGTTTATTGACAAGTCGTGAAACAGTCAATGACAAAGGCCATGAGCAGGTGGGCCACTCAGTGGAGATGTGAGGAAGAGAGATTAACATCATCAGGGATAAAGTTAGTAGCCCAGGTGATGGTGAGTATTGAGTGACAGTGTGATTACTAACAACTGAGGAATAAAATGTTACAAAATGACAATGCAAGGAAAGTGGTTAACAATAGCAGAGGTACAATCAGTAACACAAGGGAAAGACGACCAAATGATAATCAAAAATACTGCAGGAGCTGGAATTCTGAAATAAGAACAGAATATGCTGCTTTGTGAAGCATCTGCATTTAGTCCAAAGGAATGATCCAGACATATCCATGTTTCACCTACCACCCTGTGCCTCTGCTCTTCCCCGTCCCTCATTCACCTGGCTCCATCATCCTATTTTGTTTCATGTCTGTTGTTTCCACCTATGAACCATCAACCTCTGTCTCAACAATCCCACTCTCCCATCTTGCTACATCTGCACGTCATTCCCAGTCCCCATCTGGTTCTGCCAATCGCCCGCCATCCCCTGTCTCACCCCATGCCTCTCAGTTGTATGCACTGGCTTTCTTCCCTGTACACTCGCAGTGCTGACGCAGGGTCTCGGCCTGAAACATCAACCATCCCTTTACCTCCACAGATGCTGCTTGACCCACTGAATTCACCCAGCTTTTTGAGCTCCGGATTGCAGCATCTGCAGTCTCTTGTGTCTCTGTACGAACTCTGGTTTGCCTTTGCCTTTAATATATCCTTCCCAATCCCACTCTGACCTCTCTATCTATGGCTTTACACACTGTTACAACAGGCCAATGCCCAACGCAGGCTTCAGGTACAAAACCTCATCTTACATCTGGGCACATTACAGTATTATGGACTCAATATTGAATTCTGAAACTTCAGGACACTCGCTATCTCTGTCTGTATTAGAACTGACTGTGTCATTCATTTATGATATTTGCTCAGTTTTCACCACTTCATTAGTACAGCCTGAACACAGCCCAACTATTAGAAACCAACTTTTTAAAATCAGTTTTAATGAATGGCCTCCAATATGAAACCTTAACTCTGTTATTTCTTTCTCCACAGATGTGCCTAGCCTGTTGAGTGTTCCCAGCACCTTTTGTTTTTATTATCAAATGACAGTCTGCGGGGGCTGCATTACCAATAGTAGTTACAATGGCACACTGAGAGGTTTACTGATTGACAGTGGGAAGGCAAGGATGAACAATAATATAACATTAAAAACCATTCTCAAGAAGAGCCTTGACCTGAAACATCGTCTGTCCATTTCCCTCCATGGATGCTGCCTGACCCATTGAGTTCCTCCAGCCATTTGTATTATTCCTCGAAGTTGCATGATTTGTAGTCTTGTGTCTCAACGAAATGTAATGATTTGCATTCTTTACATTCTACATCTCCCTCCCCCCCCCAGCTGTCATTATTCACAGACTTAAGGAAACAGTCTGATCCCAGCACTATGCCATAATGTGATTTTTGTATGTGAATCTTGTCACCATGAAACTAGAGTTAAGGGTGTTCTAGTCTCTCACCCCACTACTGGCTACAGTTGGAAAATCCTGAAACTTTGCAATTCTTCACTAACCCTGTCTGCTGTCCTGCTCTTCTCAAACAACCCCTTTTTCTCTGTGTTTTCAGTCAACTATCCTGTTATCTGTTATCATATCTGTAGAACATTTTGTTTGATAGCAATTCCATGAAGCTTATTGAAGTATGTGAAGAGGAAAACATTAGTTAAGACCAAAGTTGGACCCTTGAAGACAGAAACAGATGAATTTATTATGAGGAACAAGGAAATGGCAGACAAGTTGAATGGGTACTTTAGATCTGTCTTCACTAAGGAAGTCACAAACAATCTCCCAGATGTTCTCATGTTTAGAGGACCTAGGGTGACGGAGGAACTGAAGGAAATTCACATTAGACGGGAAATGGTGTTGGGTAGAATGATGGGACTGAAGGCTAATAAATCCTTAGGGCCTGATGGTCTGCATCCCAGGGTTCTTAAGGAAGTGGCTCTAGAAATTGTGGACGCATTGGTGATCATTTTCCAATGTTCTATAGATTCAGGATCAGTTCCTGTGGATTGAAGGATAGCTAACGTTATCCCACTTTTTAAGAAAGGCGGGAGAGAGAAAACAGGGAATTATCGACCAGTTAGCCTGACATCGGTGGTGGGGAAGATGCTGGAGTCAATTCTAAAAGATGAAATAGCGGCACATTTGGATAGCAGTTACAAGATCGGTCTGAATCACCATGGATTTACAAAGGGGAAATCATGCTTGACTAATCTTCTGGAATTTTTTAAAGATGTAACTAGGAAAATGGACAAGGGACAGCCAGTTGATGTAGTGTACCTGGACTTTCAGAAAGCATTTGATGAGGTCCCATATGGGAGATTAGTGGGCAAAATTAGAGCACATGGTATTGGGGTTGGGTACTGACATGGATAGAAAATAGGTTGGCAGACAGGAAACAAAGAGTAGGGATTAACGCGTCCCTTTCAGAATGGCAGGCAGTGACTAATGGGGTTCCGCAAGGCTCGGTGCTGGGATCGCAGCTATTTACAATATACCTTAATGATTTAGATGAAGAGATTAAGAGTAACATTAGCAAATTTTCAGATGACACAAAGCTGGATGGTAGTGTGATGTGTGAGGAGGGTGCTATGAGGATGCAGGGTGACTTGGACAGGTTGAGTGTGTGGACAGATGCATGGCAGATGCAGTTTAATGTGGATAAATGTGAGGTTATCCACTTTGGTGGCAAAAACAGGAAGGCAGATTATTATCTGAATGGTGTCATGTTGGGAAAAGGGGAAGTACAATGAGATCTGGGGATCCTTCTTCATCAGTCACTGAACGTAACCATGCAGGTACAGCAGGCAGTGAAGAAAGCGAATGGCATGTTGGCCTTCATAACAAGAGGAGTTGAGTATAGGAGCAAAGAGGTCCTTCTGCAGTTGTACATGGCCATAGTGAGATCACAGCTGGAATATTGTGTGCAGTTTTGGTCTCCAAATTTTAGGATGGACATTCTTGCTATTGAGGGAGTGCAGCGTAGGTTCACAAGATTAATTCCCGGGATGGCGGGACTGTCATATGTTGATAGAATGGAGTGGCTGGGCTTGTATACTGTGGAATTTAGAAGGATGAGAGGGGATTTTATTGAAACATATAAGAGTATTCAGGGTTTGGACATGCTAGAGGCATGTAGCGTACCTGCAGCGTAAGTTGAAAAGGTTAATTCCCGGGATGGCGGGACTGTCATATGTTGATAGAACGGAATGGCACATGGCTCCCTTTGGTCATGGCTGACCATGAGTGTCTCCAGGTTTGGAGGACGCCTGTGCGTGACTTTGTTTAACGTGGGGAGACTAGTGCACAGACCGTCACCACAAGGGTCCTTGACAGATCTGGATCAGGATCCAATGATATGGAGTCCAAGCTGACCGTTTTTTGCTGCAGCCTTCATCCGCCTTCCCAGCCATTGTGACGCTCCATTTAGGTCAGCCATCATCCTCTGCCTGCTCCACCGTTGTGGTCCTAGTTGGATTGTTCTTTGTCAGAGTCCTCCCCATCGACCTTACTGCCATGGGTGGCCCTACCAGGAGCATAGCTCCAGACGGCATCACTCTCAGGATCTCAGGACCACACAAGCTTCGCCACCACAACAGGTTACAATCCACAGAGAAGCGACTGGGCTTGTATATACTGGAATTTTGAAGGATGAGAGGATATCTTATTGAAACATATAAGATTATTAAGGGATTGCACAAGCTAGAGTCAGGAAACTTGTTCCTAATGTTGGGGGAGTCCAGAACCAGGAGCCACAGTTTAAGAATAAGGGGTAGGCCATTCAGAACGGAGACGAGGAAAACCTTTTTCACACAGAGAGTTGTAAATCTGTGGAATTCTCTGCCTCAGAGGACAGAGGAGGCCAATTCTCTGGATGCTTTCAAGAGAGAGTTAAATAGAGCTCTTAAAGATAGCAGAGTCAATAGATATGGGGAGTAGGCAGGAGCGGGGTACAGATTGTGGATGATCAGCCATGATTACAGTGAATGGCGGTGCGGCTCAAAGGGCCACATGGCCTACCCCTGCACCCATTGTCTATTGTATATTGTCTATTATCTATTATCTAAAGAAGCAGTTTACCAAATTAAAGGTTGTATATAAATTTTAATAAGTTAATACCAGGATAAAGATCAGCCGAGTTATTGTTAGTAACACAGAACTTAGAAGGAATAGTCTGCCAGTGGCAGATGAATTTACATCATTTGATATATTATCCGTGACAATTTAAGGGAACTGGATTAACAATCAGTCAGCGAAACAAATCACTGATCTGTCTCTTTCCCCAGCATTTGTAGGAATGGTGTTGTACCAGATTACAACACGTTAAAATGTAGAGAGTGAACTGTCATCCCATGCCAAGTGTAAGCTTGTTCGGCGCTCTCCAGGATATGTTTTGATTCCCGAGCCCAACCTTTACATTCTGCACATTTGAACGCTGAAAGGAGAAAATGAGAAAAGAAAGAGGAGGTGCTTTCTTCAGAACATCAATCCCTCACAGCTGCCCTTTGTTTAAATTACTGTTCTGCTGGAGCCTGCTGATGGGAAATGACTGAAATGTTTGGGAGAAGAAAGCAGCTGAAAGCACAGCTTTCCATCTGCACAATACACACAATTGCAATGTTGTGGGACTATCTTATTGGCAGCCGTTCCCACACCGCCTGAAATCCTCTATCTCTTGAGCATTTTGCAAATGTAATCATTGTCAGGCTGAGCCTCTTAGATGGGGCACATCTTTACTGTGGAGGGTACAAGTCAATTATCCCTGCAGATTGGCAGGATGATAATTACAGTATTCCAACTACACGACTCATTCAGATGTCGTTCATTGTCTAATTTCCAACTGTATTTTAATGTAGGTTTTACAAAGGTCAGAACTGAAATGGGTAATGTAGCAGTCCCTGATTTTAAACCTTTAATTGTGTATTTTATTTCATTTCACATTTTGTTACAATTCTTTGCAGATTTCCCGTCCTTTTCATTCTTCTTTCCCCTTACATCCAGACTGTTAGTATCTCCCTTAATCTTACTGTACCCAGTCAAAAAGGAAGAGAAAGACTTGGATTTTTATTATGCTTTTCACGATTTCAAGACCTCCTGAGGCATCTCACAGCTAATTAACCACTGTCACTCGAAAAGCAAAAAAAAACCTGCAGATGCTGGAAATCTAAAATGGAAAACACTAAATGCTGGAAAGACTCAGCAGGTCAGGCAGCATCTGTGGACAGCGAAAGGTCTGGGGTCAAAGACCTGTCATCATTACTGGGAAACTCTCTGGAATCAAGGATGTACAAAGGTACTTGGGAGTGCTGGTGCAGGATTCCGAAAAAGTTAATCTGCAAGTCAAATGAGTAATTAAGGGCCTGTCCAACTTGGGCGACTGTTTAGGCGAGTGCAGGAGACTCTGCACTCGCCTCATTATCGCCACATGGTCGCTGGTGGTCTCTGGTGATCGCCATGTCGTTGTAGGTAGTCGAGGTAGCCGTAGGTAGTTTTAGCGAATCTGCTTTGCTGACTGGGCATTTCATTGGCTCATTGGGGAGAAAAAACGTAAGCACGAGTTTTCAGATCCAAGGAAAACCGACCGGTAATGTTAAATGCCCGCCAAACATCACAGCTGTGTATCTCTGGCTTATTAAAAGTTATCTGGCTTTTTAAAAGTGTCTCCATTCCTTTTCCCCCCCTTCTCCCCCCCCTTCTCCCCCCTTCTCCCCTCCCCCCCCCTCCGCTCTTTTAAAAGACTTACCGTACACAGTGCTAGCCGTCTTTAACCATTCTGTTCATCGCGGTGTGTGTCTGTATCACTTTGGCTTTGCACGGTGTGAATTTCAGACAGCGTTCCCACGCTTTTCCTGGCCCCCGCCTTTGCGATGTGTTTGTGTGTGTGTGTTCCATTCTGACAGTCGGCATTCCAGCGGTTTTTCAGGCGAGTGCCTTGAGCTTGAAGGTTGCAGACAGTCCGCTGAAAAGTCACCTAAGTGGGACAGGCCCTTAAAGAAAGCAAACTCAATGCTAGCATTTATTTCAAGAGGGCTTGTATACAAAAACAGGGATGTAATGCTGAGGTTCTTTAAGGCACCGGTAAGGCCACATTTGGAATATTGTGAGCAATTCTGGGAACCATATCTGAGTGTTGGCTCTGGAGAGGGCCTACAGGAGGTTTACAAAGAATGTGTGGGTTGACCTATGATGAGCGTTTGTCGGCACTGGGCCTGTACCCGCTGGAGTTTAGAAGAATGAGCGGGAACCTCAATGAAACATACAGAATAGTGAAAGGCTAGGATTGAGTGTATGTGGAGAGGACGTTTCCACTGGTGGAAGAGTCTAGGACTAGAGGTCAGCCTCAGAATTAAAGGATGGTCTTTTATGAAGGACATGAAGAGAATGTGGTGAATCTGTGGAATCACAGGTGGTGAATCTGTGGAATCATTTGCCACAGAAGGCTGTGGAGGCCAAGTCAATTGATACTTTTAAGGCAGAGATAGATAGATTTTTAGTTAGTACAGGTGTCAGAGGTTATGGGGGTTGCAAGAGAATGGGGTTAGGAGGGAAAGATAGATCAGCCATGTTTAAATGGCAGAGTAGACTTGATGGATCAAATGGCCTCATTCTACTCCCATTCCTTATGACCTTATGTTTTAAGTTCTAGAGAAGGAGAAGAGATGTAAAGAGCAGGGGATATCTGTGATAGGGTGGAGGCTGAGAGAGACTGAATAATGCATTGATTGCCACTCCAGTTCATAGGAAATGCAATCTTTAATCTCTCGACAAAAACTCCAATGAATGGCAATGTAATATTGACCGATTTGTTCTTCAAGATATGGGCTGAAGAGGTTTTATCAGGACATCAAGGTTAACTTTTGACCTTCTTTGATATGGTCTTGCAGAATCTTTTAGCTCTTTGGGTGTCACAGTGGTGCAGGTAGTAAAGTCGATGCCTCATAGCGCCAGAGACCTGGGTTCAATCCTAACCTCAGGTACTGTCCGTGTGGAGTTTCCACCTTTATACTGTGATCTCATGGGTTTCCTCCAAGTTCGCCAGTTTTCTCCCACATCCCAAAGACGAGCAGGTTGATAGGTTAATTGGTCTCTGCAAATATTCCCTGGTTTGTAGGTGAGTGATGAATCTTGGGCTGTGATTAGAACATGGTGAGGACAAAAAATGGGATTAATGTTGGATTAGTATACATGGGTGTTCAATGGTCAGTGGGCTGGAGGTTTGTTTCCATGCCGGCTTTCTCTAGAACTATAATGTCCCACAACATAGAAGCAGGCCCCATGGTCCACCATATCCATGCCACCCAGCAAGTATCTATGTAAATCCCACATCCCATCATTTGGCTGTACCTTTCTATGCTTTGGCAATTCAGCTGGTCATCTGAATACTTTGAACAAAGAACAGTACAGCACAGGACAGGCACTTGAACCCACGATAAATGTGTTGATCATGATGCCGAGTTAGACTAATCCTTTCTGCCTTAAATATTATGATAGTACCTGCCTCCATCGCCTCTTTGCTTAGGATGTTTCAGATCCTAACTACCCTCTGTGTGAAAATGATCTTCCCCAGCTGCCCTCTTAAAACTTCTCTCCCCTTATTCTGAACCTGTGTCCTCTAGTTTTGGATTCTCCAATATGAGGAAAAGTTTCTTGCTATCGTCCCTGACTATACCCCTCATCATTTTGCACACCTCGATCATGTTTCGCTCTATCCTCCAAGGGAAACAAACCCAGCCTAACCAGTCTCTAACATTTCTGATCCTGTCACACTCCCTTAGCGCTTCTCTGGACTTTCAGCCTCGGTATCATAGAATTCAGGCCAGCTGCTAGATTTATCCTTTCCCAAGAAGTTGAAACTGCGGGACTCTCCCTCTACACAATTTTCCGTCTACTTTGTGCAATCTTTTGAAAGACGGTACTTGCAGAATTGCCTACACAAACTTCTTGTACACCCTTTCTTAGTTGAGGTGATGTGCCGTGGTGTGGCTTTCAGAGGTTTAATTAGAAATAAAAATACTGGCAAAAAATACCAAAATAGTAATCCCTGTGGATGAATGGGTTAATATATGACGAGCATTTGATGACTCTGGGCCTGTACTTGCTGGAGTTTAGAAGAATGAGGGGGTTCTCATTGAAACTTACAGCAGCCACCAGAACTACACACAATACAGCAGCTGTGACCTAACCAACATTTTATAAAGCTGTATCCCAACCTCCCTCCTCTTATAGTCCCTGCTGTAACAGTATGCCTTGTTCATCACCTCACCTACCTTCAGATATCCTTGGGCTGTTCCCACAGAATTGTTCATTCAAGGGTGGGGAAGTCTGAAACTGAATGGCTTAGGTTTAAAATGAGAGGGAAAAGATTTAAAGGTGAACTGAGATGGACGTTTTTCTACACAGAGGATGGTGGATATGTTGAATAGGATATCTGAGGAAATGATAGCGGTGGGTACAATTACATCATTAAAAATACACTTGGACAGATAGAGGAATGGTTTGGAGGGCTATGGGCCAAATGTGGGCAAATGGGACTAGCTCCCATAGGGCAAAGGGCCTGTTTCCATGCTATATAACTCCATGACTCTGAGACACTGGATATTCGGTACCATGGCTCCTAGGCACATATATAATGTTCTGGTTGAATATCCTCTTGAATGGCTATGAAGAATGAAAGTTCGGAGAGGGCTATGGAGGTGGTAGACACGCATCTCACCATCGTTCAATAAGGAAATGTCGTGGTTAGGGAGGGGAGGACAATTGTATTTTTTTTAAACAGTCATTTATAACAGGAGGTTAAAAAACTGACCACTAATATCATTATGTAGATGAGGATTAACATATACATATGTTGACATAAACTATAATTATGCCTAAACTGAAGAATACATGACAAACTGTCTCAAACCTTAGAGTTTGAGTGCTATACGTTGATTCAGCAGACAGGGTTGCCCCAAGGCTAATACCGTGTGTCTCCCTCTTCTGCTGATCTCAATTGGGTCTCTGAAGGAATTCACAACTGGTCTCATTGTCCTTGATTGAAAGACCTATCAGTAGGATGTCACAATCTACCTCGAAGCTGAGTGACTCCTGGTCGAAGTACGCATGGAAGTGTGTACTTGCACCTGTGCATGTCTGTGTAGAAATCTTTCTGAATTAATTTACAGGATAAGAGTGTTACGAGCAGATCAGCATTTTGCTCATCTCTAATTACCTTTGAGATGGTGTTTTAGAGCCATCTTCTTGAAGATGGAATAGTACATCATAGGAACAGGCCCTTCAGCCCATCATATCGGTGCCAATCTAACTAATCCCATCTGCCACCACATGGTCCGTACCCCACTATTAGCTACCTGTTAATCTCTGTCCAAATGCCTCGTAAATGTTGCTATCGTGCGTAGTGAGATATCATAGAACTAGTGTGTTCAGGTGATCAATGGTTGGTATGGACTCAGTGGACCTCTAAACTAAACTAAACTAAAACCTCCCCTGACAGCACCATCCATAGAAAACATAGAAAACATAGAAATTAGGTGCAGGAGTAGGCCATTCGGCCCTTCGAGCCTGCACCGCCATTCAATATGATCATGGCTGATCATCCAACTCAGTATCCCGTACCTGCCTTCTCTCCATACCCTCTGATCCCCTTAGCCACAAGGGCCACATCTAACTCCCTCTTAAATATAGCCAATGAACTGGCCTCAACTACCCTCTGTGGCAGAGAGTTCCAGAGACCCACCACTCTGTGTGTGAAAAAATTCCTTCTCATCTCGGTCCTAAAGGATTTCCCCCTTATCCTTAAGCTGTGACCCCTTGTCCTGGACCTCCCCAACATCAGGAACAATCTTCCTGCATCTAGCCTGTCCAACCCCTTAAGAATCTTGTAAGTTTCTATAAGATCCCCTCTCAATCTCCTAAATTCTAGAGAGTATAAACCGAGTCTATGCAGTCTTTGTTCATACGACAGTCCTGACATCACAGGAATCAGTCTGGTGAACCTTCGCTGCACTCCCTCTATGGCAATAATGTCCTTCCTCAGATTTGGAGACCAGAACTGTACGCAATACTCCAGGTGTGGCCTCACCAAGACCCTATACAACTGAAGTAAAACCTCCCTGCTCCTATACTCAAATCCTTTTGCTATGAAAGCTAACATACCATTGGCTTTCTTCACTGCCTGCTGTACCTGCATGCATACTTTCAATGACTGGTGTACCATGACACCCAGGTCGTGCTGCATCTCCCCTTTTCCTAATCGGCCACCATTTAGATAGTAGTCGGTTTTCCTATTTTTGGAATATATGTATGTACCACCTCACTGTGTAAAAACAACCTGGTTCCCAAATCTCATTTACACTTCTCACCTTCAACATGTGCCATCTAATATTTTATATTTCAATCTTGGATAAAAAGAACCACTACAATTATTTTTGTGAAGGTGCTTCCTTCACACAATTAAGTGGGTTATATTGGACATAGATTCAGCAATGATGAAGGAATGACATGATATTCCTCGTCAAGATGATGTGCAACCCAGAGGAGAACTTCAGATGGTGGTACTTCATGTGTCTGCTGCCCTTTTCCATTATTGTTGAGATCTTGGCTTATGGAGGTCAAAACGGGTGTATTTTGTAGATACAATGCAGCCACACAGTGCCAGTGGTGAAGGGAATGATTGGTTAGGGTCATTAGATCATAAGGTCATAAGTAATAGGAGAAGAATTAGGCAATTTGGCCCATCAGGTCTACTCCACCATTCAATCATGGCTGCTCTATCACTCCCTCCAAACCCCATTCTCTTGCCTCCTCCCTATCACAACTGACACCTATACTATTCAAGAATCTATCTATCTCTACAATATAGGGTGTTAGTGCAGTGCCACTCCAGTGGGCTACTTTGTCCTGGCTTGTGCAAAGCATCATAAGAGTTGTTCATGCTGTACTTATCCAGGCAGGTGGAAAGTACCATGTCATATTCCTATCATATGCCTTGGAGCTAGTAAGATGTTCTCTGTAGTGTCAGGAGGTGGTGACCCGTTGCAGGATATCCACTCTCATTTCTGCTCCTGCAGCCTTGGAATTTATATGGCTGTTCCCTGTAGTTTCTAGCCAGTAGTGAATTAAGGATATTGATAATGGTAATGCCCTTGAATTTCAAGAATAGATGGTTAGACACTCGTTTGTTGGAGAAGGTAATTGCCTGAGCTGTGAACGTTACTTGTCATGCCTGAATGTAGGTTAAGTCCTGCTACGAGGAGACATGGATTATCCCATTTTCTGAGGAGATGCAAATGGAATTGAACATCAACAGGGAACATCTGATTATGTTTTTATGATGGAACAATTGCTGCTGATGGTGCAGCTGAAGGTGGTAGTGCTTAGGACATGGCCCAAGGAACTCCTGCAGTTGCCCAGAAGGTTGAAATGATTAACCTTTGATAACCATATTCATCTTCTTTTGCACGAGGTAAGACTCCAGCTGTTGGAGTTTTAACCTCTTAATTTCCATTAACTTCAGTTTACCAAGGCTCCTTGAAGCCATGCTCAGTCAAAACTGCTTTGCTGTTTAAGGTAGTCACTCTCACCTCACCTTTGAAGTTCAGCTCTTCGGTCCATGTTAGGATCATGGTTGTGAGGAGATCTGGAGCCAAATGGTCCTGGTGATGTGCAGGTTGGGCATTAGTAGCATGTTATTGCTTCTTGAGAAAACTGTAGACAGCCACTTGCATCATTTGGCTAATGACTGCAGTTACTGGCTGGGTAGTGATTAGCTAGATTGGATTTGTCCTGCACTTTTTACATTTGGTGGCTTTCCATATTGACAAGTAGGTGTCAGTGTTGTTACAGCATTGAAGCAGTTTGGCTAGAGGCTTGAAAAGGTCTGGGACACAGGTCTTCAGTACTGCAGGCAGGCTTTGTAGAAATAAATGGATGCATGTTTGGGTGTATATACACGTGTACATATAAACATGAATATATGACCACCTGTGCATATATGTCTGTTTTTAATGCATTTATGTTGGCATGAGATAATAAATGGCCATTGACATGAAACATTGACCCTGTTTCTCTTTATTCACAGATGTTGCCAGACCTGCAGAACATTTCCAATATTTTCTGTTTATATTTCAGATTTCCTGCATCTGAAACACATTGGTTTTGCGTGTGTGAGTGTGTGAGAGAGAGAGAGAGAGAGAGAGAGAGAGAGAGAGAGAGAGGGTTGCTAGTGTTAAATAATGTAATTTTATGGAATTTAGGGGAAAATTTAGATTCCAAATACAATCAGCTCCAGGGCAACTAAATTGATGTGTTGAAAAGATCCTGTTAGTCACTTCATTAAATGAATAGATGTCTCGCTTTTCATTACCACTATTCCATTTTGCAGAGTCATGACGTTTGTCCTTTCTTTGATGTTCATTTTTGTTCATTGCATCCATTGTGCCATTCCTGCAGCCACTCATGTAATCATCATTCCATTCTTCCCACCAGAGCCAAGCAGGACACAGCCCTCCACCTGCCTACACTCCCATGACAGGAGTAAGTATTGAACATCCTTTACCAGATAAACTCAAGTCAATAAGAGATGTTTGAAGAAGCCATTCAGAATCAGTAAGAGTTACTTTCTTTACTACTTGTAGGATTCAGTGCATGAGCCCATTGCACTGGGAAACTGTTCCCCGATACAGAGGTGGGTTCTCCCTCACCTCGGAAACACACACTGCCTGCCCAGCAGGTGATGTAAGGTGCTGCGTGGAGACAAAGCAACTTACAGTAGGGCAAGGGGGGAGAAGGGGGCAGATCACCCTTCCTAATCTCGTTCACCTTCAAGTGACCAGTGAAGGTGGGGATTGCTGGAGGTTTCTGAGAAAGTCCTGGGAAATCTCTCCAACTCTGGAGTATTGGCCGTCACAGGGACGAGCAGAAAAGGGAAAAGTATGGAACTGGGAGAAAGTAAAGCTACAGAACAGGAAGGAAAAACACAGATTCCACAATTCTCTCAAATTGGTGGGGTGTCTATCGTGTACATTTCTGATTAGATGTTTTTAGTTAAACTAGTTGTGATGAGAAATGGATTCAAGGTAATTTCAAATTTTATCGTTATTACATAAAAATGTTTCCTTATTTATGTGCGCAAAGCTATAATGAAGTGAAACACCTACAGTGCTGAGTGGTACATTTGTGTTGTTTAGTGTAGTTCAATGTTAGACAGAAAAATGCAATATAGTACAGTGTGGTACTATATTGCAGATGAATATACAGTGTTTCATCTAGTATTGTTCACTGCAGTAAACTCAGTACAGTACAATGCTGTGGTGTGTAATACTATGCAGTATTATACTGTGCATTGGAGTGAATATATGATGCTTATTCCTGTGATGTCAGGACTGTCTTATGAAGAAAGACTGGATAGACTCAGTTTATACTCTCTAGCATTTAGGAGATTGAGAGGGGATCTTATAGAAACTTACAAAATTCTTAAGGGGTTGGACAGGCTAGATGCAGGAAGATTGTTCCCGATGTTGGGGAGGTCCAAGACAAGGGGTCACAGCTTAAGGATAAAGGGGAAATCCTTTAGGACCAAGATGAGAAGGACTTTTTTCACACAGAGAGTGGTGGGTCTCTGGAACTCTCTGCCACAGAGGGTAGTTGAGGCCAGTTCATTGGCTATATTTAAAAGGGAGTTAGATGTGGCCCTTGTGGCTAAGGGGATCAGAGGGTATGGAGAGAAGGCAGGTACGGGATACTGAGTTGGATGATCAGCCATGATGATATTGAATGGCGGTGCAGGCTCGAAGGGCTGAATGGCCTACTCCTGCACCTAATTTCTATGTTTCTATGTTAATATTAGGCACTGATATAGTGTTGCACAATGCAGTGCATTACAATACTATATGATCAGTTTGAGTCCAGTACAAACAGTACAAGACTAGACAGTGCAGTCTAATATAATGCAATGTTGTACAATGCATACAGTGTGGTAATAGAGTATGGATGGTCCAATAAAGTAGTGGAGCACCAGAAGTAAGGTGCAGTACATTGCAGTGCCATGCACTGCTGCAATAATAATCAAATGCAATCCAAAAATATGAAGTTCAAAAGTCTAGTACAATACAACAGAGTAAAGCAGAGCAATATACGTTCAATACAGTGCCATGGAATGCGGTACAGTACAGTAATTCTAATACTGTAATGGTTTACAATACAGCAGAACCTAATCCAATACCAGAATGCTGCCTTTACCAGAATGCCACCGGGATTAGAAGGTTTCAGCTACAGGGTTGTATAAACTTGGATTGTTTTTCTAGAACACCAGAGGCTGAGGAAAGACTTGATAGAAATATATAATATTATGAGTGGCATAGATAGGATAGACAGTCAGAACCTTTTACCCAGGGTGGAAATGTCCAACTCCAGAGGGCATTGCTGTAAGGTGAGAGAGGGATAGTATAATGGAGATGTGCAGGGCAAGTTTTATATACAGAGACTGGTGGAGGCCAGGAAGGCATTGCCAGGGGGGTAGTGGAGGCAGATACGATAGTTGTGTTTTAAGATGTTTTGGATAGGCACATGGAAGTGCAGGAAATAGAAGGATATGGATCATGTACAAGCAGCAGATTAGATCAATTTAACTGGGCATCATGTCCGCCACAAAGATTGTGGGCCGAAGAGCCCATTCCTGTGCTGTATTGTTCTATGTTCTATGTAATACAGAACAGGAGAGGACAGCAAACTGCACATCAATATATTAAAATACAACAGAGCAAACTGATCTGTGGAGTTTCCAGCCGACGACGATCTGATGGGCCAGTGTCGAGGGGTGTTTACTCTAAATTTTGCTCTGGGACTTTGTAGCACATTGTGAAGGGAACTTTCTACCTAATCTTGGACAGTTTGATGGTTTGTGCAGAACAGGCTTCACTTTCCTATTAACGATTTAGAAGAGTTAATTGGACTGAATTCAATTGGTTTGGATTTGACTCAATTTAACTTTCATGGAGAGTTTTTGGTTGATATATTGAAAAAAAACAAAAGGCGTGGCAAATTGTTTTTAAACTTACGATTTTTTTTTGTGTAACACCTCCCTAACATCCAAGCACACTGGAAAAGAGAGACTGAATAAAAGAGCTTTGTGATAATAGAGATAAACTATTCAAAGCAAAATCCCACAAGAGTTCCCAGACACAAAACAGATGGTGGCAGATCAGACGGTGTTTAAAATAAGTGTGCAGATTTAATGAATAGCGACACAGAGCACAAAAATAAGGAGGTGATGGGTAACCCTTATAAATCACTGATTGGAACTCAACTGGAGTATTGTGTCCAATCCTGGGAACCATGTATTGAAGGTTGTAAAGTCTTTGGAGAAGGTTCAAAGGAAATTTACTGGGATGAAGGAACTCAGCTATTTGAAGAGACAAGATTAATTTGTGTTGTTATTCTTGGACCTGAGAAAAGATAAGGTCAGAGGTCATCAAAATTATCAGGGGAGTGGGGGAGGCTTTGAGTAGTAGATTAAGTAGTGGCGTACACCCAGATGACAGGGATTTAAGATCATGCTAAAATATTGGGCAAGCGATGAGGACTTTTCTTTCAGTGAATTGTTATGATTTGCACTGACGCGTTCTGAAAGTGTCATGGAGTTATTTTCAGCAATAACTTCCGAAAATGGGGAGGCTATAAATAAAATGTAATATCGGACAGGGTGATGGAGATAAAGCAGGAGGATAGGAATAATTGACCAGCTTGTTCGAAGAAACTGCAGATGTTAGAGGTCTGAAATAAAAACAGGAGCTGCTCAGTATCCCCTGGCCCCTTCTTAAATACCGACCACAAATTTGATGGGAAAAACAGTTACCAAAAATAAATAAATACAATATTCGAATGACTGGCAGTTTACCGAGGTGGGAGGCAGATGGCGGCTAAGAAAACCATTATTGTAGTTTAGTCTAAAGCAGATGAAGTGAGGTGGGATGGAGTCTGACAATGTTATGATGATGAAAGAAGATTTAGGTGATGGAGTAAAAGACACATGATCAGAAGCCTATCTTGGTTCAAATATGACACCAAATTGCTTGGCTGTACCTCAGTAAGGCAAGAGAGCATGGCTGGATCTAATGATAATGTCTGCCAGTGGACATTTCTGCTTATCTACTGAGAAAGGTCGAGCTGGGTGCAGGCACTATATACAGATGGAAAGGAATAGTGTGCATTAAGAAAGTGTCACCAAGGGATGGCCGGTAAATGAAAAGTTGGGCAGAGCCAAGGGCAGATTTCTGTAGGGCAACAGAGGTAACTGAACTGGGGAGATAAGTTATTGCACGTGATTCCCTGGTTTTGATCAGATGGTTCAGACTGGAGCCGGACGTGTGCAATGCACCCTGATAATAGCAAGGGTGCATCATTGGAGGAGGTTTACTCATGTCAAAGGGTGAAGGCAAATCAAAGATGATGAGAAAAGCCATTAAAAAGATTAGCAGTCTTGTGGATCAGGAAGGAAAATTGAGAATAGGGCAATGGGAGAAGGAAAAGGAATGGATAAGATTAACTTGGGGAGCAAAAGGCAATGCAGTAGACAAACCAGTAAATGTTGTGAATGCAGACAAGGGCAGGAGGGGGAGTATGCTTCAACGTAAAAACTGAAATTCTTTTAGCTTTCTTCCCTCCCCTTAAAATCAATCTAAAGAAGAGACCCGACCGAAACTTCACCTATCCTTGATCTCCAGGCATGCTGCCTGATCTGCTGATTAGTCCAGCACTCTATGTCCTTTTTAGGAGTAAGCATAGTCTACTGAACTGGGGAGGGAGGGAAATGGCATGCAGGTGCTCATTGACTGCTCCTGGCACTTGATGTTAGTGTTAGTGGAAGAGAAAGACTGGAAGAAGGTGGAAAAGAAGCTAGGAATTTTACTTCGGAGTCACGTGAGTGACTACGTGAAGATTACGTCCTTCCCATGGCGCACCGACGGGCTGGAGAGCGCAGCTCCACCAGCGGTAAGTAGTAAACCCGCAGGTAAGTGAATTTAAAACTATTTCTGCAAGTATGTAAACTCCGTGAGTCTGGCTCGGGAGCCAGCGGGAGTTGTTGATAATGGAGCGTGTTGAGAAGAAATCTGTCCGTAGTAGGAGCGTTACGCGCGGGCCCGCGGTTACCGCTCGCAGGTCGGGTCGGGGGATACCGGCTGTAGTAACGCTGGCTCCGATACCGGCTGCTGTTCACCCGGCAGCTCAACTGCCTCCGTTAGTTCCAGTGCTTCAGGGCACTGAGGCCACTCCACCAGGGAGAAAGGTCAACAGAAAATCTCTCAGGCCCGTCTTATCCGACGGGTCTGATGAAGAGGAAGACTCCCCTCCTTCCAATAAAAAGGTATGTGGACAGCTCGACCAGATGAAGAAAATGCTCCAAACTTTAATGAGCCATGAAATTTTTCAATCGGGGTTAAATGCCCCTAGGATTCCCCAGACAGCCTCATGTAGAGGCCCATACAGCGAAGAAGTCTATACCGCTTATGAATATCAGTGGGAATCACCCTCGCCAGCACCTTGTTAAGGGCTGGTAGAGACCTCCCTGGAGCAAGAGCCAGGGCAGGAGGAGTGTGACCATGAAGTTGGTGTCACTGCTATTGGGCACACACCAAAGCACATGAGCCATGCTCCAGGTGTCCCGGATGTAGCAAGAAACTTTGCTATTCCGGAAGGTACTGGTGAAGCCATGGAGGAAAATCTGGTGGCCAACATCAATTACATGGCCTCTCACCAGCTACAAGATACTAAAATGGAACAAACAGCCACCCGATATATAACACCTGTGAATTGTGCGTCGCTCAAAGTGCCCACTGTGAACTCTGCTATCTGGGCACAAATGAGTGCAACGATGTGTGGACAAGAAATCCGATTCCAGCGGGCCCTCAAATTGGTGGGAGCAGGCATCATGGCTTTTGGCAAAATGGTCCAAGGGGCACCGATGTCCGGCACACAGCAGGATATGTTGGCCCTGTTGTGTAATGCATATTTTGAAGTGAATTGCATCCGGAAGATAGCTACAAAGCCTAAACTAAACCCCCGATTTGCAGCTCTCTGTAGGTCGACCAATACTCAAGCACCAAATTATTTATTTGGGGAGGACCTGCTCAAACAGGTCAAAGACCTGGAAGAAGAGGCCAAGACAATAGGCCTCATGAAAACTTACGTCCCTTCCGCAGGATGCCACCTCGCAGGTCGTTTTCAACACAAAGGGGGTCAGATCCGGGGGCAGGGCCAAGCACAGTGGGGCCAGTGGGACGGCGGTATTACCCACTTGTATACGCCAACTACAACCCCAGCATGGCGAGAAGGACGAGAACACCAAGGTCAACTATGGAGGTATGGGTGATTCATTCGGTCCAGGATAAATCTTCTGGGGAACAACCTCCGGTTGGGGGTAGGTTACAGTTATTTTATGATGAATGGTGCTGCATAACATCTGATCTGTTTATACTGGACACTGTCTCAGGGTCTTGAATAGAGTTTATGTCAGGAATTCATCCACCTGCACAAATTATGCCTAGTTTGGTATTTTTTTTATGGACCAGAAACTTGGCAGGTAAATGAAGAAATTGCGGTTTTGTTCCAAAAAGGGGCAATTGAGCAGACGACATATAATCCTCAACAATTTGTGTCCAATATATTCCCCAGACAGAAAAAAGATGGTGAATGTCGAGTCATTCTGGATCTAACCCAGTTAAATTCCTATGTCCAGTATAGGCATTTTAAAATGGACACCTCCAATACTGCTAAACAGCTGTTATCAGAAGGTTGTTATATGGCAACCATAGAGCTGAAAGATGCATATTATTCAGTACCAAGTCATCATCATCATCAGTACTGAAGATACTTGAAATTTAGTTGGATGGGACAGCTGTGGCAATTCAAAGCATTACCCAATGGGTTAACCTCAGCTCCTAGGTTGTTCACGAAATTGTTAAAACCAGTTCTGACGCTACTTTGTGCCCAGAATCACATTGTGATGGCTTATCTAGATGATAGCGGGGTATGGAGAGAAGGCAGGTACGGGATACTGAGTTGGATGATCAGCCATGATCACATTGAATGGCGGTGCAGGCTCGAACGGCCGAATGGCCTATTCCTGCACCTAGTTTTCTATGTTCTATGTTCTATGATATCTTAATTATAAGCAACGCTCAAGAAAAGCTGAGGAGTCGGTTTCAGCAACCAAACACCTGTTTGAGAGGTTAGGGTTTCTTCTCCATCCAACAAAATCCAAGCTAGAGCCATCGCTGAATTACAATGGTGGATCATCAATATTGTACAAACTACCAAAAACATTTTGGTTCAACAACCTTCAGTGGTTTTACAAACAGATGTCAGTGCTTTGGGATGGGGAGCCACGGACAGCGAGTCTAGCTGTGGTGGTAGATGGAGTGTGCAAGAGGATTTAATCCTGCACAGGCTTGGTATAAATTACTTAGAATTGCTGGGTGCATTCTATGGATTAAAAGCTTATTGTTCAGCAATGAATAATTTACATGTTCAGCTCCCGATTGACAATACCACGGCTGTTGCCCTTTATCAATCACATGGGAGGAATAAGGTAATTATCATGTGATAATCTGACTACCCTCATTTGGGACTGGTGTATTTCCAGAAATATCTGGGTCTCAGCTATCTACCAACCAGGTAGAGATAATGTGGTGGCAGACAACAGGTCACGGAAATTTAATGACAACATAGAATGGATGTTAAATCCTGATGTTTTTTAAATGATTGTCAGCTGCTATAATTTGCCAGATATTGATCTGTTTGCATCAAGGCTAAATCACTAGTCGCCTAAATACGTTTTGTGGGAACCAGATCCAGGAGCAGTAGCGGTGGATGCATTCTCACTACATTGGGGATGTACGTTCTTTTACGCCTTTCCCCTATTCTGCCTCATTAGGCAATGCCTCACCAAAATAGAGCAGGACTCCGCCTCAGGCGTTTTGGTGGTTCCGGACTGGCCTACACAGCCGTGGTTCCCATTGGTGTTGAGAATGATGACTCAGCCATTCATGGCTGTCCCCAACTGCAGTAATTTGTTGGTGCATCCAGTAACAGGAGAAAGTCATCCGTTACATGATCGTATTAATTTGGTAATCTGCAGGTTCTGACCAGACCGTTCCAAGGGCTTGGACTGTTGAGTAGGACCATGGATGTGATAACTGCAGCTTGGAGAGATAGCACTAAAAAACAATATGTGTCTCATATTAAGAAATGGGAGATGTTTTGCTTGCTGTCAGATATATCTTATCATACTGCAAGCATAACGGATGTATTGGAGTTCCTTGCTACATTGCATTTTGATGAACACTTGAGCTATAGTGCCATTAATAGTGCTCGGAGTGCTTTGTCCTCCTATTTAGGGCAGTTTTCAGAACAACAATCTATCGGGTCTCATCTGTTAGTATCCCGATTCATGAGAGGAATCTTTAACAAGAACCCTCCTAAGCCTAGATATACAGAAATCTGGGATGTCAGTATAGTTCTCACACTGCTTCGGCAATGGGCTCCAATTACATCACTGCCTTTTCAGAAATTAACACTTAATTCTCATGGCTCATGGCGCTAATATCAGCGCAATGAGTCCAAACATTGCAAAAACTACGACTAGATAGCATGTACTCTTTTGCAGATAACATTACATTTTATGTGTATGATTTAATCAAACAAAGCAGGCCAGGAATGGCCGGACCAAAGTAAGCTTTAAAGCATACCCTGTTGAACAAAAGCTATGTGTAGTCAAGCACTTGAGTCAATATATCAAGGTAACTAAGAGTCTCAGAGGCTCTGAGACAGCAATGCTCATCAGCCACAAAAAAAACTCATAAAAAGGTGTTAGTACAAACTATTTCTAGATGGTTAAAACAGGTTTTGGACTGTGCTGGAGTAGACACTCGTGTGTTTAAATCTCACTCCACCAGGGCAGCATCAACATCCGCAGCGAAGGCACAGGACATGCCTCTAGACCAAATCCTCGGGGCCGCAGGATGGTCTAAGGAGGCAACCTGCTCCAAATTTTATGATAAACCTGTCCTGACAGTGCAAGGTTTTGGGCATGCTGTTTTGGGTTTGGTTTGATTTCTTTTTCTTTCTAAATTTCATTTGTAATTTCCCCCTGGGACAGAGAGGTTATTATTATTTTGTTTGTTGTTATTATTAAAAAATGATTATTGGATAATTCAAAGCAATGTTCAATACATTATTTATTCACTACTGTGTCAACTGAAGCAGTGTGCCGTATAGAATGGATCTACGGCATGAAATTACAGATCTTTGAAATAGTCACTGACGTGACTCCGAGGTAAAATAGTAAGATTAAACGAGAACTTACCAGTTTGAAGTTTGATATTTATTTTATGAGGAGTTACGATGAGGGATTACGTGCCCTCTGCTCCCAGCCCTCATAATCGCAAAGATCATGTGGTAGTTCTAGTCTTCTGAGTCTTACTATATCACTTCGACTATAGTTTCTGTGTTTTCACGCCACTGCTTTGAAGTATGACGTGCATACGCCTGGCGGGGCTTCTTCACGTAATCCCTCATTGTAACTCCTCATAAAATAAAGATCAAACTTCAAACTGGTAAGTTCTCATTTATTCTTACTATTACCTTTGCATTCCATTAGATCATGGTATGGTGAGTAGTTTCAGCTGATGTGCCGCCCCAAGAGTGCACTGACCCTCAGTGAATGGTTATGCCAGACATCCACCACGAGCACTTGCATCTCGCATCTGCCTCCACTAGATAAAGGCAGTGGAAACCTGATGACAAAGGGTGACTAAGGGCCAAATTGATAATCCAGTGATGGTAAAACCAGCAAATCAAATCGTTGTTACTGTTTGCGACATTGACATATCCGTTCTTAAATATCTCTTTAACTCTTAATGTGTTAGTATATTGTTTAGTTGGTCGTTTAAAGTCAGAATCCAAAAGAAACAAAAGAATAGAATGGCCATTGCACTTCATGCAATTGCTTCCACCAAGTACTATATCACATTGTAATGGACATTGAAATGTGTTTTATGGTAGAATAGAACTGATTAAAACGGAAGACCTCCTGTAATGCATGCTAGAGCATTCACGGTGAGATGGATTGGTTGCATCCACTTGAGTTTATTCACATCGGATGAGCTGTTAGCACATTGCCAGCTGTCAGTAGTGCCAGCTGTCAATGATTTTGCTGCCCATTAAATCCTCCTGTAGAGTCTTTGCTATAACCCATATACCACACTATTTTCATTAATTTAGAGTGAGTTTGGCTTAACATTGGCTGAGAATCCCTCAGGGTTCGATTCTGTACTGAAACATGCTTAAAGTTATATTTGTGAAGTTATCAATTGTTGTAATGTGATTTTGATAAAGTTAATTTAACAGCTGAATGTTACATAGATACATAGATACATAGAAAATTGGCGTAGGCCATTCGGCCCTTCGAGCCAGCACCGCCATTCAATGTGATCATGGCTGATCATCCACAATCAGTACTCCGTTCCTGCCTTGTGTCCATATCCCTTAATTCCGCTAGCCCTATGAGCTCTATCTAACTCTCTTTTGAATGTATCCAGTGAATTGGCCTCCACTGCCTTCTGAGACAGAGAATTCCACAAATTCATAACTCTCTGGGTGTTCATGTCAATATCACCAGTTATTGGCATAGTGGGAAATGATGTAAGGTATTGGTGAGATTAGGTATTAGTGTTCCAATCTAACTAGATGGCCACAGGGGGAGTGGTGTAATTAGATAGACCAAACAGTGATGGAGACTTTATATGGATTCATGCTTCAATAGATTTATGACAATGGAAGATCAGTGAGATAATATGATTGGGATGAAAGAACACTATATGGCAGAGCTTTCAACTTTTGAATGAACGTGATCAGTGGAGTGAAGTGGATGAAGGTTTCTGAGACGATATAGATAGAAAAGCTCATTAGCGAGGGATGATTAGGGAGGGAAACAAAACGGGCAATACGGTCTGAAAAGTTGAAATATGAGGGGAAGCTGGCCAGGAATATAAAGAAGGACAGTAAAAGCTTCTTTGGATATGTTAAGGGAAAAAGAGTAGCAAAGTCAAATGTGGGTCCCTTGAAGGCAGATATGGGTGAAATTATTATGGGCAACAAGGAAATGGCAGAAGAATTGAATAGGTACTTTGGATCTGTCTTCACTAAGGAGGACACAAACAATTTCCCAGATGTACTGGAGGACAGAGGATCTAAGGGGGTAGAGGAATTTAAAGAAATTTCATTAGGCGAGAAATAGTATTGGGTAGGCTAATGGGACTGAAGGATGATAAATTCCTTGGGCCTGATGGTCTACATTCCCAGGGTCCTCAGGGAGGTGGCTCTAGAAATAGTGAACGCATTGGTGATCATTTTCCAATGTTCAATAGATTCAGCATCAGTTCCTGTGGATTGGAGGATAGCTCATGTTATCCCACTTTTCAAGAAAGGAGCGAGAGAGAAAACGGGGAATTACAGACCAGTTAGCCTGATTTCGGTGGTGGGAAAGATGCTGGAGTCAATTATTAAAGAGGTAATAATGGGGCATTTGGATAGCAGTAAAAGGATTAGTCCAAGTCAACATGGATTTATGAAAGGGAAATCATGCTTGCCTAATCTTCTGGAATGTTTTGAGGACGTGACAAGTAAAATGGATGAAGGGGTGCCAGTGGATGTAGTGTATCTAGACTTTCAGAAAGCCTTTGATAAGGTCCCGCACGGTAGACTGGTGACTAAAATTTGTGCACATGGTATTGGGGGTAGGGTGTTGACATGGATAGAAAATTGGTTGGCAGACCAGAAGCAAAGAGTAGGAATGAACGGGTCTTTTCAGAATGGCAGGCAGTGGCGAGTGGAGTACTACAAGGCTCGGTGTTGGGGCCGCAACTGTTTACCATATATATTAATGATTTGGAAGAGGGAATTAGGAGTAACACTAGCAAGTTTGCGGATGACACAAAGCTGGGTGGCGGTGTGAACTGTGAAGAGGATATTAGGAGGTTGCAGGGGGACCTGGACAGGTTGAGTGAGTAGGCAGATGCGTGGCAGATGCAGTGTAATATAGATAAATGTGAGGTTATCCACTTGGGCGGCAAAAACAAAGGGGCAGATTATTATCGCAATGGGGTTAGGTTAGGTAAAGGGGAGGTACAATGAGACCTGGGTGTCCTTGTACACCGGTCACTGAACGTTGGTGTGCAGGTACAGCAGGCAGTGAAGAAAGCTAATGAAATGTTGGCCTTCATAACAAGAGGATTTCAGTATAGGAGTAAAGAGGTTCTTCTGCAGTGGTATAGGGCTCTGGTGAGACCACATCTGGAGTATTGTGTATAGTTTTGGTCTCCTAATATGAGGAAGGACATCCTTGTGATTGAGGCAGTGCAGCGGAGGTTCACAAGATTGATCCCTGGGATGGCGGGACTGTCATATGAGGAAAGATTGAAAAGACTAGGCTTGTATTCACTGGAGTTTAGAAGGATGAGGGGGATCTTATAGAAACATATAAATTTATAAAAGGACTGGACAAGCTAGATGCAGGAAAGATGTTCCCAATGTTGGGTGAGTCCAGAACCAGGGGGCGCAGTCTTAGAATAAAGGGGAGGTCATTTAAGACTGAGGTGAGAAAAAACATTTTTACCCAGAGAGTTGTAAATTCATGGAATTCCCTGCCACAGAGGGCAGTGGAGGCCAAATCACTGGATGGATTTAAGAGAGAGTTGGTTAGAGCTCTAGGGGCTAGTGGAGTCAAGGGATATGGGGAGAAGGCAGGCACGGGTTATTGATAGCGGACGATCAGCTATGATCACAATGAATGGCGGTGCTGGCTTGAAGGGCCGAATGGCCTCCTCCTGCACCTATTTTCTATATTTCTATGTTTCTATGATGATGTTCCATTTAGTGCTGTTGTCTGACAGGTGATGGTTCCTGGGCACGGTGTGAAGATTGCAGGTTGTCCTTCTCACCGCAGGATTTCTTCTGGGGGCTCCCGCTTCCTCCCAGATCCCAAAGTCATGCTAGTAGATTAGTAGCTGGCTGCTGTAAATTATCCCTCAATATAAGTGACGAAAGAATCAAAGGTACTTCGAAGGGTATGTGAGAGAGAATAGATTGCAGGGAAATTAGGAGCAGTGAAGGGATTGATGAGATTGCTGTGGTGGAACTGGCATGGACACAAAGAATCAAATGACCTGCTTCTGCATTGTAGTAAATAAGGGTAGTGTGGTGACTGTTCAGAGACTGATCAGACTAGGATAAACAACACAACCACATGAATGGAGAATGGAAGAATTTAACATTGGGGTGGCAGAACAATGGAATGATTTTGCAATGGTATTATAAGATTTATAAAATAATGTAATTGGGCAAAGAGGAGATCCGACAGTGAAATAATTGGTTAGTAGAGAGTAAAGTGAGTTTTGTGGGCAATAGCATAACTTGGATTCTTTACCTGTCTACACATCAGGACGCCCGCAGTGGCGAATGTGGAGGGTTGTGGTCCCGATCATGGGAGAAAGTGGAGGAGGACTGGCTAAATTGTGTGCCTTCCACCACAGTGACGAATGCTGTGGTGGATGTTTGTGTTAAATTTTTATTGTGTTGTGTGTTCTTTTTTTTATTGTACCGCTGCTGGCAAATTCATTTCACTTGCCCTTTATGTGCAAGTGACAAATAAAACTGATTGATTGATTGATTGGATTGTGCAGTGTGGCTGAGCAGTGCAAGGTGAGAAATAACACACTAGATAGACAGGATTTTACTTTGGAGTCACGTGAGTGACTACTTGAAAACCCCGCCAGCACGCATGCGCGACATATCGTCGTTCACATGCGGAAGCGACAGTCGGGAGGAGCGGGGCTCCTCCAGCGTAAGTTCTAAAACTTACGACAGGTAAGACTCACTGGAGTGGTGAACGTGGCGAAAGAGCAGCGGCAAGAGCTGCTGCCATAGAAAGCAGCCAGCAGCGTGCCGCTTCTCCTGAGCTGCAGGTGCTACCTGCAGCTCCCGACTTCTCGCCCGTGAGGGCCGCTGGTTCGCCACGGACAGGCGGTAAATCCACCCGGAGGCCGGATGGGACTGCCGACTCAGCTGGGTCCAGTCCCGAGGACACCCCGTTCGCTGTTAGCGACGGAGGTCGTCTTGCCTGCATGGAGCGGATGGTGGAGCAATTGCTCCAGCGTGACCTGCTTTTGCAGGGGCAGGGTCACGGTGGGCCTCTTCGCAGGCCCACGGCAGGATCCTATTATGGACTGCCTAATATCTCACCCTCTTCGCAGGGGAGCATTGGGGGTCAGAACTGGGCTGACCCTGAAGAGGGGGAGTTGGCTGAACAACCAACAGTGTCAGGGGTGCAAGAAGAGTTACTGGATATGGTAAGCAAACATGCAGTTCCTTCTCAAAAAGGTCTACCTATCCACCCTAAGCTGGCAGCTAGTATCAATTATATGACTACAAACCAGCTTCAGGAGCAAGCCATCAATGCTACAGCTGATAAGTATCTTGCTCCTGAAAATTGTAACTCGCTGATTGTTCCCGCGGTGAATAACCCTATTTGGGGGAACATGAGCCCTACAATTAGAGGGCAAGAAGTCAAACTTCAGAGGATCCTGAAGCTTTTGACCGCCGGAATTACGGCAGTGGCCAGAACTGCAGTGGGAATAGAGCTACCGGAAGAATTACGGGATGCTCTGGCCTTACTGTGTAACACACAGTTTGAGATAAATAACTACAGGAAGAGCATTATCAAACCAGCACTCAACCCCAAATTTGCGGGGTTATGCAAACCAGGTCACGCTCAACCACCAAATCTGCTGTTCGGAGATAACCTCCCCAAACAGGTGAAAGACCTGGACGAAAAGGCCAAGGCCATAGGCCTGATAAAGGTACCCAGTACCTCCAAACCGCACTACCAACAGCGACAGCACCCCTACACACCCACCGGACAGCGATATCATAACAGATCGTCCGGTGGTGAAAGCTCGAAGGCCGGCCCACCTGCACAACAGCCTTTTTAGGCCATGGCCCAGCCCGGCCTTCTTGGAAAATGCGCCACCCCTACAACGCAGCAAACTCAACAGAAGAAACAAGGGCAAAGACCGCAACACCGGCAATAACCTTGGAGGTAGGTGGGTCTGCCTCCCCCAGGAACATCGTTTGTATAAATTCATCTTATGTGGGAGGCCGGTTGCACTTGTTTTATGAGTATGGCGCACTTTTACCTCTGATCCTTACATACTCGGAAGTATTCAGGGCTATAAAATTGAATTCATTTACGAACTCCCTACCCCGGTCCAGCATTTGCCTAGCCGAAAGTTTATACTTTCACAAAAGAAAGAACGGCGGGCCATGCTGAACTATTAAGACTAATTAGCAAAGGGGTAATTGAGAGAACCACCAGAGAATCACAGGAGTTCGTATCTAATATATTTACCAAAAATAAAAAGATGGCGGATGCTGCATAATCATAGACCTGACCGAACTGAATACTTCTGTTCAGTATGTTCATTTCAAAATGGACACTTTCGACACAGCCAGACAGCTAATAGCTAATGGGTACTACATGGCATGCATTGACCTCAAAGATGCATACTATTCAGTACCAATACACAAGGATCATAGGAAATACCTTAAATTTATCTGGATGGGACAATTATGGCAATATAAAGCCTTACCCAATGGGTTATCATCAGCACTCAGGCTGTTCACCAAATTATTGAAACCAGCTTTGGCCTATTTAAGGAAACAAAATCATACTGTTATGGCCTATCTTGATGATATCCTCATTGTCGGGGAGAATTTGGAAACGGCTACATTGGCAGTTCTAGCCACAAAACATCTCTTTCAAAAGCTGGGGTTCATCATACATCCAGATAAATCAAAGTTGGAACCCTCTACTACCATGGATTACTTGGGGTTCACCATTGACTCGGTGCAAATGTCTACCACCTTACCACCGAACAAGGTGGTGGACTTGATAGAAGCTTGCAGAAGCCTTACTGGCATCAGGGATCCATCCATACGGGAGGTGGCCATGGTAATTGGGAAGATAGTGGCTGCTTTTCCCGCAGCGCAATTCGGACCACTACATTATCAAAACCTACAAAGAGCTAAAATTATAGCTCTCAAAAGTCATGCCATTTCGACAGGCCTATGAAGTTATCAGAAAAGGCAAGAGTTGAATTAAATTGGTGGATGGAAAATGCTCAATTCTGTTCCAAACCCATCACTATCATAAATCCCTCGGTTACATTACAGACTGATGCCAGTGTTAAAGGTGGGGAGCAGCTAATACCACCACTAGTTGTGGTGGCAGATGGAGTGCACAAGATTTAACCCTGTTGGGAGCACTAGGGATTAATTATCTAGGAATGCTGGGAGCATTTCATGGACTCCGGGCCTACTGCTTAGATATGCACCAGTTGCATGTACGGTTACAAATTATAATACCACAGTGGTGGCCTATATTAATCATATGTGTGGAATAAAATTGATATCATGTGATGAATTGCCTAATTACATCTGGCACTGGTGTCTGGATAGAGAGATTTGGATCTCAGCCACTTACCTTTCAGGTAAACTAAATACGGTGGCGAACACCAGGTCACGCAATTCAATGACAACATTGAATGGATGTTGGATCGGGACCCGGGGCCAGCAGCGATGGATGTTTCTCGCTGCATTGGGGGGATTGTTTGCTATGCATTTCCCCCCTTCTGCCTCATCAGTCGGGTCTTACAAAAATTAAATAGACTCCGCAACGGGTATTTCGGGTTTTCCGACTGGCCTACCCAACCATGGTCCCCAGCAGTACAAAGATGGCCGCAGGACACTGCTTTCGGATCCTCAAACGGCCGGGCCTGTTGGCACACCGTGTGACGGGTAAGTCATCCGTGCCATGATCGCATGAACCTATTGATGCTGATTCTGAACAGGCCATTTCTGGACTTCGGACTCCGACAGGACGATCAATGTCATCACATCGTCGTGCAGGGAGTCCACCAGGGACAGCACTGACATATGTCAGAAGATGGGAGTGTTTCTGCTTCAGAACAAACACTTCATATGACTCGGCCACCATCACTGGAGTGCTGGAGTTCTGGCCACCCTTCATTTCCATGAAGGTTTGAGCTACAGTGCCATTAAATTTGCAAGGAGTGCCCCACCTACTAACCTGGACAGAGGGAGTGATCACCTGCCTATAGGATCACACCCACTGGTATCAAACTGATGAGGGGTATTAATTCTATTCCCCCAGGGCCAGATACACCCATACATGGGACTTAGGCATAGAATTTACTATACTTCGAGGATGGACACCAATATCGGGGCTCACTCTGGATAACTACATATAATATGGTTATGTTTATGGCACTTGGAACAGCACAACGGGTCCAGTCTTTATAAAGCTAAGTATGTATGCCATGTGTTTACCTATGGTAGATAACCTTCTGATACAGGGGTACTCAAACTATATCGATCCAGTTCCTCTGGCCTAAAATTATCATTCTGGCCTACCCTGCAGATAGTCGTCTCTGCATTGTGACATATATTTTACGATATAGAAGGAACCAAGAATCTAGGGGCATGGAGAGGACTTTACCCATAAGCCACAAACGCCCTCGTCATAAGGTCACAGTGCAAGCCACTTCGAGTTGGTTAAGGGTGGTATTGGGTGCAGCGGAGATGGACACTGATGATTTAAATCTCACTCCACCAGGGCTGCATCCACGTCAGCGGCTAGGATGATGGGAGTTCCTATGGACCACATCCTTGCTACAGCGGGTTGGAGCAGTGAACGGACTTTTCAGCACTTCTATTATAAACCCGTGGCCGCTCCTGAGACGTTTGCAGGGGATAATGTTAAGTTTCTGTTACATGATTTACCCAATGTGGGGCATATCATTTTAGGTATGAATAAATACCTTCTTTGTTTTTCAGCACAGTATCATGTCTGAAATACGTTCATCCTCCATCACTACCATGGCAGTGTGTGAGCATGGACTCGTTCCAGGGCATGAAATCACAGAGCTTTGAAATCTTCACGTAGTCACTCACGTGACTCCGAAGTAAAATAGTAAGATTAAATGAGAACTTACCAGTTTGAAGTTTGATCTTTATTTTATGAGGAGTTACGATGAGGGATTACGTGCCCTCCGCTCCCAGAACCCTCTATTATAAAGTTCAACTGGTATGGAAGTTCTCTCTTATCTTACTATATTAGTCTACGTTGCTATCTGTGATTTCACACCACTGCTTTGAAGAATGTCGCGCATGCGTGCTGGCGGGGTCTTCACATAATCCCTCATCGTAACTCCTCATAAAATAAATATCAAACTTCAAACTGGTAAGTTCTCATTTAATCTTACTATTCTAGAGTTATTGGGTAATTGAACAACGAGAGAATAGAGTGGGAGAGTTGAAGAGTAATTGAAACGTTCTGTGAGTGAGCAGTGGAGGTTAGTGAATTGGATAAGACCCTGGAAATGTGGATAGAGGAATCATTGGAGAATGGGCAGCATGTCATTGCATCCATTGGAAAGTGGGATGCCTGCACAACTGAGTGAATGGATAATGAGTGATTGTAGTGGAAGGCAGAGGAACAACTTTCTGGCATGTCTTCCTTAACTTAGACCTTTTTCATTCAAGTAGTTAAATACTTTTTTAAATACTGAATTGAATGGAATTTAACAATGGAAGAAGTCAACGCGGAATTCTATAAACTCACCATTTTGTTGCTGAATATATTCGTGCCAAGTGATTCTTTCAGCAAATTGCTTTAAATGAAATAAACAATGTTACCTTATTGTATGTTATTATCACAATGGGGTACAGTTTATAGAATTGGCCTATTTTGCTTTGATTCTCCCAGGTGCTTGCTAAAGTTACAAATTAATGCTCAGCACATTTGTTTTATTAATTGACCACTTTTACCTTTGGTGATGATATTGAAAGAACCCCTCTGTTTGAATTAACAGTGTTCCCATGTTGAATTTGTCCAGTGCTCCAATTCAATCTGTGCCGGTCATCACAAAGATGTGCTCACAAAATCACCAAAGGTAAAATAATGTTGTTCAATAAAGTCCGCATATTGAAAAACTTGCAGATCAGAAATGAGGAGGAATTGTTTGGAGACTTCAAAAGACACTTGCAACTTTGTACTGGGCTGACCAATGTGTCATGTGAGCAGTAGGACCATTGCACACTGGGTGGTGAGTGTGCTCAGTTTGCTGTTTATGACATTATTGCAAGAATTCCAGAACAGGAATTTCAGGATAGACTTCATAATGGGAAAGAGAACAAAAATGGGAGGGCCAGGGGTAAATCTGGAGAGAGAAAGGGGGATGCAGGAGTGAAGGATTACCTGAAATTTAACTTCAATGACACTTACCCAGTCATTAATACATCATCTATTATTTATCTAATGACACAGATGGACACTAATGCAAGAGTGCTTGATATTTCCCCTTTGATCGACTCCCCGACAGAGTAAAATGCTTATCACCCCTTATGCCCAGAGTTAGTCCATTGATTTCCACAGCAAGCATTCGATTGAATCCCATTAAAAATTCCTCCAGAGTAACAATACATGGAAGAGTTGTCCTTCGGTGTACAAAGCACAGCCACTCTGCTGGTGCTTTTGTGAATCCCTGCCAAATATGTATGCCATACATTCAGAGTTCGCAATGTTCCACCTGACATATTCATTCATGCTCCTGCTTCTGATTCCCGTTCCACACTGTTTCATTGTTCCTGTAGGATTCAAACCAAAGGTTCTCAAGGTTCACTAATTTAAGAGCCCTCAATCTCTCAATGTCTTCCTCGTTCCCATCATTTGAAATCCTCTAATCACACTCTCTAAAGTTAAGTATCTGGTGAAGAGTATCAGACAGTAACCCTGGGATTTGTGTATGGCTTTTACTGCTCAGCATTAAATGATAAAATTGGTAAAAACACTTACAAAGCATGTAAAATTTATCCTGCTGATTTCTTGTTCTGAAATCCATATTAATTATGAGAGTGCTTATATCAATCCAGTGGTTTCATGATCATCATTAGCAAGACCGTCTTTATTCCTTTCATTCTGATTTATTTAATTATTTCAATTTAAATACCCAATTGCTACGATGGATTCGAACTCATGCATCTGAATCAATAGTCCAAATTCTGGACCTGTGCTCACTGGAATTTAGAAAGATGAAGGGGGATCTCAATGAAACTTACAAGATAATGAAAGGTCGAGATAGAGTAGACGTGGAAAGGATGTTTCCAGTAATGGGAGATTCCAAAACCAGAGGGCACAGCCTCAGAATAAAACGACATAACTTCAAAATGGTGAGGAGGAATTTCTTTAGTTTGTGAAATTGCGGATTTCATTGTCACAGATGACTGTGGAGGCCAGGGCATTGGGTCATTCTAAGATGGAAATTGATTGTTTTTGTTTAGGAAGGGCGTCAAAGATAACGAGGAGAAGGGAAGAGAATGGGGTTGGGATGGAAAAATGAATCAGCCATGATTGAATGGTGTAGACTTGATGGGCTGAATCAGCACCAATGTAATTTGGTCTTTAAGTAGGTTCCGTGACATTTTGCACCATTGCTGAACACATAAAGGTGACTAACAGGTCATTCTGGGAATGGGTGACAGGAGAGAAAAGACTGATGGTGCAGGTTAGGGGATCATTTAGGTTGAAGGGAAAGTGGTAACTGGGATTGAGCTGGTTCATAAATGATGGGCTGAGGAATAGAGATCTGAGGCTGTAAGTCTGGGATCATGGACTGAGGGTCATAAAATAGACCCTTGGGGTCATGAACAGCAGCTTGGGATTCATAGAATAGAGCTTGAAAGATCATAGATTATCACCTGGAGGTCAGGGATCAGAGCGTGAGGTTTGTGACCTGGAGCCAGAGAGAGAGCACGGATGCCAGGGGATTGGTGGATGAAGGGGATGGAGATCAGTCAGCAGTTCAAGGTCATGGGTTGTGAACTGAGAGCGGTGCGGTCAGTACAGCGGGTGTCCTGTTGGAGGTGGTCTGAGTAGGATGTAGTTGATCGGGGTCAGGTACCTGCACAAGTTTGGCTGCATTTAAATTACACTGTTAATGCCACAACCAAGAGGTGATCCCAGTGTAATAACAAGGAACTTCAGATGCTGGTTTACCAAAGAGAGATGTGAAACTCAGCAGGTCAGGCAGCATCTCTGGAGAACATGGATAGGTGACTTTCGGGTCGGGGCCCTTCTTCAGACCCATCTTTAGGTGGTCCCTGTGATAAGTGACCAGGACCATGTGAATCGATCTGCTCAGCAACAAGAAGCGATGTCGGTAGGTACAAATCTGCCACAGAAAACATGTGAAGTTTTATCATTGCCTCTTAGCTCAGGGATCACATCCCAATTCCCACAGCAGTGCAATTTGAGCCCACAACCTTTCCCATCAGCCCTTTTGCTTGCAGCACTGTACAAAACAATGCTCTGTATCAAGTTTTTTAGATCCGAGCACTACTAATGTGAGGTCAGTTCAGGAAATAATTATAATGCAAAACATATTCTGAGGAATGAGTTACCCAATGAAAATGCAACGTTGCCATTTAAAACTTCAAGAGACTTGTTCATTCAAAGGAGATGGCTCCTTATTTTAACGTGCAAGATGTCAGTCCTGCTGTATTGGAAATGGGCTTGCAGAACGAAAGTAGAATTAGACTCTCTACCAGCATCATCAATGTTGCTCTCTCCGCGAGTAGAATTAGACTCTCTACCAGCATCACCAATGTTGCTCTCTCCTTGTCCCTCACTCCTTCCACTGGAAATTTCAAAACCTGCTGCCAAGGAGGTTACTGTTCCCTGTTTCCAGGAATTATGCCAAGATAGATGCAAGGTTGCATCGTAAGCATCAAATGAACATGCTGGGCATGGATTGAATTGGCCAGTTGCTGAGCAGGACAAATTGATAAATACTTGACACATAAGGTTCTACTCCTGCAGAACAGTGGCACCTGTTGCAAACAAGAAAATGTTTGTGCCAGGAAGATAGTTACAATCATAATTAAAAAAATTAACAGCATTGAATCTTCCAACGATATTTGGGGAGAAATTAATATTGATGATTGCTGGTCATGCGGTCTTATGTTTGCTGTATGTTTGTCAGTGGAAAGCTCAGCGCATATGTCTGGATTATTTTTTAATAGACATCAGATTACAACATCAAGGTCTGTGAATTAATGATGGGCACAAAAGCCTCCCTGAGTGATAACTTTTTAGAGCAGGTTGCTGCTAAATAAGTGTCCGTCCAGTTGGTTGAGGATTAGAACATTGATGAAAGAAGGTCAGATATACCAGCCATTAAAAGCAATTAAATGATACCAGTGTATCTGAAATATGACCAACAGAGTTCCAAATATGTTCAGCAGACCTGAGGTGAAACGGAAGTTAGAGTGCTTTTTCTTACACAAGCATAGTCCCATTTATAACAAATCTTCCATGTGTCACACTCGATGTAGGGTTCTGTCATTACCAGTACACAGTACAGCCTCATCAGATTAGCACGTGTTCAATGCACAAATAAAATTAACTATTACAAAGTGATAACTCAAAAGTACTTCAAAATATACTTTGGCAGATCGTGCAGTTGTGAGAGGTGTAACGTCCAGGTTCAGGAACAGCTTCTTCCCTACTGCCATCAGGCTATTAAACACCACAACCTCATATAGGCTCTGAACTCCAATAGACTAGTATATACATATATATATATGTACGCAATATTCCACCACTCACCCATTGCCCCCAACTGCACAGGTGCAGCTCACTTCCCCTCATCCTCAGCACTTTTTCCCCCTCCTCTTCACCCTCAATCTTCTTTCCCCTCTCCTCCTCCCCTCCCCAATCCCTCCCTCACCTCTCTCCCTCTCCTTTTCCTACCCTTAGTCACTCCCTCCCTCCCTCCCTCCCTCCCTCCATAACCCCTCTCCCTTCCCTATCCCCCACCACCCCACTCCTCACCTCCCCCTATCCCCCCAATATCCTCACCTCCCCAATGCCCTCCTCTCCCTTTATTTCTCACTCGCAACCTCCCCCACTCCTCTCAATTCAACCTCCTCCCCACTCACCCTCATCACCTCCTCCCTCTTCTTTTCCCTCTCCTCCTACCCTCCTCCAATCCCTCCCTCACCTCTCCTTTCTCCTACCCTCAGTCACTCCCTCCCTCCCTCTCTCCATAACTCCTCTCCCCTCCCTACTCCCCTCCTCTCCCTCTAACCCGTCTCTTCCCAACACTCCCTCCTCACCTTCCCAGGATCTTCAGATTGCCGTTCCTCTCCCTTCTTGCGTGCCCCAAAGGAGCATCAGCCGTCGGTGCAGATCCCCAGCTCGGCCCCGAAGCACCAGCAGCTACGGCCATGCCGGCGTGTGGGTCGGGTGGGGAGAGCTCGGAGAAAAGATGGGGGAAGAGCCATGGTGGAAAGGGAGGTATCACGGGGGAGGGGGGCAGGAGCCAGCGAGGGGGATCAGAGGGGGGGCTGGAGCTGCGGGGAGTGGCAATGGCAGTGCGGTGGAGACTCACAACGGGCACTGGTGACTCCCCTCCACCGGGATCAGATTCTCCGCTTTCCGTTTGGTAACATTTCCGACGCCGCGTCGCTTCCAGTCCCTCCGAAAATTGCGTCCAGTTGGAGACCTCCGCCAGCCAACCACAGCGTCCCTCAGCTCCAGTAAAGACACGATGGCGCAGGAAGGGGCAGCCCATCCCGGGAAATGACAGCAGAAGTGACCGCGTGGCGCTGACTGGCAGAGAGGAGATCGATTTGCGCACACGCGGTTTTAAGATTTTTAAATCTTGCTAACGTTTTAAAAATAACACCGATCGGAACAAAACTTGTTGTACTCGCAGCACAGGAGAACAGTGAGTGAGCTGGCGAAAAATCGCAGCGTTATTACGCACCGTTTTTGTGCAAATAGAAAAACTGCGCAAATCGGAAGAGCACAAGATCAGAGCTTTATGGGCCTGTCCCAATTAGGCTACCTTTTAGGCGAGTGCAGGAGACTGTGCGCTCGCCACATGGTCACCACATGGTCACCTGATGGTCTCTGGTAAGTCTCCTTCATGGTTGCGAGGAGTTCCCGCATTCTGGGAACTAGTCGTGGCCTCAGTATGGTCGTCATAAATTTTTCAACATGTTGAAAAATGTTCTGCAACCAAAAATTGGCTGCCATGGAGAAAATCGATAATCCTGTAGTCATAGGTCCAGTTGTAGTGGGATCGCCATGTAGTTATGGGTAGTCGTGGTAGTCATAGGCAGTTTTAGTTAAGCGCCTTTGCTGACCGGTCATTTTCATTGGCTCATTGGGGGAAAAAGCGTAAGCAGGAGTTTTCAGAACCAAGGATAACAGACCGGTAATGTTAAATGTCCGCCAAACTTCACAGCTGTGTATCTCTGGCTTAATAAAAGTTGCCTGGCTTCTTAAAAGTTGTCTCCAATCCTTCTGCCCCTTTCTCCCCTCTTCTCCCCTCCTCTCCCCCCTTCTCCCCTCTTTTAAAGGACTTACCATACACTGTGCTATAGCCATCTTAATTACAGCACCAACCTTCCTGTTCATGACTGTTGTTTTTAATGCATTTCGTTGCCTCTGTACTGTACACTGACAATGACAATTAAAATTGAATCTGAATCTGAATCTGAATCATCGCGGTGTGTGTCTGTATCACCTTGGCTTTGTACCGTGTGAATTTCAGACAGCACTCCCCTGCTTGTCATGGCCCCCACCTTTGCAATGTGTTTATGTGTGTGTGTGTGTGACAGTCGCCGGCAGTCCCTGAAAAATCGCCTAAGTGGGACAGGCCCATTAGTTATGTATAGAAGAAAGATAGATAAATATATAGGTATGTTGTGAGTATGTGTATATATACACACTTAAATGTTGTTTTCTCTCTTGTTTGTCATATTATACTATGTTTGCATATTCTGTTGTGCTGCAGCAAGTAAGAATGTCATTGTTCTATCTGGGACATATGACAATAAAACACTCTTGACTGTATAAATGCAAATCCAATAAATTGCAAATGTTAGAAATCTGAAACAAAAACAGAAAATGCTGGAAAACCACAGGACGTCAGGCCACATCGGTGAAAAGAAAAACAGTAATTGTTTTGGGTCTATTGACTGTTTCTGCCACCACAGGTGCTGCCTGTCCTGGTGACATGTTCCAGCATTTTCTATTTTTGTTTCTCTAAATGCATGCTCTTTGAAGGGCTTCCCAATCACACACCCAACCATGGACCACTTTCCTGTGTTCTGCAAACTATTTTCTGTCTATTCCCTCCACCCCTTGATCCCAAAGCACCATCACTGAAGCCAGTAACTCCTTCCCGGCATGCGTTTTACCCAGTCACTTGCCTAAATTTGAACTGTGTCCGGAGCGGGAGCCTGAGTCACACAAATCAGGAGCTGATGGTTAATCTAATTCTCATGGTCGCAGAGTCATACAGCAAGGGAACATGTTCTCTGGCCCACTGAGTCTGTGCCATTAACTCTGATTTACACTCATCCCATTCTGTCCTTTGTCAAGTTCCATTAACTCTTCCTATATTCTACAACTCATCTGCATACTAGGGGTAGTATACATTGGCCATTTGGCTTACCAACATTCCTTTTTGATGTGTTAACTTGAACAAGTTAGGTCTTTATTCTTTGGAGCGTAGAAGGTTAAGGGGGGACTTGATTGAGGTCTTTAAAATGATGAAAGGGATAGACAGAGTTAACGTGGATAAGCTTTTCCCATTGAGGGTAGGAAAGATTCAAACAAGAGGGCATGACATGAGAATTAAGGGACAGAAGTTTAGGGGTTACATGAGGGGGAACTTCTTTACTCAGAGAGTAGTGGCTGTGTGGAATGACCTTCCTGCAGAAGTGGTGGAGGCAAGATCGATTCTAACATTTAAAAGTAAAGTGGATAGGTATATGGACGGGAAGGGAATGGAGGGATATGGTCTGAGTGCAGGTAGATGGGACTAGGGGAAAATAAATGGTCGGCACGGACTGGAAGGGCCGAGAAGGCCTGTTTCCGTGCTGTAATTGTTATATGGTTATATGTGGGAGGAAACTGAAGCATCTGGAGGAAACACATGTGGTTACTGAGAGAACATGCAAACTCCATATGGACAGCACTGGAGATCAGGATCAAATGCGGGTCACTGTGAAATGATCAAACTGCGCCACTGTGCTCAATGATTGTAACCTCAACTTCACATGCCATCTACCACTGGTAACTTTTCACTCCCTGTTCATCAAGGATCTCTCAACCATAACTTAGAAACAGTCAAAGATTCTGCTTCCACCACTCTTTGAGGAACAGAGTTCCAAAATCTGATAAAATGTCTGAGAACAATGAATTCACCTCTTTCCTACTTTGAATAGCAGATCCTTTTTTAAAACTGTGGCCACTTGTTCCAGATTCTCCCACAAGAGGAAATCTCCCTCAGGTGATAGCACTTGGTGGAGAATTATCAGGACATGGAATCGTACCAAAGTCCGTCATTGTCAATAGCAAGCAGTACGTGCACTGTGGCCACTCTCCTGTGGCAATCAGTGGCGTTGAGACCAACACAGTGCACAAACACTGGCCTGATATCTGGTCAAAACTATGTTGTTAGAGCACCATGTTTCAGAAGAGAGGTTAAACAAGGTGCTGAGTACGTGGGAGATGAAAGTGGGGAGTTAACACTGAAGCCTTCCCTCTCTGTGTGAGCAAGGCTGGAGAGTGGTGGAAAGGCAGACATAGTGTAAGCATATACATGTACAAGTGTGTGTATGAGTGAGTTAATCTGTGTGTGTGTGTTTATGTGCACATGTGTATGTGACAGTATGTGTGTATGTATGTAAAGTGTTATTTTATTTATTTTTTTTCTCGATGTTCGATAGAATTATGGATTTTCCTTATATACAGCATTAAAGTAGTGTATAAAATAATACAACAATGACCATAATTATGAATTGTAATTGATAAATGAACAATATGCTTCTGCCTATTCATCTGAAGTTCATATTGTTTTATAGGAAGTTGGTGAAAAGTTATGTGATGAATGTCATTCTTGCTGAAAATATTCACTTTTTTAGGCAGTAAACTGTTACAAAGGTTTAAAATCAATGCGTTAGACTGAAAACGTTTTTTTTTTGGTTGTTTATTTGAGGAAGATACCCTATAATTTCAAAGTGTGACAAAATCATTGATTTTATATTCTTAAATCAGTTATATTTTACAGTGATGTTCATCATAAAAATGCGATGGATATGACTGAATGCAATGGGCAACCTGGAAAAAGTAGAGGAAAAAATGAATTAAATTCTCTAAATGATTTTGCCAAACATATTTTTCCCATAGTAGAGATGTTCATCCATGTGAAACAATGTTAAAGATTGCAAAAATGTAAGTTTTATAATCGGGTTTCAAGAAACTTCATAGTAGACACTTACTGAAGAATCACCCCTATGAGCATTGGTGTGGGTGAGTGTAACAGAGAGAGATCATATGTTTGTGGGTGAGCAAGACATGATTAATGTGTGCAATGGCATGTGTATATGTATGTGAGAGTGTGAGGTAGGTTATGTATGTCAAATTAGAGAGACTGTGCATAAGTGTGTTTTTTGTATGAGTGTATTTGAATATGTGTGTCAGTGTCCTTTTGTGAAGGAATTGTGTATGTTAGAGTGTGACAATGTGTGTGTTTAAATATGTTTGTGTGTGAGAGTATGTAGGAGTTCAAGAGTGTTTAAGATTGCTTAAGCATGTACAAGTCTCTGCGTGAGAGAGACAGTATGTGGTGTACTTGTGGTTGTATATGAGCATGTGCACGTGTTTATCTGTCCATGTAGGAGTGTATGTGTCTCAGTGTGAACATTTGGGTGCATATAATAGTGTTTAATTTTGATTTGTATGTGAATGCCTGTGTGTATCTATGTGTGTGTGCATGATTTTCTCTTTGTGATGCGTGAGTGTATATGCCTGCATGGTGTCTGTCTCGGTGTATATATGGTGTGTTTGTATGTGTGTGTGTATGTCAGAGATTGTGTATAAATGTGTGACAGTGAATGGGTATATATTATGTGTGCATATCTGTGTTTATATATGTGTTATTTTGAATGAGCTTGCTGTGCATAAGTGCAACTAGTGTGAGTTTGTGTTTGTTGTATGTAAGAGTGCGAATATATTTGTAGGTGCCTTTGTGCTGTGTAGTTGTCTATGATTTGTCCGTGAGTGTGTGCTTTTGTATGTGTCTGTATCAGTGCAATGTCAGTCTGTATGGAGTCAACATGATTGTTGAGTATGTTTATCAGTGGGTGCATGTGCACGAGTGTGCATGTTTTTGCCTGAGTATCTGGTGGTGTGTGTAACAATGTGTGAGTTTCAGTGTTTGTGTATGTATCTGTGAGACAGTGTATATTGTATATATTTCATGATGGGGAGAAGGGTCTCGACCCGAAACGTCACCCATTCCTTCTCTCCTGAGATGCTGCCTGTCCCGCTGAGTTACTCCAGCATTTTGTGTCCGCCTTATATTTAATGATACATGTCAGAAAAGGACACTGACAGTGTTAATGTGTGTTTATGTTTGCGAGTGCATATGTGTGTGTTCACATTCATGTGTATATATGTGTATCTGCAATGTGTACTTGAGTGCAGAAGTGTGTATGGGTTTATGCATGTGTACTTGTAAGGGTTTGTGTGTGTGTATGAGTGTGAGTGAAACTGGGTATATGGTGTTTGTGAGTGTTTATGTGTTTGTTTGTGTGTGTGTGGAAACATCAAAAAGTTGCGGTCTTTGGATATTGTTGCGATCGAGGTGGATACCTGATCAACAAGGCATGGAGGGTATGAGGAAGGCCGAGATATGTTGAGCTTATGGTCGGATCAGCTATGATCTTATTGAATGAGGAGCAGGCTCGAGGTATGGAGACCAATGTTTGCTCCTAATCTGAATCCATGCACTGAATGATTGAACTAGCTGGTGGGCTGAGCATTGACTGCTGCTCCTTCGTTAATCCTTCGGTAAAGCAGGGCTTGTTGCCTTGTTGTATGCTCACAGACCTCCAGCTCAGATTTGTTTGGTGATGTTTGTAAATGCCGTGTTACAGGCGCGATATCAATGCACGTTGTTTACCCAGTTCCTCTCTGCCCGACAGCAGAACCAGTTTGTGTATCGTGATGGGGTCTTTGGGCCGGAAGAAGGACTGCCGGTGCACGGGCTGTCCCTCAGCTGCTCTGGGACCACCCCGCTGGAGGAACAGGGTGCTGCCTCTCCGCTAGAGGTGTTCGACGACATGTGTTGCAATGGGACACTGAGGAAGCAGGTCCCACGGCAACGGGAGGATAGCAGCACCCAGCGGTACAGCGCTGACCCCACCGTCTTCCTGTCGGAGCGCGGCCAGAGGGGTGAGCTGGACGAGGGGGGCTACATGACCCCGATCCAGGACAAAAAGACCACAGGTAGGTTCAGCAGCACGAACTGCTGAGGAGAAGTTACCGCACAGAATGGGACTTCACCAGGAAACAGATGGGGGGAGGGCGGGTCTCACACAGAATTTAGCAAACACAGTTGCTTCATTAAATGGAAAACTTGTCTCATGGGCAAACCTGCAGATACCTGTCACAGGAAGAGTAGTTGTATAAGAAGAATATAGAACAGTGCAGCACAGGAACAGGCCCTTTGGTCTACAATGGTCTGTGCTGAACATGATGCAAAATGAAACTAATCTCATCTGCATGCACATGATCCTTATCGCTCCATTCCCTGCACATCCATGTGTTGATGCAAAAGCCTCTCAAATGCCACTATAATATCCACCTCCACCATCATCCCCGGTAGTGCATACCGTGCACCCACCACTCTCTGTGTAAAAAAACTTGCCCCTTTACACACATCGCCTTTAAACTTTCCCCCACTTATCTGGAAGCTATGCCCTTTAGTCTTGATATATCCACCCTGTGAAAAAGGTTCCTATTGTGTACCCTAGCTATGCCTTTCATAATGTTATAAATTTCTATCAGAGCTCCACTCACCCTCTAGAGTCCAGGAGAAGACAATCCCAGTTTGCCCAACTTCTCCCTGTAGCTAATAGCTTTGAATGCAGGAAGAGTCCTGGTAAACCTCTTCTGCGACCTCTCCAAAATTTCCATTTCTTTCTTCTAATAAAGTAACCAGAACTATATATAATACTCAAAATCTGGCCTAACCAGTTTTATAAAGCTGCCTCGATTTCCTCACTCTTATACTAATTGCTCCGACCCATGATGGCAAGTATACCATGTGTCTTCTTTACCACTCTATCTACTTGTGCTGCTGCTTACAGGAAGCTATGGACCTGGACCCCAAGTTCACTCTGTACACAATTACTATTGAAAGTCCTCCCATTAACTGTACATTTTCTCTTTACATTTGCCCTCCCAATCTGCAATACCTCACACTTTTCCAGATTAAACGCCATCTGCCATATCTGTAGCTGGTTTATACCCTGCTGTATCCTTTGACAATTTTCTTCACTGTCCTGCCAGTCCTGTCCCTCTCGCAACCAAGTATCTGTGATGGGCACAGCATTATAGTTTCAAGCACTGATCCAGGTTCAAGTTTATCTGTTTTATTCATCATAGTCCTTGCATTGAAATAAACATCCTTCAGCCCAGGATATTGGATGAAGGATGTCAGCATGGCCGTTAACCTGTCCTTGCTTACCTTCTATCACTTACTTATCTTAGCCTCTCCCTTCCCATCAATCCCTTTACCTGCTGATCTCGTTCCACCCACCTTTCAACCCCAGAAATGTCAGCAGGAAATTGCAATGAGTGGAGGATGCATACATGACCAATCAATCACAGGGCTGATGGGATTTCCCTTCAACATTGCTGTCAGGCATGTGATACCAAGCGTGGAAACAAAGAACTGCAAATGCTGGTTTATACCAAAGATAGACATAGAGTGTCTATGGAGTAATTCACTGGATCAGGCAGCACCTCTGGAGAAAAAGGATGGGTGACGTTTCAGTTCTGGACCTTTTTTCAGACTGGTGATACCAATGTGAAAGCATAGTGATGCCAATGCTGATTCAGCTATATTTGGCTTTGAAAATACTTAATTGGCCATAAACTACATTTGGACACTCTGAGGTTCTCTGTAGACTTAACCTGTCCTTTCTTGAACTGTAGGGTCAGAATAACTGTTGCCCTTCACACTAGATAGTGCAAGCACATAAGACAAGGAACGTTACTGAGGTAGGAGGTGGCGCATCTAAAATGTCCATAAGTATTGGTTCCCTATGTCTACCCTGACTGCCCCTGCTCCAATTATTGGGTTATTCTCTAATATCATAATGCTCCTAGGAAAGGAGAACGCCTTCCAGCAATCTAGCCCAGCACCTCCTTTAAACATCTCAAGCAATAACCTGTCGTTAATCCTCATGGGGTAACAAGCCCAGCCAGAGAGCAGGACATAATCTGCCGGCCTGGTATTATTCTGTTTACACGCCCACAGTTGCGAACACAGAGCTGAATTGGCAGAAAACTTTAATATATGGCGACAGGAAAATTACATTGTTGGCTGAGTGGTTCCACTATTTAAGGAGAGTTATTATCTTGAAAAGAATCACTCACTATCTGTTGATCGATCTGTGTGCTTGTCTGATGGTGGTGGTGCCCAGTATCAATCCCTGGAATTATTTCTCTGAACCTGTCTGCCTCTCCCTCTCTCTCTCCCCCGCCAAAAATGCTCAATAAAATCTATCACATTGGGCATCTCTTTTACAAGCCCCTCCCTAGCCCTGTCAAACTGTATCTATGAACCTTTCATGAAGCACCTTGTTGGGGGGGGTTCCACGTTAGTTCCACCACACAAGTACAAGTTGTTAATACTGGAGTGCTTCTATGTCAGAGGTTTAGTTAGAAACATAAACCATGGAGTAAATGAGCTAGTTAGACATGGTGACCAGCATGGCCACTGTCTCCTCAACCTTTCAATCCTTCTCTCAGTAGTTTGTGAGCGAGCAGGACCTGCTCAGGAGGACCGAACACTGACAAGACTATCCAAGGCAGACACCAAGCCCAAACATTCGCGCGCAGGTTAGTAAGGTTCTCTGAAACCTCTGAAGTTGTAATTGCCGTCTGTTCAACTTTTTGAATTGGGAGGCATCACATTCTCACCAGCCAAATAACTCTCTGTTTTTCCACAATTCTATGAAAGCCGAATTTGTTAGTGATGCAATGCTTTATTTCAGAATGTAACTTTGTATAAGTGCATCCATGTTCATTATCAGGGCTAGGGTCCCCCAAAATCTGAGGGATCGTTTGCATAAAATGCAGAGCCACACACAATGCAAAGCATGAGGCTGCAATGCTAGAATTCAGAAGAGATTTATGTTGGACGTATGCAGAAGACTGGTGAAACCCGACCCTCATTACAGTGCTTAGTATTCAGAAAGAGGGACACAGAGGAAGGTGCCTCCCAGAGAAGATGGAAGCAAGCTGGCTTGCTTCTCAGCAGGACGCAGTTGAGATCTTTGAAGTCACACTGTCTCAGAATCACCAAAATGCTACCGTTCCCAGGCAAGTAGGTCCCAGATGTATGCCAACCCACAGTAAATTGGGGGAAGACTAGGAGTGTTAGAACCTGACATGGTGAAAGTGTGATGGACCTGTCAGGGTCTATGTGGAATGCCCAATGCTACAGGTTTTCTCCAGCTACGCCCTGCAAATCCACCTCTATGACCCACACTGACCGGACGTTCATAAGATCAGGAACCCCATTCACTACAAGCGATTCGCATCCTGGAGGCTGAGAGGGTAAGGGTAGGTTCAGACTGTGAGGTTCACCTTTCAGGGAAAGATGAATGGACTGGGAGGAAGCCTGAGTGATGCACATATGGAGGTCTTTTAACGATTACAAGTTTGTTTGAGTGGAGAGAGAGAGAATCTTTTCACTTTGGAGAAGAATGTAACTAGAGTCTCCAAGAACTCATGAACAATTATGTACCCAAAGAGCCAGGAGAAAGGCTAGTACTTGAGGGAGAAGAAAGAAAGAGTCACACCGATGGAGAGGGAGGATGCTCGATGACAAGAAGCTCAATGGGGGCATAAACGGCAGCACAGACTGGTTGCTTCACACAGTCTGTCTATACTGCCTATCCAATTAATCCTTTGTACAATTTTGTGAAACTTATTTTTATGCAATTGGTAATTTGTCAATTTAATTATTAGTTGAGATCATCTTTATGTTTATACTTATTTAATAGACATCAATGGTTTATAAATGTCAGTCAGATATGTTTACATTATATACACCACCGGAGAGTTAAGCCCTCGCTTGGCCTCCAGTCAGGATCGATCAGGTTCTAATTCCTAAGGCTTGGTCTCTCCAAAGACGGTGCCCTGGCCTCCAGAGTGGGGATGGGCCAGCTCATCCTGCCCTATACTGGACGCAGTCACAGGATATCAGGGGTGGTGAAACTGGGTGGCAGACTGAATCCAGCTCATTTTAGACACTTTAGTCAGAGGGTGGTGAAAGGGTGAAATACATTGTCACAGACACCTGTGGAGGCTGTCATTTTCAAGGCGGAGATTTTTGATTAGTAAGTGTATCAAGGGTTAAGGGGAGAAGGCAGGGGAATTGGGTTGAGGGGGCAATATAGATCAGCCATGATTAAATGGCAGAGTAGACTTGATGGGCAGAATGACATTCTGTTCCTAGAACTTAAGAACTTTTGAACACACGAGACTGATGGAATCTGGAGCAATAAATAATGTGCTGGAAGATCCCAATGGGATTTATCAGCATCTGTGGAGGGAAAGGAGTCCTGATGCAGAGTTTCAACCCGTAACGCAGACCACTTCCCTCCACCAACAAATGCTGCTCAACTCAGTGCTGTTGTAGAGACCCCAGCTTAATGTCATTTTCAGGAGGGCAGATTTGGAAGGATATCTTCACTTCTGGGGAATCAGTGTACCAATGAACAAAAAAAATCCACTCAGCAGGGAAGTCAAGGTATCCCAATCTGTTCAGAGAGCATCAAATATGAAACCTGTTGCCATTTGAGTGGTATAAGGGGGGAAAGGTTTGGTGACAATGAAAGGAAGTGTGAGATGTGCAGAGACTCAAGCAGATGCTTATTTGTTCTGAATTGTCATGCTTTTCACCACCAATTACCAAAAGAACTGAAACTTCCAGATTTAACTTCAGAAGTACCAGATGTGTGGCTTTCACTCCTGCAGTAAACTCCTGCAGTAACTTTGTTCCTCTGCTGCTGATGAAGGCTGAGCCAGGCCTTTCTCCTGGCTCTTTGGGTACATAATTGTTCATGAGTTCTTGTAGCCCTGGTGCTGGGTTTGCCCATGCGCTGGCTACTGTGCCACCAGTCAGCAGCAGACACCTCTGTCCCTGCTCTTGTTACCAGTTCCAGAGCTCTCCTGCCACCTTTAACCAGACTTTGCATCGCTCCAAACCTCTGCTGCTCTTGTTCCAACTCATCACAGCCGCCCATCCCTTATCCAGGGTTCACAGGTCAGCAACGCATAAAATACGTGTCCTTGTCCCCAGTTCATCTGCTGCCTCGCCCGTCTTCTGCACCATGCTATCCTCCAGTCTCTCACTCTCTTCAGATGATGGAGACACCCTGACAAACACTGCATTCCCCACCTCTGGTGGCATGCACAGCCCAAGGTTTAATTGCTGCTTCAATCTGAATTGATGCCTGAGATCGCACCTCCCATTCGTGGCCACACAACTCCCAAATTCCTGCCGGCCTTGATGCTTCAACCATTCTGCAAGGACATGAATGACAACTTGGCCTCAGGTGGTGGAGACTAAAGCCCTGCCCCCAACCATCCCATAGCCTCCTGGAATCTCTACTGGTCAAAGGCCTTCTACATTCTCTCTAAATCTTTGATCATTGAAGATATCAAGTGAGAGTTGAAAAAAATTTATAATTTATTAAATATATAGATCAATGAATAAATTACAATTAAAAAGCAATTCATTCATTTAAATTCACATTCAACCAAACTGAATTAATTAGAAGCACTAACATAAATTACAGTAAGAACAGAACAAACCATTCAGCTTTGTTTGCTGTCCGAGTGAATGTCAGTGACTCCTTCCATTGAACTGGGCCTTACTGGATGTCCCAGTTACAAGTGTCACAGAGTCATACAGCACAGAAAATGGCTCTTCGACCCATATCGACCACGATGACCAATATGTCCCATTTAGTCCCATTTAAGTTAGTCCCATTTGCTTGCATTTGTCCAATATTCCTCTAAATCCTTCCTATCCATATACCTGTGCAAGAGTCTTTTAAATGCCATGATAGTACCTGCCTCAACGATCACCTCTGACACCTGGTTCCATATACCCACCACCTTCCGAGTGAAAAATTCACCATTTTCCTATATCTTTCCCCTCTCACCTTAAACCTGTTAAAATACTCTGCATTCACCCTGTCTTTTCCACCTCATAATTTTATATACCTCTATAAGATCACCCTTCAGTCTTTTGCACTCCATGGAATAACCCAACCTCTCCCCTAAGCTCAGCTCCTCAAGTCCTGGCAATATTCTTGTAAATCTTTTCTTCACTCTTTCTGGCTAAACAACATCCTTCCTACAGCGGGGTGACCAAAACTGAACATGTACTCAAAATGTGGCCTCACCAACGTCTTGTACAACATGTATCGGACTTTATTCTTGCACTAAACGTTTTTCCCTTAACCTGTACACCATAATTTTGCATAGTCTTTTTGCTGACTTGACAGCATCCTACAAAAACCCTTTTCATTGTACCTCGGTACCCGTGACAATAATGAACTAAACTAAACACAACGTCCCAACTTCTATACCCAATAGTGTTAAAGAAGGAACTGCAGATGCTGGAGAATCGAGGGTACACAAAAGGCTGGAGAAACTCAGCGGGTGCAGCAGCATCTAAGGAGCGAAGGAGATAGGCGACGTTTCGGGTTGAGACCCTTCTTCAGACTGGTGGCGACGTTTCGGGTCGAGACCCTTCTTCAGTGCCTGAAGAAGGGTCTCGACCCAAAACGTCGCCTATCTCCTCGCTCCTTAGATGCTGCTGCACCCGCTGAGTTTCTCCAGCCTTTTGTGTACCTTCTATACCCAATACCCTGACTGATGAAAGCCTCTTCTTTACCACCCTACCTACCTGTGACATCACTTTCACGAAACAATGCATCTGTATTCCTAGATCTCTCTTCTCTACAACACTCCCCAGGGCCCTATTATTCACTGTGAAGATCCTGCACTGGATGATAACACCTTACGCTTATCTGCATTAAACCTCATTGCCATTCCTTATCCCACTTGCCCAGCTGATCAAGACACTGCTGTAATTTCTGTTAGCCATCTTCATTATCTTTGATGCCACCTACTTTAGTATCATCTGCAAAGTTATTAATTATACCTTGATATTCTCATCGAACTCATCGTTATATTACCAGCGTGAAGTGTGTCCAGCCTCTTAGCTCAGTGCAATATGGAAAGCTGGAGAACTCGTGTTGAGTGGTAAAGCTGGATGGACTATGGGGTAAGCTGATGTGTGAATTGGAGGGGACCCTGTAGGTGGTGGTTTTCCATTTGCATGTTGCTCTCATCCTTGGTGGCAGATGTCCCAGGTTTGGGAAGTGTTGTCAGAATAGCCAGTGTCGTATCTGCAATGCATTGTGTAGATGGTACTCACTCCTTAGGTTGGTGAAGGCAGTGCCGCCCAAATGGACTGTCTGTCCCTGGGTGCGGATGAGCCCCGTGGGAGTTGTTTCGATTTGCACTCATCCAAATAATTTACTGGTGGTTTGGAATTTGAATGGAGTTCAGGAATTACAACTCGCTTTTCCTCTGTACCAAAGATATAATGGTTTCATTGATTCTTTCGCAGAGTTCTTGAACCCCGTGGAGGAGAATCCATTTGTGACTCTTCGGAAAAATGGTGACGTCCATGCTCTGGATAACCCGGAGTACCACAATGTCCCAGAGGGGCCACAGACCACGGAGGATGAGTACGTGAACGAACCCCTCTATCTCAATACGTTTGTCAATGTGGTTGAGAACCCAGAATACCTACAGGACAAGATTGCCATATCAGAAAACGTTGACAAGGCCTTTGATAATCCTGACTACTGGAACCACAGTTACCTGTCCAAAGGTACCATGCACAATCCTGAGTACCTGCATGAGTACGGCACAAAGTTTTTTTACAAGCAGAATGGACGCATCAAACCCATCGTAGCAGAGAACCCTGAGTATCTTTCAGAGTTCTCACTAAAGCCAGGGACTGTACTGCCTTCATATGGACAGCGTAACACAGTGGTGTAACCTCACACCTCCTGGGATTCCAGCTTCATTGGACCTCCTCATCAAACTTGAAACTGGTATCCTCAACGATAACTGGAAGGAATATGTCTGAGGTCATTGTACTGGCAAACTTTGTCTGAACTGAAGGAGAGTTGGATTGCTAGAATTCAGCCCTAGTCCAATTCGAAGCTTCTGAACTGGCACCCGTTACAAAGCAATATGGTTATAACCAGAAAAATGAAGGATTGCTGTGGAAGTACCAAAAATGTAGATCTTTGGGATTGAGTTTTCTTATGGACCTTCCGCAAGATGGTTCAGAAAGTTATGGTCAAGGAACAGAGTGCAATAGCCTGTCAATGGGGGGATGGGGAGGAGGGTGGGTGTGGAAGGCTCCGGGAGTTTTCAAATTGAGGGTTAATTCTCAAAGATTGTTTGTCCAACCAAACATAACCCTCTAATTAGGGTGAAAATCCACAAACTCAGCCCATCAGTTACACTAAGGTATGAATCTTTTTTGGGGGGCAAGATCATGCTAACATCTCAATATCTGGTACAGGTTGAATCCTCTAAATTGGTGCACTGGCATGGCACCCCATGTAGTGAGTTTTTTTCCAACAATTGACAATGGAACTAACCTGGATGGGCCTGACCTGACTACTGGCCCTGAAGCAAGCACATCTCATTATTGATTGACCCCTATCCACCCCTATACCCACTATTTACCTGAACACTATAACAGGCTTCATTTTGAAGGTGGCTTTATTATGTAGCAGATCTCTCAATTCTTTTTTGTACTTAAATACAGTTTAATAATGGATAACCTTTGAAAAAGTTGGAAAGTAGTGCCATTCTTAATTCTAAATAGTAGATTGAGAGAACAGTTTTGTAATTGAAAAATTAATGGAAGGGGTTTGTTTTGTCTTTGATAAGCACACATCATTTATGCCAATTGTGTTTATTACTAGGGTTGATATTGTAAATGTCATGATTATGCTGCTTTTATTAGGCCTCATCCAGTGTTGCTTTACCGTCACTGGCACGAAGACATGAACTCATTCAGTCAGCAATGGGGCCACCAGAACAACACATATTAAAAATATACACTTTTTTTTAGTAAGTTGGACAGGCGTTCAAGAGGCAGGCTGGATCTTATCAGAGAGGTGAAGCTGGGGGTCCTGTACTAACTGAAGCTGGTCAATCAGTCACAGGTTGCATTCAGTCAGGAAAGAAAGCAAGACAGCTTGGCGCAGAGTTGACACACACTGGCTGACTCAGGCAATTGCACCTGCAAGGCTCCCCAGCATTACTGAAGCTTACATATATTCACAGAAAGAAGTGAAGGAATGTGAGTGAACTCAGCTAATCAGCCCATTGATATCTTTTTTCTGGAAATGATAAAGTGCTGGTATCTCAAGGTGTCCTTCCCTGCAGTGTTAGAGTAATTGCTCGCTCTTTACCAAAGCCACAAGGTTAATCGGAAATTACATGACTGATTACTGCTTGGCTCTATAACATTGCTCTCCGGAAACACCACATTGCAAGTTTTCCCAAAGGGAGTGCTGCAATAGCGTTGAACATGAAAAAGAACACAACGTCTATTTACAATCTAGGTCAGTCGATTCTGTCAACAATTTGTAGTTAAGTGCTTCAAAGAATTGTCGTTTTTTCCTATTTTGATGCTAACCGTTGCTTAATATTTTTGTTCAAGGCCTAGACACCTTATTTAACCTGCATTTAAATGTTTTGATCAAAATGGGTGCATATCAGTCATTAATACATATCGCAGTCTCCAATGGGAGATAAGCCGGGGATATTCAAAGGTTGAAAAATCTCTTCTTTGAACTAAAGATGAGTGGGGCTGAGGAGATTCAGGTCATTGCATGGTTTGGTTCGAGGGCCAGCTGGCCATATGGTGACTGGTTTGTCAAGTACACCAGTGACTTTATGTGAGATTTAATAATTCATATAAAGACAGCAAAATGGTGGGGTTAGCAACTCAAAAGTGGTCATCTCTGCATTGAATAATCTTGTAAGTCCTGTCTGACAGTGAGAGGCTTTGAAAATCAGGTTGAAATTAGAAATAGTTTTGCAGCAGTTCACACCGTGATAAAGGGGATTTGTTGGGTTCCCATCGCAAGCCATACATAGAGCTTGTTACTGCCACATTCCTACCATGTTAACTGCTGGGAAGGTGGACAAAGATCTCTCCCAATGGCAGCCACAGAGGTGAGAAAAATCCCATGGGTAGGCAGATCAACAATCTCCATTTTGTGTTTAATCTTGATCCCGTGCCCCAGATGTCCAATTCTATGAACGGCCCATGCCTCTGTGAGGTATGGATAGAATAATCTAACCGATATGACAGCTTCTTGTACTCAGATGCATAAAATGGAAATGCCGCATAAAATGAAAGCCAAGAGTATTCACAGTAATGAAAAATAAGTCCAGCCGAAACTGTGAGTTAAATATTAATGTCACACTGGGAACCCGTCAACTCAACACTCTGCTAATTTGTTATGGGATTGCTTCTTGAGTTTTGAATTTGATAAACAATGTTACACCTTTATGCATTAATTTATTTCAGTAACCGTGACAACAGCCACTGCACGAGCAATGACATCATTGGGTGTGCGGGCTGATGCAAGGAAAATGTCAACTGTGTTGAGGTGAATCACACATGGAAGCTCCCGGAATAATTTCCCAATGGGCACAGATTGATCCAGAATTGATTACTAGAGCGATCTAACCTGGGGAACACTGCACATAATGGAAACGCAGTCAAATGGATCCAACTCCTTGAATTTTTGTCACACATTTTAAGTGGCATTTCTTGTCATGGTCAAAATCAGGAGCCATAAAATTATTGTCAGCATTCTGCATAGACGACAGGTATAATAGGATGTATTGCATCTGTTTTCTAAGCAACCGTAAGTACAGATACACACAATGAAAACATCATATAGAAACCGACAGCAATAACTGTAGTTCTAGATGATAGTGCAATTGTAACCTGACTGGGGACATCTGACACTGACCATGGCTGTTTTTCAGATTTGAAGAACTTTGCAGAGTTATGGGACAGACCTAATTACAGCAAGGTTTGTTAGATAGGACTTTCAGGGAGTCAGTATAAGCATGATGGGTTGAATGGCCTTCATGTGGTGTTAAGCAGTAGCTATTAATAAGTGCGTGGAACTACTGCGTCAAGAATCTTTCCTTGTTCTCTATCTACACGCAAACATAAAGCATACAAATTCAGAGCAGGAGTAGGCCACGCTGTCCTTTGAGCCTGCTAGCCTATTCGATAAGATCACAGCTGATCTTACTGTAACCTCCTCTCAACATTCCCATCAGGTCCAGTAACCTTTCACCCCTTGATATGTTGGTAGGTCACAACATCTCTTATGTCATCTCTCTGTTTCCTCTGAAGTTCTGGTTACTACATGATGCACAGGAACATAGGAGCCAGCAGCAGGAGGAGGCCATTGAGCCCTTTGACACTACTCTAGCAGTCAATATGATCATGGATGGTCCCCTATCCCAATACCATATTGCCATTCCCTCTCCTTTACCCATAGATGACTTGGGCCTAAAAATCTATCTGTCTTCTTATATATATATTCTGTGACTTGGCCACCACAAGCTTCTGTAGTAGTGACTATCAAAACTTCACCAACCTCTGGGTGAAGAAATGCCTCCTCATCCCACCCCTAAATGTCACATCTTTTGACTTCCAACTGTGACACTGGTTATGGATCCTCTAGCTTCTGGATCCTCCAACCCCAATCTTGAGTAAGGGAGTGATCAAGTCCGCAGCCAGAAGCAGAGTCCAACCAGTGATTTCTGTGTTGGTATGAGACAAAGAACCTGCTTCCTTTTCACAGTAGGTTATTATAGTTATACAGCACAGAATCAGGCCCTTCAGCCCAATACATTCATGCCAAACTTCAATGCCTTGCCTATTTGTCAGCGTCTTTTTTCCATCCCAGCTGATAGAAAGTCCATCTTTAGGCAGTGGTGTCTTCCCTCTTTGATACATCTTCTTTTGGTTCAACATGGGGGTGTTCCTCGGGATAGGCCTTTGTGTCTGAGTATCATAGTAGTGAGGTGAAATCTCCATACGTAGATGGTAATAACATTACTGCAAGCTTGCTGGCCTGGTGGAAGAAAGGTGAGTGGGAGGGGCGGTGTGGTGTGTGAGCACAATCGGTAGCATTCCCCAGCAACAACACCTCCACCCAATCAAAATTCCATCAGCATCCATTCTCTGGTGGCCTTTCACTTCCCTCTCCTTTGAGCTTCAACCTCAAAGAATTCAATGTTCCCAGGAACTATTAATAATCAATCATCCTGCCTTGAGTTTAGAAATACTTTGACAGCATTAGTTTATGTATCGTTTAGCGTGACTTAAACATCGGGTTCTCAGATTCAATTTACAAGAGGCACATTTAATTCCAGAGAGGAATGTTATTGATGTATAGAGAAGAGTTTGTATATACCGTTCCTGTGCACAGCCTGACTTTTCATGTAATCAGTGTTTTCAACAATCTGATGCCTGTATGAAAGTCTGGCCAGAAGATCATTTTATCAAGGTCACCTTAACCATACTATTATAAGATTCATTCCACTGTGAATCACTTTGAGGGATCTTTGGGATGTGATAAGCTGCGGTCGACGTATTAAATATTAACTACTTGCAGTTTCAATGGGAGCATTATTGGGCCGAGGTTAATTGTGCTTCGAACTGGGGACTGGACAGATAATTGACTTATACAACAAATGTGGTGTCCACAACACACTGATCCCGAGCAGACCGGCAGGAGGACCTGGGAAAGCTACAATGTGAACAGATCAAGGTCCAATCACATTAGTTGTCTGTATCTGCCTGATTTAGACAACTGGTTAAAAGTTTTCTCTTGCGTTTTTGGTAAAATGTCTCCCTTACGTTTTTGCTTGAAGTTAATACTTAGATGCACAGTATGAAGGGGCAATGTGAACAAAGACTTTCACAATGAGAGCCAACTGCTGTTCATTCTTACTTGAAGTTCAGATGGGCCCGAGCACCCTGTAGATCTCAAACTGATATACATGAAACATATTGGCTTTAGAATTGTTTTGAGGAAATAGTCAACACACTGTGAGGCTGTGTGCAGTGATTAGTAAACATCATTTGATATGGATTACTTGATTCTAGGAAGCAAGGTGCTTGTTTAAAACAAATCTTCTTCAGACTGATGAAGGGTCTTGACCTGAAAAGTCCCCCATTCCTTCTCTCCAGACATGCTGCCTGTCCCGTTGAATTACTCCAGCTTTTTGTGTCTATCTTCAACTTGTTTTTAGGACAGGGTTTTTCATTGGGATGGGTTAAAAAATTGGAGGATGGTTCATAGAGGGACATTCAGACTTTAGGGTTTAGCCTGCTGCTGGAATCTCAGAGCTCGTAAGACTGTATCAAGTCAGACATGAGGCCTGAAAGGAGCTGAAGTGTACAATGGAACTTTGAAATTTAAAACATTTGATTGTGAATGACTTTGTGTCTCAGTGTATGAATGATCAGACAACCCAACATCTAGGAGTGCATTTACCTGGGGTGGAATCTCATTAGACAACTTGGGACTTTAGATAATGTAACCGAGGTCACTAGCACCAAACATTACACATAGGCAAAGTCACCAGGAAAGCATTATACCAAGCTTATCCTGTCATAGTGATCTGTACAAAGCAAGCTTCATTGCTTTCCATGATTCTATTTCATCCATCTGTCTTTTTCATACTGCTATATGTTTATTTTTAACTGCTGGTAATTGCACATCAACTTCAATAGAGTGTAAGCGGAATACAGAAAATCTTTGCAAGAGTTTATTCCGTGCATTGAAACTGATGAACTGTTTTACTTGGAAGCCTGAGGCAGATTGTGTTGTTGTAGAAAGAATGCCAGCAGTCTGATTGTCCACAGACACTATCAGTCCAGTGTCCTGCTGTGGGCAGATGTTAAACTTGTGAAATGTGAACCTTGATACTTCTTTGATTTCTGTCCTTTGTGGAAGGGTAAGGTGTCCTTAAATGGTTGCATATGGCAGTGCTTTTGGGGTTATCATCGTGGGCCTAATGCGCCAGCTATCTATATTTACGTGTTTCTAGGCTACAGACATCACAGGCAATATGTAATTTATTGTCCGTCCCTGTTGGTCCCTGCATTGAGGAGGCACGTAAGGTCTAGGTAACGGGTGGGTCCAGAGTCTCATCGAGACCAAACCGAGAAGGCACATCTGAGCGGCATTAGTGAATTGGTTGGGAGTTTATAACAATCAGTAGTTTTGTAGCTATTATTACCTAAAGTACTTAAATCCCAGTAGAAACAAGGAACTGCAGATGCTGGTTCATCAAGGCAAGACACAAAGTGCTGGACTAACTGAGTGGGTCAGGCGGCATCCCTGGGTAACATGAATAGGTGACGTTTTGGGTCAGGACTCTTCTTTAGACTGATTGATTAAACTACTGGCATTTAAATTTTACAGCTGCCATGGTGGGATTCAGACCCAAGCTAGATCATTTGTCCGGAACACCAACAAACTGAATTAATTTGTGAACTATTTTAACTTAATAAGAATATCTCTTTGTTTAAAGAACATGCAATTGAAACTCATTATGAAGATACCAATCCACATTTTAACACTTTGGATGCTTAAACTCTTCACTACCCCTTGACTGATGACCAGGCCTAGCTCTTCTATCGGAGCAAGGGAAAAGGGGGGCCAGGTGCTTGGCTTCCCATTGCCCTTATTAGCAGTCCCCATGTTGGCCTTTGACAATTCAGTTTTTTTCTGTTTCAAGGCTTTTTGGCTTCCTGTTTAAATATTGTCTGTGATAAAGGCACAGGTGTTGGGGCTGGTGTTCAGTCATGATGATTAATTGGTTGGTATGGCTTGTAGGTCAAAAATAATTAATACTTTAAAACAGTCTCCAAATTAGGTCACTTGGAGTTATAATAGATACACATTACCAATGCGACTGGCTGTTGGGTGGGAAATCTGCCAAAGGAGTCTTAATGGCATGCGTTTCCATGTAAAAAAAATATTTGTCGTAGCACCCTCACCCCCTTCACCTCAACCTTCATGTTCTACTCAAAGCTCCAAATAAATACCAAATCCAAATCTTAATGAAATTCCCACATGGCTCACATCCAGAGACAATGTTACTGTAAGTGACTGGATTGCTTTAATGCACATATAGCTACTCTATAACTATCCTTCACTCACTAAATGCAGGTGAAATAACACTGCTGGTATCAAGAGAATTTGCAGTAGTTTGATAATGTGCTCTGTTTGTTGTAATGCATAGAAACTTGGTCTACTGTAACTACATTCTGTCTGATGTAAATCCTGCCCTAATTCCTAATCCATTAACTCACAGTTCATTAAATGTTTCCAAACTGGAAGTAACGACTAACAATCACTAACGTGGTCTGCAATACTTATCCTTTTATTGAAGGGATCACGTTCTGCATTGGAGCTTGGTGTTTACACAAGTAACTTAGAATGGTTTGAATGGAAAATTCCAAAGACAAAATATATTTTTGGGATGGCCACAGCATTGTAAAAAAGCACTGTAGGTACCATGTGTAAAAAGGTGGTGTTTCCTTTCGATGAAATCATCGTATGTTCCCTCGGCCTTTGCTGTGTTGCAGGATAAAGAGTTGACCAATGAAACTCTGAGCAAATATTGATACTGAATTCACTGCATTACACGGAAAATGTGAATAGTATTTTTTATAGATTGTTAAAGAAATGGCTAGATGCATCTGTAAATAAGGGAGACTGTTGCTTTTAATTTGTGGAATTGTTTTATTTGAGGCATACTTGTTCCTTTAGGGTTGTTTTGTATATATATGTATTTGGACTGTGGCTTTTTTAAAATTCACAGCCTTGTAGAACTGCTGATGATTATGTGTTCAGCACTAGTTAACGTGGTGTTTTAACTTTTGCGCTCGGCTGTAGCTATAGGAAGCCTTAGCTCTGTGTCTGGTGTCTTATTAATTAGCTTTTGGAAACTCAGCTTAAAACAAATAACTGTATTCACAATACCAATAACTAACGTTGAAGCTATAATTCTCTTCAGCCTCTAGTTTAGCTTCTTATGCTCTTTTCTTTCAGATGGCAATGTTCATTCCTGGCCTTTGATTTTTCTGTGCTCATTCACAGTGTAAACCTGCCTCCTAACTTTTGTTTGAGTGTTTAAGTAGAATGATGCTTTAAAGCTGGGTTATATTGCAGCAACCTACAGCTTAGCCATCATCTATGCTGTACAATTTGAAGATTTCTTCCTTTTTGTTACATGAATCTGTCAAAAATATATTTTTAATTTAATATAAACAAACTTAAATAAACTGTGAACCATGCTGTCTGTGGCGTTATTAAAACAATCTGAGATTGTGAAGTACGAAACCGTTATAAAAGGTCAAATCAAAGCTAATGATGAAATTGCATGAGCACTAGTGTCCTGCTCCATCTCAGTGGAAGGGGAGCAGTTCATCAATTAATTGCAAATGTGAACCTGAAGCAAAAGCAGGGACAGAATAATAATTTGCTCGCAAATTCAATCTGTGCTTAAACAACACTCACTGGGCTTTATTATTAAGACCACAACACGAGAAAGGTTTGCTCCCAATTAAAAGATGGATTTAAATGTTCAACAGCTGTAACAGTAATTGTCTACAATGATATCTGGTGTGAATGTGGTTATAGTTGGGGTCAATTTCATTGGCAGAACCAATCCTCAAACCAATGTAAACAACCATGTTTCACAATAATGCGATTAGAGCCATTCACGTGAGCAGTTGTGCACAAGTTTAAATGCTAGCAATTAATTTTGGGGTGGGGGTGGGTGGAGGTGATTCTAGACATGCAACTCAATTTAGTGGTCTTCTGGGGTCGGAAAAGTTCCAGCAATGCCACATCATATGGTCTCTGTATGATCTTCTGAACTAAAACACTCCCTGCTCAATTAAATGATGTCTAATGATTAATAGAATTTGATCCACAAATCTATGCACCCCACGGCAGTGCATAGCTTTGAATAAATCTGGTCAGAGTCAATATCCCAGCTCTCCTGAGGTGGAGTCTGTAAGAGGAGCAAGACATCTCTCTGTCAAGAGCAAATGAAAGCAACTGGTGTATTTATTTTCTGAATATATGGTGTAGGACAATTGAAAATTATTTATTACGTCTTTTCAGGTGTAACTCTGACATGCATAATCCATGGCATGCATAATCATACTCCCATACATTTTGGAAACAGGCCCTTCAGCCCACCAAGGTCATCTTAACCATTGAGCACCCAGTTAAACTAATCCTACACAAATCCAATTTTAATCTCCTCAAATTCCTCTACACACCTACATACTATGGGAAATTAACACACCGACATGGATCAATTAAACAACCAGCATGTCTTTGGGATGTGGAAGGAAACCAGAGCACCTAGGGCACACCCATGCAGTCACAGGGAGAATGAGCAAACTTCACACAAAGAGAGGGCAGAATTGAATCCGAGACATTGAGTTGTGAGACAATAGCTCAACCAGCTGTGTTGCCATGTTGTGTTCCCAGCTACACCACTACGTCACAGATTCTACTGAATTCAATGGTAGAGCCGTTCAATTAATTATCTCATGCAGAAAACTTTGAAACCACCGGTGAACTAAATGGGGCAAATCTTTCCCACACACTAATGCTTGAGTGATAGTGGAGTGCAGTACAATATACACTCATTATTAACTCTGGACTTCCATTTTCCAAATTGGCTGCTGTCCATGGATAACTGACAGTTGGAGCACTGTGTCACATCACTTAAGAGACATGGTGAGAGGAGTTTAGATGACAATCTCTAGTCATGAAATCACTGGCTAAATTGATTTTAAGATCACCTAAGTGCATCCTTACAAGGCTCACAGTTACTAACCTGAAGCAAGGTTGATTTATCATCACTCCTAACAACCAGGCCAGCTGTTTGGTAATTAAGTGAGACAAGGCCTTAATAATAAATTAGAAAAACAACTAATTTCTGATAATGAGAAATTATGGAGAAAGAACAGAAAAAAATGTTGATGGACAACAAAATAAAGATATAAAAAACTGATCAATAAATATCTGAGGCAATACATTTATCTGAAGAACAAGAATAAATGACAGTAATGATAAACATTGCATGGATAAGGGCATGTGAAAAATTGAATTTAATAGAAAACAAATGCACATAATATACAGAAACTAAAGGATGACAAAGGATATAAAGAGTACAGGAAGGAATACAAACATTGCAATCAGAAAAATAAAATGACATTTGGAAAAGAAGTTCTCATGAAGCTTAAAAAAGGTAATATTTTCCTGAAAGCTGTTAAAAGGAAAAATGATGGTTACCAACATGTACACATGATAAACTTGCAACTAATGGTTCTGAAATGATAGGAATATTAAATAAATACTTTTTCAATGGGATTAATTATTTGGACATGATATAAAATAAAAATAAACATAATATGGATATATAAAACGTAAAAATGGTGAAGTAATTTTTAATTAGAAATGATGAACCCTGTGCGCTTATGAAATTGTGTTAGATGTTTAAACAAGTTAATGATGTGGCTACAGAGTCATAGTAATACCGTGTGGAAACAGGCCCTTTGGCTCAACTTGCCCACGCCAACCAACATGGCCCAGCTACACTCGTCCCACCTGCCAGTATTTGGTCCATATCCCTCCAAACCTGCCCTATCCATGTACAGGTCGAACTGTTTCTTAAACGTCCCCACTTCAACTACCTCCTGTGGCAGCTTGTCCCATACATCCACTGGCCTTTGTGTGAAAAAGTTATCCCTCAGATTCCTATGAAATCTTTTCCCGTTCGCCTTAAACTTATGTCGAAGTAAACTTAGGTTTTCGATTCACCTACTCTGGGCAAGAGACTGTGCATCTACCCGATCTATTCCTCTCATGATTTTATAAACCTCAATAAGATCACCTGGCATCCTAGTGTGCTCCAAGGAATAGAGTCCCAGCTTACTCAACCTCTTCCTATAGCTCAGACCCTCTAGTCCTGGCAACATCCTCGTAAATCTTCTCTGTACTCTTTCCAGCTTGACAACATCTTTCCTATAACATGATGCCCAGAGCTGAACACAATACTCTAAATGTGGTCTCACCAACCATCTTATACAACTGTAACATGACCTCCCAACTTCTATACTCACTGGCACTCACTATATTCTATCATCACTGGCTGATGAAGTCCAATGTCTTTTTGACCACCCTATCTACCTGCGACTCCATTCCGTACAAAAGGAGCAATTCATCAGAGAAAATAAAATAATGGCAAGGGTCTAGTGTATTGCAAAATAAATACTTCTTTAAAAAAAAAATAAAAAAAAATAAAAATAAAAAAATACTTCTGTGTACAGTTTAAGCTTAAATAGTCCAGGGTATTAGAGAGCAATTTGTTTAACTCTAGTATTAGGGAAGATAATACTATTAGCCAGAGCATACAAATTAGCCAGAAATAGCAGCCTACCAGAGGACTAGGAGAAATTCAGAGTCCAGCAGAGGAGGACAAAGGGATTAATTAGGAAAGGGAAAATAGATTATGAAAGAAATCTGGCAGGGAACTGACGGCAAAAGTTTTCATAGATATGTGAAGAGAAAAAGATTAGTTAAAACAAATGTAGGTCCCTTGCAGTCAGAAACAGGTCATAGGGAGCAAGGACATGGCAGACCAATTGAATAACTACTTTGGCTCTGTCTTCACTAAGGAAGACATAAAAAAATCTGCCGGAAATAGCAGGGGACCGGGGTTAAATGAGATGGAACTGAGTGAAATCCAGGATAGCCGGGAAGTGGTGTTAGGTAAATTGAATGGATTAAAGGCCGATAAATCCCCAGGGCCAGATAGGTTGCATCCCAGAGTACTTAAGGAAGTAGCCCCAGAAACAGTGGATGCATTAGTGATAATTTTTCAAAACTCTTTAGATTCTGGAGTAGTTCCTGAGGATTGGAAGGTAGCTAATGTAACCCCACTTTTTAAAAAAGGAGGGAGAGAGAAAATGGGGAATTACAGACCAGTTAGTCTAACATCGGTAGTGGGGAAACTGCTAGAGTCAGGTAGACACAATATTGTTCCCGATGTTGAGGAAGTCCATAACAAGGGGTTACAGTTTAAGGATAAGGGGGAAGTCTTTTAGGACCGAGATGAGAAAAACATTTTTCACACAGAGAGTGGTGTATCTCTGGAATTCTCTGCCACAGAAGGTAGTTGAGGCCAGTTAATTGGCTATATTTAAGAGGGAGTTAGATGTGGCCCTTGTGGCTAAGGGGATCAGGGGGTATGGAGAGAAGGCAGGTACGGGATACTGTGTTGGATGATCAGCCATGATCATATTGAATGGCGGTGCAGGCTCGAAGGGCCAAATGGCCTACTCCTGCATCTATTTTCTATGTTTCTATGTTTCTAAACTATGTAGCTCTAGGTTATATAATACAATGCCCTGTGTTACACTGCAGAACCCCATGTTACACTGCCCCATGTTATATTACACAGCCCTTCATTACATTACCCATGCCTTGTGTTAGTCAATAATGCCCTGCATTACACAAAGCAGCCTTGTGTGAAGATCTATGAGGTTATGTAAAGGTCCTGTACCACTGCGGGGACCTAATCTGTGAGTTTAGAAGAGTTTGCGCTCGACTCAAACTCGCAGCGTGGTCGACACGTGGTCCTAGGAGGTCTATGTAACTCTCCTTCATGCTTGAGAGAAGTTCCCGCATACTCAGTTTGGTCGGGGAGTATTTTTTAGCATGCTGATAATTGTCCGCAAGTAAAAATTGGTCGGCATGAAAAAAATCTATTTTTTTTTATTCGTTAGTTTAGTCAAAGTAGGTCGTAGTAGGTCGGCATGTTATTCGTAGGTAATCAAAGGTAATTGAAGGTAGTCAAAGGTAATCAAAGGTGGTCGAAGGTAATCGTAGTTAGTGTTAGTGTAGTCGAAGGTGGTCGTCTGCACTCTCCACTATTCGGTGTCCAATTTTCCTGAAGCTAGTCGAAGGTAGTCTTCAACATAGTCGAAGGAGGTCGAAGGAGATTGAAGGATGTCTTCTATATAGTCGAAGAAGGTCTTCTACATATTCGTAGGAGGTTCTCTACATAGTCGAAGGAGGTCGTAGGAGGTTTTCTACTTCGGCTATACAACAAGACCATGACACTTTTTTAAACTCTCCTAAAGTCTTCTAAACTCGCAAATTAAGTCCCCGCAGTGGGACAGGCCCTTTTTTAAAGTGTTGCAAAAACTCTGAGATTTCAAAAACATTAAAATGTCTTTAAAAAATAGTTCTATAAAAAGTAATAAACATAACATTTATTACACACATTACAATGCCAATAAATAATTAAAACCTAAGACCAAAATGAAATAAGTACAAAATATATGACTGAACGAACCTTTATTTAATAATCTTCAGCTCAGCAGGTTAACTGGTATCGTAGTAGTTGTGACTTTGCCTGGCTGTGATGGAGATCATGGAGGCGGACTGTGTACCTATCAGCAACTAATGCCCAGCGAACTGCTGGGCCCTGCAAGTCAACTTGTCCATTAAACCTATTTTCAGGCTTCCACGTTGGTGCATTCTATGTATATAATTAGCACAATTAATTCTCATTGAACTAAGTAAACAGGCAACTCAAAGCTATAGGGTACCTACAGAATACAACATTAACCTCCAGTGTGAATACACCAGGAAAATGATAGAAAGAATTACTGGAAGGACAATAATCCATGATTTGCAGTTTACATAAAAATGAAATATTATGAAATTTCAATAAGGATATGATTTATATCTAATTGCAGACGCGTAACTTAACGAATCAGTTTTGACTGTGCAGATCTTTCAGAACTGACACATAATATTTCATAATTATTAGGCACAATATCTGGAACATTTTCTGCCAGAAAGCAGGTGCTAGTAGCTTAATTAAGACGTTTACTGATTTTTTGTGGGGGGGAAGGTCAGCATTTATAGCCCATCGCTAATAGGTCTTGAGAAGATGGAGGTGAGACTCCTTAAACACTGCAATCGTTCTGGTGAAGGTGCTCTTGCATTGCTATTGGGGAGAAGCAGCCAGGATTTAAATCGAGTATCAATGGAAGATCAATTAAATATTTCCATGTAAGAATGGTGTGAAACTTGGAAGGCAACCTGCAGATGGTGTTGATCCCATGATACCATGCATCTCCTGCCCTTGTCTTTCTTGTTGGCAGATATATGGGATTGGGAGATGCTGTCAGAATAATGTTTCTGACTTGTCTTGTAGTCAATGGACAGGTCTTGGAGTATCAGAAGGTAAGTGATCCCAGGAATGATTGGGTTAATATATGATGAAATTTTGTCAGCACTGAGCCTGTACTCGCTGGAATTTAGCAGGATGAGGGGGTACCTCATTGAAACTTACCAAATAGTGAAATGCCTGGATAGAGTGGATGGTGAGAGGATGTTTCCATTAGTAGGACAGTCTAGGACCAAAGGCCATAGCCTCAGATTAAAAGGACTAACCTTTAGAAAGGAGATGTTGAAGAATTTTTTTATTAAGAGGGTGGTGAATCTGTGGAACTATTTGCTGCAGAAGGCTGTGGAGGTCAGTTAATGGATATTTTTAAGGTGGAGATTGATAGATTCTTGATTAATATGGGTGTCTGGGGTTATGAGGAGAAGGCAGGAGAATGGGGGTTGAAAGGGAAAGATAGGTCAGCCATGATTGAATGGCGGAGTAGCCTTGATGGGCTGACTGGCCTAATTCTGCTCCGATAACCTATGAAGAACTTATGAACTCTTACCTGATCTTGTGACTAGCATTATTGTGTGGATGGTCCAGTTGAGTTTCTGGTTAACCATGACCACAGGTTATTAAAGGTGGGGTGGGTGGTATTCTAGGTGACAGGTGGTAAGATTCTCTCTTGTTGGAGCTGGTCATTGTTAGGAAGGCTTGTAATAGGGGCCTTCCCAGTCTGGCGAAAAAATAAAACTGGGAAGGCTGCTCAACCGTGTCTGACGAAGGAAGTCAAGGATAGTTAAAGCCAAGGAAGAGGCATATAAATTGGCCAGAAGAAGCGGCAAACCAGAGGACTGGGAGAAATTTAGAACTCAACGGAGGAGGATAAAGGGGTTAATTAAAAGGGGGGAAAAGAGCATGAAAGAAAGCTTGCGGGGAATATAAAAACAGACTGTAAACGTTTCTATAGGTATGTGAAAAGGAAAAGATTAATGAAGATGAATGTAGGTCCCTGACAGTCAGAGACAGGTGAATTTATAATGGGAAACAAGGAAATGGCAAAACAGTTAAATGAGTACTTTGGTTCTGTCTTCACTAAGGCGGACATAAACAATCTCCCAGAAATAATAGGGGACCGAGGATCTAGTGGGAGTGAGGAAATGGGAATCCACATTAGTCAGAAAATGGTGTTAAGTAAATTGTTGGGCCTGAAGGCAGATAAATCCCCAAGGCCAGATGGTCTGCATCACAGAATTCTCAAGGAGTACTAGAAATCGTGGATGAATTGGTGATCATTTCCAATGTTCTCTCGATTCTGGACCAGTTCCTGTGGACTGGAGGGTAGCCAATGTAACTTCACTTTTAAAATAGGAGGGAGGGAGAAAACGGGGAATTATAGACCAGTTAGCCTTAAGGGTCTGTCCCACTTAGGCAATTTTTTTGGCGACTGCCGGCGACTGTCACAGTCGTTGCAGGTCGACAAAAAGCGGCAATCTACGATACCCTATCACCTAGTCGACGTCAAGTTACCAACAACCGGCGACTCATTAGGACAACCAAAGTCAACCTATGTTCACCCACGACTAGCTACAAGCAACGACCATGTCGGCGACAACTGAAGACAATTCAGTCGCCGGTACCTGTCGCCAGTTGACATAGGTAGTCGCCAATGAAATTCACCAAAATCAGCACCCGGCGATAACCGGCACCTGGCGACAGCCTGCGTCATTCTGGTGACAACCTACGACAGCACCTATGACAGGAGAAGACAAGCCACATCAAGCTACGTCAAGCCCACAGTCGCCAAGAAGTTTTGAACATTTCAAAATCCAGCGGCGACCAGAAAAATGTTACGACTCTTTAGGCGACTCATGATCATACAGGTGTCACACCGCGACCATGTGACAACAGCCTAGTCACCTGTAGTCGCTGAAAAAATCGCTTAAGTGGGACAGGGGCTTTACATCGGTAGTGGGGAAGATGCTGGAGTTGATTATTAAAGATGTTACAGCAGCTCATTTGTAAAGCAGTGACAGGATCGGTCAAAGTCAGCATGGATTTATGAAGGGGAAATCATGCTTGACTAATCTTTTGGAATTTTTTTGAGGATGTAACAAGTAGAATGGATAAGAGAGAGCCAGTGGATGTGGTGTATCTGGACTTTCAAAAAACCTTTGACAAGGTCCCACACAAGTGATTAGTGTGCAAAATAAGAGCACATAGTATTGGTGGTATTGACCTGAATAGAGAACTGGTTGCAAGACAGGAAGCAAAGAGTAGGAATTAATGGCAGGCTAGTGGGGTGCCGCAAGGCTCGGTGCTAGGACCCCAGTTGTCTACAATATATATTAACAATTTGGACGAGGGAATTAAATGTAACACCACTTGGTTTGTGAATGACACAAAGCTGGGTGGCAGTGTGAGCTGTGAGGAGGTTGCGGTGATGCTGCAGGGTGACTTGGATAGGTTGGGTGAGTGGGAAGATGCATGGCAGATGCAGTATAATGTGGATAAAAGTGAGTTATCCACTTTTGTGGCAAGTACAGGAAGGCAGATTATTATCTGAATTATGTCAGATTAGGAGAAGGTGAGGTGCAACGAGACCTGGGTGTGCTTGTACATCGGGCACTGAAAGTAAGCATGCAGGTACAACAGGCAGTGAAGAAAGCCAATGGCATATTGGCCTTCATTGCAAGAGGATTTGAGTTTAGGAGCAAGGAGGTCCTACTGCAGTTGTACAGGGGTCTGGTGAGACCGCACTTGGAGTAATGTGTGCAATTTTGGTTGTCTAATTTGAGAAAGGACATTATTGGTATTGGGGGAGTGCAGCATTGGTTCACCAGGTTAATTCCTGGGAATTAACTGATGTCTCATGAAAGAATGGGTCGACTGGGCTTGTAATTGCTGGAATTTAGGATAAGAAAGGATCTTATAGAAACATATAACATTCTTGGAAGATTGGCCAGGCTAGATGCAGGAAAAATGTTCCCGGTGTTGGGGGAGTCCAGAACCAGGGGTCACACTTTAAGAATAAGGGATAGGCCAGTTAGGACTGAGATGAGGAAAATCTTTTTCACCCAGAGAGTTGTGAATCTGTGGAATTCTCTGCCACAGAAGGCAGTGGAGGCCAATTCACTGGATGTTTTTGAGAGAGTTAGCTCTTAGGGCAAAGGGAATCAAGGGATATGGGGAAAAAAAAACCAGAACGGGGTACTGATTTTGGATGATCAGCCATGATCATTTTGAATGGCGGTGCTGGCTCAAAGGGCCGAATGGCCTACTCCTGCAACTATTTTCTATGTCTGTTTCTATGTTTCTAACCTGAATGTTATGTCTATCCGTACCTCAATGTTTGCTAGGTCAGGCCACAGCAGCCATGGACTATTTTTGGCTGAAGTAAAAATCTTCTGAAGTAGTTAGAATACAGGTCTACAGTAAATAACTGATAATTGTACAAAGCCTCATCAAAGCACAATTAAATCCTCCCACTAACGATGTTTCAACATAAATCAATAGAGAAAAATTAATTTGGTGCAACGTCTGTCTTCTTAAAAATTGCAGTTACGTTAGTGATTGAAATCTGCCAACAGTTCTTGTAATTAGCATGCTCAAAGCATTCTTAAAGAGGGCTCTGAATATCACAAAACATCTTAGAAATACTGAAAGCCACGGGTGGAGTAACAACCTGGATTTATATACCATGTTAACAGTATAACATCCAAAAGTGCTTTGTGAGAGCTACCTAACAATATTTGCTTGGCTCACCAGGAGCTGTTTGAGCAAAATGATCAGAAATGTGCTAAAGGACCAAATTTTTAGGAGGATGTTAAAGAGGTAGGGAAGGGTAAATGAGTTAGGAAAGAAATTTTCAGAGATTTGGCCTTGGTAGCTGAATGTGCACCTGGCAATAAAAAAGCACACAGATATTTTCCAGGGCGCTAAAAAGAAATATAAGGGAGCTTCTGATAGAGCTGCTGCCTAATTGTCCCAGATACCCAGGTCCTTCCATATCCAAAAGACGTGGGTTGGTGGGTTAATTGGTCACGGTAAATTGCCCCACGTGTGTAGGTTATTGGTGGAATCTGGGGAGATGAGAAAGTGGGTTGAATAAAATGTAAGATTAGTTTAAATGGATGCTTGATGGTTGGTTGGAGGGTGGACACCAATGAAGAATAATACATGAGCTAAAAAAATTAAATAAGAGTTATGGGCCTGTCCCACCTAGGTGACTTTTTTAGGTGACTGCAGCAGACTATGCAGTCGCCACATGTGCATGGGTGGTTGCCGGGGAGTCGTCTTCATAGTCGTGAGGAGTTCCTGCATTTTGAGAACTAGTCACGGTCTCATTATGGTCACCTAGAATGAAGCTGCCATGGAGAGTAGCGAGAATTCTCGTGCCGTAGGTGGGTCGCCAGGAGGTCCTAGGTTCTCTTAGGTTCTCGTAGGTTGTAGCCGGTGCTGACTGGTGAATTTCATTGACTCAGTAAGCAGTAGTTTTCGGAACCAAGGATAACCGACCGGTAATGTTAATGTCCACTGAGCTTCACAGCCGTGTATCTCTGACTTCTTAAGTTGTCTCCACTCCTTTTCCCCCCTCTCTCCCCTTCTCCCCCCTCCCCCCCCTCTTTTAAAGGACTTACATACACTGTGTTTTTTAGCTTCCTAATTACAGCGCCAACCTTCCTGTTCATCGCAGTGTGTGTTTGTATCACATTGGCTTTGCACCGTGTGAATTTCACTCAGACAGCACTCCCCCCGCTTGCCCTGCCCCTGCATAAGACATGAATGAAAAAGCATAAAGTGTCTAAATAAGTCATGTAAGATGATAAGGGATGTGATGTGAAGGGAGACATTTTCTAGAATTAAAATATATCATTCAAATTTAAACCTGGCTGTTTACAGATAATGTCATGGCACACCAATTAAAACAAGGGGCAATGAGATTTGGGGGCCAAAGGTGGCAACTCAAGTAGATACAAAGACCTAAAGATGACAACATAGGTAGAAAGGGTGTTAAGAAGGAGTATGGTATGCTTGCCATCATTGCTAAGGGCATTGTATATAAGAATCAGGAAGTCATGATGCAGCTCTGTAGGACTTTGGTTTGGCCACATTTCAAGTATTGCGTGCAGTCCTGGTCATACCATTACAGGAAAGATGTGGAACCATTGGGGAGAGTGCAGAGGAAGTTTACCACAATGCTGCCTGCATTAGAGAGTTTCAGCTACAGGGAGAGTTTTGATAGACTTGGGATTGTTTTCTATGGAACATCGTAAGTTGAGGGGCCACTTGTAAGAAGTATGAGAGGCATAGATAGGGTAGACAGAATCTTTTTCCCAGCGTGGAAACGTCCAATACCAGAGGGAACAGCTATAAGGTGAGAGGGGGATGTTTAATGGTGATATGTAGGGCAAGATTGTTACACAGAGGATGGTGGTGTCTTGAAATACATTGCCAGGGGTGGTAGTGGGGGCATATACAATAAAGGCATTTGAGAAGCTTTTGCATAGGCACATGGAAATGCAGGGAATAAAGGGATATGGATCATGTACAGCCAGATGAGATCAGGTCAGCTTGGCATCATGGTCTGCACAAACAGCTTGGGCCGAAGGGCCCGTCGATATGCTGTACTGTTCTATGTTTTATGTGCCTGTTGTGTATAAATTAGATGCATACTCATTGAAAGTTGCCTAACTTGCAGCTTGAGAATCAAACCTGAGTGATTCTGACCACACCAAATCAATGATAGGCCGAACATGCCCACATCAACCTCCTACATACTTTCATCCAAACACGTCTTTCTGAGAATTTATCATTCAAGAATGTATATTGATTTCACCAATGTTATTTTCCTCTATTAGTTCATGAGCATGCAAGGTTTGGTTTGGTCACATTTCGAGTATTGCGTGCAAGTTCCAATTCTAACAATTCTTAATAAAGTTTATCTTATTCCTGGTTGGATTTATTGTTGTCTATTTATGCTTAATTGTTTAGTTTAGAGATACAGCGCGGAGACAGGTTCTTCGGCCCACCAGTTCTGCACCAACCAGCGATCTCCACATATTAACACCACCCTACACACACCAGGGACAAATTACATTTACAGTATACCAAGCCAATTAACTTGTACGTCTTTGGAGTGTGGGAGGAAACCGAAGATCACAGAGAAAACCCACACATGTCACAGGGAGAACGTACAAACTCCGTACAGACAGCATCCATAGTCAGGATCAAACCCGGGCCTCTGGCCCTGTAAGGCAGCAACTCTACCGCTGTGCCACCTGTGAAAACGTGAAATTGATGACCTCTCTTTTCGGTCTGTCCAGAAGTGGAAACATTTTTTTAATAGCCATCCCACCAATCTCCTTCACAATCAATTCACGCTCAGTCACTATTTTCTGGAGGTAAGAGCCCAACATTTACAGTGCCTTCCTGATAAATATATCCTCCTAATTCTAAAACTGTATCTTATGTTCATGATACAAATGTACATATTCATTTAGTGAAATAGTTTTACTGAACATTACGCCATTACCTTTAACGCACAAGAGGAATCTCAGGCAAGCATTTTTGTTATTCTGTTGCTTTAAATTCCTAACCAGAAATGATATGCAGTATGTGCCTATCACGAATTTTCTTTGAGTGAAATCTGAATCTGATGTGCGTGGGTGTACAAATGAGCTTTTTCTTATAGTTAATAACACTTCATTAAAGAGTACTGTAATAAGGCTAGCTTTATCCTTAATAAAAGGCTTTTAATTGCAGAACACCTGCTAAATAACATTGTTGCCTCCTTCCACTCTCCTTTCAGTAATACCATTCAGTTGGCAGCTCTGTCCACCTGCACAGCCTCACTTCTAAATAAATTAAAATCCAAGTGGGGTATTGTGCTGTTCTGTTACATCACCATGTCATCTCGGACAGATTGGAGAGGCTACATAAAATTTCACAAACTTTATCTGCATCCCTTTATGCAATTGAAAAAGCATTTTGTTTCTGGTTTCGAATTGTGAAATTATTGGCAGTTAGATTCCACATCCCCCAAGAGTGACTGAGGGAATCACAATAAGAGATAAACTCATGACCTTGAAATAGAATGGAACTTCATGGGGTCTGCTCATTTCCACAAACACAGATATCCATCCTAACCATAGACTGGGCGCATACTTAAATAGTAAATGATTGCAGTGCAGAAGTACTTTGTTAGGATTATGAAAGATAGTTCAGAAATTACATCTTACTTTACTTTAAGAACCCAATATCCTGAGTGGCAGCAACACACATTGATTAAAGCTTGCTCGCCTTTCTCCAAAATGCACGTGTATTGTAGCCATGACAGACTCTTGGTGCCCACCAAGTGAAGAGGAGCTGGAAAACATCAAAGATACACAGCGTTAGTTTTGTGGGCTGTACTGAAGATCTCGCAGAAGCTGCAAATTAACAAGCTCTTGAGATTCTGATTTTCCTCTCTGCCCAATTCCCAGTTATCATCCTAAGCCACTGGACACTTCTCTGCTGTGATTCCCTCAACCCTCCTCAAATTGTGCCTGGGACCTTGGGCAGATCTGTTATCCTTTGTGCACTCCACTTGCCAAAGGAAATGAAGGAAAGCCCTTTCTATGTAAGATAGAATATATAATGCACTTGGGCTTCATGTGCAGTAGAAATTTGCAGCAATGCCCCTCAGAAAGCATTTACTGATTTGCGGAGCAACCCTCTCTAACCACCAACCTTAGAGGGTTAAAAGGAGAAAAAGAGGGTGAGGTCAATTTTTAAATTGGGACACTAGTGACAGAAAAGCACACTAAATAGGGAGCGATTTGGTAAAGAATCATCAATGAATGCTTAAAACCCCTGTCTCACGGTGCGAGTTGGCCCACGAGTGACCCCGAGTTTTCACTCGTGGTGATCACGTACAGCCAACGTAGCGGGAACATGGGACCTCGCGCGATCAACTTGTCCACTCGTGGTGCTAACGGCAGGTACCCGCGAAACTTGTGAACTCGTGAAAAAAGTCAAACATGTTTGACTTTTTCCACGAGTCAAATTTACTGTTCAAGTTTAAAATTGAAACATTTAGACTCGTTGTAAGAACGTAGGGCCCGTGCGTTTAACGTAGTGATTCGTGAGTCTACCGTGGGAACTCTTTAAAATATTTCAGTGCCATTCACACTCGAGTCTTAATCACAAAATTTAATTCACCCTAGACTAAATATTCTTTGTTTTTTGATCATTTTCGTCTTATTTTCCCATGTGTACAATTTTATATATAATGTATATCCTAAAAATATGTTAAAAAAAACTAGGAGTGAAAAAAAAGTTTAATTACCACAGGAGTTGGAAAATCATTCTATTAGAATGATTAAAAAAAAACATTCCAACGTCTAAACACTGGGCTTCAGCCCTATCCTACCCTTTCGGGGGGTGATTACTGCAGTTATTTATTGGAAAATTAGCTATAAAAACCATGGAGATGAATCAATGAACATTGGATTTTCCTGACGCGTAGATCTGGTTTTGGGGTCCCGCCAAGAGGAGGTGATGTGGACACGGTTTCAGTTACAGTTCTAGAGGAACATTGCTTCCGATCTAAGTCTCTTATGCACTCCTCAGAAGAACTGGGTGTGCTCTTCACCATTATGGCTCCCAGCCTACAGGTTTCTGATCTGAACAACTAACTTCTTCCCAATTTCTCCTCCACCCACTCCCCCACCCCCCCCCCGCCTATTTCCCTCTCCTCCTCGGCGCTCTTGTTCACTCCCTCCCTCCCTCCCTCCCTCCATCCCTCTCGCAGGGCTTGGTTCAAAGGGGGCAACGAGCCAAGCGGGGTCTGAACCCTTTCTGAAAACGAGCGCAAAGAGTAAAAAGTATTGTCAAGCGCTCCAAACTTCGTTTAAAATAAGTAAATCCAACCTTGGCTAATAATTTAAAAATAAATCCTTATACAAAACCAACACCCTACAAACTCTCTGTCTCTCACGCTGCCTGTTGCCTTGTGGGGGGTGTGTGTCGGAGAGAGGGGGTGTGGGTGTGGAGGGGACCCGATGTGAATGTTACCACTATAGGATGGCGAGCTTGGGCTCTGAGCTGCAGTGATAGAGAGCAGAGAGAGAGAGAGAGAGAGGGAGAGAGAGTGGGTGTGCGCGTCAGCAGCAAAGTTATATACAACGGGGGTACACAAAAGGCTGGAGAAACTCAGCGAGTGCAGCAGCATCTAAGGAGCGAAGGAGATAGGCGACGTTTCGGGTTGAGACCCTTATATACAACGGGCTTGTACGCGCTGGCAAGGTGGGTTTCCTTTGTTCTCATCCGGGGCTTCAGAGAGATCGGAGATAATTAAGTCTCCTTTGCACACCACTCCTAACCCAAGGGCCTTGTCACCCCAGACAGATTAATGACGCCCCCCCCCCTCCCCAACCTCCCTCACACCTGGGCACCAAAGCAGCTCAGGAGGCGAACCCTGAGCTCCGTCTCCCAACAATCTGATGCGCATTTTCCCTTTGTAGGTCATATTAATAGATGCAGCCGCGCTGATTTCTATCTTTAACTCAAAGCCACAGGATGGAGGTGTTTTCTTTAACATTGTTGCTTTATTAAAACATACCTTCATTCATGGTTGGCTCAAGTGCAACGGGAGAGGAACTTGGTAAGTCGGGAGAGCACCTTGGAACATCGCATAAAGAACATGCCCGTGGGAACTCGGTTAAACACTTGACCATAAACTTTGAATCTCGTGCATAACCACGAGTCCGTTTTTTTTCTTTCACTTGGGGTCACTCTTGGGTGGACTCGCACTGTGAGACAGGGCCTTAAGGCTTCTGTATGATTACAAACAGAACAGAATGCATACATTCTCTGATCGGGAAAGAAAGCTTTTTAAATTTAAACCCGAGGTCTCAAAATGCTGAGGTTGCAGGTTTGATTGATGGGCCAATTATGAACATGGAAATAATTTTAGAGTGGGAATTCCCATGGAGAAAGAGAGCACAGGGCTGCCAACTTTAACAGAATGTGTCCGTTATATGACCCTTCATTTCTGACTATCCATTAACTCAAATGGTCTGCTCCTTCTCCAATATTTTATAAGTTAAAGCCTTCAAATAAAAAGAAACAGACTATTCGTTCATTGGCTTATGATTTTCTGCTCACTCCATTGCCCTGTAGAATACGTTTTAGTTCTTGTGATATTTTCACACTATTCTGGAACACTGGCAACCCTCAATGTGTAACATTTGACATTGCCTGTAAGAAAGAAGAGTATAGGAAATAGAAAATGTCAAAGATTCTAATTATAGGAAATGTACCATACGTTGAAATTGTCCTGAATTTACATTTACTTTGTAGCCTGATTTTGTTTTTAAAACATTTATTTATAATCCACTGCAGCAATTGAGAAGTGGCTGTCTGGGGTGGGAGATTGCAACCTTCACGTGGTCCACCCTGTTTCGACTAATACAATCAACCCGATGTGCACAAACAATTAGATCAAACAGCAAGTTGACCTACAACTTTAGGCTGTGCACGCCATACGCAGTCTGTTAGATTTGAGGGTCAAATAAATTAATTTTGCCCAGAAAATAGATCAAACGAAGTATTAAATATTACAAGAAGTGCTGGGTGGCTTACTAATACAACATCCTGCCCTTAAATTCATTTGCAACATTTCTGACACTTCTCTCCTTTTTCTGTACCTTTAAACTCCATCTCCAGAGACAAACTATCCAGCGATATCTATCAATATACTTATAACACTCTGATCTTGGATGTGGATGTATTTGTGTGTGTATTTATGTGTTTTTCTGTGATTCACATCTCCTCGAAAACACGATGTGCTAACGGTGACATTTTTACATATTCCGATAGAGATTTACCTAATGATCTCGAAAATCGCCTCATCTGAAAATTTGATTAAATATTTCCTGAGTTTTTAATTAAAATTGATCACAAATCTGAAATCTTTTTTGAAGCTAACGAGCTGATGACGTCACAATGGCTCTGCTCCTTATGGCCAGCTGCGCAGAGTTTTCAACGTGCAGCCTGCTGGGCACTGTTTTGCACGAGCGGCGAGTTAGGTTAAACCCCGCCCACTCACAATCATTTTGACATCCCCCATTCGCTGTCAACTCGCACTCATCTGGCCGGACGCCCTGCCCCGCCCGCAGCCCAGCCGCCAAACCCCAGGGCTCTGGATTGATGCCGCTGAACACGCAGTAATTTAGTTCGGCATCCGAGAGCTTCAGAGGTCCCGTGAGGTCCTGAGAGCTGCCGAGGCCCGCCACACGCTCAATCCTTCCCCTCCTCTCTCCCTCCCCCCACCTCTCTCCCTCCCCCCACCTCTCCCACTCCCCCCACCTCTCCCCCTCCCCCCCACTCCTCTACCCCTCCTCCCCTTCCTCTCCTCCTCCTCTCCCCCACTCCGTCCTCCTCTCCCCCTTCCCCCTCCCTCCCCCCTCACTCCCTCCCCCTCTCCCTCCCCACTCTCCCTCTTCCCCTCCCTCTCTTCCCCCCCTCTCCCCCTCCCTCCACATCCCCTCTCTCTCCCTGCCACACTCTCTCTGCCCCTCGAGATAGGGTGGGGATGGGGTAAAAGGAGCCAATGAATAATATTAATATAATATCAAGGGGGGTGATTAGTGTGTGTGGGGGGTGGTCAGTGTGTGTGTGAGGGGGGGGTGGCCTTAGTATGTGTGTGACGCCGCAGACCTCCTCCCCCCGCAACCGCGCGTTGAGTGGACGGGACCGAACGGGTCCCCCTTGGTCTAGTATACTTACAAAACTCTGATCTTGGATGTGGATGTATTTGTGTATGTATTTGTGTGTTTTTCTGCGATTCACTTCTCCCCGAAAACACGACGCGCTAACAATGAAATGTTTACATATTCCGATAGAGATTTACCTCATGATCTCAAAAATCGCCTCTGAAAATGTGATTAATTATTTCTTGAGTTTTTTAATTAAAATTGTTCCCAAATCTGAGATATTTTTTAAAGCTAATGAGCTGATGACGTCACAATGGATCTGCTCCTCGCGTCCAGCTGTGCAGAGCTTTCAACGCGCAGCTTGCTGGGCACTGTTTTCCATGAGCTGCGAGTTACGTAACCCCCCCCGACTCGCAGTCGACCCGCACACGGCCTCGTCTGCGCCGTCCGCTCACCGATTTCAAGTTCGCCTGCTCCCTCTCTCCCCCTCCTCTCCCCCCTCCATCCCCTTCCTCTCCCCTCCCCCACTCCCCCTCCTCTGCCCCTTCCACCCTCTCTCTCCCCCCACTCCCTCCCTCCGCCCTCTCACCCTCCCTCCCTCTCTCTCTCCCCTCCCCTCCCACCTCCACCTCCCCCCCTCTTCTCTCCCGCTCCCTCTCCCTCTCTCCCCCCTACCTCCCTCCTCCCCCTCGCTCTCCTCCCCCCACCTCCCCCTCCCTCTCCTCCCTCCTCTCCCTCTCCTCCCCCCTCTCCATCTCCTCTCTTCCGCCCTCTCCCCCTTTCCTCTCCCCCTCCCATTTTATTTACTTTTCTCAATATACTCGTCAGCAAATCAGAAACGGCTTGCCTCTTATGTTTTGCTGTAAGCTCCATTACGTTGTGTAAATGAATGGCTCACACTGACACAATAAAGGATACCATAAGAAAGACATTGCTTATTCTTTTAATGCATCAAATTTGAAATGCACCCCTCACTGTTTTCAGATGACCATGTTTATGACAATTATACTAGTTATAATTAAGTGTTGTAGGATCTACAGTATTTCTCAGGAGAGGTTAGAAGAATTCAAACTGAATGTTAATTTAACTCAGCCATTTCTGACACTAGTGTTACTGCTGGTGGCTGCATCACATTGATATAGTTTCAATTCATTGGAGGACAGGAAACAGTTCCTCGTTTACGGCTGTGCACTGGTGTTCTCTGGCGATCAACATTCTTTCCTGCGCCTTTGGCATTCAGTGCGCAAAGTATTGGGTGTTTTTTTGTTTCTTGTGTTTTCAAAGGACATTTGGCATCCTTGAATCTTGATGCATGTGGCGGTTTCTCTGAATTTCCAGGTTGACACTTTGAAGCTTGGGAAACAAAGTAGTTTCTGCAAGTAAGTGAGATGTTAAACAATTGGTTATTTTCTATCAGCAAAATGACCCTTTGCCTTTTCATATGTGAACAGAAACCGGACACATTAAAAAAAAAAATAATGTTGGAATTGTGAAACTGGGGAATTGCTACAACTCCCCAGAAGAACCATCAGTATTCGAGAAAGGGTTAGTTACAAGTAAATCAATTTCTCCAGGCAATTTATAATTTCGCATTTAACCAAAGGGAAGAATGGTTTGACATTGCATTCAAAGGAGTACACTTGTTTTTCAAAACATACTTTTGGTGATGAGGCTTCCTAAAGGAGAATTTTTACTTTCAATTATTATATATTATATAGTATACTATATATTATTATACTATATATTCAGTCATGCAATATATTGTGTAGCAACATGATTCTGTCACACACGGTAGAGTAGAACAGATTTGGCAGCTCAAAACTGGGCTTCTTTGAGGCACTCTGGACTTTCATCAGCCGCAGAACTGTTCAGTACCACAACTTGCCAAATTGTATCCCTACACACCATTCACTCAGCCATTATTACTAAACCAAGAGACTAGTCTGGTTCAATAAGGAGTGCAGAGGACCATCCAGGAGCAGCATCTGGAACACCGAGAAATTAGATGCAACATACAACGATAAGCAGGTGCCAATTATTGAAAGTAGCACACAAGTGACCGGATCTAAGCAACCCCACAACCAACAGATTTAATATCATCACATCAGTCATGTTATATCTGGTGGTATACAACTGAACAGCCACAAAGAGAAGAGGGTTCCAAGAACACATCCAATGTCAATGATGGAGAGGCCTAACAAGAGGACTACACTTAAGGCTGGAGTGTTTGAAGCTGTCTACAGCCGGTAATTCCAAGTAGGTGATCCGTCAGGGCCTCTTCCTGAGTTCCACCATTACAGAATATAGTCTTGAACAAATTTGACATGTTATCAAGAAACGGGTGATAACTCCGGATACAGTAAAGGCTATGAGACCTGACAACAACCCAGCTGTGTGCTGAATATCTGCACTCCAGAATTGTTGTAAGGCAAATGAAACTTTACACTACTCGTAATTTACTTAACTTTATTTAAGCTTTAAGCAACTTATTTCTTTAATACATAAACTCAAAGATGTCTGGCAAACACGGCTGATTCTGCAGGCCTTTCCCGCTCGTAATCTCCGCACATGCATACACTCTGGAAAAGCCCCCGCACATGCGTGCACTCTAGAAGAGCCCCGCACATGTGCACATGCGCCCACTTCATTCTCCCCTCCTATTTATAAGTTGAGACGGTCAGGAGGTTTAGTACATCTTGATGGCCGTCGCAGCACTGGACCTTCAGGAAATAATGGTGTTTCAATAGCTGGTGGTACATATATTGCTTGGTCATCAACCTCAATCATATTGTTATCTAGATTTAGAATTTTAGAATTTCTTATAGAAGTTTCCATTGGGGGTGATGGGAGTGTTGGAAGTTCTTGATTAATGTTATCAAGAAGTAACGGAGCTGACAAAATGCAGGAAAAATGTTCCCAATGTTCCCAATGTTGGGTGAGTCCAGAACAAGGGGCCACAGTCATAGAATAAAGGGGAGGTCATTTTAGACAGAGGTGAGAAAAAACGTTTTCACCCAGAGAGTTGTGAATTTATGGAATTCCCTGCCACAGAGCGCAGTGGAGGCCAAGTCACTGGATGGTTTTAAGAGAGAGTTAGATAAAGCTCTAGGGGCTAGTGGAGTCAAGGGATATGGGGAGAAGGCAGGCACGGGTTATTGATAGGGGATGATCAGCCATGATCACAATGAATGGCGGTGCTGGCTCGAAGGGCCGAATGGCCTCCTCCTGCACCTATTTTCTATGTATCTATGTATCTATGTTGGAGAAGACGGACATGGTGCAAGCTTACCGCCACAACAGATCAACGGTGGATGCAATCTCGCTGGCTCTCCACTCCACTCTGGACCACTTGGACAACAAAAACTCATATGTCAGGCTGTCATTCATTGATTACAGCTCGGCATTTAATACTATCATCCCCTCCAAGCTGGTTACCAAACTCGCAGAACTGGATCTCTGCGCATCCCTCTGCAATTGGATCCTCGCCTTCCTCATTCACAGACCACAGTCTGTTTGTATTGGTGGAATTGTGTCAGACTCGATAACAATCAGCACGGGAGCACCTCAAGGCTGCATGTTCAGCCCCCTGCTGTACTCACTCTACACTCATAGAAACATAGAAAATAGAAGCAGGAGGAGGCCATTCAGCCCGTCGAGCCAGCACCGCCATTCATTGTGATCATGGCTGATTGTCCGCTATCAATAACCCGTGCCTGCCTTCTCCCCATATCCCTTGACTCCACTAGCCCCTAGAGCTCTATCCAACTCTCTCTTAAATCCATCCAGTGATTTGGCCTCCATTGCCCTCTGTGGCAGGGAATTCCATAAATTCACAACTCTCTGGGTAAAAAAGTTTTTTCTCAGCTCAGTCTTAAATGACCTCCCCTTTATTCTAAGACTGTGCCCCCTGGTTCTGGACTCACCTAACATTGGGAACATTTTTCCTGCATCTAACTTGTCCAGTCCTTTTATAATTTTATATGTTTTTATAAGATATCCCCTCATCCTTCTAAACTCCAATGAATACAAGCCTAGTCTTTTCAATCTTTCATCATATGACAGTCCCGCCATCCCAGGGATCAATCTTGTGAACCTCCGCTGCACTGCCTCAATCACAAGGATGTCCTTCCTCAAATTAGGAGACCAAAACTGTACACAATACTCCAGATGTGGTCTCACCAGAGCCCAGAGTCCTGCTACCTTCAGGTAGAAGGTACAGGAGCCTGAAGACTGCAACAACCAGGTTCATGAATAGCTACTTCCCCACAGCCACCAGGCTATTAAACCTGGCTCAGACAAAACTCTGAACATTAGTAACCCATTATCTGTTATTTGCACTTTATCAGTTTATTTTTCATGTGTGTATATATTTGGTATAATGTTATATTTATATAATGGTGTATGGACACACTGATCTGTTTTGTAGTCAATGCCTACTATGTTCTGTTGTGCTGAAGCAAAGCAAGAATTTCATTGTCCTATCAGGGACACATGACAATAAACTCACTTGAATTTGAAGTGAGACAGTTGACTGACGTCCATCCTGATACTTGAAAGTTGCATAAGAAGGGTTGACATCAGTCAGTTCGACTTCATCAACAATAGGCTCATTCTTATTTGATTGGACATAACGGCGATGCAACACAGGCCCAGGGCTAGTCAACCATGATGGCAGAGAAGTACCGCTAGAAGAATGCCGTTTGAAGTTAAAGAACCGCTCATGTGGAGTAGTATTGGTAGCAGTTGACAGTAGAGATCTGATGGAGTGTAATACATCTGGTAGAACATATTCACACTGCTGATCTGGCATTTCATTTGACTTTAAAGCCAGTTTCACTGCTTTCCAAATGATTCCGTTATACCTCTCAACCTGACCATTTCCAATAGGATGATATGGTATTGCTTTACTTGGTGCAATTCCTCTATTAGAAAGGTAGTCTTTTAAATATTTTGACATGAATGAGGTGTCCCTATCAGAATGTACGTAACTTGGAAATCCACAGAATGAAAACAGTTGATCTAAACATTTATTAACCGTAACAGCTGACATATTTGGACAAGGAAGAGCAAATGGAAACCTCGAATATTCACCAACTAAGGTAAGTATATAAACATTTCGAGAGGAGGATGGTAAAAGCCCTTTGAAGTCAATACTCAAACGTTCCATAGGTTGAGTAGCTTTGATCAATCTTCCTTCTTCAGGACGGAAGAACCTTGGTTTTAATTCAGCACAGATTCTACATGAAGCACACGTCATCTTCACATCTTCTGTAGAGAAAGGTAAGTTTTTGGAATGAACATAGCGTAACAAACGAGTGACTCCAGGATGACACAGCCCATTGTGAAGATTAGTGAGTGCAGAAGAATGAACAGAGGCACAAAATGCTCGAGTCAATGTATCCGGAGCAACATTATCCTTACCAGGGCGGTACTCAATTGAATAACTATATGCAGATAATTCAATCCTCCATTCATGAATTTTACTGTTTTTAATCATTGTTCGTTTCCGATTATCCAGCTTAAAAGCTACTGAACGCTGATCTGTTGTCAAAGTGAAGTGCTGGCGAGCAAGGAAATGACTCAATTTTCTCACTGCTTTAATAATTGCTGTAGCTTCCTTTTCGACGGGTGGGTAGTGCAATTTGCTACCTTGGAGGTACAAGACATGAAAGCCACTGGTCGTCCTCCTTGATTTAATGTTGCTGATACTGCTAAATCAGAGGGATCACATTCAACAACAAATGGGAGATCCTCATCGATGGCGTGTTATGTCGCAGATTCCAATTGTTTCTTTAAAGAAGTAAAGGCACCAATTGCTGTAGAGTCAAGGGGGAAAGATTTTGCTCTAATCAAAGGTTGAATTTTGTCAGAACATTTTGGTATCCATTTAGCATAATATGCAAATATCCCAAGAACCCTACGTAGAGAATTTAATGTGGCTGGAACAGGTATCTCTTTGAGTGGCCGGAGTCTTTCTGGATCAGGCTTGATTATATCATTTCCAACCCAATAACCAAGAATGTTAATTGATGACACTGATGTTATTGACTTAGCCTCATTTAATGTTAGATTTTTAGAATGTACAACATCTAAAAACCGTTGTACATTTTCATCATGTTCAGCTTGGTCTTTTCCTGCAATAGCTATATTATCAAGATAAGGAAAAGTATCTTTAAGGTTTTCTTGTTCAACAAGTTTGTCCATCTCTTTCTGAAAAACAGCCACGCCATTTGTTACAACAAAAGGAGCTGCAGTAGTGGTATAATTTCCCATTTGCTTCAAACGCAGTGTATTTCTTCTCTGATTCCTTCAAAGGAATTTGGTAGTAAGCATTTTTTAAGACAAAAGTAGAGAATATCTTATACTTAGCTAATGTATTGATAATCTCTTCTACACGAGGTAATGGATATGCATCAAGCTCCGTGAACTGGTTTATAGTTTGAGAGTAATCAATGCAGAGTCTCTTTCTATGTCTCTCCAAGGGGTCCTTAACCACGATAACTTGTGCCCTCCAAGGGAAGAGCTGGGTTCTATGATACCTTCTTGTAAAAGATTAGTTACTGCTGTGATAAAGTTCCTATCATCTTTACTAAAATGTCTTGATTTTGTAGCAATTGGCTTGCACTTAGAGAATAAATTAGTGAATAATGAAGGACATTCAACGGATGCAGCAGAAAAACCACACAATACTGGTGGCTTTGACAATACAAGATCACGCATAGTTCCTTCATACATTATTTGAAGTGATCTGTGCAGTTTCTGAAAACCCTGACCTAGAATTATATCGCTACACACATTTTTCAAAATACCAAGACATACAGATTTATAACTAGTTATGGTCAGAATAAAGTCTGCAATACAAGTTCCAATAATTTGAGTATTGAGAGTTGTCAGAGCCATCGAGATATCTCTATTTGAAGGAATTACAGTTAGATTTAGTCGAGACACAACTTGTTCACTTATAAAACATTCTGAACTGCCAGAATCAAGTAGTACATTAAGTGTATGGCCATTGATGGATACCGTTGTAGCTGCATGAGACAAGCTCTGAGGAAATGCAGCTGTAATTGCACATAAAGAAGGAGTATACATGGCAGCAGTCACAATTTTAGTAGTTGCTTTGAACTTGCATACTCTATGGACTTGAATACTCTAGAATAATGTAGCAATGTTACAACATTTTGAGATTTAAAAAATAAAGTCTGCAATTTATCCCATCAAATATAGCATAACAATAAGTTTAATTTGACACCTAATTCACTTTCATATCTTCAGTATTAAAAATGCTATGGCCATTTTCATACTCGGAAATTAGCATCCTGATCCCTATTGCTTTTCCATTGACTTAACACAAAAGCTGTGATCGAGGGCAGTCAAAAGCCCATAACTTGCTTAAAAATCAAGAGAACTGACTGAAATTTTCAGTTATTATAGATTGAAGCATTCTGAAACAAATATAAAACATCTTACTTGGATGACCTGAAATTAAAGCAAATAATTAGTTAATTACCTAATTGTAGTTTATTACAAAATTGACTGTTGTGACGGAAATAGTAATAAACACCCAGACTGCCTTGAAAATTAAAAAATGTGATATTCTCAAGATCAGAACTTTAATATTATTGTATTATATGCTGTAATTCCGTAACAGATAGGTAAATAAATTACAATTTCTAGCAACAGACCAAGTCTTTATGGAGAAGATCAGTTGCTAGCTGGTACATTGGCATATCATAATAAATAGCATCATCATACTCCTCAGATTGTAACCAATAAGCAACTCTGTACACCTTGTTTTTCCGCAAATTTTCAATTTTGGCATTGTAAACTACAAGTTTTTGCTCTTCAAACCACACATGACATGCCTTTCTGCCCACTACTTTCCCATTAACAATGTCCTGTAGATTCCATTTCTTATGAAAATGATTTTTTTTTTAAATAGCCTAAGTATCCAAATAACAAACTAATCCCATTCACACAAGGATTCACAATATAACATGATTTTTAAATCTCACTGTCATGAATTTAAATGCCAGATGGAAGGAATTTAATGTTTAATTCCCATAAATTAATCTAGAAACATCCACTCAATATAATTAATTTTTTTTTTTTTTGCACAATACATGGGACTAAAACTGATATTTAGTATAAAAATATTGGGTAGACAATAACACAAAATATAGACGATTTAGATGCTCTTATGACATGATTGTCCAAAAAAAAGAGCATTAAAATCATCTTGCGAGTGGGTTTTTCTGGAACGTGATCAATTGGAACGTTGTATTTGCGGTGATTTTGAACCCCATATCGGCAGGAAAAACACTGCCGGTTCGTATGGGGCCCAAATCACAATTTCGCATCGTAAAATGTGATTAAAGCCAACCCAAGAAACAAGTTTATATTAAATATATATGACTTACATTTTGTTTTGTCCCATTCATGTGATCCATCACGTTGTAGGTGTTGAGGGCGTTAGAAGTTGCTTTTTATTTTAATGTAATTATTAAATTGTCTCGCGATTAAATAAATAAATAAATCGGGAACGGAAGTCTGATCAATTGTTCTTCAGCAGCTGGCAGCCCGAGGAAGTCTGCCTCCGATAAGCAGGAGAAAATGGCATTTTAATCCCGCCCCCCCCCAAAAGGCGCCAAAGTCGCGCACATGGACAGTGGCAGAACTGCAGCGCCGCTGAATGTAAGTTTTGTAACATCGCTAAATAATGTTCCTTCTTGCCACAACTATTACAAGTTGCCTCTCGAGCAGGGCATCTCTCTCTCTAATGAATATTACCCCCACAAAAGTAACACTACCTTTTTGAATAATTATATGCTGCAGCAGGGGCAACTTTATCAGTAGAAATTGTTTCAGCTTGCTCCATATTAGTACTTGGGTGAAATTATTTTGCAGTAGTTGCAGCAGAATACCAATTAGATGAGCCATAAGCATCTGAATTTTACTGAGCCAAGTAAGCTTGATTGTAAGCTGACTGTAAATCCAAGGTTTTGTTTTCTAATAGTCTCTGTCGTATTAAAGGCGATGCCAAACCATTGATAAAAGAGTCTCAAATAAGTTCCTGTCGATATTGATCAGCCGTAACTGCTTTGAAGGCACAGTCTTTACTAAGTCTTTGAAGTTCTTGTAAAAATTCATCAAGTGACTCACCAGGTTTTTGTTTCTGAATAGCAAGGAGGTGTCGAGCGAATATCACGTTGGGTGTCTTAACGAAGTCTGCTCAGTACATCAATAGCAGTCATAAGTTGTACATTCCTCTATGAACTCATATACATCAGACAAGACGGAGCTTATTAATGTCTTGAGTCTGTCTGGTGCATCGTTGCCGCACTCATCAAATAAGTTATTTAGTATACGAAGCCAGTGCTTCCAATCCTTTGCAGCAGCAGGTGAGTTGGGATCCAGATCCAAGCGTTATGGTTGCAATAGTTTCTCCATCCTGATGTTGGACTGTTTGACTTCTAAGATTAAGTTGCTTAAATTGTTGTGAGGCAAATGAAACTGTACACTACTTGTAATTTACTTAACTTTATTTAAGCTTTAAGCAACTTATTTCTTTAATACATAAACTCAGAAATGTCTGGCAAACATGGCTGATTCTGCAGGCCTTTCCCGCCCATAATCTCCGCACATGCGCACACTCTGGAAAAGCCCCCGCACATGCGCGCATTCTAGAAGAGCCCTGCGCATGCGCACATGCGCCCACTTCAAGAACCAACTGTTTCTCTTACCTAGCTGTTTCAGTACAGTTACAATACTGGCATCTTCATGAAAGATGACAAAGGTAGAGCATGTATGTATAAAACAGAATAAAATCAATCCAGGTCATTACTGCCCCATCAGACACTCATTCATCAGCAAACAGATTGAAGATGCCATCAATAGTGCGATCGTGGTGGTCACTCACCAATAACCTTGTCACCAATGCTCAGTTTAGGGTTACTATGACCACTTGGTCACAGATATTTTCACAATGTTAGTCCAAACGTGGACAAAGAGTGAACTCCAGAGGTGAGGAAGGTAACTTCCTTGTCGAAAACACAGCATGTAACTATGTGAGGCATGAAGGAGCTCTGGTGAGGCTTAACCTGCATAACTCAAGAAATAGCACACAAAACAATGTTTATGGTGAGAGAGAATCAAGGTCCATATTTCAGGTCAATGACCAATAAAATTAAAGTTGATGGGAATCGAGATGAAAAGTCTCCTCTGGGCAGAGCTATACTTCCTTCCATCAAAAGGTCATAAGTGAGGATTTTTTTTTTTTTTTTTCCTTTATTTCCACTCCAATCCAGAGCCAAATTCAGTTCAGAATTTCTATTTTAACCAGGTTGCAAAGTTGGTTAAAATTTACCTAATTCAGCATTAGAGCTGCTACAAGTAACAAAAATAACAGGATAAATGAATCACCACATGACTGCAAACATATGCGTAACAGTACAAAAATGTAAGATTACAAAAGCAAAAAAACTAATACAAATAGCAGCCCCCTAAAGCCATTTCAGCTTCACGTCATCCTTTGGGTATCAACGTCATTTCAGTTTGCTTCATCCTTTGAAGCCTCATCAAAGTTTTCAACAAGATCTGTTTTCATGTTTCATGCATCTTGTGTTTTATGAAGGTTGGCAGATCACTATCCCTCCTGGGATAAATAGATTTCTATCGTATTGTATCGTATCTGGAACTTCATCATCATCATCCTCGCCAGAAGCAAGTGGTGCTTTACTGTCCACAGGTTGTTTAGGTAGAGATTCTGCCAACCGCCTCAGACTTGTCAGACTATCAGCACCAAGCTGATTTAAGATACTGGGCAACATCTCAGTCAGTTGTTTAGTTTCTGCGTGTCCTGTAATTGTAAATGTGTTTGCAGCAAGTGAAGCCTGAACTTTAGGATTATTAAAATGGATGACTGTTCCCTGGTTTGTGAACATGTTGACCTCTTCAATACCGGAAATATTATTCACACCAAGCTTCTTTAAAGAGAACTGGAGCTTTTTGTCATCTGCTGTTGCTGTTCTGTGTACCACCTTCTTCTTCCTACGAGCTGTACCCTTTCCACCGATTCGTACTTGGGCTTGCAGTTTGGCTAGTTTTTCTTGATTCATTATTGTTTCTTTCATCCCACTTTCCAGGGCTTGTTATGTAACTCTGCAGGTACACGTCCAGGCACATCTATATTGTTGCAATTGTTGATACCTTGCGCGTCGTCGAATTGCCGGGGCGATGACGGTACCGAGGGGCGGGAGGCTCCGCACAGAGCCGCGGCTAACGGGAGACGCCACACGAGGAGAGGAGAAGAGTGAGGATGTTTGTTCAAAAAATATTCTATTCCATACAGTGAGGTCAAGACTACACTCAGGCATAGGGTGGTAAGTGGCAAGTAACATCTGTGCCACAAAGTGCAAGGCAATGACAATCTTAAACAACAGAGTCCAACCATCTATCCTAGGTGTTCAACGGCAATATCATCATCAAGTCCCCTACCATCAACATCTTGGGGAGTTGGGAGGGTAGGGGAACAGTAATGTAAATGAGATCATCACTGATCATCACATAAGCTTAATTGGATCAGAACACAAATTTCTTGGAGAATAAGTCAGGTGCTGGGTACCCTGTGGTGAGGAAATCAATTCCTGGCAAAAGTTTTTCCTGCAAATACAACGGAACACTTTCCATGTGCCTGGGCATGTCCAGCTCCAACTGCTCTCAGAAAAGTTCAACACAATCCAGGATGATAAACTGTTGATTTGCTTGATGTCCCATCCATCATTCTAACCATTCGCTCTCCCCATCATCTGTTGCAGCTGATAGCAGCATTAACCATCCACAAAATGCCCTGAAGCAACACCACCATTCCCACAAACTGCTCCAAAGCTAAAGCTACTCCCACTTTGAAGCAGGGCAATGGAACCATGTGGCGTTCCTGACAAGTCACACACCGTTTCTTCATTGATGTTTACATCAGATCATTCACAATAAAGAGTCAAGAGTGTTTTATAGTCATATGTCTATAAAGCTCAGTAGTTGATCTGCAATATATAAATGTCACTTGGGGGTTACACAAAAAGCTGGAGAAACTCAGCGGGTGCAGCAGCATCTAAGGAGCGAAGGAGATAGGCGACGTTTCGGGTCGAGACCCTTCTTCAGACTGGTCAGGGATCAGGGAAACGAGAGATATAAACAGTGATGTGGAGAGATAAGGAACAATGAGTGAAAGATATGCAAAAAAGTATTGGTGACAAAGGAAGCAGGCCATTGTAAGCTGTTTGTGGTGTGAAAATGAGAAGCTAGTGCGACTGGGGGGGGAGGGGGGGGGGGAGATGGAGAAGGAATGTCAGGGCCAGAGGGCTGAGGGAGAGGTGGGGGGGAGGCAGTCTGGGTTAACAGAATTGAGAAAATTCAATGTTTAAGCCCAGAGGATGCAGACTCCCCAAGCGGAATATGAGGTGCTGTTCCTCCAACTTGCGGTGTTGATCACTCTGGCCGTGGAGGAGGCCCAGGACCGAAAGGTCGGATACGCAGTGGGAGGGGGAGTTGAAGTGCTGAGCCACCGGGAGGTCGGGTTGGTTATTGCGGACCGAGCGGAGGTGTTCGGCGAAACGATCGCCCAGCCTCCGCTTGGTCTCACCGATGTAGATCAGCTGGCATCTGGAGCAACGGATGCAGTAGATGAGGTTGGAGGAGGTGCAGGTGAACCTCTGTCGGACTTGGAATGACTGCTTGGGTCCCTGAAAGGAGTGGATGGGGGAGGTGAAGGGACAAGTGTAGCATCTCTTGCGGTTGCAAGGGAAAGTGCCCGGGGAAGGAGTGGAGCGGGAGGGAAGGGAAGAATTGACGAGGGAGTTGCGGAGGGAGCGGTCTTCGCGGAAGGCAGACAGGGGGGGAGATGGGAAGATGTGGCGAGTGGAGGGGTCACGTTGGAGGTGACGAAACTGGCGGAGGACTATCTGTTGTATGCGCTGGCTGGTGGGGTGAAAGGTGAGGACCAGGGGGACTCGGCCCTTGTTGTGAGTGGGGGAATGGGGAGAGAGGGCAGTGTTGCGGGGTATGGAGGAGACCCTGGTGCGAGCCTCATCTATAGTGGGGGAGGGGAAGCCCCGTTCTCTGAAGAACGAGGACATTTGCGATGACCTGGTGTGGAACACGTCATCCTGGGAGCAGATGCGGCGTAGACGGAGGAATTGGGAATAGGGGATGGAGTCCTTACAGGAAGCAGGGTGGGAGGAAGAGTAGTCCAGGTAGCTGTGGGAGTCAGTTGGTTTGTAGTGGATGTCAGTCAGGAGTGTATCACCTGCAATAGAGATGGTGAGGTCAAGGAATGTCACTTGGTTTTGTGCACATTCAGAGACCGAGCTCCAAACTACCATCATTGTTTTCACTGAAGCTTACAAGAGGATGGGATTACACTGAACACCCAGAAGACAAAAATCCTCTGTCAAACGGCCCCTGCTCCGCCACACTGGTTTATGACAAGGCTCTAGAAAAGGTGGTGTACATCCTATAACACAGAAACCACCCTGCGATTAAAGCGAATGTTGATTGTGAAATTCATCACCACTTTCCATGTGCCGGCATTGGACGTAAACATACTTTCAGAATGAAGCAGTGATTCCCTTGCACTTCTTCCAAACACATGTCCTGCAGTTGTTGATCACAACATGGTTTCTTCTACATGGGAAAACCCAAACGTAGATCGGGTGATCGCTTTGAAGAACACCTGCATTCAGTCTGCAGGAGTGGCCCTGAGCTTCCGATTGCCTCCCACATTAATTCATCATCTCTCTCCTACCAGTCAGCAGAAAGATAAAACATGATTACAATCGAGCCATTTACAGTGTATAGATACATGACAAGGAAATAACGTTTAGTTCAAGGTAAAGCCAGCAAAGTCTGATTAAGGATAGTTCGAGGGTCACCAATGAGGTAGATAGTAGTTCAACCCTTCTCTCCGGTTGTGGTAGGATGATTCAGTTGCCTGATAACAGCTGGGGGGAAACTGTTCCTGAATCTGGAGGTGTGGGTTTTCACACTTCTATACCTTTTGCATGATGGGAGAGGGGAGAAGAGGGAGTGGCCAGGGTGTGATTTGTCCTTGATTATACTGCAGGCCTAGCAAGGCAGCGTGAGGTATAAATTGAGTAAAGAGATGGGAGGTTGGTTTGTGTGATGGTCTGGACTGCGTTCACAATTCGCTGCAATTTCTTGCAGTCTTGGATGGAGCTGTCGCCAAACCAAGCTGTGATGCATCCTGATAAAATGCTTTCTATGGTGCATCTGTAGAAGTTGGTGAGAATGGTACTTAGGCGACTTTTTAGGCGACCGCAGGAGACTATGCAGTTGCCACATGGTCGCCACATGGTCGCGGGTGGTTGACAGAGAGTCGCCTTCATGGTCGTGAAGAGTTTCCGCATCCTGGGAACTGGTCGTGGACTCATTGTGGTCGCTGTGAATTTTTCACCATGTTGAAAAATTAGCGGCGACTGGAATGAAGCCGCCATGAAGAACAGCAAGAATTCTCATGCCGTAGGTGGGTCGCCAGGAGGTCGAAGGCTCTCGGAGGTTGTAGCCGGTGCTGACCGGTGAATTTCATTGGCTCATTGGGGAAAAAAAAGGTAAGCAGTAGTTTTCAGAACCAAGGATAACCAACCAGTAATGTTAAATGTCCGCCGAGCTTCACAGCCGTGTATCTTCTTAAAAGTTGTCTCCACTCCTTCTCCCCCCTCTCCCCCCCTCTTTTAAAGGACTTACCGTACACTGTGCTTTAGCCGTCTTTTTACAGCGCCAACATTCCTGTTCATCACGATGTGTGTCTGTTTCACCTTGGCTTTGCACCGTGTGAATTTTTTAGACAGCGCTCCCCCCGTTTGTCCTGTCCCCCACATGCATAACAGGCTGGTGAAGGAAGCAATGTGTTTGTGTGTGTGTGTGTTCTACTCTGACAGTCGCCGTTCCAGTTGCCGGTTTTTCAGGTAACTGCCGGCAACTTGACAGTCGCCGGCAGTCCACTGAAAAATTGCCTAAGTGGGACAGGCACATTAGCCTTCTAAGGAAGTAGAGGCATGTCCTCAACCCTTGCAACAGAGAATTGTGTCTATTTCCCTGACTATACTAACCCCAATTGCAACTACGTAACTCTTCTCTCCCCCCCTCGTGAATGGCTCCCTGATCCATTGTTAGGTTGCTCATCCTTCCTTCAGCCCCCACTCTCGTCCGCACAGGGACAGAATTGTAAGTAGTTGTGGCGTGCAAGTAGTTCATCTAAGTTAAATAATTGGAAGTAGTTAATCTAACGGATGTGACTGCCTCTTGAAACATAGCATCCAGGTAATTGTCTCCATCCCTGACATGTCGCATTACATTCCTTGCGTCTATTTGCCTGAATTCTGATGCCTGAACAACCTACAGCAGGCATCTCAATGCAATTGCACCATCGGCCAACCCAGATCCATCCAAACCAGAATGGAAGGAAGTCATCCTCAATCCTGAGGTACTGCTGAAGAGGTGGTGAATGATCTGATTAAAGTTAACTGACTCACTCTTATATGGGCAATAAATGTTGCCTATGTCAGCAACATCCATGTAGTATTCAGGAATAAAAATGAAGCTCTCCTGATTTTTATTTCTATATATTTCAATGGATGTGAAAATGGGAGGATTGTAAAGTGGCCAATTAAATCAATATTGCTTAAGATGACCCTGCATGAACCTCCTATGGGCAGTTTATACCTCTAAAGCTATTTCCTTCCTGTAGACACTTTGGATGTTCTCCTCAAATTACAACCCTTTGGTTTATCTCCCCATTTCGATCCCCATAGATGCAAGTCTCTGTCTGTTAAGTTAGTGAACATTTTCTCACAACATTCCATTACAGACATGACTTGCTGCTAAATATATTTACAGCAGAACATAAATATCGATTACTTTTAAAGCCTCTTGATTTGGTAAATTTTCACAGTACTTTGTTTCAGATACTTCAAAAAACGGGCATGAACCCAGAGCTCCTTAGCTGTGATAACGGCTCTCAAACAATGAAAACGTTTTCAATCACAACATTGTTCCAGTACTGGCCTCACACTGATTTAATTTGTAAGTGTAAATGGAGTTTTTATTGCAGTTGCTGCTGGGAAATGTAGAATTAATTACACCATGAGCAGCAGGGATGTATGAATAACATCAGATGAAAAGTGCATGTTTTAAATAATATGCGTTATTGCCTGGCAATTTTTCACCCATTATTTATTTTTTCAATGGATTATTAATGATTAAGCAAGATAGTGTACAGGTGTGCCTTAACTACTTCCATCCCACTTTATTCTCTTTCTTGTTGTTCCTTCCTTTCACCGGTGCCTCTCTTCCTCTTTCCCATTCTGTTTTGGTCATACTTAATGTTATTTTCTTCCTGTTTCTTCCTCATCCACTCTAATTAACTTGATTGTCATGTACTCCCTCCCTTCTTCATGCTCCTTGTTACATCTCTTTTCCTGCTGCATATTTCTTTCTCTCTGTATTGTATACCCCTCTCTATCTGGTGTGTCCCTTGTTCCTACAGTCTCTCTTAACTACGAATGTAAATTCGTCCGTAATTAGTCTGCCCTTCTCTCTAGCTACTCCAGTCTCCTTGCTTTTTTAACTGGTGCCTGACTTACACTAGCTCTCTCAAATCTTTTTCTTATGTTTTGCTGATTATTCCACTTCTTTCCTGGTTCTCTCCCTTTTTGCCTACCCTGCATAAATCTGTTGTGATGGAATATATAACTCACTGACCATAACTGTGATAATGAAAAATATCACTCACAGGTTACCCTCATCCAGTGGAAGATGTGTTCCATTTGCCTCCACTGGTGGAATATATAAACTACTCTACTGTTACTTTGTTGTGGTGAAATATGTAGCCTGCATACATGCTCATCTATCCTGGTGGAATTTACAACCAACTCAGTGCTTTGATAGTGGAGCAGTCATCTCTAGTTTTGTGATAACAGAACAAACCACCATTCTTTTGTTACTGTGGAACAAAGAAATGCATAATTCTACAAATTCCGCACTGTATTGTTCTATTATAAGAACCCCATGTGATTCAGAAAATTCAGTGAAGGCGGCACATCAACTGAGAAAAGTACAGTATAATGCTCTGATTATGTACAGTTGTACCATCATTGACTAAAATTTACATGGGCTTTATATCACATCAGATGCTCTGCTATATATCTGCCTAAGCAGAATAACAGGTGATCCATAGCTGTGGACTTTGCTACAGTACTTTGACTTTGATCTCCAAGCAGAATAGCATTTCAGATGCTATTCGCGTACACACCACAACTTTTCATGCAGAAAAGTTACATCAATCACAAGCGACTGACGTAGGTGCAGCCAGAAAGCCACCGTAAAGTCCAAGGCTAAGGGCACCAACCTGAAACATTTTAGTGAGGCAATTTGCCATCACTCAGCCAGGCAAGAAGCAGGAATGGCAACAACAAATAGATTTTCAAGTAAAGGTGCTGATTAACGACTGGTGCATTGACTGGTGAATTGCAGTCGTCATCGGCTGTTTGAAGAGATAAGGCACCTCCTCCAGTAAAATTAGTCGATACTGTTGATAGAAATTTCTATTTGTTGAGGTCTTACAACTATTATGGCAAATGGGGTCTTCTTCTAAGGCAGTTCATTATGTTTGAAGATGTCACTGGACAGTCCTACAAAGGAAGAGTAAACAGCCAGACGTCCTGGTCATTCCAATAATGATATGGGTGAATAGAGGAATGAGATCCTGCAACATGAATGTAGGGAGCCAGGCAACAGATTAGAGAGTAGGCCCTATAAGGAAGTAATCTCTGGATTACTTCATTTGGCCTATCCACCTATTCCCATACTTACGTGCCAGTAAGAAATGAATAGGAGGACAGGTCAGATAACGTGTAGTATAGTTTAGTTTAGATTAGTTGAGTTTAGTTCAGAGATTCGGCACGGAAACGGGTCCTTCGGCCCTCCGTGTCCACTCCACACACTAACACTGTCCTACACACGCTAGGGACAATTTACAATTTTACATAGTCAATTAGCCTACAAACCTGTACATCTTTGGAGTGTGGGAGGAAACAGGAGCATCTGGGGAAAACCCACGTCGATCACAGGGAGAACTTACAAACTCCATACAGACAGCACCAGTGGTCAGGATCGAACCTGGGTCTCTGGCGCTGTAAACTTATCACAATGACACCTATTTTGGGCGATCCTCCTATCTCAATATCAGTGGCAGTTCATTATGGAAGTCCCATAGAGCACTGTAGATTGTCCATCGAGGCTACAGAATCCTTTATTGTTGTTCAGACCTTTCCTTCTGAACAAAATTTCATGCCTTGCAGTTATAACATAGAATAAAACAACAAAAACACACAATATACACAGATTTAACATCCACCACAGTGAGTCCACCAGGCACCTCCTTACTGTGATGGAAGGCAAAAAGTCTTAAGTCCTTGTCTCTTCCCTCCTTGTTCTCCCTCTGCGCTGAGACGATCCATGCTTCCGATGTTGTGACCCCGCCGGGTGATGGTATGTAAGTCAGTCCCGTGGCTGAATCTGAGCCCCGCGAATGGGCTGGTTCAAACTCCGTCGCCCAGGGCGGTCGAAGCTGCCGAAGCTGCCGCCCTCCAGTCGAGCGGACGAAGCTGTTGTTGCGGGAGCTCCGGAAAAACAGGTCAAAATCTGTGACCTACAAGCTCCCGACGATGTCGTCCACTGGGCCCGCGGCCGAGCCTCCGAGGCTCCGAAGTTGGGTCGCCACCACCGGAATGCCGCCACAGCCCCGAAGTTGGGCCGCTGCCGGCAGAACGCCGCCACAGCCACAAAGTCGGGCCGCCGCTGACAGAATCCCGCCACAGCCCCGAAGTCAGTTCGCCACCGCCAGAACACCGCCGCCGGAACGCCGCCACAGCCCCAAAGTCGGGCCGCCGCTGACAGAATCCCGCCACAGCCCCAAAGTCAGGTCGCCGCTGACAGAATCCCGCCACAGCCCCGAAGTCAGTTCTTCACCGCCAGAACGCCGCCGCCGGAATGCCGCCACAGCCCCGAAGTCGGGTCGCCGCCGCTGGAACGCAGCCACAGCCCCAAAGTCGGGTCGCCACCAACGGAACGCCGCCACAGCCCCGAAGTCAGCCAGCCTCGCGTTGGTAAGTCCTGGCTGGCTCTGCCTCCGGAGCCTCGAGGTCGGTCCCAGTTGGAGGCTGCCAGCTCCACCATTAGGCCTCACCGTAGACAGAGACGGAGAAGGGGCATACGACAAGAAAAGGTTGCATCCCCCCGAAGGAAGAGACCAAAAATATGTTTCTCCCATCCCCCCCCCCACACACATACACAACCCAATAAAGTAAAATTAACTAAAACAGGACAAAAGAAAATAACAACAAAAAGAAAAATAAAAGAAAAAACAGACGGACTGCAGGCGAGCCGCTGCTGCTAGGGCAGCACAGCCACTGAGAACTCTAATGTTGAAAGTGGAAATGTGGTCAAACAGTAAATGCAATCAATGAGGTCTGCTTATTCCTGAAATCATAGATAACACTTAGAAAGAGCCAGTTTTGAAAAGGGCCTCTGAACATTGTGTGAATGGAGAGAATATGACCAGGAATCAGATGAGGACTGAAATGTTCTACAGTCCAGACAATGAGTTGTCACACAAGCAAGGCTGTATCAATAGGCTCATTGAGTGGTAAACACCACCACTTTAAGAGAAAGCGGCATGGTTGGTAGAGCTGCTGCTTCACAGCGCCAGAGTCCCGAGTTCAATCCCGACCTTGGGTGCTGTCTGTGTGGAGTTTGTACAGTTTCCCTGTGACTGCATCGGTTTCCTCCGGGTTCTCCAGTTTCCTCTCACATCCCAAAGATGTGTAGGATTGTAGGTTAATTGGCCTCTGTAAATTGCCCCTAATGTGTAGAGTGTCGGTGAGAGAGTGGGATAACATAGAACTATTTTACTTCGGAGTCATGTGAGTGACTACGTGAAGAAGCCCTGCCAGGCGCATGCTTGGCATTACGTCGACGCATGTGGTACCAACAGGGTGGAGAGCGCAGCTCCCACCAACGGTAAGTTTAACCCGCAGGTAAGTCACTGTTGAGCTTTCTTGCTAGTGTTTTTAAACTCTGTAAGTCTGCAGAGCCAGCTAGAGTGCTGTTGTATTTTGAAAAAATTTAAAAACTCTGTAACTCTGGCTCGAAATACGGAGCCAGCGAGAGTGAAAGTATTTTAAACTGCGGTAATTGAATAGAACGTGCTGGAACCGCAGTTTCCGATTTAGATCGGATCGGGAGATAAGGGCTGCTTTAAAAGCCAGCTCCCGCTATTTAGATCGGGTTTGGAGATAACGGCTGCGCTAAATGCCGGCTCCAAAAACCCACTAATTGTAAAATAAAGTCTGCTCTGAGTATATGTTACCAGATGCAGTTTTCTTTATGAAAATGTATATAACCCTGTGTGATACTGAGGTTAATACAAAGATTCTGCAAGCAGAATGTGCCAGTCAGAATTACAATTTTAAACATATATGGTTTATGCACAAATACAAAACAGTAAAGAAGTAACTCTCCTCCAAGGGAGGACAAAAATGTAGGGGAGGCTGGAAATGGAGAAAATGCTCCGCACTTGACTTAGTCAAGGGTTCTAACGCCCATGTATTTCTTCCTGTAAGGCAGGCTCCAAAGGAGTTTCCATACGCTGAGTATGGTGCCTATGAAAATGGGATTCTGATTCTCCAGTACCTTGGTTAGGTCTGGATGAGGTCCCTAGAGCAAGATAAAATGCTCCAAACTCTAATCAGTCAAGGGTTCTAAAGACCCATGAGATTCTAATGCAGGCTCCGAAGGAGTTTCCATACACCGAGTATGGTGCCTATAAAGAATGAGAATCTCATTCACCAGTGCCTTGCATAGGTCTGGATGAAGTCCTTAGAGCAAGATAAAATGCTCAAAACTCTAAACAATCAAGGGTTCTAAGACCCATGAGATTCAAAGGAAGGCTCCGAAGGACTTTCCAGACACTGAGTATGGTGTCTATGAAGAATGAGAATCTCATTCACCAGTGCCTTGCATAGGTCTGGATGAAGTCTCTCTAGAGCAAGACTCGGGAGTACCAGGGCAGGATGAAACTGACCCTGAAGCTGGTGTCCCTACTTATGTATATACACCAGAGCACAATAGAAATGCTCTGGGTGTTCCCGATGTAGCACCAAGTTTTGCTATATCGGTATGGACTGGTAAGGCTATGGATGAACCTCGCGGCCAACATTATTTGGTGTCTCACCTACTCCAAGAAACTGTTATGACTGAAACAGTAAAAAATATATTAAAATATATAAAACACCCGTCTATTGTGCCTTGCTCAGGGTGCCAACAGTAACTCAGTAATTGGGCACCCATGAGTGTAACGATGCGAGGACAGAAAATGTGTTCCAGCATGTCCTCTAGTTGATATTCAGTTGGCATCACTGCATTTGGGGAAGACATACATGGGTCGATAATGTCCAATACTTTTAAGACATGGTTGCGTTACTCTGCAATGCATATTCGAACCCAATTGTATGATGAAAATTGCCATTTGGCTAACATTATACCCAAAAAATGCAGGATTATGTGGGCAAGCTATAACCAGATTTATGATTGATGAAAAACTGCCCAAACAATTAAGGATATTTGCCTTATAAAACTTCTCATCCCTGCTTTGAGAAAACAAACAGGTTGAATACGAACAACTATATTAAGAGAAGGGATCTTCTGGTTCATTTACGGAAGTACAGAAACGTCATTCCATCACACATGGAATTTCTGGGAAACAACCTCTGGTTGGTTGTAAGATTACAATTGTTTTGTAATTCTGCATTAAATCTGATCGGCTTGGTGTTTGAATGTACCAGGAACTCATCAGGTAGAGATAATATATCCCAGACACAAGTATGGGGGTTGCAGAGTCATTCTGGGACTCACAAACTTAAATTTATAGTTCAGTATAGGCATTTAAAAAAGTACACTTCAAAACTGTAACTAAGTTGTTATCACAAGGATGCTATATGGCTATTATTAGACCTAAAAAAGATGCCTTATTATTCAGGTACTTCAATTAATTGGATGGGAAGGAATTACCTAATGGGTTAAATTCAGCCCTCAGATTGCTCAGACAATTATTGAAACTAGCACTGGTGTAAAGGGCCTGTCCTACAAGCATGCAACTCTATGCGATTAGCGCGACCTAACGTGGTCGCTTGAGCTGTCCGGCGTCGCGGGGCCGGTCCCACTTTGATCGCCGCAGCCGTGCGGAATTGTGCGGAGTTCGTCCCAACATCGCGCGGGTTCCGAGAAACTGACTATGTTCAAAAATTCCGCGCGGCAACGGCTTGTCGGCTCGCAGTCGCCTCGACGCATTACACACCGCCCCGACATCATGCCTCCGTGAAACTCTCTGTAGGTGCCTCCGTGACCCTCTATGTGTGTGGCTCCATGGCCCTGTGTGTGTGTGCCTCTGTGCCCTCTCTGTGTGCCCCTCTCTGTCCTGGCGAACTTACCTTAGACTTCGCTCCAAGTTCGCCTCACTTTGCGCCGCGTTGCGCCACTCACCCGACCACTGCGCGGCCCCTGCTGCCGGTTTGGTCACATGCAGGCACATGCTGGTGGGAACGGCCCTGTACAGGGGATCACCCAACCTCCGCGCGGCCCCCGCTTCTAGTTTGATCGCGTTCATCGCATAGAGTTGCATGCTTGTAGGACAGGCCCTTTAATGAGGGCTCAGAATCACATTGTAATGACTTATCTAGAGGATATGTTAATTGTAAATGGGAGACTGCTGAAGAACTGGGTTCAGCAACCATAAGCCTATTGAAAGGCTAAGGTTCTGTACATCCAAACAACATGTAAGTTACAGGCATCCCAAACAATTGATTATTTGGGGTTTGTCATTAATACAGTTGATATGTCAGTAACTTTACCAACAATTAAGGTTGGGGATGTTACAAATGCCTGTACTTGTCTTGGTAAAAAATAAATAAAAATAAAACATTATCCCACCATCCAAGAAGTAGCTATGGTTACTGGTAAAGTGATAGCAGCATTCCTGCTGTCGAACTGGGACCTCTGCATGATCAAAGTCTGCAAAGACCAGAGAATAAGCATAAAAGCATGCAGGTCATTGATTAGGTCCATGCAGTTACCAACTAAAAAGGTTGAGCTGAATTGCAATGATGGATTCTCAATGTTGCACAAGTTACTAGAAGTAAAAATGTGCTTGTTCAGCAATCTTCAGTGGTATTACAGACTGATGGGAGTGCTCTCGGATGGGGAGCCAAGGACAGCGACACCAGTTGTGGTGGTCGATGGACTGTCCAAGACGATTTATTCTCCAAACACATAGTATGAATTATTTGGAGTTGTTGGGGGCGTTTTATGCATTGATAGCTGTTTGTTCTACGATAAAGAACTTACATGTTCAATTATGAGTAGACAATACCACAGCTGTGGGAGAAGACAATATTGTGGTAAGACAACAGATCACAAAAGTTCAATGACAATACAGAATGAATGTTAAAATTCAAAAAGTTTCAAAAGATTGTCAGACAGTATGAGTACCAAATGTCGATATGTTGTGTCTGGATTAAATCTCCAGTGGTCTAAATGTGTCTCATGGGAGCCAGACCCAGGAGCATTAGTCGTGGATGCATTCTCGCTACATTGGGGAAGTATAGTCTTTTATGTTTTCCCCATTTTGCCTGATTAGGCAATGTGTCACCAAAATAGTGCATGTCTCCGCCAAAGGTGTTGGTGGTTCCAAACTGGTATTGCTTTTCAGCCTATTGGCTAAGATCAAGTGTAGTATCTGTTCTTATCAGTTAATATCTGACACGTCCCTTATCTAGGGACCATTACTACACAGCCATTGTTCCCATTGGTGCTTAGAATGATGATTCAGACATTCATGACAAATCCCAGGTGCAGTAATTGTTGGTACATCCAGTAACAGCAGAAGTCATCCATTACATGACCGTATTAATTGTTAATCTGCAGGTTCTGATGGAATGTCGGATAGGACCATGGATGTCATAACTGCAGCTTGGAGAGATAGCACTAAGAAACAACATATGTTTCATATAAGGAATGGGAAATCTTTTGTATACAGTCAGATATATTTTATCATACTGCAAACATATCGGATGTATTGTAGTTCCTTGCTATGTTGCACCTGAGTTATAGTACCATTAATGGAGCTCGGAGTGTTTTGTCCTCCTATTTAGGACAATTTTCAGAACGACAATTTATCGGGTCTCATCCATTAATATCCCGATTTATGAGAGGAATTTTAATAAAATCCTACCAAACCCAGATATACAGAAATCTGGGATGTCAGTATAGTTCTCACATTGCTTCGGCAATGGACTCCAATTACGTCACTGTCTTTTCAGAAGTTAATATTTAAAATGGTTATGCTCATGCCATTAATATCAGCACAATGTGTACAAACATTACAAATGTTGCGGTTAGATTGTATGCAGTTGTCTGTAGATAAAATAATGTTTATGTCAATGATCTAAGCAAGCAAAGCAAGCCAAGAAAGGCTGGAACCAATGTAACCTTTAAGACATACTCTGTCAACTAAACATTATGTGTGGTTAAGCATCTGACTTAATATATATTGAATTAAGAGTCTCCGAGATTGTGAGACACCAATGTTCATTATCCACAAGAAACATATAAAAAAGTGACAGTACAAACTATTTCCAGATGGATAAACAGGTTCTGGATTAACTGGAGTAGACACTGATGTGTTTAAATCTCATTCCACAAGGGCGGTATCAATGTCCGCGGCGAAGGTGCAGGACGTGCCGCTCGACCACATTCTGGAGACCGCAGGATGGTCTAAAGAATAAACTTTTCTAGATTTTATGATAAACCTGTTGTTACAGTGCCAGGGTTGCACATGCTGTGTTGGGTTCTGTCCAAATTGTTTGCTTTGTTGCATATCATTTGTTGTTATTTCCCCTGGGATAGAGGGGTTATTACTTTTCTTTTTATTATTATTATTAAAATATTTATTGCATAATTTCAAGCAATATATATGATTTACTCACTACTGTGTAAACTGAAGCAGTGTGTCGTATGGAATGATCTATGGCATGAAAATCACAGAGCTTTGAAATCTTCACGTAGTCACTCACGTGACTCTGAAGTAAAATAGTAAGATTAAACGAGAACTTACCCGTTCGAAGTTTGATCTTTATTTTATGAGGAGTTACGATTAGGGATTACGTGCCCTCCGCTCCCGACCCTCATAATCTAAATGATCATCTGGTAGTTCTAGTCTTTGTGAGCCTTACTATCTTACTCCGGCTATTGGTTCTGTGTTTTTAACGCCGCTGCTTTGAAGTATGCCGAGCATGCACCTGGCGGGGCTTCTTCACGTAATCCCTCATCGTAACTCCTCATAAAATAAAGATCAAACTTTAAACAGGTAATTTCTCATTTAATCTTACTAATGTAAATACTTTGTGGACCGAAGGGCCTATTTCCATACTGTTTCCCTAAATTAAAGTAAACTAAAAAACATAGGTTCAACTCCACACTGAACACAAAGGAATAGTACTGCAGTTTAAGCAATAAACATAGAAAATATGTGCCATTGGCATTTTGGGCCTTTGAGCCTTCTACCTCAATATCACACCAATGTGTTGTTGCTATGCTTCTTGAAGCATTTTGTATTGCAAATCTATCTATCTTCTTCTTAAATACATTCGGAGACTTGGCCCCGCCAACTGATGTGGACGAAAATTCTGCATTCATCAGCCTCTGAGTGAAGAAACTTTTCTTTATCTCAGCCCTGTATCTCTTTCCCTACATCCTGTGACATGATTTAAGGAGAAGAAAAGTGCACACAATACTCCAGGTGTGGTTTTGCCAAGGCCCTGAGTAGGTGTAGAAGAATCCCAGCTCTTTTAATGAAGGTCAGTGTATCATTTGCCTTCTTAATTGCTTGTTTCAGCTACATATTTGTTTTCAGTGACTGGTAAGTATGAATACCAAGGTCCTTTTACACACAATCTATTACCATTTAAATAATACTCAGTTTCTGTTTTTTCCCATCAAAGTGGATAACTATCCACACAATTTATCCACACAATACTGAATAGGTCATGTTTGGCCCACTCAATCAATTTGTCTCAAACACATTGAGAGCTACTCCCTGGCCTTGTGTGAACAGTAACCTGGAATCACTGTAAGCAAGTGCAGTATTTGCCAAAGTCGTAGGAACAAGCCCACAGACTCCTTTGCTGGTCCTTGTCACAGAGAACATTTAATCTTGTACTATTTCTGATCAATAATCACGCAGGTGGATGAAGTAGAGTGCATGGGTTCATGTAGGACTACCTCTGATACTATCATGAAGGTACCACTAATGAGTCAAGGTCTCTGTGTGTCCGTCCTGGTTTGTTTGTTTTTATTTATTCCATTTTTATTTATTCTGTTCACAATCTTTATGAAATAAAATAATATCAAAAATGCTTTTGTCCCTGCATATTATCAGGCTTCCTACATGGTAGCCAAATGTTCACCCGAATATTTAGGAAAACAGGAGTACCAAGAGTTCCAGGGATATGTGGAATTCAGCATGAAACATTGTGTGATCAATTTCTTGCTGAAGTACAAAACTACTCCATACACTGCCACAGGTACACATCCGCAGACTGCTGATGAAGAGACTGTGCCTTGTTCAACCAGACTTGACTTCCAGAATTGAATATAAACAGTTAGTTTGGAACATCACCATGACCCTGATCACAAGGTGCACAGTTTCAAATGCATTTGCGTTATTAATCTAGCCAAAAAATCGAGCTCATGCTAGTTGGAGGCAAGATCAGAGATGGCTCTGTGGAATCAATGGATGGCTGATTGGAAATGGGAGTAGAACCTATGTGTGAAGGTAGCATCAAATCATCTTTGTCGCTGATGCACTGATTCTGGATGGTGACTCACTCGATCTTGAAGTAGCATCAGAGTTGGATCTTGTGTGAAATGTCAGGAAATCAAGAACCTCAGACAAAATCTGACAAATTCTCTCAGAGTTCAAATCCAGGAGCAAACAGTCCAAGAGGATTCAACACCCAAACCTGGAAAGAGAGCCAGAAGAATCCTCGGATTGGTAAATAGACTGAATATATATTTGTGTTCAATAAATATTGAGGTGAATTACTTTCTCATTATTGCATTAGAGAAAAATTGTTACCAGCTTTAAGCATGAACATGACGTTCTCTATCAGAGTGTTTTATAATGTGACCCTTTTGGACAGGAGAGTCAAACGGTGTGCCTGCTTTTCAGGCCCAGTCAACCTAACCTCTCTTCATAAAACAATAGGAGTGGCGCAGCGGTGGTGTAGCGCAGCAGTGGAGTTGCTGCCTTACAGCGCCAATGACCCAGGTCCCACACTTCAAAGATGTACAGGTTTGTAGGTTAATTGGCTTTGTAAAATTGCCAATTGTCCCTCGTGTGTGTAGGACAGTGTTAGTGTGCGGGGATTGCTGGTCGGCGCGGACTCGGTGGACCGTAGGGCCTGTTTCTCTGAACCAAACTAAAGTAAACTCAAAGTAACATTATCACAAAAGTCTAGAACATTGTGCCTACCAGTATAAAGCCTTAACATCCACATAATGTAATTGTGCTGTATGCAAATAAATTATCTCTGCATATATTCTGCCTTATTACCTTTAGGCAGGCGTTATGTAAACTGTGTACTGGGATAAGATTCCCCTGTATTTGGGAAGGACGTTTTTATAATCTATCACCAAAGAAAATCATCATTCATAACGGATTGGCACTATTTTCACTTGCTGCTGCAGTATACAAAGGCAATGTGGATCAACAACTTTTTTCTACTGAAGCAATTACTCCCCTACCACTTGTCAAAAAGTTGTCAGTTGTTTGAAATGGGGAAAGATTTATGACTTCCCTGCAATCATGAAAGATTCTGGGAGTACAGATTAAATATGTATTATTAAGGCAGAGTGAAGAAAACTTTCCCTATTATCTAGTTCAAGAATGCTTGTACCACATTGCAAATTGAAAGAGGAAAAACTGCAGGTTCAACAGTTTCTCTGGAATTTGTGCTGTGAAACACTGGAGAGAGGAGAGCTGGAACAAATCAAACCAAACGAACATTGGTATAGTCAACACAACATAGGCAGAGTTCTTTACTACATGAAATGATGTGAACCATGCTGACAAGCCATATAACAAGCATCTCAAAGGAAAGTCCTTTGAAACTTATCAAAATACAATGACAGTGCCTAGCTGGAACTCAGTGATGCTTTTGACATAATAGCACAAAAAAATATATTTATTTAACAGCAAACTATAACTGATTAGCATCCTTTGAAGTATATTGAACAATTTAACTCAGTGAATAAATTCCACGATGAATAAAGATTAGATTTATGATTTTTTAGGTACTCAAGAAAGATTATTTTCCAATTAATCTAAATGTACATTTGCACAACAGTTTCAATTTGCATAATGTGCTGACTCTATTAACATAAAGAGCATATATTTGAAATCTTGATTCATTCTTCTAAATTATTTGTGAAATTCTGCAATAAACAATGTGGCTATAACAAGAGCTTTCATTTTTTTCTATTGGTTAATGTAGCAAAACATCTCAAGGTGATTCACAGGGTATATCAGAGGACAGGAGATGTGAGGGAAGATGACAAAATGCTTAGTCAAAGAGCTCTGGTGTAAATTAAAATGAAAATGCTGAAAATACTCTGTAGATCATGCTGCATTTGATTTAATGTTTCATTTTTGTAGTTTCAACCTCCTTTAAGTACAAACAAAGAGACCTTGTAAATATATGAGTTATAGATGAAATAAAGACATTCACCCATTTTTAACATAACATATAGCTTGACATATTTCCAAATTACTTTGCAATATTCATAACATATTCATGCTGTATGGGGAAAGCTGAGCAGTTAGATGCTGTGCAGCATTCAAAGGAGAGAGTTAGCCAATGATCTACCATATTGCACTCAAGCAGAGAGCAAAATATATATTAACGATTTAGATGAGGGAATTAAATGTGCTATCTCCAAGTTTGCGGATGATACAAAGCTGGGTGGCAGTGTGAGCTTCAATGAGGATGCTACGGGGCTGCAGGGTGACTTGGATAAGTTGGGTGAGTGGGCAGATGCATGGCAGATCTAGTATAATGTGGATAAATGTGAGTTATCCACTTTGGTGACAAGAACAGGAAGGCAGATTATTATCTGAATGGTGTCAGATTAGGAAAAGGGGAGGTGCAACGAGACCTGGGTGTAGAAACATAGAAATTAGGTGCAGGAGTAGGCCATTCGGCCCTTCGAACCTGCACCACCATGCAATATGATCATGGCTGATCATCCAACTCAGTATCCCGTACCTGCCTTCTCTCCATACCCTCTGATTCCCTTAGCCACAAGGGCCACATCTAACTCCCTCTTAAATATAGCTGTGCACATATTATAGCTGCTTGCACATCAGTCACTGAAAGTAGGTATGCAGGTATAGCAGGCAGTGAAGACATCTAATAGCATGTTGGCCTTCATTGCAAGAGGATTCGGGTTTTGGAGCAAGGAGGTCCTACTGCAATTGTACAGGGCCCTGGTGAGACTGCACTTGGAGTATTGTGTACAATTTTGGTCTCCTAATTTGAGGAAGGACATTATTGCTATTGAGGGAATGCAGCGTAGGTTCACCAGGTTAATCCCCGGGATGGCGGGACTGACATATGATAAAAAAATGGGTCGACAGGGCTTGAATTCACTGGAATTTGGAAGGATGAGAGGGGATCTTATAGACACATATACAATTCTTAAAGGACTGGACAGGCTAGATGGAGGAAAAATGTTCCCAATGTTGGGGGAGTCCAGAACCAGGGCTCACAGTTTAACAATAAGGGGTAGGCCATTTAGGACTTAGATGAGGAAAAACATCTTCCCCCAGAGAGTTGCAGAATCTGTGGAATTTTCTGCCACATAAGGCAGTGGAGGCCAATTCACTGGATGTTTTCAAGAGAGAGTTAGATTTAGCTCTTAGGGCTAAAGGAATCAAGGGATATGGGGAAAAAGCAGGAACGGGATACTGATTTTAGATGATCAGCCATGATCATAGTGAATGCTGGCTCGAAGGGCTGAATGGCCTACTCCTGCACCTATTTTTCTATGTTTCTATTTGCCAGTGAGTTATTGTGTTGCACTCTAATGGGGGAAGCTTACCTGTTACACAATTACTGAAAGAATCTTACACAAGAAGATACCTCCAGTGAGTTTCTGTAAGGCACTCTTAAGAGGAATTGACCAGTGAACCATAACATATGAAACAGGCATAACAAATCAGAAAGCAATGCAAAATGCAAATAAGGAAGAGTTCACCAATGTGTTACAATCAAGCTGACAAATAAATATTTGACAAATAACTTACAGTACTGCATTCAGAAATATAACTTGGCCATTGAGTTAAGGTACAACACCAACACAGGCAGATTCACCATATGACACAAGATTAGTGACAGTTATTCTGCAGTTAAACTTCAGTCATGGAGAGGAGCTTCAAATTGAGGTTGGTGTTTTCCAGATAAACACCGTGTGGAAGATCTGTAACTTTAGCTATCAAGCTCAATAAACCAATACAACTTGCCGTTAAGAAAATTAAGTATATCAAATGCTTTATAGGAACATTAAGAAAGAAAATTTAATTTCATCGTGTTAGGCAGATGGTTAAAAAGTCTGGTCAGGGAGGTAGATTTTCAGAGGGAGAGAAGAGGTGAGATCCAGAGATCTCACCTTATAGAAGAGAAAATAATAACTCATTATTATCCATCATAATTGGAAGAGTGCAGACATCCCTAATAAATCTCTACTGCTGAAGGGATTTTTAGAGGCAGCAAAGGTTGGGGCAATAGAGGGATTTGAACATGCCAATTTGACCGGTTAGCATGGGGTAGTGGTGGTCAAGTATGCCACACTGGATCAGAATTTAATGATGGCTGCTAGAATTTCATACCTATGGCTGCTAAATAAGGATTCAAGCTGGACTATGATGTCCCCTGTGGTGAAATAGCTGCTAAACTGAATAAGAAAGCTTTATTCAATAATAGTGGCAACTTTGAACAAGATACTTTTTTGCCAAAGGTGATTTTATACCCATGAGGGAAGAGAAACTGGTGTAAATAGAAGCATGGATCCTACCTCTTTACGGGGATCGATGCCATCTCGGATTCCTTTGGCCGCACTTCAGCTGTTGTCTTCATCAGCAGGCCAACTGCAGACAATAGGTGATAGAAAGATATAGAGAAACAAAAAGAGCTTATTTGTAAAATCTGTAATAGTTACTCATTGATAGACTACTCAATTATCCTAACTAGAGTAAAAGGTAATTCAAAGAAAAGAGCTGTCTGTCTCTTTGTGCAACTACAACGACACACTGACCCCATATGATTTACACAAATCTGACAAACTAAGTAATGTTAACATGTTCATGAGGCCACATGACCCTTGTACTAGGAGGGTTTAGCTGATAGATCTAAGGATGTGAGCTGCAAGTATGAAAGGACTGCTGTTCTATATTAGATATGTCCTTTTGGAAGGACGGTGGAGGGAGGTTGGGAGGAAGACAGGAATGCAGAAGCCAATTGTTTCTGTCAGCTTTAAAAATACAGATAACATTTTGTTATACTATATAGCAGCATTGCAAGTAAGAAGTTCCAAAAATGCTCTAGTGACACAATTGTGACAGACCATGGCAGTTCAAGGTGAAGGTCCATCACTGCCTTCTCAGAGTGACTAGGGATTTACCAAAGTAACACCGATTAACAAGGTGGATCGTACATAATACAAAGTCTTTCAGCTGTTCCATATTTACTGCAAAGCCTTCATACTACCATTCTGTCCATTGCACCTCATGCAATAAGGTACATTGTCAAAATGCAACAGATGAATGAAAATCACACGATTCCCACTTCTGCTAAGGAATTTGGCTTAAGTACATGCTGCAATCACTGCCCCCTAGATGTTTTGGAAAGAAATAAATAAAAACAGAATAAGCTGGAAAATTGAGCAGTTCATAATTGAGTATGAAACATAGACTGTTTCTCTCTCTACAGATGATGCCTGACCTGATGAGTTTTTCCAGCAAAAATAGACACGAAGTGCAAGAGTAACTCAGCTGGTCAGGCAGCGTCTCTGGAGAAAAAATATAGGTGACATTTCAGAATATAGGTGACCTTCCATTAAGGGACTTTGCAGCGTTCATAACTTTTGTAACTTCAGGTACACGGCTCTGCCATGGTTTCCCTTTACCAAATGTATGTCCCTTCACATCTTCTTTCTCTAAATGCATCCACAACAGTCAATACATATGCTAAACCAGCATATGCAGTTCCTGCCTACACAATACATGTAATTATGTTCACTTCATTTGTCTCATTCAATTTATTTTTGTCCGACTCACTTCTCCGACTAACTCTCCCCCATATCTGAGAAAAGTCCCTGATGCAAAAAACATTGACTGGTTTGTCTTTTCACAGATGTCACTTGACTGGCTGAGTTCTTCCATTACCTCTGTATTTATTTACATTCCAGTATCTGTAATCTTATGTGTTTTACTTTGCTGAATTCTCATGGCACACTAGAAAGTAAATAGCACCAATTTTTAAATAGCTTTTAAAACATTTTTGTTGAGCATTAACTGAAACTTAAAATATGCAGTTAGGAATATGTGAATTGCTGGTGAAGAGCAGGTGAATTGATCATGGGGAACAAGGACATGGCAGACCAATTGAATAACTACTTTGGTTCTGTCTTCACTAAGGAAGACATAAATAATCTGCCGGAAATAGCAGTGGACCGGAGGTCAAATAAGATGGCGGAACTGAGTGAAATCCAGGTTAGCCGGGAAGTGGTGATGGGTAAATTGAACGGATTAAAGGCAGATAAATCCCCAGGGCCAGATGGTCTGCATCCCAGAGTGCTCAAGGAGGTAGCCACGGAAATAGTGGATGCATTGGTGATAATTTTACAAAACTCCTTAGATTCTGGAGTAGTTCCTGAGGATTGGAGGATAGCAAATGTAACTCCACTTTTTAAAAAAGGAGGGAGAGAGAAAGCGGGGAATTACAGACCAGTTAGTCTAACATCGGTAGTGGGGAAACTGCTAGTCAGTTATTAAAGATGGGATAGCAGCACATTTGGAAAGTGGTGAAATCATTGGACAAAGTTAGCATGGATTTACAAAAGGTAAATCATGTCTGACGAACCTTATAGAATTTTTCAAGGATGTAACTAGTAGAGTGGATAAGGGAGAACCAGTGGATGTGTTATATCTGGACTTTCAGCAGGCTTTCGACAAGGTCCCACATAAGAGATTAGTATATAAACTTAAAGCACACGGTATTGGTGGTTCAATATTGATGTGGATAGAGAACTGGCTGGCAGACAGGAAGCAAAGGGTAGGAGTAAACGGGTCCTTTTCAGAATGGCAGGCAGTGAGTAATGGGGTACCACAAGGCTCAGTGCTGGGACGCCAGCTATTTACAATATACATTAATGATTTAGACGAGGGAATTGAATGCAACATCTCCAAATTTGCAGATGACACCAAGCTGGAGGGTATAGTTAGGTGTGAGGAGGATGCTAGGAGGCTGCAGGGTGATTTGGATAGGCTGAGTGAATGGGCAGATGCATGGCAGATGCAGTATAATGTGGATAAATGTGAGGTTATCCACTTTGATGGCAAAAACATGAGGGTAGACTATTATCTGAATGGTGGCAGATTAGGAAAAGGGGAGATGCATATTGAATGGCGGTGCAGGCTCGAAGGGCCGAATGACCTACTCCTGCACCTATTTTTCTATGTTTCTATGTTTCTATAAGATACAATCTGAAACACCATAAACCTTGAAAACATAAAAATGTCTTATTTAAAAATTATGGAAATTTGAAATTGTCTGAGAAAATAATAACACATACATGTTATGGCCAGAGAGGTTTTGCAGTAATTAAAAAAATAAATCTAACAAAAAATAATATATATTTTTTTTAAATTTACATTGGGAATCCTTCATAAATATCTGAAGCTCTCATCTGTTCATAACCTTTTTCCCTGGGTGGAAATACCCAAACTAGAGGGCATAGATATGAAGTGAGAGGGGGGATGTTTAATGGAGTGTGGGGCATGTTTTCTGCACAGAGTGTAGAGAGGGACTGGGATTGTCAGTGGTGGTGGAGGCTTCTACGATAGTAGCTTTTACAGGGCTTTTAGATAGACACATAGAAGTGCCAGGAATAAACAAGATACGGATCAGGTACAGGCAGATGAGATTAGTTTAACTTGGCATCATGTTTGGCACAAATATTGTGGGCAGAAGGGCCTGAACCTGTGCTGTACTGTTCAATGTTCTAATTGCTGTGGTTTATGGTAAAGAAAGATACCAAAACTGGTAACAATGCATCCTGAAGAGGAGGAATTTAGGGCCTGTCCCACTTACGTGATTTTATCAGTGACTTGCTGGCACCCGTCATAGTTGCAGCAGGTGGCCAAAATTTTTTAACATGTTGAAAATGCAGCGGCGCCCAGAAAAAGGTACACTATTTGAGCGACTGCTCACGACACGTGGGTGACGGTTAGGAGAGGCAAGGGGCAGAGGCAGGGACTAGAGAGTACCCCGATGGCTGTACACCTTGAAAATAAGTACTCCTGTTTGAGTGCTGTTGGGGGGGACAGCCAACCTGGGGGTAGCAACAGTGACCGGGCCTGCAGTCCAGAAACCAGCCCTGTTGCTCAGAAGGGTAAGGAAAAGAAGAGGGCATTAGTAATAGGGGACTCTATAGTTAGGGGGTCAAATTGGCGATTCTGTGGACGCAGTCCGGAGACCCGGATGGCAGTTTGCCTCCCTGGTGCCAGGGTCCGGGATGTGTCTGAACGTGTTCAAGATATCCTGAAAAGGGAGGGAGAGGAGCCTGAGGTCGTGGTACATATTGGTACCAATGACATAGGTAAAAAAAGAGAAGAGGTCCTGAAAGGAGAATTTAGGGAGTTAGGAAGAGAGTTAAGGAAAAGAACCACAAAGATAACAATCTCAGGATTACTTCCTGTGCGACGCAACAGTGAGAGTAGGAATGGAGCAAGGTGGAGGATAAATGCCTGGCTGAAGGACTGGTGCAGAGAGTAGGGATTCAAGTTTCTGGATCATTGGAACATCTTTTGGGGAAGGAGTGACCAGTAGAAAAAGGACGGGTTGCACTTGAACCCAAGGGGGACCAGTATCCTGACAGGGAAATTTGCAAAGGCTACTGGGGGGGACTTTAAATTAGAACGGTTGGGGGGAGGGACTCAAATAGGGAAAGTTAGTAGATAGGGTCTGAGGCAGGAGGCAGAGAAGGGAAGCACTCAGACCCAACCTGTGGGGGGGGAAGAAGAAAATAATAATAAACAGAGAATAAGAGGTGGTGAGTTTCTTAAATGTGTGAGCAGAGAGAAAGAGGGGTATAAAATAAGGGTAGAAGCAATTGGTAGCAAGGTGAAAATTAATAGTGGCAGGCAGACAAATCCACGGCAAAAATCAAAAGGGGCCACTTGTCAACATAATTGTATAAGGAGTAAGAGTGTTGTAAAAACAAGCCTGAAGGCTTTGTGTCTCAATGCAAGGAGCATTCGTAATAAGGTGGGCAAGTTGAATTTGCAGATAGCTATTAATGACTATGCTATAGTTGGGATCACAGAGACATGGCTCCAGGGTGACCAAGGCTGGGAGCTGAACATCCAGGGATATTCAATATTCAGGAGGGATAGACAGAAAGGAAAAGGAGGTGGGCTAGTGTTGCTGGTGAGAGAGGAGATAAATGCAATAGAAAGGAAGGACATTAGCTTGGAGGATGTGGAATTGATATGGGTAGAGCTGCGAAACTCTAAGGGGCAGAAAACGCTAGTGGGAGTTGTGTACAGGCCACCTAACAATAGTAGTGGAGCTGGGGATGGCATCAAACGGGAAATTAGAAATGCGTGCAACAAGGGTGAAACAGTTATAATGGGTGACTTCAATCTACATATAGATTGGGTGAATCAAATTGGCAGGGGTGCTGAGGAAGAGGATTTCTTGGAATGTATGCGGGATGGTTTTCTAAACCAACATGTACAGGAACCAACGAGAGAGCAGGCTATTCTAGACTGGGTATTGAGTAATGAGGAAGGATTAGTTAGCAGTCTTGTTGTGCGTGGCCCCTTGGGCAAGAGTGACCATAATATGATTGAGTTCTTCATTAGGATGGAGAGTGACATAATTAAGTCAGAAACAAGGGTTCTGAACTTAAACAAAGGTAACTTTGAAGGTATGAGACGGGAATTGGCGAAGATAGACTGGCAAGTGATTCTTAGAGGGTTGACAGTGGATGTGCAATGGAAGGTATTTAAAGACTGCATGGATGAACTACAACAATTGTTCATCCCAGTTTGGCAAAATAATAAATCAGGGAAGGTAGTGCATTCATGGATAACAAGGGATCAGGGATATTGAACGGATGTTGGGTAAATTGAACAGATTAAAGGCCGATAAATCCCCAGGGCCAGATGGTCTGCATCCCAGAGTGCTCAAGGAGGTAGCCACGGAAATAGTGAATGCATTAGTGATAATTTTTCAAAACTCCTTAGAATCTGGAGTAGTTCCTGAGGATTGGAAGGTAGCTAATGTAACCCCACTTCTTAAAAAAGGAGGGAGAGAGAAAATGGGGAATTACAGACGAATTAGTCTAACATCGGTAGTGGGGAAACTGCTAGTCAGTTATTAAAGATGGGATAGCAGCACATTTGGAAAGCGGCGAAATCATTGGACAAAGTCAGCATGGATTTACGAAATGTAAATCATGTCTGATGAATCTTATAGAATTTTTCGAGGATGTAACTAGTAGAGTGGATAAGGGAGAACCAGTGGATGTGTTATATCTAGACTTTCAGAAGGCTTTCGACAAGGTACCACATAAGAGTATGCAAACTTAAAGCACACAGTATTGGGGGTTCAGTATTGATGTGGATAGAGAACTGGCTGGCAGACAGGAAGCAAATGGTAGGATTAATGGGTCCTTTTCAGAATGGCAGGCAGTGACTAGTGGGGTACCGCAAGGCTCAGTGCTGGGACCCCAGCTACTTACAATATATATTCATGATTTGGACGAGGGAATTGAATGCAACATCTCCAAGTTTGCGGATTAAACTAAGCTCGGGGGTAGCGTTAGGTGTGAGGAGGATGCTAGGAGGCTGCAAGGCGAGTTGGATAGGCTGGGTGAGTGGGCAAATGCATGGCAGATGCAATATAATGTGGATAAATGTGAGGTTATCCACTTTGGTGGCAAAAACAGGAGGGTAGACTATTATCTGAATGGTGGCAGATTACGAAAAGGGGAGATGCAACGAGACCTGGGTGTCATGGTACACCAGTCATTGAAAGTAGGCATGCAGGTGCAGCAGGCAATGAATAAAGCAAATGGTATGTTAGCATTCATAGCGAAAGGATTTGAGTATAGGAGCAGGGAGGTTCTACTGCAGTTGTACAGTGTTTTGGTGAGACCACACCTGGAGTATTGCGTACAGTTTTAGTCTCCAAATCTGAGGAAAGACATTCTTGCCATAGAGGGGGTACCGAGAATGTTCACCAGATTGATTCCTGGCATATCAGGACTTTCATATGAGGAAAGACTGGATAGACTCGGCTTGTACTCGATAGAATTTAGAAGATTGAGGGGGGATCTTATAGAAACGTTCAAGATTCTTAAAGGGGTTGGACAGGCTAGATGCAGGAAGATTGTTCCCGATGTTGGGGAGGTCCAGAACAAGGGGTCACAGTCTAAGGATAAGGGGGAATTCTTTTAGGACCGAGATGAGGAAAATATTTTTCACACAGAGCGTGCTGAGTCTCTGGAATTCTCTGCCACAGAAGGTAGTTGAGGCTAGTTCATTGGCTATATTTAAGAGGGAGTTAGATGTGGCTCTTGTGGCTTAAAGGTGATCAGGGGGTATAGAGAGAAGGCAGGTACAGGATACTGAGTTGGATGATCAGACATTATCATATTGAATGGCGTTGCAGGCTCGAAGGGCCGAATGGACTACTCCTGCACCTATTTTCTATGTTTTTCTATGTTTCTATGACATGTCGCGGGGTAACGCCTGTATGGTCGTGATTAGTCACCCAAAGAGTTGTACTTTTTTCTGGTCGCCGCTGGATTTTTAACATGTTGAAAATTTTCGGCCACCCGCTGTGACTATGACGGGTGCCGGCAGTCGCCTAAAGAAATCACATAAGTGGGACAGGCCCTTTACTGACCACAACCTAACGTGCATAGGAATATTCTACAAGATGCTAAAACTAACCATACGATGCTGGAAACACTCAGCAGAGCAGCTGTAGGAGGCGTTGTACTGATGGATTTATTGTTATTCTAGCTGCAAGTTCCAGGCCACTGTGCTCAAATCCCCAGTGAGTTTAAACGTTAATTCAGAGGCACAACTGTGCAACAGTTGTCTCCTGATGATAGTAACTATGTGCAGATATGCAGAATGGATAGATTAAATTGACCTGCTAAATTGCACATCAGTGAAAAACTTTATCAAATAGATCAGTTTGATAAAACTGAGTGCACAATGAATGCGCAGGTCAGAAGGCTCCACGTCCAATTTCTAATACTTGCTATATTTAACTACATTTAGAATGGGTAGTAGGAGGAGGAAATAATTGGCTTCAAGTTAGTCTTGTAGTCACCGCAGATGATCAGATGGGGAATATGCTCCAGTACTATCAGTCCTGATCTCTATCCAAAAGCCCCTTAGAGATGCTTGAATATGCTCATTTATCTGAAGAATGACATTGGAGGTCCCAGGGAACTGTTCTTCAGCAAGAGTTGGGAAAGGAAATTAGCCAACATATTTCACTTGTGCTTTTACACTTTGCCCCATTATAATGCCTCACTCTCTAACCTATCTTAATCGTTCACTCTCTGCCCTATTGTACTGCTTGTACCCACTGCCCTATCATAGTGTTTCACTCCCTGCGCTATTGTAGTACTTCAGGTATTGCCTAGTCGTAGTGCTTAATACACTGCCCTATTATATTGCTTTTACACTCTGCTCTATCACACTCTTTCACACACTGCTCTGTCATAGTGCTTTCACACACTGCCCTATTGTTGTGCTTTCACACTGTCTTATTATCGCGCTTTCACACTCTGCCTTATCCTACTGCTTTTCATAGAATCATACAATCATAGAAAATAGGTGCAGGAGTAGGCCATTCAGCCCTACAAGCCTGCACCGCCATTCAATATGATCATGGCTGATCATCCAACTCAGCATCCTGTACCTGCCTTCTCTCCATACCCCCTGATCCCTTTAGCCACAAGGGACACATCTAACTCCCTCTTAAATATAGCCAATGAACTGGCCTCAACTACCTTCTGTGGCAGAGAATTCCACAGATTCACCACTCTCTGTGTGAAAAATGATTTTCTCATCTCGGTCCTAAAAGACTTCCCCATTATCCTTAAACTGTGACCCCTTGTTCTGGAGTTCCCCAACATCGGGAACAATCTTCCTGCATCTAGCCTGTCCAACCCCTTAAGAATTTTGCAAGTCTCTATAAGATCCCCCCTCAATCTGCTAAATTCCAGCGAGTACAAGCTGAGTCTATCCAGTCTTTCTTCGTATGGAAGTCCTGCCATCCCAGGAATCAGTCTGGTGAACCTTCTCTGTACTCCCTCTATGGCAAGAATATCTTTCCTCAGATTTGGGGACCAAAACTGTACGCAATACTCCAGGTGGCCTCACCAAGACCCTGTACATCTGCAGTTGAACCTCCCTGCTCTTGCACTCCAATCCTTTTGCTATGAATGCAGCCAACTGTCATCTTGCTTTTACACTCTGCAGTACTTTCACTAAGCCTTATGAAAACTGTTTTTTATGTGAATATCTGGAGGAAAATAATTCCCAGAACGTGGAATATAATGATACTTTCCCATAGTCATCTTTTGCAAAATTGCAAGCAGTCGGTAAATTGTTTAATTGGAGCTGTGAGATGAGGATTATAGTTTTAGATTTAATTCCTGTAATGTATTTGGATCCGGATGAGAGCATTCTGGCTATTTGTGCTAAAAGTCTTTATTAACTCTATAAGCTGAGTTGAGTGAGACAGTTGAAATGGTATGTCCTTCTGAAAGCCAGCAATCTGAAGAAGGATCTCAACCCGAAATGTCACCCTTTCCTTCTCTTCAGAGATGATGCCTGTCCCACTGAGTTACTCCAGCATTTTATGTCTCTATTTAGTGGCAATGTTAGGATTGTGCTCCCACTAAAACTTAAAGCCAGTTCTATTGTCTATGCTCGTTAACATGAAGTCTTTAATGAACAATGGGAATAAACAAGTAATCAGCTGGGCACAATTGGTGTTCTAGCAATACACCAGAGAAACACTGCCATGTACTCTCCAGGCTGGGCAGCGGCTCATGCAGCCCTTTCTGTTTAAGTAGGTAAACCTCAATTAAAAGTCACCAAATTACATCTCCCGTCAATACTGGTCTTGTGGATAATGATAGTTTTACCCAAAATGATAGCCCCCAAATTACAAGGAAAACCCACTAATGCACTTCTGATATGAACTAAAACAAAGTGACAAAATTACAAAGAAAAGCAGAAAATAGAACATGGAACAATACAGCACAGGAACAGGTCCTTAGGCCCCTAATATCTATGTCGAACATGATGCCATATTGAACTAATCCCTTCAGTCTGCTTGTGCTCCATATCACTCCATTCCCTGCATATCCATTTTTGCCTGTGTGATAGCCTCTTTATTGCCATTATCACATCTGCTTCCAAAAACACCTCTGATACTGTGTTCCAGGCACCTACCACTCTCTATGTAAAATAAAGTGCCACACAGGTTCTTTAAACATTCCCGTCTCACCTGAAAGCTGTGGCCTCTCTATTTGACAATTCAACCCTAGGAGGAAAATTCCCATTGACTATCCTGTCTACGCCTCTCATAATTTTATAAACTTCTCTTGGGTCTCTCTTCAGCCTCTGAAACTCCGGAGAAAACAACCAATTTGTCCAATCTCTCTTCGTTCTACCTAATACTTTCTAATCCAGGCAGAATTCTGGTAAACCTCATGCCTCCTCTCTAATGAAGGCAAGCAAACCATACACTTTCTTGACCATTCTATCTATCTATGTTACCACTTTCAGGAGAAAATGGACTTGCACCCCAAGATCTGTATGTACACCAATGCTGTTAAGGGTCCTGCCTTGAACTGTACAGTATACTTCCCTTTGCATCTGCTACTCAAAGCACATCATACATGCTCAGATTAAACTGCCAATGTACACCTGGAACAGGGATTGTTCAACGTACCCATTAAAAAGGCAGGCATAGCTGGGGCCCATGTGAGTGACCATGTCTACGTAACTTGACAACTAACTGCCCTCAAATTCACTTGGGCTATCTCTGACACCTTTCTCCCCTTTCTTGATCTCCCTGCCTCCATCACAGGGGACAGACCATAGACCGACATTCACTACAAACATACTGACACCCACGTTATCTACATTTCCTCCCACCCTGCCTCCTGCAAAGATGCTATCTCATATTCCCAAATCCTCTGTCTCTGCCACATCTGCTCCCAAAATGAGGCTTTCCATTCGAGGACATCCAATATGTTCTCTTTTTTTAGTATACATGGCGTAGATTGGTTATTGCTTGTGAACCAATCATAGTAGAATAGCATCACTAACCCCACCCCACTGTATGATTCATACTAACACCCACTTCCTACACTGGTCAGTCTTGGATGCGGTAACGATGAACTAACAACTAAAGACCTGCTGTACCGTTATCTATGGGTACTGATTAAAGATGATCTTGAACTACAGATTGTGTAGATTGCTTAATTACATGGTGTCATTAAGCTTGGAGTAAACCACTGCGTCTATTTACCGTTTTTTATTTCTGTTTATCAGTTTTTTTTCTTGATTCGCTATGGCTCAATCATGGAGAAACCCTGCACAGCTTATCTTTGATTCCGACATCGGCGAGCAATGGAGGCTCTTTGAGATTGATTACGGACACTACATCAATATCGTCCACCGAAATGAACCAGACGCTGTCAAGGCTTCCCTCTTACTTAACCTGGTGGGACCCGAAGCCATGATGAGAGCTCGGACTTTTGAATACGCACCAGCAGTCCAGGACGACAACGATCAGAAAGTTGTGCCTGCCGATTATGCATGACCCTAATGTTTTACTGCATAAATTCCGTGAAATATCCGACCTACCGTCGAACCGCATTTTAGAAAGAGCCTAATTCTTTGCGAGACACCAGCTTCTTGATGAGCCGGTAGAGAGCTTTATTTGTAATTTAAGATACATGGCTCAGAGGTGCCAATTCAAAACCATGACGAATGAGCTGATAAGGAACAAACTAGTTTCTGGGATGATTGATCAGAAACTAATGACTGAGTTACTGCAGAATCCAGATTTAACCCTAGAGCAATTAACACATGCCTGTTGTATGTCTGAGTTTGTTGCTCCATTAAGCAAACAGCTTGACTCTGAGAAGAAGACCATAATCCTGCCAGGTTTCAAGAGACTACAAACACCGACCAATAACAGAAGATTTATGACTGAGCCCCCTCAACCGGCTAATCGGGGATTCGCCAATGAGCCCCCTCGGAGATGTCCTAATTGTAACTACTTCCACAAGAAGGGGCGAGCTACCTGTCCTGTTTATGGAAAGTCCTGCAATTACTGCAAGAAGATGAACCATTTTGCTGTCGTTTGCAGAGCCCGTGGGAAAAGACCCTCTAGTTCGGCATCTAATCTGCACCTGCTGCAACAAGACCAAACAACTCCTGCTTCTCAAGACCGGCTCAACTCTGCCCCCGAGGACGGTCCAATTAACTCATACGGGGAGTCAACTGTGCATTCACTCCTTCACACAGCTGGTAAGATTCTTGATCCTTCAGTTCTGATGTCAGTTAATAATAAACATGTGAAGGCCAAGCTAGATACTGGTGCATGAGTGAATGTAATGTCTGTGCACATCTACAACAAGATATGAAATAATGAGGCCTTGACTAAAGACAAGTCCACTCTGCATGCTTACGGGGGAGAAGTTTTGTATCCCCTGGGAAGAAACACTTTCAAATGCATGCTGAAAAACACTACAAGGAATCTGGCTTTCTATGTTTTGAACTCAGACTCTGTGACTCTACTGGGCATTCATGCACGCCAAGATTTAGGGCTGGTTTCCTTTGACCGGTCAGTTCACAAGCTACTGATATCTGTGGACCCGGTAAAAGAGTACCCTGATCTGTTTGATGGCAAACTAGGCAAGCTGCCTGTGACCTACAAGATATCCATTAACCCCAATGTTGACCCAGTTGTCCGTGCACCTCACTGTGTGCCACATGCTATGAGAGACAGGATTGAGTCGGAACTAAAGAACATGGTCTCCTTAGGCGTACTAGCAGAGATCAGTGAACCCACTGAATGGGTTTCCACTATGGTTGCCACCCTTAAGAAGGATAGAAATGAGCACCGCATCTGCATCAATCCAAATGATTTGAACGCTGCCATCAGGCGTCCACATTATCCTAGGAGGACTGTCGAGGACGTCGCTGCGCAGATCGGACGCACCACCATATTTTCAGTCCTCAACGCAAAAGGCTAGTTTGGGCAGATACCGCTAGATGACGAGTCATCATACCTGACTACGTTTGCCACTCCATTTGGCAGATTTATATTTCTAAGAATGACATTCGGCATTAACTCAGCCAGTGAAGTCTTCCAGAGAAACATGGAACTGCTGTTCCAGGGCCTTCCATGTGCCATCATCGTAGACGATATCCTGGTTTATGGCAAAGACACAGTGGAGCATGACAACAACCTAAAGCTTATCATGGACTGGGCATGTCACATCAACCTGAAATTCAACCCTAACAAGTGCAAGTTCATGTTTCCAGAGGTCACCTATGTCGGACTTGTTTTCACTCCTGATGGTCTCAAATCAGATCTGAAAAAAACTGCTGCCATCACAGAGATGCCAGCCCCCACTGATGTGTTTCACCTGCAGCGATTCCTGGGTATGGTGAACTATCTGGGAAAGTTCATACCGAACTTCAGCGAACTGAGTTCGCCTCTGAGACAACTGACTCGAAAGGATACTGCCTGGTCCTGGTTGCAGCAACACCAAAAAGCATTTGATGCTTTAAAATTGACCAGAGCTTCCACCTTGACATTTTTCGACCTGAAGCGCCCTGTGACAGTTACCTGCGATGCCTCACGATACAGACTTGGCGCCGCCTGCCTACAATCATCTGCCAATGGGAGTTTCCGTCCTGTATCCTATGCCTCCCGCATCAAGACCGACACCGAACAGCGCAACGCGCATATCGAGGAAGAGCTTCTGGCTGTGGTCTTCGCTTGTTCTAAATTCAAGGACTTCGTCTTTGGGAATATTTTCACGGTCGAGACAGACCACCAACCTCTGGTGACCATCCTCAACAAACCTATCAACGCAGCACCTGCACGTCTGCAGTGTATATGATGATGCAACTCCAGCGATTTGACTTCAAAATTGTTTACAAAAAGGGTAAGGACACCCTCTCTCGCGCACCACGGGCATCCAATGAACGACACCCCTATGAATGGGACGAGTTTACGGTTCTCAGCATTTACTTTGTTCCCACAAAACAATTGCACCGCCTAGCCGAACGCACAGCCGCTGATGCCACCATCCAGCTACTCTCATCCATAATCAAGAGAGGCTGGCCAGACAGGCAATCCAGCACACCACTGGAGGTGCAGCCGTTCTTCTTAGTCCATGATGAACTGGTAATACAGGACGGTGTTATAGTTAAGGGCCACAAAGTTGTGATCCCTTCATCACTACGTGAAAAATACTACAAAGAGGCACGCAGCGGCCACCCAGGCACCGATGCCACACTGGCCCACGCACAGAATATGCTTTACTGGCCTGGCATGGCCAAGTACATACGGGACAAGACAGCCTCTTGCCCCATCTGCAACAGCCTGGCACCGCACCAACAGAGACAGCCTCTGCTGCAACAACCTCCACTAGCACTGCCCTGGACATCGCTGGCGGCAGACATTTTCGAATGGCACGGTAAACATTATCTAGTCCTAGTTGACTCCTATTCTAATTGGTTCGAACTTGGTTTACTGCCTTCTATCACATCAGAGATGGCCAATCAAAAGTTACAGAAAAACCTCTCCACATTCGGCGCACCTGGCCGCTTGCAGACCGACAACGGAAGACAGTTTACCAGTCACGCCTTCAAACACTTTGCCAACTGATGGGATTTCCACCATGTCACGAGCAGCCCCGAATACACACAAGTAATGGGCTCGCTGAACGAGCCGTCAGAAGTGCGAAACAGCTAATGGAACGCGCCCACCTAGCCAAGTCAGTTGTGTATCTCGACCTTTCAAACCTCAGGAACATCGCTAGAGACAGGGTCCTGGGCTCACCAGCCCAAAGTCTGATGTCCAGGACAACAAGACCTTCGATACCAAGTGCCCAGCAGAAGCTGGTGCCACAGGTGCTGAAGCCGGCTACGATCCAGAAGTGTATCCAGGAGAAACACGACATCCAAAAACGATCTCACGACAAGTCCAGCAAACCACTTAAACCACTACTACCGGGCCAGGTCGTCCATTTGCAAACTACTATGGGACATTCCTGTCTAAGTTGCGTTGTTCGCCCGTCCGAAGAACCACGATATTACCTTGTTGACATCGATGGCGCCTTGTACCGTCGGAGCCGCCAACACTTGCTGGCTGTGAAGGAACCACGTCCACCACCAGCTGATCCTTTCGCTCCACCTCTACTGTTCCAGCCGGCTGCTGCCGTTGCCACCACCAGTTCCAGCATTTCCCTTACCCCACCACAACCGGCGGTTATGACTAACAACAACACTACCTCACCCGCATGCTGCCCCTGTCGGCCACCACGAGTGTCCCTGCTGCTTTCTCACTTCCGGGTTCACCGCCTTCCGCTAACTTTTCTGGCGAAGGGGGAGAGGGCTTGGTCCGTACGCATTCGGGCCGTATTAGTAGGCGGCCTGACAGATATGGCGAGTATGTTTGAATTCTAGCTGCATGTGTGTTTAACTATATTCGTTCTTTATGGGGAAGGATGTAGATTGGTTATTACATGTGAACCAATCATAGTAGAATAGCATCACTAACCCCCGCCCCACTGTATGATTCATACTAGTACCCACTTCCTACACTGGTCAGTCTTGGAAGCGGTAACGATTAACTAACAACTAAAGACCTGCTGTACCGTTATATATGGATACTGATTAAAGATCATCTTGAACTTCAGATTGTGTAGCTTGCTTATTTACACATGGTTTCCCCACTCTATCACAGATGGATCCCTCATCTGTATCTCCTCTGTGTCCCGCAGTTCTGCTCTTGCTCCCACTTCCCCCAGACCCAACCCTTGCCTTTGTACACAATTACCTCCCATGCTTTGTCCTGCCCCCCCTCTTCTAGCTTTCAACACTTCCCCACCCACTCCTGCAATCAGTCTGAAGAATGGTCCTGACCCGAAACATTACCTGTCCATGTTCTCCAGAGATGCTGCCTCACCTGCTGAGTTACTCCAGCATTTTGTGTCTTTCCAGGGTCACAATTTATTTACCCTTTCAATCACTTCCGCACCCAACAAAACTTAGCTCCATCTGCCGATCATTCCCCATCCTCATCTGATTCAGTACATCACTCACCAGCTCCTGTCCCACTATTCCTCCGCATCATATACTGGCCATCTTTCCTCTTCCTGCACCAATCCTCCCAGACCCGAAATATTGACGCACCCTTTTAGCCTGCACAGATGATGCTTGACCTATTGTTATCCCCGAAGTTTAATTTTGCTGAGAAACTGTGCTGTATTACACACCTTGTAGATCAGGAGAAACCATGCGGAAAGCAATCTCTGACAATTACAGATTCTGGCACCATTATCCAGTCAAAGCTGCAGCTGACCATAACGGCCCATTGCAGCCATCACCCCATTTGGTTCACCAGTGAGCCATCCTTCTTCTCTCCAGGCCTTCAGTCTTTGTGCCCCGGGGGGCACCTCCTGCAGCCAACCTTGAAGGCATGGAAGGTTGGACTCTCGGTTCTATTTTTCCAGTCCTTTCTCCGCCGGTGTCATTGACTCTCACCTCCTTCGGGTTCTGGTCCTCGGGGGCGAGCGGGAGCCTCAGACCCACTCCAGTTGGGCTTCCATTATATTCCACACATATATCTGCAGATTATTTATTTTCTCTTTTTGCACTACCTGTTGTACTCGTGTACGGTATGATCTGCTTAATATGCAGCGCAAAATAAAGTTTTTCCACTTTACAATAATAAAACAATATCAAAGATATGTTTGCCTTCATCCCATCACCCAAATTTGACCAAACAAGTCCATTTGCCAATAACAAACAGACCTGTAGGGATGGCAGCATTTAACTACTAAGATAAACTGAGAGAATTGAATAAACTGTGACACCTCAATTCCAACAGAAACGAACTTGAGAGACTGAAAAGGTCAGAACAGAGCACTTTTTAAACGGTGAAAAACTGGCAGATTAAACGTCCAAAGAGACCTGAGAGTCCACACACATCTCCTTACATTTGAGCTACTACGATCTCTGGGCACCACATTTCTGGAGGAAATATAAATTCAATTTACAAGAATGATCCTGGAACTCCATGAGTTAAATAATAATGAGATTATGGCAGTTGGTTTGCATTTTCTACAATTCAGATGTATTAAGGGTGATTTGATAGGGCACAAATAGATCAGACGGAGAGAATTATCTCAACTTTTTAAGCAACCCAGGCCAAAGAAGCAAAATTTGAAAATGCTAAACCTTTCACACTGTGCGGAAGATAGAAACATACGGAACATTCTTCCATGAACTGCAATTGATGGACGGTCGATTACTGATTTTAACTCTGAGGTTGAAAGATTTGTGTTATCTACCAAAGGTATGTAGATGCATAAAGGTTTGCATTAGTAAAATATAATCTCACTGAATGGTGGCACAATCTCAAGGGGTTATTAAATGGCCTGTTGCAGTGTTCAGTTTGACCCTACCACCCATGTTAGCTGATAGCTTTGCCATCCTTCTTCCCAGAAACTTGCACAAATTACTTATCAATGTGTAGTTATGAAGACATAGAGTTAAATAGCACAGAAAAGGGGCCTTTGGCCAGCATGTTGGACCAAATCTTTGCTGTATCGCATATCATTCATTTCCAGCAATAAATTATTTTAATTTCATTACATACCCAAGGCATACAACTAACATGCATTTCTAGGTAAATAGAGGTGAGTGAGCACTGGGGAAAAAAACTACCACATACCTTTGTAATTATATTAATTTACTAATTACAAATTGAAATCAGATGGATTCTCACTGCAATGGTGATTTCCTCAATTGTTAAAGTGAAAATACACTGATATCTACACAAATCGATGTAACAAGGAATGTATGAGAAACTAAGGAGAATAGTCTCTTGAAAATGTGCATAAGTGTGTATATTCTGTAAGTGAGAGTAATATCTGTTACTGTAACTGCAAGAGTCTTGCATCCTTCCTTTATCAGTTGAGGCAAGCAATAACTGACCTAAAGTGGTGACTGCGAGTTCCTTGCGGTTCACAGTAAATCCTCCAAAAAATCTTTTGCATCGCTTATTTTAGCAAGCATAAAAATTGTTTGTTGAAATATACATTATTCCATAGTTTTCTATCAAGCTGTACAGAGAAAAACCTTATCTCCCATTATGAAAATACTCCTTTTCCGACAAGAAATCTAATCATGCAATCTAATTTGGTCCTTCCTCCAAATTTTTAAATGTAACATTTTCGAGCGCCAGATGGTCCATACAGTGAAGAAGACTTGAACTAACATGTGTCCATAACACATCTGCTACTCACCACACATTTCTGGCATGAAAATTGACTGCTGCCACACCAGGTGTCTGCATATGACGGCTTCTGAGCTGCCAGCAGCTTTTGAAATGTTACAGGTAATTCTCAGTTTGTCCGATCCAAATTGTCTTGAGGACAGATGGTCAAGTATCCTCAACTGCTGACTAAGAAGAGCAAAATCTGGCAGATGAGTCTTCACAGGGAGAATTTCTCTACTTCCTTTTGCAACATTACAGTTCAAACGAATTATGATTAATAGCCTTTTTTTGTTAGCTCTGCAGATTGTGTTCATAGCTTACTTGTTTCCTCCTTGTTTACAAATCATTGGTCTCTTAACTCTGTAACATTCTCAAGATTTATAAGCAGCCGAGAGATTTGCACTCTGGTCTCTTAGATATTCTTGCTTCTCAATGGCCCACTATTGGCGGCTGTGGTTTTGGCTGCATGGGGTCTTATCTCTGGATCCTCTTGCAAATCTTCTCTTTAGTCTCTAATTCATCTATCCTTTGACTACTTTTCTCACATTTATGCTCCCCCTCAATTCATTCTCAAATACACTTGTTTTTTCATTTCTCTCCTACATTTTTGTATTTAGCTTTGTTTTCAATTGAATTAAGAATCACATGTTTATCCACTGAGTGTTTAATCATAACTTCGCCAATTTTAGTCAAGTGAAAGATATACCTTTACTCAGGTGTACTTTATCTGTCATTTTTTTGATTTCAGTCTACCTGGACCTGCTCTTTTCTGAACTCGTTGAAATTTTCCAAAATGAAAGCTTCCCCAAAGCTAAATCCTGCTTCATTGGGTTGGAAACAGAATGGTAAGGAAAGTCATCTGAGTATTTAATCACATACATTGTAAACTTTACCTTGTATTTTCTCTGACTGATCTACTTTATAGTTGAACTTTCCTTCATTTTGATGGTGTGTTTCTCTTCTTATGTCTCTGCACACTGCTTCTGCTCTTTAACAAATAATCCTGATGCATCTGCTTCAGGATGATTCTTTTCTTTTCTAGTCCAGTTATGCTATGGTCTGTTCAAAACGCTTTATTCCTGCAATAGCTAAAGCCAATTCACTTAGCACTGACCAAGCAGGTAGAAAAATATTTTCTACCTGCAAGGCTTAATTACTAATTTATGAAACATATCATTGAGAAAAAGAGTAAAAACAATTTTACAACAAAGTTCCTAACATCTTTCCAAATTAGCTTCTCTATATATGCTACTAAATTCAGTAAAATCCTCAATAATTATATAAATATTTAGTATTGCTTAATTAAGGTTCGGTCACCTTTATCCTTTTTCATTGCTTTGATGTTAAGCATGAACCAAAGCCAAAGCCGTAAATCTTTTTGGGGATAGCGACAAGACATGGCAAAAATCATGAATGCATGAGAAGATCTTTTCTCACCTACCCTTTAGCTATTATGCAAACATCAACACTCTAGCTGAGGCTTATTGGCATGAGTATTCTCAACAAGTCCACAATCGCAACAGGTCCACAGCAGATGCCATCACCCTGGCCCTGAACTCATCTCTGGAACAACTAAACAACAAGAACTGCTACGTTAGACCGGCTGATTCACTTGTATCTCCGCCTTTATCATGATAATCCTATCCAAACTAATCTCCAAAGTCTGGTACCTGAGAATCAGCCCCCCTCCCCCCCCCCCCCCCCCCGCCACTGGATTGCTTTTGCTTTATTTTAGTTCAGAGGTAGAGCATGAAAGTTGGCCCTTCGGCTCGCCGGGTCCGTGCGGAACAATGACCACGCTTACACTAGTTCTATCATACACTCTAGGAACACTTTACAGAAGCCAATTAACCTACAAACCTGCACATCTTTGGAATGTGGGAGAAAAATGGAGCAACTGGAGAAAACCCACACAGTAACAGAGAGAATGTACAACTACAGACAACACCCATAGTCAGGATTGAACCTGGGTCTCTGGAACTGTAAGGCAGCAACTTGACCACTGCGCCACACTGGCAAAACTTGTCTTTCTGATCCACAGACCATAATCAGTGAGCTTGGTGACAACATCTCTTCCACAATAAATCTCAATATCTGCGGCCTGCAAGGATGCATTCTCAGTTCCCTACTATACTCCGTATGCACTCACAATTGTGTGGCCAAATTTGGCTCTAACCATCTACATTTGCTGATAACCCCACTATGGTGGGCCAGATTATGAACAATGACAAGATGGAGTACAGGAAGGATATAGAAAACTTAGTAATATTGTGAATAACCATCTCTCCCTCAATATCAGTCAGGCAAGTGAGCTAGTTATGTACTTCAGGAAGCTTGGAACACATGCCTCAATCAGCATGAATGGTGCCAAAGTGGAAATGGTCATGTTCCTAGGCATTAATATTACCAATGATCTGTCATGGACCAAACACATTGAAGTAACAGGCAGGAAGGCACACTATGCGTCTACTTCCTTAGGAACTGAGGAAATTCGGCATGTCTCCAATGAGTCTTATTAACTTCTAGAAATGCACCAGCGAAAACATACCGTTGGGCTGCACCACTGTTTGGTTTGGGAACAGCTCTGCCCAAGACTGCAAGAAATTGCAGAAAGTTGAGGATGGAGCATAATCCATCATACTACCTTTGACTCATAAAAACAAAGAAACACAGAAAAAAAGGTGCAGGAGTAGGCCATTTGGCCCTTCGAGCCAGCAACGCCATTCAATATGATCATGGCTGATCATCGAAAATCAGCACCCCATTCCTGCTTTTTCCCCATATCTCTTGATTCCTTCAGCCCTAACAGCTAAATCTAAAGGGCCTGTCACACTAGCGCGCGATTAGACGCGACAAGCGCGACAAATTCGGACGCGGGGGTCGCGTGGGGGTCAGGCGATCCCGGTGCGAGTGAAGGGCCTGTCCCACTAGCGCGCGATTACATAGAAACATAGAAACATAGAAAATAGGTGCAGGAGTAGGCCATTCGGCCCTTCGAGCCTGCACCACCATTCAATGTGATCATGGCTGATCATCCAACTCAGTATCCCGTACCTGCCTTCTCTCCATACCCCCTGATCCCTTTAGCCACAAGTGCCACATCTAACGCCCTCTTAAATATAGCCAATGAACTGGCCTCAACTACCTTCTGTGGCAGAGAATTCCAGAGACTCACCACTCTCTGTGTAAAGAATGTTTTCCTCATTTCGGTCCTAAAGGAATTCCCCCTTATCCTTAGACTGTGACCCCTTGTTCTGGACTCCCCCAACATCGGGAACAATCTTCCAGCATCTAGCTTGTCCAACCCCTTAAGAATTTTGTAGGTTTCTATAAGATCCCCCCTCAATCTTCTAAATTCCATCGAGTACAAACCGAGTCTATCCAATCTTTCCTCATATGAAAGTCCTGACATCCCAGGAATCAGTCTGGTGAATCTTCTCTGTACCCCCTCTATGGCAAGGATGTCTTTCCTCAGATTTGGAGACCAAAACTGTACGCAGTACTCCAGGTGTGGCCTCACCAAAACCCTGTACAACTGCAGTAGAACCTCCCTGCTCCTATACTCAAATCCTTTCGCTATGAATGCTAACATACCATTTGCTTTCTTCACTGCCTGCTGCACCTGCATGCCTACTTTCAATGACTGGTGTACCATGACACCCAGGTCTCGTTGCGTCTCCCCCTTACCTAATCTGCCACCATTCAGATAATAGTCTACCCTCATGTTTTTGCCACCAAAGTGGATAACCTCACATTTATCCACATTGTACTGCATCTGCCATGCATCTGCCCATTCACTCAGCCTATCCAAATCACCCTGCAGCCTCCAAGCATCCTCCTCACACCTAACTATACCCCCCAGCTTGGTATCATCTGCAAATTTGGAGATGTTGCATTGAATTCCCTCGTCCAAATCATTAATATATATTGTAAATAGCTGGGGTCCCAGCACTGAGCCTTGCGGCACCCCACTACACGCGCGACGTCCGAAGGAAGGACGTTATTTTTCATCACGTGACGATGCGCATGAGCATGCGCGTTGCACGACGTCGGGCAGTGACGTCATCACGCAACGCCACGCTGAAGACGCACAACGTCAAAACGTCATCACGTTCTGCGCGACAGGATTTTGCCGCGCGTAATTTTTAAGCAGTGTCGGTTTTTGGACACTACGCGCGATGTCGACACCAGCTCCACACGAGTCCGCGGAACTCCACGAGACTCCGGCGATCGCAGTGGGACAGGGTCACGCGAGGCCGGACGACTAAAGCGACCACGGTAGGTCGCGCTTGTCGCGTCTAATCGCGCGCTAGTGTGACAGGCCCTTAAGTCTCTTTTGAAAACACCCAGTGAATTGGCCTCCACTGCTTTCTGTGGCAGAACATTCCACAGATTCACAACTCTCTGGGTGAAGATGTTTTTCCTCATCTCAGTCCTAAATGGCCTATCCCTTATTCTTAAACTGTGACCCCTGGTTCTGGACTACCCCAACATCAGGAATTTTTTTCCTGCATCTAGCCTATCCAATCCTTTATGAATTGTATATGTTTCTATAAGATTCCCGCTCATCCTTCCAATTTCCAGTGAATACAAGCCCAGTTGACCCATTCTTTCATCATATGTCAGTCCTGCCATCTCGGGAATTAACCTGGTGAACCTACGCTGCACTCCCTCAATAGTAATAATGTTCTTCCATAAATTATTTTTTATTTATTTATTTTAAATATATATATTTTTATTAGAAGCAATGTACAGTAATATAAGCCGCGGAATATGACAAAAAACATTTTGTGTACCATTTCTATTTTAAATTTAACAAGAAATAGGTAGAGCAAGAAAGAAAGAACAAGAAAGAGAAAGAGTACAGGAAGTAGTGATGCGTAAACCCCTAGACTATCAGGTGTGCAGTCCAGGAGTAAACAAGTAATAGCCTATAGAAAAATAAAGACAAAAACCCATAAATAATAAAAAAAGAAAAGAGAAAAGAGAAAAGAGAAAGAAAGTGCAAAAAAGGGACCCTTATGTGTGGATATACCTGCTTCATATCTCTCCACACCCATCACCCAGTTCGTGAATCGGTTTATTTCCAGAGTTGTGTTGCACCATGTTATACTTGTAATGAATCAATAAAAGGAGACCATGTCTTTAAAAATTGTTCTGGTTTTCCTGCTAAGACGAGTCTCATATTTTCAAGATGTAGCGTCTCAGACATGCTTGTAATCCACATTTTAAGCATTGGGGTGGATGAAATTTTCCAAAATTTAAGTATAAGGTTTTTTGCCATTATCAGGCGACAGTTAAGGAAACGTCTTTGAAATATTGATAACTTAGAGCACGCACCTGTTGTTCCAAAAATAATAAATTCTGTAATTTTTAATAATTTTGTGAAGATTTCAAAGATTTCTTTCCAAAATTTATGGAGTTTTATGCAGGAGGCGAAAGAGTGCGTTATAGTTGCTTCATGAGATAGACATTTATCACAGATGGGGGATACATTTGGAAACATTTTGTTCAGTTTAGTTTTCGAGTAATATAGTCTATGTAATATTTTAAATTGGATTAAAATATGTCTTACATTAATCGAGCAATTGTGTACATATAGGAGATATTTATCCCATCTGTTTTGGGGAATTTTTAAACTTAATTCCTATTCCCACTCTCTTCAAAGGATGGAATTTCTATATTTAGAATGATATTATACAAGTATGATATTAAGTTATTTGACTCTGCGTTTCTATTCATGCCCTCATCTAGTATATCTGGCATCAGAGTTTGATATTCGTGTGTATATTTTTTAGATAGTCTCGAATTTGAAGATATCTAAAATATTGATTACCTCTCAGATTGTATTTGGTTTGTAATTTCTGAAATGTTAAAAGGTTTCCTATCTTTTTGCTTCCTATCTCCAATCTTTTTGATTCTTAGTCTTTCCCAGTGAGTAAACGTTTTATCTATAGTAGATGGTTTGAACGACGGGTTATTAGCTATAAGAGAGAGAAAAGACAAATTTCTTAATTTAAGAGTAAGTTTTACTTGTTTCCAAATTCGTAAGGTGCTGTGAATAATCGGATTTTTCTTGTATATTGTATTCTTCAACTTTATTGGGGTGAGAAGGATCGCGCTCATGTTTAAAGGCAAACAATCTTCTCTCTCCATTGTTAACCACTCTACCTGTTGGGCTGAATTGTCTAACCAGTAAATTACATTTTTGATATTCACTGCCCAGTAATAGTACAAGAAATTGGGGAGTGCCAGTCCACCAAATTCTTTGGGTTTACATAGATATCGTCTATGAATCCTGTGTGATTTATAATCCCAAATAAAATTTGTGATGTTGGAGTCAAGTGTTTTAAAAAAAATGTTAGGTAGGTACATCTGTATTGCTTGAATTAAGTAGAGAATTTGTGGGAGAAAAATCTCCCACAAATTTTATGGCATTTATTCTGCCTATTAGAGACATCGGAAGTGTTTTTCAGAATTGAATCAAATAATTTAATTTAGAAGTTAAAGGCAGGAAGTTTACATTGAGTAAAGAGTTATATTTTCTGGTTACTTGGATACCCAAGTATTTAAATTTTTCTGTAGCAATTCTAAAAAGGAATTTTAAAAGGTGTGGCGACTCTTGGGGTTTTATCGCCATGATTTCACTTTTGTTCCAGTTTATTCTGTATCCCGAGAAAGAACCGAATTCCTCTATTAGATTTAGTGTATTTGGTATACTAACTGGTGATTTTGTAATACATAGTAATACGTCATCTGCATATAATGATATTTTATTATTGGAATGTTTAGTATTATATCCGTAAATATTCGGGTGCCTTATTATACTTTCCACTAAGGGCTCTATTGCAAGATAAAATAGCAGGGGTGATTGTGTACAACCCTGTCTATTGCTCCTGTTTAGGTGAAATTTCGGAGGAAGTATGTGGTTGGTCAATATTCTAGCAGTTGGCCTGTCGTATAGTAATTTTATCCGTGAAATAAAATTCTCTCCCATTTGAAAAATTTGGAGTACTTTAAAAAGGTATTCCCATGCTACTTGGTCAAATGCTTTTTCTGCATCCAATGAAATAATTGATAAGTCTTCTTCTTCAATTTTGTGTGAGTACATTATATTAAAAAGACGTCTCAGATTATTAAATGAATGTCTCTTGGGTATAAACCCCGTTTGATCTGCGTGTATTAATTAACTAACATTTTTGCTTAATTTTCTTGCCAGAGTTTTTGCTAGTATTTTCTGGTCTGTATTTAATAATGCAATAGCTCTGTATGAACCTGGCTCTTCTTCCTCAAATTAGGAGACCACATAATACTCCAGGTGCAGTTAGGAAATTGCACATAATACTCCAGGTGCCGTCTCACCAGGGCCCTGTACAACTGCAGTAGGACCTCCATGTTCATAAACTCAAATCCTCTCACAATGAACGCCAACATGTCATTAGCTTTCTTCACTGCCTGCTGTACCTGCATGCTTACTTTTAGTGACTGATGTACAAGCACACCCAGATCTTGTTGCACTTGACTTTGACCGATCCTGCCACTGTTTTCCAAATGCGCTGCAATAACATCTTTAATAATCGACTCAAGCATCTTCTCCACTACCGATGTAAGGCTAACTGGTCTATAATTCCCCGTTTTCTCCCTCCCTCCTTTCTTAAAAAGTGGTTACATTGGCCACCCTCCAGTCCACAGGAACTGATCCAGAGTCAAGAGAACATTGGAAAATGATCACCAATGCATCCACAATTTCTAGGGCCACCTCCTTGAGTACCTTGAGATGCAGACCATCAATTTATATGCCTCTTCCTTGGATTTAACACTATCCTTGATTTCCCTCGTTAGCCACAGGTGAGCCGCCTTTATTTTTTTGCCAGACAGAGATTACCAATTTTTGGAGTTCATCCATGCGGTCTTTAAATCTTTGCCATTGCATCTCCATCGTCAACCCTTTAAGTATAGTTTGCCAGTCTATCCTAGCCAATTACTGTCTCACATCTTTACGTTCAGGACCCCAGTCTCTGAATTAACCGTGTAACTCTCCACCCTAATGCAGAATTCTACCATATTATGGTTACAGGTGTCCAAAGGGTTTTGCACAACAAGATCGCAAATTAATCATTCCTCATTACACAATACACAGTCTATGATGCTTTAGAAACATAGAAAAATAGGTGCAGGAGTAGGCCAATCGGCCCTTCAAGCCTGCACCACCATTCAATGTGATCATGGCTGACCATCCAACTCAGTATCCCGTACCTGCCTTCTTTCCATACCCCCTGATCCCTTTAGACACAAGTGCCACATATAACGCCCTCTTAAATATAGCCAATGAACTGGCCTCAACTACCTTCTGTGGCAGAGAATTCCAGAGACTCACCACTCTCTGTGTAAAGAATGTTTTCCTCATCTCAGTCCTAAAGGAATTCGCCCTTATCCTTAGACTGTGACCCCTTGTTCTGGACTCCCCCAACATCGGGAACAATCTTCCAGCATCTAGCTTGTCCAACCCCTTAAGAATTTTGTAAGTTTCTATAAGATTCCCCCTCAATCTTCTAAATTCCAGCGAGTACAAGCCGAGTCTATCCAATCTTTCCTCATATGAAAGTCCTGACATCCCAGGAATCAGTCTGGTGAATCTTCTCTGTACTCCCTCTATGGCAAGGATGTCTTTCCTCAGATTTGGAGACCAAAACTGTACGCAATACTCCAGGTGTGGCCTCACCAAAACCCTGTACAACTGCAGTAGAACCTCCCTGCTCCTATACTCAAATCCTTTCGCTATGAATGCTAACATACCATTTGCTTTCTTCACTGCCTGCTGCACCTGCATGCCTACTTTCAATGACTGGTGTACCATGACACCTAGGTCTCGTTGCATCTCCCCTTTTCCTAATCTGCCACCATTCAGATAATAGTCTACCCTCATGTTTTTGCCACCAAAGTGGATAACCTCACATTTATCCACATTATACTGCATCTGCCCATTCACTCAGCCTATCCAAATCATCCTGCAGCCTCCAAGCATCCTCCTCACACGTAACTATATCCCCCAGCTTGGTGTCATCTGCAAATTTGGAGATGTTGCATGAATTCCCTCGTCCAAATCATTAATATATATTGTAAATAGCTGGGGTCCCAGCACTGAGCCTTGCGGCACCCCACTAGTCACTGCCTGCCATTCTGAAAAGGACCCGTTTACTTCTACCCTTTGCCTCCTGTCTGCTAGCCAGTTCTCTATCCACATCAATACTGAACCCCCAATACCGTGTGCTTTAAGTTTGTATGCTAATCTCTTATGCGGGACCTTGTCGAAAGCCTTCTGAAAGTCTAGATATAACACATCCACTGGTTCTCCCTTATCCACTCTACTAGTTACATCCTTGAAAAATTCTATCAGATTTGTCAGACATGATTTACCTTTCGTAAATCCATGCTGACTTTGTCCAATGATTTCACCACTTTCCAAATGCGCTACTATCCCATCTTTAATAACTGACTCTAGCAGTTTCCCCACTACCGATGTTAGACTAACTGGTCTGTAATTCCCCGCTATCTCTCTCCCTCCTTTTTTAAAAAGTGGGGTTACATTAGCTACCCTCCAATCCTCAGGAACTACTCCAGAATCTAAGGAATTTTGAAAAATTATCACTAATGCATCCACTATTTCTGTGGCTACCTCCTTGAATACTCTGGGATGCAGACTATCTGGCCCTGGGGATTTATTGGCCTTCAATCCGTTCAATTTACCCAACACCACCTCCCGGCTAACCTGGATTTCACTCAGTTCCTCCATCTTATTTGACCCCCGTTCCACTGCTATTTCCGGCAGATTATTTATGTCTTCCTTAGTGAAGACAGAACCAAAGTAGTTATTCAATTGGTCTGCCATGTCCTTGTTCCCCATGATCAATTCACCTGTTTCTGACTGCAAGGGGCCAACATTTGTTTTAACTAGTCTCTTTCTCTTCACATATCTATAAAAACTTTTGCAGTCAGTTTTTATGTTCCCTGCCAGTTTCCTTTCATAATCTATTTTCCCTTTCCTAATTAAGCCCTTTGTCCTCCTCTGCTGGATTCTGAATTTCTCCCAGTCCTCCGGTAGCCTGCTTTTTCTGGCAAATTTGTATGCCTCATCTTTTGTTTTTATACCATCCCTGATTTCCCTTGTTATCCATGGATGCACCACATTCCCCAATTCATTCTTTTGCCAAACTGGTATGAACAATTTTTGTACTTCATCCATGCAGTCTTTAAATACCTTCCATTGCACATCCACTGTCAAACCTTTAAGAATCGCCTGCCAGTCTATCTTGGCCAATTCACATCTCATACCCTCAAAGTTACCTTTGTTCAAGTTCAGAACCCTTGTTTCTGACTTAATTTTGTCACTCTCCATCCTAATGAAGAACTCAACCATATTATGGTCACTCTTGCCCAAGGGGCCACGCACAACAAGACTGCTAACTAACCCTTCCCCATTATTCAATACCCAGTCTAGAATAGCCTGCTCTCTCGTTGGTTCCTCCACATGTTGGTTGAGAAAACTATCCCGCATACATTCTAAGAAATCCTCTTCCTCAGCACCCCTGCCAATTTGATTCACCCAATCTACATGCAGATTGAAGTCACCCATTATAACCGTGTTACCCTTGTTGCACGCATTTCTAATTTCCTGTTTGATGCCATCCCCAACTCCAATACTACTGTTAGGTGGCCTGTACACAGCTCCCACTAACGTTTTCTGCCCCTTAGAGTTTCGCAGCTCTACCCATAACGATTCCACATCCTCCACGCTAATGTCCTTCCTTTCTATTGCATTAATCTCCTCTCTCACCAGCAACACTACCCCACCTCCTTTTCCTTTTCGTCTATCCCTCCGGAATATTGAATATCCCTGGATGTTCAGCTCCCAGCCTTGGTCACCCTGGAGCCATGTCTCCGTGATCCCAACTATAGCATAGTCATTAATCGCTATCTGCACCTTCAACTCATACACCTTATTACGAATGCTCCTCGCATTGAGACACAAAGCCTTCAGGCTTGTTTTTACAACACTCTTACTCCTTATACAATTATGTTGACAAGTGGCCCCTTTCACATCGATCCCTATTACACATGGCCATACTCTCCTATCCCTTTGTGAGCTTTCTTTCCCGTTAATTCTGGGGTCACTAACCATCCCTTTACTCTCTTTCCCTTTAACTCCTCGACTCTCCCATTTGACACCCCACCCCCCTTATTCAGTTTAAAACCATCCGTGTAGCAGTGGCAAACCTGCTGGCCAGAATGCTGGTCCCCCACCTGTTAAGATGCAATCTGTCCCTTTTGTACAGTTCCCCCTTACTCCAAAACAGATCCCAGTGATCTAAGAATCAAAATCCCTGCCCCCTGCACCAGTTCCTCAGCCACACATTCAGGTCCCGTATCTCCCTGTTCCTGCTCTCGCCAGCACGAGGAACTGGAAGCAAACCGGAGATAACAACCCTGGAAGTCCTGCTTTTCAGCATTTTTCCGAGCACTCTGAAGTCCCGCTGCAAAATATTCATCCCCTTCTTTCCAACATCATTTGTGCCAACATGCACGACCACTTCTGGCTGTTCACCTTCGCCCTTGAGGATTGTTTGCACTCTGTCCGTGACATCCTGGATCCTGGCACCAGGAAGGCAGCACACCATCCTCAAATCCCGTCTGTTGCCGCAAAAACCCCTGTCCGTACCTCTCACAATGGAGTCTCCAACTACAATGGCGTTGCCCGACTTTGGCCTCTTTGGTTTTGGCTCAACAGCCCTTTTTGTTTTGCAAGCCAGTCCGCCGCTCAGTGAGATACCGTCTTCTGTCCCGCCAGCTTCCACGTGGGTGAACCTGTTTAATGCCTTGCCCTCTAGTCGGTTCTTCTACATATTGGTTTAAAAAACTATCCCGTATATATTCCAGGAAATCCTCCTCCTCAGCGCTGCTACCAATTTGGTTGGCCCAATCCATATGTAGATTAAAGTCACCCATGATAATTCTGAATCTTTCCTACACGCATCCCTAATTTCCTGCTTGATGCTATACCCAACATCCCTACTGCTGTTTGGTGGTTTGTATACAACTCCCACAAGCGTTTTCCATCTACACTTCGCGATGCCTGGGAAAAGCACCCAATATAATCAAAGACTTGTCCGACCCTAGTAATTTCTTCTTCTCCCTGCTCATATTGGATATAATATACAGAAGCTTGAAAATGCACATCACTAGATTCAGGAAAAGCTTCTTCCCCTATCTTATCAGGCTTCTGAACGGTCCTTTCCGATTCACCTCTACCCTATTGCGGACATTGGACTTTGTCTATGGAACTGGTCAGCTGCAAAGCTGAAAATTACATTCTGCACTCAGTCCTTGCTCTTCCTATTGTACTTGTATTTGATTTGATTGCATTTACAGTATATATAATGTTATGTGATCTGATTAGATAACATGCAAAACAAAGCTTTTCACTGCACATACTTGTGACAATAAGAACCTAAACCTAAACATAGTCCAGATGTATGTGACCTTAGAGGCTTAGATGAATTTCGAATAAACAATATCACAAAGAGTGATCATTTAATATTTGGTACCAAAGGGAATACCTTGCATCTTCTCTGTATATGACAATCGTATGCACATAAAACTAGGAACACTTTTTCATCTGAGGACCGAGAATATAATCACAATTGTAGCACCTATGTTTTAAATTAACTTTCATCACATGGGACACAAACACTTTATGCAATAGGAAAGTGCCAAACGAGATTTGGTTTAGGAGGGGAATGGTTGGCTAACTATATCCATTTCCCTTTTTTTTTAACTTTAGCCCACACCTTCTCCGTGGAATGCCTGGCTCGCTTCCGAGCTGGATTCAGTTTGTGCCTTAATTATAACTGGAAAGTCAACCAAGCATGATGAGAAACTGAGTAACAGACCATGTCGGGTCTACAGTTCAGATGGGTTGAAGATTCATTATGTGCTCATTATCCACAAGGAATACTTCCAAAGAAATGAATTTTGACTGACTTTATTATGTCAGAAGCTCTGTCCAATTAGGTGAAATTTAAATCAGAGAAATTTATCGGAGACACGCACACATTCAAACTAAATAACCGCATATTACTTCAACTCCCATTGTACTATGTGATTGAAAATGACACAAGACTGAAAAAAGCCAAATGGAAAAACTAATTTGGACTGATGACAATGGATATCAGGAATGGTAAATTGGAATAAAATATGGACAAACCAAGAGAGAGATCAACTTTGGAAAATATTAACAATTACGATCAAGAAAATCCATGGGAAACATATTCCATTTAAAAAAAAACAGTACTAACACTTGCATTTCATGCCAACTGATCATTGCCAGCTACATTAGATCAGACAGGAGAGAACAATTTCAGAAAATGAATACATGACTTGAATTTGTGCAATGTTTCTCACATTGATCTGTCCTTGTGCCTCTTCCTCCATATACTGACCTTGCTCAGCAACTCATGGTATTTAAACAGATGAAGGACATTTTACTATTAAAAGGGATCCTGCAGTAGCTAGAGCTGTAAAGTTTCAGAAGGTAGACAAAAGTGCTGGAGAAACTCAGCGGGTGCGACAGCATCTATGGAGCAAAGGAAATAGGCAACCTTATGGGCTGAAACCCTTCTTCAGACTGATGCAAGGTGGGGGGGGGGGGGGTTGGGCATCTATGGAGCGAAGGAAATAGGCAATGTTTCGGGCCGAAACGCTTCTTCAGACTGATGCAGGGTGGGGGGTAACGTTTCAGGCTGCTGGCTAATTTCTATGCTTCCAGTGTGTTTTGAGATATCAAGTTGAGTTTATTGTAATGTGTGAAAGTACAGTTAGGTATGGGTACCACAAAAAACCTTGCTTACAGCATCATCACTGGTATATAGCCTCAGACAAACATACAAAAACATAAATTATATACAAATTCCACCTACAATTCTGCAGGACAGTAAAAGGAAAAAGACTGCGAATAAGAAGATAATAGTGCAAAATATAATGAGAAAATAAACAAGGCGATGGTGGTTCAAGATGTGGTTGGTAATGTTCCGTTATCAAGGAGGGATTAGGGATATGCGGGTTGGTTTAAGAACCTGATAGGAAAGTAGCTGTTCCTAAACCTGGTGGTGTGGGACATCAGATTTCTGTGCTTCCTGCCTGATAGTAGCTGCAAGAAGAGGGTATGGCCAGATGGTGGTGATCCGTGATGACAGTTGCTACCTTCTTGAGATAGTAACATGCCATGTTTTAAGCTCCTTTGACAGTAATTCCCATTCCCATCATCAATAATGGCAGTCCTCTGAGCTGCCATGGCAACATGGGAGGTTTCAACGTCATATAATGGTTGGCGTCGCTGAGAGATTGATGAAGCTGTCAGATCATTTGGTGTTAGGTTAGATAACATCATCACTCTCCCATGCATATAGAGTAGACAGAAATTGGGGTTGTACTATGGTATAGAGATGGTATAAATGTGAGCAGAAAAAGGAGAGTACAAGGATAGCTTTATTTCCAATGTTTTTTCTTGTTCCAATCTTTTTCCAAAGCTACAGCCATATTCCTGGAGCTAAGCTCTAGCCTTTCACTTCCTTTGTCACCTCTTCCATTGATGGTGCTGTCTGCCACTAGAGAGAGACCAGAATCTCCATCTGCCAGTAACTTCAGCAGCGCCTCCAAAGCAATACTGGATAACCTTGAGCAAAATTTGAAGGTCTAGCAATTATTTATTTCTCTCTAGTTTTATAACGTCACCAGTATATTCACACATCAAGTAAAAACAACACATGATTTGGCAGTTCATCACATTGCATTCTATGTAAGATGGCATTGTTATTTTTATGCATAATACGATCACAACACAAGGTTTTAATTTGTCCTAAAATGCTCTCACCACTGAATATGCAGTTTAAAGTGAATCAACATCTCTCAGAGCTGCTGACTGCTTTTAACTGTCTGCACAATATCTGAACTCCCAGTGGATAGGCAACTCATGGCAAACATGTTTTAATGATAATAACAAACATAATTCACAGGTATTGTGTGCTGTCCACAGTCAACCGAAAACAGTGTGTGTAAAGCACACCTTTCCCAACTCCCCCATTTCCTGGCATGGCTCAATTTTTTTACCTAAAACCTACATGCTAGTTTCTTGTAACCGTCTCCCATGAAAGGTCACTAATTGTATATAGAGACTGTTGTCACATGAGAGCTAATTTACTCTTCCTTTATGAAGAAAAATAATAGTAATTTAAGAAAACTGACGAGTGCAACAGCAAAAGATCAAACTCAGCCTATCTATTTATAATATAATCACTGAGATCTTATGGTTAAAAAATTGTCTTTTGTGCTTTAATATACTGCAGTATAGAGCTGCACTATGCAGGGAAAGTTGTGCATGCATTATAGTTGCATTACTGGTTTCAGATGTAATTCAGTGACTGATTGTGTTTGACAGCTTTTAAATAGTCACTTTGATTGTTAATGTGAGAGTGATAATTTCTGTTAAACGCAGTAATTAGGATTAGCCTCATAATGGAACAGATGAGGTACTTGCTTGAGGTTCACACCAGTAGAACTGGAGTGCTGAAGTCTAGTGAAGGATGACAGCTCAATTCCCAAGCCAGCATAGGTGATAATGAGTTTTTATATAATTCCAGCAAGACTCGTATGTTACTTTCATAGCCTCACCATCAACTTCAGCCCCTTATCTCCACCTCCCCCTCACTCCTGCCCATCCACCCCTTTATCTATCGAAGCTAGCTCATGTTAATTATCCGACGAAAGGTCTCGACCTGAAACGTCTCCCATTCCTTCTCTTCGGAGATGCTGCCTGACCCGCTAAGTTACTCCAGTATGTTATGCCTACCTTTAATTGTTCTTCAGTCAGGCTTGGAAATCTATCACATTCTTATTGGTTACCAGTTGTGGAGAGATTTTCACCATTTGTGATTTTTTTTTGTGTGCATCTATGAGCTATTTGTGATATTGACTAGGACGCTGGATGTTAAATAGACAGAAAATGCTGGAGAAAGTTAGCGGGTGAGGTAGCATCTATGGAGAAAAGGAGTAGGTGTCTTCAAAAATAATTGGATTTGTGAGAAACAATCCCCCATATTCAAAATTGTGCTGATCAGCCGTTGTCAATCTATATGCATGTATACTTTATTCCTCAGAATAATCTCTAGTAACTTTCTGACAAATGTTAGGCTAACTGGCCTGTAGTTCCCAGACATTTCCCTGCAGCTCTTCTTAAATAGAGACATAACATTTGCCACCCTCTAGTCTTCCAGCACCTCACCCGCATTTAATGACTCATAACTTACTGAGATTTCCTGTCTAGCTTCCCACAGTGTCCTTGTATGTATTTCATCAGGCCTGGGAGATATGTCTACCTTCATACGCATCAGGACCTTCAGCACCTCCTTGACCATAATACTGACTGCCCTCAAGACACTTCCATTGACTGCCCTAAGTTTCACGGTCCTCATGTCTTTCTCCACAGTAAGAACAGAGGAGAAATACTCATTGAGGACTTGCACATCTCCTGTGGCACCATGCAGAGTTGACTGCTTTGATTGCTGAGGGGTCCTATTCTCTCTCTCTGGTTACCCTTTTTCCCTTAACGTACTAATACATTTTCTTGGGATTATCTTTAATATTGTTTGCCAGAGCTATCTCCTGTCCCTTATTGCCCTGATTTATTTTAGCTTGCTCCTCGGTTCCTGAAACTCCTCCAGAGATACACATGATCCCAGTTGCCCACACCTGCCTCATGCTTCCCTTTTCCTGACGAAAGCCTTAATTTTGCATCTCCTACTGTATGTTGTGATCATTCTACCGTTTTCATCAGTTCTGGCCATTATCCTCATCATACAAATCTCCCTACCCTCTTCAAGCCACATGCATATGACTCCAATATTCCAAATCTCTCTCATCACTTACAAGAGCCCTTCTAATCACCTAGCCTTTGCGTTTGAATTTACCGTTATCCTTTTAAGGGAATGATCTACTCAATCGTATCAATTGTATCATGTGCACTTTTAACATAGCAATCCAAACTGTAGATAGACACAAAATGCTGGAGCAACTCAGTGGGACAGCCAGCATCACGAGAGAAGGAATGGGTGATGTTTCGGGTCAAGACCCTTCTTCAGACTGAATCCAAACTGTATCTTATTTTGCTCAGTTCTTTGATTTTAGCCACAATCTATTTTTAGTTTAGTTTAGTTTATTTTAGTTTAGAGATACAGCACAAAAGCAGGCCTTCGGCCCACCGGGTCCATGCCGACCAGCGATCCCCACACTTTAACACTATCCTACACCCACTAGGGACAATTTTTACATTTACCAAGCCAATTAACCTACAAGCCTGTACGTCTTTGGAGTGTGGGAGGAAACCGAAGATCTCGGAGAAAACCCGCACAAGTCACGGGGAGAACGTACAAACTCTGTACAGACAGCACCCGCACCCATAGTCGGGATCGAACCTGGGTCTCTGGCGCTGCATTCACTGTAAGGCAGTGTAGATGTTATGTGCATGTCCCTTTAATAGTAGTGACGTAGCCCTGCTAACCACTCCCCTATAATCAAGTATATCTGTGTCCTCCCATCCCCTAGCTCTCTCTCTAGTGAACGTGACAGACCATGTACAGCTAGGGCAGTAATGTGTGTGTAGTTAATAAAAGCTATAGTAAAGAATTCCTTGTGTACGTGCATGATCTTTACAGGCAGCAACTGTACCGCTGCGCCACTGTGACCGCCCTTCATTGAGGAGATAGAATTTGGAACTAAGTCACTTTGGAGAAAAACGAGAAAGCACTTTTTAAGGGACAAAGTCTGGGTTTCCCCTTTCAAATGGTTGGACAAGTTTCAGAAGTCAGATTGATATATTTTGTTAAATAAAGGTATTGGTGACATGGAATTAATGTAGGCGAATAGAGATTGTCCATGAACTGACAAAACAGTAGACCTGGCACAACCGCCTTCTTGCCTGCTTCTATTCCCAATTCCTAGCACATTGCTTACCCATCTTTCTCTAGACATGATAGATCTACTTCAGGCTTTACTGGGTTTGTTCCACCCTCACAAAATAATCCATGGCTCAGATATCATTATTTTGGCCGTTTCTTCTCCAGCAACAATCATGTTCTTAACCTCCTCTCCGATGTAACTTCCATGTTTACCACTCATTGTGCAAAATGTTAATATATTTCTTTGTTGCCAATTTAGAGACAATTCCTTCAGCCAAAAAGCATCCAGCAGATTTTGTTCCCTCACCGTTGTCTGCAAACATCTTTTTACAGCTTTAAGCTGAATCAGTTCCCATACTGATTAGACTCCAGCAGCCTGATCAATGTGGAAACCAGAGGAGTATAGGAGGAATCCAAAATCACAGCAAGTATTTTCCAATACAATGCTGAGATGAATATCCGTATTTCCAACCCGTTGAATTGTTTGTATTTCTTGGTAACATCTTTATTCCCTCTCTTTGTTGCCAACTTCTTTCACTATCTATTTGACATTTTGTCAACATTCATGAAAATACCTACTGGCCAGACTTTGCTTGAAAAATAAAAGATGTGAATGTCTGTCTGAATTACTGGCTGAGTTGCTTCAAAAAATCATAACTCCCCTTAATTTCCACAAAGTTGTACATTACTAACCCATTAAATGCACCATAGAAAATTGTTCAGTACTTAACAATGTATTCTTTTAACGATGTGATCATTATAATGACTAGTAATCATGAAAATGAGCGACCTTTTAGGCAATGAAAACCTGGTGACTAAAAATATCAAATGTAAATGTAATTTTTCTTACTTTTCATTTCCCTTTATAGTTTTACTTTTTCTTTCATTAATTAATTTGATATTGAATTCAACTACCCCCTCCTTCTCAGTTCTTGCTGTTTATTTCTCAGTCCATTAATCCCTTTGGCAAGGAAATAGATTGCTGACCATAACAATCACCAAGGTCCCAGATGCCCTGTCGCTCACATTATGCCATTATTAGCAGTAGTATTAACACCTTTGTGGGCATCAAACGGTGATGGCCAAACACGCACAAGCAGGACACTCCGCGGTCCTTTAAAACTTGCAGTGCCCTTGAGGAACGTGGGGGAGGGGGTTTCAGAATTGGTCAAAGCAACTGCAGACAAACACCCCGCTATCTGAATAAAACGGGATTCTGCTAACCTTCCAATGGGCTATGTGAATGCAACTCCTACCCCCACCTCTATTGATAGAATTCCCAGTAGCAAGAGTGTTTTTCCTCAATGCTCTCTGCTGGAAAATCTCATAAAATGTTGAAACAAGGCACTGTCAAATTTTCCTAGACAGGACAGCTTTGTAGGAAGTGGTTCCCTGTGGGGAATGAAGAAGACAAAATTGCAAAATGAGATTTGTATAAAATGATGAAGGTGACCAAGGAACTTAAATATTATTTGAAATCTTAATTTTTCTAAACAGGAAAAACACAATACCAGAGAATTCACAAATTGAAACACTTGGGCTAAATTAAACTTTTAAGGAATGTAGCAATATTTTTATTTTAAATAATAATTGTTTTTTTCTGCTGGTAAGATGGCCCTTATATCCAAATAAGTCAATAATTATTCTTTTATGTAAAATGCTCCTGAATGAGGATGCTAACACAATTGGGTGTTAAGCTTCTTTTGTCTAATTACCCTTGAGCTTCTTTGCAAATGAATAATTACATTGATCTGTGCACTAATAGATCCAGCAGAAAGGGTAATAAATTATTTTCAAATAAGATAAAATCAAGCATGACATTGTCTAATTAATTTTTGGGAGTTTTTTGAGAGAAGAGTGCAGGCTTCCGCAGGGAGACTGGCTATTCATTGAGTAACTAATACATGATAGGTAGGAAGTGGAACCCACCTGCATCTTGTCTGGAGGCTGACAGCTCCCTGTGACCAGGTAGGTAATAATCCATCTTCCACTTTAATTCCAATTCTGCACGCTCTTCCTGTACAAAGCAATCATGTGCAATTATGCTTAGTTTTATAAAGATTCTATAACCTAAGTTTTCTGGTGAAATTAAACAAAGTATTTTTACATAAACCATTTTAAAAATGCTGCAGAATTACAATAATTCCTGCATCTATGAAGTGTATTATGGGCAAGTGGTTGTCAGCAGATTAGTGTGTGGCTGCATCTGGCACAATACTATCAGTGTAAATTCTTAACTGCATTCACAATGTGGTAATTTCCCAGTGTCTATGATGTAATGGAGGTAGATCATTGCACATAGTAGAAAAGCAATGAACTTATGCCACTTTTTTACAAATACTTCATTTTGAATAGGGAAAAGGTAAGCTAAAAAAATGGCACTTTGTATTTCAGCTCTACTCCTTGTGAACAACCAGGAGTACAACTTCTGATCATTACCACTGCTCCCATTTTTTTTCTTAGTAGCAGTTGATGATAATGATTGATATTTTATAGTGTTTGTCCAATCTCTTGTTTTCTTCTTTGTTCTGTTGCCAATCCCTTTATAATTGTATCTCATTCCTTCTTTATACTTTAATTTCTCTCGGCTTTTCACCCTATTTTTCCCAGGCACTTCCTTAAAACCTGTTACATCTTCAGCTTCAATCATTTCTCAAAATATCAAATATTATTGCTAATTCTTTTTTCCTAAAACAGATACTGCCAGCCATACAGAACATCCATGGCATGTTTTCCATATACATTTAATACATCTCCACAGTCCTAATATATTCCTTTTGCTACTTCATCAAGGAACAATCTGATCAGTCAGACACAAATCATATTTAAAATTTCAAACTGAAAGCTAGAAATTGGTTTGTATAGTGTATGTAAATGTGTGAGATATCTATGCCATACGCAATGTGCACAAATCTCCATGTCTCTGAGTGGTTCATTATATTCTTGGTACTACAAGCAGTTAGAATAAAAACCTACAGTCACATAACAGATTTCCAATGAGGAATTTAAAGAATGGACCAACCTTCCACAAATGAGAATTAATTCTGTGGCTTTTGATTTTTTTCCCCTACTGACTGGCTTAGCTTTACCAGATTTATACATCCTTCCCTTTTATAAAATTTAGATTTGACATATATGCTAATATCATTTTGCAGCCAAATTTTGTATATGTAGCTGCTTTCTGGAAGGGCTACCAGTTCATCTAACCTTTCTCATGCTCATTCCTGTTAACCTTCCTTCAGGCCAAATTGCACATAAGGTCCGTATAAGAGCAGCAACTTTAAAGTATAACAATACCGCAAAAGTAAAAAGATTAATCATGCAATTTAAAAATACAATTGCAAGTTAATTGAGATTTTAATCACACTGTTAAACAATACTAGAATACCCATATTATTAAATGGCCCAATTGAAAACACTGCCTTAATGGGCCCCATATGGATATCATTTATACATCCCATTGTACTAAAATTCTTTGACCTTGTCTCTGCATTTACAATTTCTTCGAGTCCTAGGTCTGCATTCCTCAGTTGTGTCCTCTTATGCACCCCTGCATTCCTTCATCCCGACACCCATTATAAAGTAGGCCACTTACAATCATGCTAGCCTCACAATAGGAATATTTTGGGATATTGCAAAGGGAAAGTGTTTGAGAGAGACAGAGAGAAAGTGAGAGAGAGGGATGGGTAAATTGGGAGAGTGGAAGATAGAGTTGGGAAGAGAGGGAGTAAAAGGGTATGGCATGAGCAGAAGAAAATGGGAAAGGCAAAGTGATAGGGAGGAAGATAGGGAATGGAGATAGGAGAAAGAAGGGAGAAAATTTAAATGGCAAGATGAAGTATAGAAAGGAAAGCGAGAAAGGAAAGAAAGAAGGAAGATGGGAAGGGGTAGAGCAGGGAGAGAGGGAGCAGATGGGTGTGGGAAGAAATTGATGGTTGAGAGGAATGTAGGGTCTTTGATATAGATTTGGATTAAGAGAGAGAGGAAGATAAGGGTAAGAGGGGCAGGAAGAGAGAGAAAGGTAAGAGATGATATGGAGGGAGGGGAATGAGAGTGAGGCAGGGAATGGGAGAGAGAGAAGAAGAAAAAGAGGGAATGACAAAGTGAAAATAGGTAGGCTACTAAATGCAATCCCTGACCAGCCAATCAGGTATAATAGCTGCCGATTTGGGAAAGTTATTTTGCTTTACCTTATTATTTTTAATTATGAATGAATTTTAGTTAACGTTTTACTTAATTATACAGTTTTAATGTTTAAAGAAATACTCTACATGTCAGAGACAATTCAAAATCAGCAACAGGTTTTACAGCCAACTAAGCCAGCTTTACCAGCCTGCTGATCTCAGGGCATTTTTGGTCATCCTTACTACATGAGGCCTTCTCTCCACTCAGCCTATGATGCAAAATGCTACAGCGATCCAGCCTAATTATATATGTATGGGTAGGACAACTGTCAAGCCGATTGCTCTCTGTATTGTGCATTGTATCAAGATAGCTTAGTCGGAATAGAAAATCATGAGCACAATTTCCATAGTAAAAGTCAAGGCTGATTACAATAAAGAAAAACTTTGCATTCCGTGATAACTACTCCCACCTGAAGGGCTAGGTCTAATAGAATAGAATAGAAAAAGAATAGAATGCTATTTATTGTCATTCAAACAACTGGGTTTGAACAAAATTGCATTTCCTACAGTGTTTTTACATTACAAAAAAAACTTAAGACCCACACTTAACACAGTTTACACAAACATCCATCACAGTGAGTCTCCAACACCTCCTCACTGTGATGGAAGGCCAAGTCTTATCTCTTCACTTTGTTCTTCACCCACAGTCCAGCAGTCCAACTGCAGCGTCTAGGCGAACTCAGGATCCGACGTTAAAGCCCCGAGCGGACGATGGTAAGTCCTGTGGCCTTTAAGCCACGCCGAGCGATGTTAGGCCCCGGCTCCGTGTCCTTTAAACCCCGCAGTTCAAGCAGTCCAACCTGCAGTCCAGCAGTCCAACTGCAGCGTCTAGGCGAACTGGGGCTCCGATGTTAGAGCCCCCGGCAGACGATGGTAAGTCCCGTGGCCGCTAACCCCGCACCGGGCGATGTTAGGATCCACTCAGAGACATGGAGATTTGTGCACATTGCTTGCGGCATAGATATCTCACACATTTACATACACTATACAAACTAATGAAAATGTAAAATTTTGTAAGTTCTAGCTAGTTCATAAAGAAAATAATCTCACTTGTTCCAACTAGAGGAATTAATTGCCAGAGGACTACTTGTGACCCATATACAGTCTTTGCTTGTTATAAAGGTAACTTTCCATAATTATTAGAAACACATTTAATCTTAGCTCTGAGGAGGTAAGCTCATTACTTTTAATAGCTGCACAAATCCTAAAATTATTGACATACAGCTGGCATTTAAGCAGAGATTATATAACAATTGTGGCTCACATTTTGTTTTCATAAAAATCATTACTTTTTCATCCTACATCCAGGCCTTTGATGTGCCAATGTGGGATTTTATGTTTGTTTCGTAACGCATAGAGTACAGAACAGTACAGCACCACAACAGGTTATTCGGGATGGGAGATTGCAACCTTCACGTGGACCACCCTGTTTCGACTAATGCAATCAACCCGACGTGCACAAACAAGATCAAATAGAACAAGTTGACCTACAACTTTAGGCTGTGCACACCATATGCAAGAAGAAGGCCGTTCGACGCAACATGTTTGTGACGACCATGATGCTTATTTAAACAGCAGGTCTGCCTGCACATGGCCCATATCCCTCCATTATCTACTTGTTCATGTGTCTGTTTAAATGTTGCCATAGATTCTGTTTCCATCACTTCCCCTAGCAGCATGACCCAGTCATCTACCACCCATGTAAAATACTTGTCATATAAATCTCCTTGAAATTTCCCACTCGCATGTTAAAAAAAAAGGTCTAATATTTCCACCCTGAAAGAAAGACTCCATAAATCTATCCTTTTTATCAACTTCTACCATGATAAGCTAATAATTCCTTGGAAAATTGCATCCACATTGACTGTAGTTGATGAAGAGGGCAAACGTGGATAAGACCCTTTACCCTTAAACGACCTTACTTCTCATCAAGGTGATGAGTTACAGTGGGCAACAAGCTGAGTCTGTGCTGATGTAGGAGATACTGGTGCAATATGCACAGCCAGCATATCGACATACTCCGCTTGCCTCCGCATATGCTGCCTGATGTGCTGAGTTGTTCATGCATTCTGCTTTCTGCTTCACCGGTGGGTCTGATGGGAGAGTAGATTGCTACTAGTATTTAGTATTAGTATTTAAGTGGCCTTCATAAATATGTTTAGCCCATAGCCCTCTACTCCTTTCCTATTCATCTTCTGATTTCTTTTAAATGCCTCAGATTGCAGTAAAAGCAGTTTATTCCTTATGAATCAACATTTTCCAGAGTCTGGAAAGAGACGTATGGGTTTGGCTAGTTTATCTCGGCTCACTGTTCACATAAGCAAACAGATTCTTCCCAAAACTTTAACTACAATGCAAAGATGTGCAACAGTCACACAAAACTTTTATACTTTGAAGGGGAAAGTATAAATTCGTAAAGGTCAGCAACAAACGTTCGTCAGATTTTCACCTCCACGTGAAATCACAATGTCCGCTGCAGCCCAGCGTTAACACTCTTACAAGTGAATCAAACTTAATGTGTGCAGTCTGTGGACACAGAGGAAATAGGTTTTAACCCATTACACCGTGAGTCCATCAGCCTGTCACAGGTGCACACCATGACACCCTAATCATTATTTAACCAGAGTGAGTCAATAAATACAGATTAAGATGCTATTATTATATTATTATGTATTTTTCTATGACTCTCCATGACTCTAGAATCATGGAAATATGCAGCATGGAAACAGACCCATTGGCCAAGATCACGCTGATGGAGGATGCATTGGTGCTATATACTGTACACTCAGCCAGTATGCTGATGTACTCCTTTTGCTTCCACAGATGCTGCTTGAGTTTTCCATTCATTTTGCTTTTTTCTCCGGATTCCAGTATTTTACATCTTTTTACATACACTCCGCCATCCGGCATCCATGGGTATAGTGGTTGCCTGAAAATGCTGATTGCATGAGAATTGCTCAAAAACAATTACTGTACATCATAAACTAGTATTCAATGCAAAAACCTTGAAATAAATTGTTAAACTATATGTAATCTCATTAATTGTCAAACAATATGTAATCTCATTAATCTTTTAATTAACAATGATTTACACTACAATTATATATTTTAAGGCAAAACAGTATTAATGTAAAGTACCACAAAATTAATTCAAATATATGACTGTACGCAACACTGCTTGAGGTGTCAAATCTTCAAAGAGGATGCTGCTGCTAATGAGCCTACATTGGACTGTCCATATGCATTAGCGAAAAATAAACCAATGCTTTTATCATCCCTGAATTTAGGAAGAACTCTTAAAGCTTTGCACTTTATGATTTAATTTCTTAAATTGGTATGGCAACTGGTCTGCCCGAGAACACAAGAAACAGAAGAGAGTCATGGACGCAGCCCAATCTATCATGTAAACCAGCCCACCCCACACCCCCATTGACTCCATCTGTACTTCACGCTGTCTTGGGAAAGCAGCCCACATAATCAAGGACCCTCAGTCATTATCTCCTCCCCTCTCTCATCGGGCATAAGATTCAAAAGCTTGAAAGTACATAGCCACAAAAACAGTTGTAAACAGAATCTTAAGCTAAAGATATGCTAAGAATGTATTCATATCTTTTAAAACAAGCAACTGCAGATGTTGGTTAATACACAATAGGACACTGTGATGTTTGGTGGACTGTGTTGGGTGGGAGGACTCGTTGCTCCTCCCATGCAGCAGGTGGCATTGCACAGGACAAAGGGAGATGTTTTGTATATAGTTTATCCTGTCTGTAGACAGTGAGTGTGCAGTCAAATCCTGTGGCGGCAGCCATTTTTAATGTCTTGCTGCCAGCATTAAGTAAAGCATTAAAGACTTCTGTTGTAAATTAAAGACTCTCAAGTTTTGTGCAGACCTAGAAAACGAACACAAAGGTGGTGTCAGGAGTGGGATACTTCGGATTGCGTCTAAAGACCCAGATAAGAGCCTATTTTTCGAATTTTAAAAAAATATATTTTTTTTTAGTTCTGTAGTGTACTCAAACTAACATGTCTCGGCAATTCGATCATTTCGATCCCGAGCGAGAAATGTAGTCATCGTATTTAATGCGAACTGAGTATTTTTTTTAAAGCATGGCAATTACTACTATGAAGAAGAAGGCTCTCTTGTATTCATCAATGTCTCCAGAAACTTTTGCACTGCTTCAAAATTTACTTACAGAAGAAGTAACTGTAGTTTCATATGCTGAAATCAAAACAGCTTTGCAGCTGCATTTCGAAGAAAGTCGAAATTTCCTGGCAGCTCGCCTCAATTTCTACCGGACGGTGCAATAGGAAGGGCAATCGATCACCAAATTGCTTGCCGAACTTTGCACCAAGGCAAAGGCATGTGATTTTAAAGCTCAATGCTGTGAAAAGTGCCAAGAAAAGTGCCAAGACAGACTATTCATGGGCTGCAGGCATGAATCATCCAGCAGGCGATTCTCAAGGAATCAGACAACTCATTGAAGAATGTGCTACAGTGTGCTAAGACGGCCGAGCTGCTAAGTAAAGAACTGCACAAAATGGCCGGCGAAACAGCATTGAAGCTCCCTCAGGAGGTGCATACAGTTCGTCAGACTTATCCGCAACGCCAGAAACCAGTTGATGGACCCAGAGCAAATCCGGAGAAGGTGGGACTGTTTCATAGAAGCCGTTCCCATGAGGGGGGAGGATTGAAACCCTGCTACCGGTGTGGCTCGACTGCTGATCATCTTCGTGAGTGCCCGTATATCAAGTCCGTTTGTTATGCCTGTTACCGAAAAGGTCATCTACAGGCAGTGTGTCAATCTATAGGAAAGCTGAGAAAGGGCAAAACACAGTCGACCAAATCGCGGAGACCATTCCTATGAAGTGCTCGGTGTGTCTACGATCACCGACAAGACAAGGATTTCGCTGCAGGTCTCGAACGTCAATCTACAGTTCCATGTGGACACTGGTGCGGCTGTGTTGCTAGTGGGTCAGGACATCTCGGAGAGGATTGAATCGCCAAAACTGAAAACGGCCAACATCCACCTTTTCAAAGTGCGTGAACAACCTGCGAAAACAGGACATCGAATGACTCTGGTCCAAAGAGTGTGACCATGCGATCAACTGAAGGAGATGTTCACCCAGAAGACGCGTTTGGTCCACTATGACCTATCGAAGCCAATCTCACTGGCCACAGATGCATCGCCGTCTGGTCTTGGAGTAGTAATCTCATAAACGGCGTCGAACGCCAAGGAAGAACCAATCGCGTTTGCATCCAAAACGCTGACGACCGCCGAGAAACACTACAGTCAAGTGGAGAAAGAACAGCATACTGATAAAGCAAATACTGATATCTATTCAAAAGAGAACACTGAGGAAAACTCTGTTGATTCTGAGCCTTTAGCAAGAGTTGTGAAACTCAAAAAAGGCTGGAAAAAAAGAGTGAAGCAAAATGGAGATATTCAAACTGGTAAGGGGGAATGTGATGTTTGGTGGACTGTTGAGTTGAGTTTCCTTTATTGTCATTCAAACTTATTAGTTTGAACGAAATTGGGTAATTGCAGTCATGACAGAAAATAAAGTAACAGACCACACAATGAACACAGTTTAACACAAACATCCATCACAGTGAATCTCCAGGAGCCTCCTCACTGGTCTGGAAGGCAAAAAGTCATAAAGTCTTATTTCTTCCTTGCTTGCTCTGCCTCTGCGTTGAGGCGATCCAGGCTTTCGATGTTGGGCCTCCCGCCGGGTGATGGTAAATCCCGCTGCTGAATCCAAACTTAGCCAATGGGCCGATTCAAACTCCACGGCCCGAGGCGGATGAAGCTGCCACCCTCCAGTCCAGCAGACAAAGTTGTTATTGCGGGAGCTCCGGAGAATGGGTCACCAACCTGCGACCTGCGAGCTCCCGATGTTGTTATCCATTGGGCCCGCGGCCAAAGCCTCCGAGGCCCCGAAGCCGGGCCGCAGCCACAGCGCCAACCACAGCCCATAAGTCGGCCAGCTTCGCGATGGTGAGTCCACAGCCTCTGCCTCCGGAGCCTCGAGGCCGGTTCCAGTTGGAGGCCGCCAACTCCACGATTAGGCCTCATGGAGACGGAGACACGACAAAGAAAAGGTTGCTTCCCCTTGAAGGAAGAGGTTAAAACAAGTTTCCCCCACTCCCCACACATACACAACTAAAAATAAACTAAAACATACATCTAACAAGACAAAAGAGAAAAAAAAGAGGGGTGGGGTGGGAGGACCCGTTGCTCCTCCCGTGCAGCAGGTGGCGCTGCACAGGAAAAAGGGAGATGTTTTGTATATAGTTTATCCTGTCTGTAGACAGTGAGTGTGCACAATGGCAGTGCTGGCTCGAAGGGCTGAATGGTCTATTCCTGCGCCTATTGTCTATTGAATGTGGAAAGAATATAGAGCACAAGAGGAACTTAAGAGCAGGCTGCACTGCTGTATGCTGATGAGAGACAGTACATTAAAAAAATTTAAATGGAACCTGGTATGCCAAATTCAAATTTACATTTGTAAATAAAAATAATGATGTTCTTTAATAATCTGTGTCAGCTGTTTGAAAATTCTGGATACATAAGAATTTATTCTGGATACTATAGAAATGTTGATTTAATGTAGTTTGTGTGGTGGGAATGGGAAGACAATAGGTGGGTTTGGATATGATAGAGATTGGGTTCGGGAGCTACAGAGAAAGTGCAGGAGAAGGTGCAGAGGGAGTTGGGGAGCGTCAGTTGGCCCGATCATTGGCAGTATTGGATGCTTCTCCACCCTACCTATTTTACTTTGGAGTCACGTGAGTGACTATGTGAAGAACCCCGTACAGCCGTTCATGCGTCATTGCGTCAGACACTTTCGTGCAGACGACTGTGGAGCAGCGCAGCTCCTCCAACGGTAAGTCTAAAAAAGTTTCAGGTAAGTGTTATTTTCTTACCTGTTCTAGGTCTCCTGCAGGAACCTCCGGGGTTTTTACGGGATGTTTGCGATAGCCAACGAGGGAACCACCTAGGGCTTTGGGGGAAAACCCTGGTCCGACCGCGGAAGCGGAGAGCTGGCGAAAGTCGGGTTCGCAATCGGAGTCACTGATAACGCGGTCAGTGACTCCACACGTTGGGTTCCCGGGGAGGGAAAACCCGAGAATAGTGTGGTTTTAGACAGCAGTAGTCCCTAGGGAATGGGGCTTAACAGACCTGAACGGTCAGCCTGGGTTCCCGGTGGAGGGGAAACCCAAGTATATGCGGTTCTAGACCGCAGTAGTACCCAGGACATGGGGTTAAAACTAACCTAAACGGTTAGGCTGGGTTCCCGGTGCAGGGGAATATATTTATATGGATTTCCGGGGAGGGGAAATTCACCTATGGGATTCCCAAACTACAATAATCCCCAGGATATGGGGACAATTGACAAAAATAGTCAGTACAATTTGGAAAGTTGGGAGGTTTCACCTCTGGGAATTAATTTAAAGAGCAGCACCTTTGGGTAGGGTTGCTTCATGGGAATGCCAAGTTATGGCAGTGCCAGCCTATGGGAAAGGCTGTGCCAGCAGTACCTTTGTTTAGGACTGCTCATGGGGATGCCAAGCTATGGCAGGCTAGCCTGATGGAGAGGCTGTGCCAGCAGTAGCTTTGCTCAGGACTGCTCATGGGGATGCAAAGCTATGGCAGGCTAGCCTATTGGAGAGGCTGTGCCAGCAGCACCTTTGCTCAGGGCTGCTCATGGGGATACCAAACTATGGCAGGCAAGCCTATTGCAGAGGCGGTGCCAGCAGTACCTTTGCTCAGGACTGCTCCAAGGGAATGCCAAGTTATGGTAGGCTAGCCTATTGGAGAGGTTATACCAGCAGCACCTTTGCTCAGGGCTGCTTGATGAGAATGCCAAATTTATGGCAAATACTGGTCTATGGGAAAGTCCACGCCAGCAGCACCTTTGTTCAGGGCTGCTTCATGGGTGCCAGCGGTACCTTGTTAGGGCTGCTTTATGGGAATAGCAGTTTAGTAGGGTATTCCCATTTACAGTGATCATGGGGGATGAGGAGGCATTGTTAGGATAAGGCAATATAACAGAATGATGACAAAAAAGCATTCAAAGAAAACTATTCACAGTTTTAAAAAACGCTGGTTATATATGTGTTAAAATCCACTGTTAAGTCTCACACTATATTTGAGAAATTGGGCTCCTCTATCCAGTTAGATTAAGTTCCTATCAAATAGACTTGTAGGATGTTGGGATTTACTTTTAGGTATTCAATTGGCCATGATGCCGGCCTGGGCAACAGATTGCAGTTAATAAGACTTTGATAACAGTTGTTGTTATAAAACTGTTCTAGTCGTTGGACTAATTGTTAATTGTATAGATGCAATTCAGCTGTGTAAGTAGAGCAACAGTTATTTTGTTAAATGGTTAATTATTAAGTGCCATCTAGGTCATTGTTAATACCAGCTGAAATTAATAAAGTCACAATGATGGACAAACAGTGTTCATTACTGCTCCAGTAGTTGTTAGGTAAATCTTTCATTATATTGCAAATTGGTGCTAATGGCCCTAAATGGGAAATTGTGTCAGCAGAGCTTTGTAGCAGGCCTAAAGCAGGCTTTATGGCTCCCTCATGTAAGAGGAGAGCATGTGGGATTGGTATAGTTTAACGCCGAGTCTGAGGGTATAGCCATAGAGCATGCCCAAGAGATCAGGGCATGTGCTAGAGGTCTATGCCTGGCAAGAAAGTTGCCATCCCAAACACATATGCAGTGAACACCGCTCTCAGGGGGACATTACAGTTGGCTGCCGAATCTTCTATTCAGGTAAGACTTTTCCATAGGTGAAACCTGGAGGGCGAAGCACAAGCAATTGGAACGAGCAAGGGTTCATAGTTTCGGCGACAATACATCCCATGTCTTTATTGGCAGTAGCAGTTCACTGAAGTTGCTGGCAGCATGAAAGCTGGCCAGAGGTTCCACGCACTGTACCTGTGCTACTCTACAATTAAGGGACCACTTGCAGTTTGGTAAGGTGTATACTTAGTCATACATTACAAATGATTGAGACATTATCAGCTACTTTGAACGGTAAATGTAAAATGTACAATATTAGCTTTTCAAGCAGGTTAGCATTGGGTAGGTTCAGTATAAGGACCAAGATTGTCTTGCAAGACTGGCTCGGAAATCGGGCCACAGTTAGTGTTTAAGGTAGTTACCAAATAGCTCAAATATCATCTCGTGTTTGGAGATGGAACAGATTTGCATAACTTACCAAAACATTTCTGTTATTAGTATCAACTATCCATAGACTCTTATCTATATCTTAATGACTTTATTTGAAGCCTTGATTGATGAGACAAAATGGAGGTAGCCATAAAAGACCCTCCTTCCCCTTTTGGGGAGAATGTATCTTTCGCCACTGCTGGCTTCAAATAAAGTCATTAAGAGCCTTTAAGTTCCTATTGTGTGATTATGCAAATTGATTCCTGATTTGTTGCGAATAATAATATAACCTTATTGGTTATTTTAAATTTAAATTTGCTTGTTCAGCCTGAGGCTTCGGAAATCAGATGTTGCATGATAAACTCAAATTATGTTCTGCAGGTTTAACAAACTGCCCTAAGATTTGGGTTGTTACATCTATCCTTCTATGTGTTCAAAGTTTTTGCATAGAACCAAACTGCTGAATTTTCTTTTCCAGGAGTTGAAAGAGTTTGTTATGCTTATGTTCCATGGAAAATGGTATTGATTGCTAATGTTTTGAGTTCATGCTAAATGATTGTTAATTATGGAGTTATACGGCCATTAATTAGCTCGATGAGCTTCCTCATTGAGTTGGCTGTAGCAAACAAGACTCGCTTTGTCGGGTCCACACCGGTTATCAAGGGGTAGGATATCTTCAACATAGGTCCCAGGACCAGTATAATGCCATATGCGATGTTGACATTTGTGAACACTATTTCACCAGGAGGCAGCAACTATATCCTTCAATTTGGCTGGAGTTTATTAGGTAGTTATCCTTCTGGCAGTGGTTTAGTGCAGCAGGTTCAGTCGCTAAATAATTGTGATGGTACAGGATGATAACATCTGTAAATTATAATATGTTATAAATACTTGAGCAGACCAGAAGGGGGTCAGATCTCAAAATAGTCACAGGCATACCAGGGGACCTTTGTAAGCACGCATGTATATAACAATATGTCAAGGTTATCAAGAGCCTTGGAGTTCTGGACTAGCAATGTTGTTAGTCACAAAGAAATTGGGAGAACTTATTGTTCAGGCCATTCCAAATGAGAAAAACGCAGTTGTGTTATGTACTAATGGATTCTGTTTCCAGATCTCATTCCACCAGGGCTGCTACAACATCAGCAGCAAGGGTATTTATGTTCCGCTGGGTCACATTGTTACGGCTGGAGCATGGTCCATCGAATGAATCTCCAAACATCTGTAATGACCCATTGGTAAACCAGGAGTATTTGTTAACTCTATTTATGTTCCGGTTATATTTTCCATCTGGGTGAGAGATGGAAATATTATTGTTTCATTTAAACAGCATCAGCATGTTTTACATGTATGTTATGACTGTATGCATTATGAATGAATTCCCTTCATTTGTCAATGAAGCACCTGTGGTTGTGTATACTCGTTTCACACGGCATGAAATCACAGAGCTTTGAAGTCTTCACGTAGTCACTCCGAAGTAAAATAGTGAGATTTAATGGGAACTTACCAGTTTGAAGTTTGATCTTTATTTTATGAGGAGTTAAGTTGAGGGACTACGTGAGTTGCCTTCCGCTCCCAGCCCTCATACATTTCATCTGGTAGTTCTAGTCTTTGTTATCTTACCATTATACTTCAGTTACTATTGGCTGTGCTTTCACACCGTTGCTTTGAAGATTGACCCACGAATGGCTGTACGGGGTTCTTCATGTAGTCCCTCAACTCGACGACTCATAAAATAAAGATCAAACTTCAAACTGGTAAATTCTTGTTTAATCTTACTATTCTGACTAACTGTCTGTCTTTTAACCTCTCCTCTCCTCTCTCTCACTATCTTTCATACTCTCACTTCAGCACCACCCCTTTTTTCCAATGCCTTGTAACCCATTCTCTCTTCCACCAACTCTCGTCCTCTCCACCACACTCTACCCTACTCTCTTTACAACTCTTATCCTTTCTCTTTTTCTCTCTCATACCCCTTTCCCTATCACCCTTCCTTTTCACTCTCATTTCCCATCTTAATCACAATCCACTTTCTCTCATTCTGTCTAACACCCTTTGACATGCTGCTTTCCCTCCCCTAACACCACCCCCCCCCCCCGTCTCCCATCCCCTTTCATACCTTCTTGCACAGCCCTCCCTCCCAGTCCAATCCACTCCTTTTGTACTCACTCTCTCCCATTCTTGCATCATCTTTTTCTCCCTCTTCCTATCTCTTTTCCATCACAATCTTTTCCTCTTTTTCATCTCTCACTTCTTCCTCTCTTCACCCTCATACTTTCACCAGCTTTACTTTCCTTTCCCCCTCATGTCCTATCCCACTCCATCATTCCCCCTTGCTTATAACCAAGCTTCTTCTCTTCTCACAACAGTGCAATTCACCCAAGCATATTCTTATGGTGGCAGCTCAGAAATGAATGTAGCCCCTTAAATTGTTAATGATCCATGTGGTCAGTTGCCTGTCATGGTATTAAGGAAAGCTGGGGTGCATAAGTGATCAGAGGTCGGAACTGGAGGAATAGAGAAATATAGAACTCTGAGGGTTTTGTAACATTGGAGGAGGTAACAAGGGATTTGAACACAATGGTGTTTAAAATTATATTCATGGACTTGCTAAGACAAAGCATTTTCCATTCGACCATTTAAAACCAAGAAGCAAAGCATTTTCCTTTGGACCACTCAAAATATCGCTATTCTATTATGGTTTAACAGTGCGATTAAAACCGTGATTAACTTGCAATTAATTTTTATAATTGCATGATTTATCTTTTAAATAGTGATTAGTTCTAATATTAAATATGTTAATGAACACAGCAAATAATGAAACATCTTTTCTGCAGATTGATAAACCAGTTGTTCCTTATAAATTTTGTATCATAATATTTCAAAATTTTATTTTCCAGTCATAGTCAAATTTCATGGTTTGAAGCTACATAGGTCAGATTAACTGGTACTCTTGTAAGGAAACATCTCAATATATAAAGGTTAGCTGCAAACAGATGTTATGTTGAAACACCATTCAAAAAAAGAAAAGAGGTATAAATCTCCCAACTCTAATGGGCCTGTCCCACTTGGGCGATTTTTTAGGCGACTGCCGTTGACTGTCAAGTCGCCGGCAGTCGCCTGAAAAACCGGCAACTGGAACAGCGACTCTCAGAGTAGAACACACACAAACAGTCGCTTCCTTCACCAGCCCGTTATGCAAGCGGGGGGAGCGCTGTCTGGGTGAAATTCACACGGTGCAAAGCCAATGTGATAGAGACACATTGAACAGGAAGGTTGGCGCTGTAATTAAGAAGCTAAAAAGCATAGTGTACAGTAAGTCCTTTAATAAAAAATTTAAAAAAAAAGGGGGGGAAGTGTGAGTGGGGGGAGAAGAAGTGCAGACAACTTTTTAAAAGCCAGAGATACACGGCTGTGAAGCTCGGCGAACATTAACATTACCGGTCGGTTATCCTTCGTTCTGAAAACTACTGCTCATGTTTTTTTATCCAATGAGCCAATGAAATTCAACGGCCAGCACCGGCTACAACCTATAAGAACTTAAGAGAACCTTCGACCTCCTGGCAACCCACTAGGACCTCCGGCATGTGAATTCTCGCTACTCTCCATGGCAGCTTCATTCTAGTCGCCGCAAATCTTTCAACAATTTGAAAATGTGGGTAATCCTCGCGACCATGAAGGTGACTCCTAGGCAACCACCCGTGAACATGTGGCGACCATGTAGCGACTGCATAGTCTCCGGCAGTCGTCTAAAAAGTCGCCTAAGTGGGCCAGGCCCATTAGCCAGTCAACCTGACATCAGTAACATTGCCTCCTAATTCTTCAGCCAATAATTCCAAATATATCAGTAGGGTCTTGAATCCTGCACCAGCTCTGAATTGGCTAGGATTTGTGGATTTGGTCTCATGCGGAGTGCAGTAATAAAGCAAACTGACAAAATAGGTCTTCTGAGTCCAACAGTAATTTAACAGTACAAGAACCATAGAGCTCATTGTGGTTTCAATGGTTGAATAGTTGCATCAGAAACAGTTGGTAATGGTCAGCATGATCTGGCCCACTTTTTTGTTTTAACATCAGAAATAAGGTCAATTAATTCCATATTATGAAGAGTCAACTGGGTCAGTGGTAAACTAATTGCTCTTGCTATAAATGTGCTCCTTCCAACATCTTCAGCGTACATAGACTAGAGGGTCTAGGCGGACTCTGTAGTACACCAGAGAGGGTGACACATTTTCTTATAGGTATTGTTTTTCAAATGAGGTGTTAAACTGAGATCTTGGTACAGTTAAGAAATTAAATAGTTCAAGGATGCTCATTATTAAAAGGCTGGGCAGTTCTATCAGCGTTACAGATTGACAGTCACCATACGGGACAATGACACAAACATAGGAAAGAAAGTAGGTTGTGAAGCATAGATAAGAAGATCTGGCAAATGTTAAATTGTCCATTTTGACATGAAAAATAAAAAAAAGTCTATTATCGAAATGGTGACATTACAAATGCAGAGGGATCTAGGAGTCCTAATATTTGATTTGCAGAAGGCCATTATGCCATGTATGCAATAATTAGTGAAGTTACTGAATGATATTTTTTATTGCAAGGAAAATGAATTGCAAGAGTAGGGAGGTTATGTTTCAGTTATGAATAGCATTGATTAGACCATGCTTGGAATACTTTATTTGGTGGAGGGACACAAAACTGCAGATTTATTTTAGACTGACTTTAGAGATACAGCATGTAAACGGGTCCTTCAGCCCATCGAGTCCATGCCGACCAGCAATCACCTGAATGCTAATGCTATCTTGCACACTAGGGACAACTTACAATTTACAGAAGACAATTATCCTACAAAACTTTGGAATGTGGGAGAGACTAGAAAATTCCCACACGGTCACAGAGGGAATGTACAAACGCTGTCCGGACAGCACCAGTATTCAGGATTGAACTCGAATCATGGTGCTGTAAAAGTAGCAAATCTACTGCAACGCCACTGTGCCGAAACCTTGATCAAAAACAAAATGCTGGGGAACTCAGCAGGTCAGGAAGCATCTGTGGAGAGACATTTCAGGTTGGACTGATTAGGCTGAAGAAGGGACCTGGCCTGAACTGAAACGTCGTCTGTCAATTCTCTCCACATTTGCTGCCTGCTTGTTGAATTCCACCAACACTTTGCTTTATATCTTGTGCAGTGTCCACCTCCTTGTTTATGAATGGTTAAATGCAGTGGAAACAGTTCAAATACTGTACTGGACAGATTGTCGCATGAAGATAGATTGGACAGGCTAGCTTTATATCTACTGGAATTGAGAAGGAAGGTGACTTGATTGAAGCATATATGACCATGAGAAGTCTTTTCGGGGTGGATGTGGAGAAGCTGTTTCACCTTACTGCAGAACATAGAACTAGGAGGCACTGTTTAAAAATACGGGGTCACCCACTAAGAGATGAAGCATTTTTCTTCTTTTGGTAGTTGTAAGTCTCTGAAGCCCTCTTCTTCAAAGGATCTTGGAAGCAAAATCTGACTTTTCAAGGTACAAATAGATTAAAGTGCACTGGGGTTAGATGGAAATGTGAAATTGAGTTACAATCAGATCAGCTATGATCTTATTAATGATGGAGCAAGCTTATGTGGGGATGTGGATTATTCCTGCGCTTAATTCAAGTATGGTGTTAGCTGAAGTCTGCCTATATTTTACAAAGAGCAAGTGTTCTTTACCTGTAGGTAACCTTTAATATAGTGATTCTCAATACCAGTACCCAAAAAATAAAAATGCAAGGCCACGCTTATATTTGAACCCCCCTCTCCTTGCCCCATCACACACACTCTTGGTTCGTGGGCATGTTTTTCCTGCAAGATAGAGGACGGTCTCAAGTCAAAGTGTCAAGGAGCAGATAGGAACAGGTGACAGGGTGGGTCATCCCTGAATGTTATGTCATTGATGGCTGCCAAGATTCATGTCTCACATCTGATATGACAGCCTAATAGAGAGTGCATATATTACCTACTGGCCCCATTATTCGTAACACATTCCCCTGCCCTCCAATTACCAGCACTCCTTAAAACTCTGATGAGTACTTCAATCTGACTCCTTCAACTGCACTGTCAATCTTTCCTATTACTTATTTTGTTTCATATCACCTCCATCTTCACTACTACACAATATAGTCATGCACCTTAACAGCATCTCACAGGGGACTAACCTTTTGGACAATCTCTTGACTAATATCATGGAGCAGTTGAGGACAGGTGAATAGAAAGTATGCTCTCTCCAGCTGAGGAGGACGTTATGGAGTTCAAGTATAGTGTCAGGGATATGGCAGGTAGCAAGGCTGGAGAGTGCAATTGTGGAGTCCTAGGGTGGGTGTTAGAATGGGGTCTCAGAAGTGAATTAGTCACTACTACAAACTATCATGGTAATCAGACAATGCTATTTTAATATCCATTACCTAGTGTAAATCAATCCATGATCATTTATTATACCAGGATAGCTCCTCATGTCTATTTCATTATTCAGCTCCTCATGTGTCTATTTCATTATTCAAGGAAATAGTGGCTGTCCTATTTTAATTTTGTTTACTCCTTTACCCATTACCGATTTTAAAAAATAATCTACAATTTCAATCTAAATGATTGTCAGTTGAACCCTATCTTTACAACTGTTGGCAGGGGCAGCTCCAGATTGCTGCAGTTCTTTGAGCAACAGCAGCTTTGTCTAAGGTAGACTTTACATTTTGTTTCCATGTATTGTTGCTAGTTGTGCCATTACAATATATGTGTGGCATTGGTGAAGTAGTGTCATTGTATATCTGACTCTTGTTCTGTGGGTTCATTCAAGGGATATGGGAGAAAGCAGGATGACTGTGCAATAACTTTTATTCAGTTTATCCAAAATGAAATATAGAATGAGGGAGAAAAGTCTATTGCATTGATTAAAGGATGAGGTATCCTTACCACAGTATTCATTTGAAATTTGAGTTCCTTCTTCTTCTTCTGTAATTCCTCCAGTTCCTCAGTAGAAAGTATTGGAGGAAGGCTATGGGCAGTGTAAGAACCACATTTCAGCTAGAATCAAAGACAGAAGGAAAATCGTGGTGTACGAAAATTAATAATATTTGATGCTACACAATGAGAGAAAAGGTCTGACATCAAGGTGCTGAACCAACAATCTGCTTTATTCAGCCATTCCTGAAATTATTCAGTTACATTTTTACAGGTTCCCTCTATGCCCATTGCAACTTTTTACATCATAAAGCATGGAAACAGGCCCATTAGCCCAACTTGCCCAAGCTGACCAACATGCCCCATCTACATTCGTCCCATCTTGGCCCATAATCTTCTGAAACTGTCTTATCCACATACCTGTTCAATTGTCTCTTAAATGTTATGATAGGACCTGCCTCAACAACATAGAAACATAGAAATTAGGTGCAGGAGTAGGCCATTCGGCCCTTCGAGCCTGCACCGCCATTCAATATGATCATGGCTGATCATCCAACTCAGTATCCCGTACCTGCCTTCTCTCCATACCCTCTGATCCCTTTAGCCACAAGTGCCACATCTAACGCCCTCTTAAATATAGCCAATGAACTGGCCTCAACTACCTTCTGTGGCAGAGAATTCCAGAGACTCACCACTCTATGTTTAAAGAACGTTTTAATCATCTCGGTCCAAAAGGAATTCCCCCTTATCCTTAGACTGTGACTCCTTGTTCTGGACTCCCCCAACATCGGGAACAATCTTCCAGCATCTAGCTTGTCCAACCCCTTACGAATTTTGTAAGTTTCTATAAGATCCCCCCCTCAATCTTCTAAATTCCAGCGAGTACAAGCCGAGTCTATCCAGTCTTTCCTCATATGAAAGTCCTGACATCCCAGGAATCAGTCTGGTGAATCTTCTCTGTACCCCCTCTATGGCAAGAATGTCTTTCCTCAGATTTGGAGACCAAAACTGTACGCAATACTCCAGGTGTGGCCTCACCAAAACCCTGTACAACTGCAGTAGAACCTCCCTGCTCCTATACTCAAATCCTTTCGCTATGAATGCTAACATACCATTTGCTTTCTTCACTGCCTGCTACACCTGCATGCCCACTTTCAATGACTGGTGTACTATGACACCCAGGTCTCGTTGCATCTCCCTTTTTCCTAATCTGCCACCATTCAGATAATAGTCTACCCTCATGTTTTTGCCACCAAAGTGGATAACCTCACATTTATCCACATTATACTGCATCTGCCCATTCACTCAGCCTATCCAAATCACCCTGCAGCCTCCAAGCATCCTCCTCACACCTAACTATATCCCCCAGCTTGGTGTCATCTGTAAATGTGGAGATGTTGCATTGAATTCCCTCGTCCAAATCATTAATATATATTGTAAATAGCTGGGGTCCCAGCACTGAGCCTTGCGGTACCCCACTAGTCACTCCCTGCCATTCTGAAAAGGATCCGTTTACTCCTACCCTTTGCTTCCTGTCTGCTAGCCAGTTCTCTATCCACATCAATACTGAACCCCCAATACCATGTGCTTTAAGTTTGTATGCTAATCTCTTATGCGGGACCTTGTCGAAAGCCTTCTGAAAGTCTACATATAACACATCCACTGGTTCTCCCTTATCGACTCTACTAGTTACATCCTCGAAAAATTCTATCAGATTTGTCAGACATGATTTACCTTTCGTAAATCCATGCTGACTTGTCCAATGATTTCACCACTTTCCAAATGCGCTGCTATCCCATCTTTAATAACTGACTCTAGCAGTTTCCCCACTACCGATGTTAGACTAACTGGTCTGTAATTCCCCGCTTTCTCTCTCCCTCCTTTTTTAAAAAGTGGGATTACATTAGCTACCCTCGAATCCTCAGGAACTACTCCAGAATCTAAGGAGTTTTGAAAAATTATCACTAATGCATCCACTATTTCTGTGGCTACCTCCTTGAGTACTCTGGGATGCAGACTATCTGGCCCTGGGGATTTATCGGCCGTCAATCCGTTCAATTTACCCAACACCACCTCCCGGCTAACCTGGATTTCACTCAGTTCCTCCATCGTATTTGACCCCCGTTCCACTGCTATTTCCGGCAGATTATTTAAGTATTCCTTAGTGAAGACAGAACCAAAGTAGTTATTCAATTGGTCTGCCATGTCCTTGTTCCCCATGATCAATTCACCTGTTTCTGACTGCAAGGGACCAACATTTGTTTTAACTAGTCTCTTTCTCATCTGGAGTATTGTGTGCAGTTTAGGTCCCCTAAATTAAGGAAGGACATTCTTGCTATTGAGGGAGTGCAGCATAGGTTTACAAGGTTAATTCCAGGGATGGCGGGACTGTCATATGTTGAGAGAATGGAGCGGCTAGGCTTGTACACTCTGGAGTCTAGAAGGATGAGAGGATATCTTATTGAAACATATAAGATTATTAAGGGTTTGGACACGCCAGAGGCAAAAAACATGTTCCCAATGATGGGGGAAGTCCAGGACCTGGGGCCACAGAATAAGGGTAAAACCATTTAGAACGGAGACGAGGAAACACTTTTTCTCACAGAGTTGTGAGTCTGTGGAATTTTCTGGCTCCGAGGGCGGTGGAGGCTGGTTCTCTGGATACTTTCAAGAGAGAGTTAGATAGGGCTCTTAAAGATAGCGGAGTCAGGGGATATGGGGAGAAGGCAGGAACGGGGTACTGATTGGGGATGGTCAGCCATGAGCACATTGAATGGCGGTGCTGGCTCGAAGGGCTGAATGGCCTACTCCTGCACCTATTGTCTATTGTAATTAAATCTCCCCTCAAGCTCCGATGTTCCAGAGTATACGCTCTGTCCTTCCAACCTCTCCTTATAGGTAATCCTCTCTAACGCAGGCAGCATTCCGATACACCTCTTCTACACTCTCCACATCCTTCCTGTAATGGGCCGACCAGAACTATAAACAAAACTCTGCAACTGCACCCTCACAAAAGTCCTATAAAGCTGCAACATGACTTCCTGACTCTTATAGTCAATGCCCGGCCAATGAAGGCCAACATACCATACATCTTCTTTACCATTCTATCTACATGTGTTGCCATTTCAGGGAGCTATGGGCTTGCACCCTAAGATCCCTCTATATATCAATACTGTTAAGTGTCTTAACATGAACTGTTTGCCTAATAACATAATTAGAACATCTTCAAGGTTTCAATACTTCCAAGGAGGCTGCCAACCAACTTCCTTTTGGAAGACATTTTAGGATGGATGTCAATGCCCATATCGTACAAAAGCTTAAAAAAAAACACGTTGTACTTGCCTAATAATCATAATCATCATACTTCAATAGCCAAGTATGTTTTGCAACATACGAAGAATTTGATTTGCCATACAGTCCAACTAATAAAAAGCTACAGAACACACAAAATACATTTTAACATGAACATCCCCCGCAGTGACTCCTCCGCATTCCTCACTGTGATGGAAGGCAAAAAAAGGTTCAATCTGTTCCCTTCATTGATCTCCTGTGGTCGGGTGCCTCGAGCCTTCCTTTGATGGGCCTCCTCGCCGGGGCGATCAAGCTCCTGCGATGGTCAGTCCATGCCTCGTGATGAGGCTCAAAGTCAGTCTCGAGCAAGGCCTCCAGCACCATGATGTTAAGCCGCAGAGCGACCAAAGATACGGCCCGGAAAACAATCGCATCTCTGGCAAGGTAAGAAATTGAAATAAAGTTTCCCCCACCCCCCACATAAAACAAACCAGAGAACATTAACACAAACTTTTAAAACACACTAAAAGTAACAAAAAAAAAAGAAGAATAGACAGACTGTTGGCGAGGCTGCCATTGTGGCGCCACCCAGTGGTGAAGTATTGTAATCCTTGAATATTTGTTAATTCAGGACTACTCCTTAAGATTTAAAAATTACCCAGGCCTGTCCATTATTTAGGAGAAGCAAGGGAGGGAAACTGGGGACTTACAAACCTTTTAGCCTAACATCTGTTGTCATTAAATTATTAGACTCCATAATTAAGGATTGAGTGACAAAGACCTTGACATTTTAAAAATGAGATTCATAATTGTTAACTGAAAAGATTAAATTGTTGGGGCAGAGATGAGTATGTGGATTTTGGTCACACTATAACCACAATCTCACTAAATTTCAGAAGAGGCTTCAGGGTGTAAATGCCCTACTCGGCTGAGAGTGCACCCTGGTTAGCTTTGTGTTCCAAAAGCCTTTAATGCACAATGCCAGCAACCAGAAATCGGATTGTGCAACTATGTTACAGTGACTTCAATGTTTAAAACCAGCCTAGGAGTTGACATACAGGGTAAAAATTCCAAATGGCAAATTTTGCTTAAAATTCCTCAGTGGACTGTCCCACACTCCTTGGAGTATTATTTTTCCACACCTGCTATTCATTTGAAATAAACAGGTTTGCACTTGTGAACAATTTTACATGGGGGAATGTACTGTTATAAATCTCTGTGCTTGAAAGTTGCTGAGGGAGAAATCATATTTGCAGTCAAATATTCCCCGTATTTCAATGCACTCTATGATCCGATATGAATGTGAAAATTTCTAGTTTCCTTAATTAGATCTAAGCTAAAAACACTTTACAAATCATTCCCTATCTATTACACTTTACATTAAAAACAGAAAAGGCGACCAGAATTGACGATAGAAATCCGTTGGTGTACTCTCTGTTATCCTTTCAAAATAATTCCAAGTCAAAAGTAGCAGAGGTTAAACATACTCAAAGTGGATGTTTTGTCAGTAGAAGAAAAGAGGTTTGCCAAAACAGAACCATTTGTCGTAGACTTATTGCTTTGGCTTCACTGTGAGAAGCATAAATGTCATGCTGTATATCAGCAGGAATGGCTATAATATTATGTCTACCAAATAATGTTTACTCCCCTCAGTCATTTTCTCAGGCTGCCACTGCATAGCATCAGCTCACAAAATGATAGTATGTTAAGTATTCAATTAAAATGAGATAGTTTAGTTCACAATGTGTGTATACTACATGCACAATTCCAAATGTTTAGCACCTCTGAATGACTTACAGGGGGAATAGATACCACCCAGACCCAATCATCCATGCCCTTCTCCTGGTGCCAATGTTTTCCAGACTCTGCAAGATAAAAGAAAAGCATCTTCATTATCCCAAATCAGGATTCCATCTATCTGTGGACCCAATTGTACCTACTTCTTACCAATGCACTTCATGGCAGAAAATTTGAATGTTAACAGCACTTTCAGTGGTGTGGAACAGGTACATTCAAGTTGCTTATTTCTGTGAACAGGTTTCGATGATGACACAAAACAGAAAACAATGGGAATACCTAGCAGCTAGGGAGCATTTGTGAAAAGAGTAAACTTCCAATTAAAAAGCTTAATGGTCTATAAGTTTTCATTTTAAATTTCCTACATCTATATTATCTATTTTTATTTTAGGTTGGTAATATTCTTTAACTACCAGATTATGATTATTTGATACACTCATAAGTATTAATTATCACTGCCCTTTTGGAGCAACATATTGTTATTCGCCCAGCAAATGAGTTGAGCTACATCCCAAGGATATGATCTTATATGGAGGCCCATTTTAATCTAAACCACCTTCACAAAATAGATGAGATTAGTACTATGCTAGATGTATACCTTACCCACTTTTGCTGACTATTGGAGCCAGTGAAGAATATCAACAAAATCCAATAAAAAAAACTGCAGATGCTGGCCATCTAAAATAATAACACTACAAAATACTCACTGGGTCAGGCTGCTTCTGGGTGAAGGGAAACGGGGTTAACGTTTCAGAATAAAAACCCTCAATCAGAGACAAATAGCCTCACCTTTGCTGTAGCTCAGCAAGCTTAATTTCTCTCCTTCCCAGTTCTGATGAAGGATCTTGCATCTGAAATTTTATGAAATGCAGACCTGCTGGACATGTCTTCCTGAACTGCATTTTTCAACTTCTTCATTCTTTTGTCTACCTTATTTTGTCTTTTCATTCTCTAACTGCTCCCGTTCATTCATTGACCAGGTAACCTTGTTTTTGAGTCAGCTGGGTTGAAGTTAACACCCCAATTCCCAAATTCCCTGTGATTATGACCACATTTATCTCGCACAAAGAACATATAAAAACCTGTGAATCATGTTGTCACACCATATTTTGTTAATGCAAGTTCTTCAATCATTTTTCTTTCTGTTGCCCAAAGATGTCGAAAGGAATCTACCTGCAGTAGTTGTGAATGATATAACTCTGAGCTCAAATGTCCCACAAACGCTACTCATGCCTCACCAGAAAGTCACTTGGTTTCCCATAAATTAGAATGTAGCAGGAAGAATGAGGAGGAGAAGAGGAGCAGAAGTGCTCTTGGCAGATGCCATATCCACCAAGTGTATTTCAGGAACAATTTTTTCACCTGACTCTCAGCAAAGAACAGTGCATGAGATGTCTCTGCCTCTGCAAGGACATCCCCCACTTCCTGCTGTTACAAAAGGGACAGGTTAAATCTTAACTGGAGGGGGACCAACGTTCTGGCAGGCAGGTTTGCTAGTGCTACATGGATGGGTTCAAACTAAATAGTGGGGGGAGAGGTTGACAAATTGACAGTATAAAGGGTTTGTCCCACTTGCGTGTCCTTGGCACGCAAATTACGCGACCGCGTTGTCGCGCTGAGGTGCATAGGCACCGTATGGCCGCGTGGGGCTGGTCCCACTGAGAAGCGCGGAGGGGTATGTAGTTGTGCACGACATCATGCGGGCTCCGAAATTTTTGTAGGGAACAAAATCTTTGCGCGCCAACGGCCTGTCGCAGAACTGACGGCCAAAGAGGGACAACCCCAAGACCCTGGCGCGACGCAACGTCTCACCTCCAACAGCAGCAGAAGCAGGCAAACGATCGCCGAGCTCGGCCTGGGGCTTACGGCCGTTGCGGTCCGGATCCGCCCCCACTTCTACTCCCAGAGCGGGGCCAAGAAAATTGAAGATAGACACAAATGCTAGAGTAACTCAGCAGGACTGGCAGCATCTCTGGAGCGAAGCAATGGGTGACGTTTCAGGTCAAGACCCTTCTTTCAGAACGAAGAAGGGTCTCGACACGAAACATCATTCATTTTGTGTTCATCATCAAAACATCATCCATTTTGCGTTCATGTTCAAATGACGTCACGCACTCCAGACGGCTGTGCGGTCGAATGAAGTCGCGAGCGACCTTCGCGGGACCGTTGTGGCTCAACGCGACCATGAGGTTGCGTAATTAGCGTGCCAAGGACACATAAGTGAGGCAGGGGCTTAAAGATGCAGTTAAAGGAGAAGTGAGTACAAGAAAGGTTACAAAAGAGTTCCGAATTAATAGGAAGGAAAGTTCGAGAAGGGATAAAAGAGTAAGGTCAGGGCCAATAGTGACTGGTGTGAGAGGGAAGGTGAATAGTGAAGTTAAAGTGTTGTATATGAATGCACGAAGTATAAGAAATAAAGTGGATGAGCTTGAGGCTCAGTTAGAAATTGGCAAGTATGATGTTGTGGGAATTACAGAGACATGGCTGCAAGAGGGCCAGGGCTGGGAACTGAATATTCAAGGGTCCTAGCGAAAAGACAGACAGGTGGGCAGAGGGGGTGGGGTAGCTCTGTTGGTGAGGAATGAAATTCAGCCGCTTGCGAGGGGTGACATAGAATCAGGAGATGTAGAGTCAGTATGGATAGAACTGAGGAACTGTAAGGGTAAAAAGACCCTAATGGGAGTTATTTACAGGCCCCCAAATAGTAGCCTGATATAGGGTGCAAGTTGAATCAAGAGTTAAAATTGGCATGTTGCAAAGGTAATGCTACGGTTGTTATGGGAGATTTCAACACGCAGGTAGATTGGTAAAATCAGAAAGAAAGGGAGTTTGTGGTGCCTCCGTGATAGATTATTAGAGCAACTTGTACTGGAACCTACCAGGAAGAAGGCAATTCTGGATTTAGTGTTGTGTAATGAACCGGATTTGATAAGGGAACTCAAGGTAAAGGAGCCATTAGGAGATAGTGACCATAATATGATAAATTTTAATCTACAATTTGAGAGGGAGAAGGGAAAATCAGAAGTGTCAATATTACAATTGAAAGGGGACTACGGAGCCATGAAGGAGGAGCTGGCCAAAGTTGACTGAAAAGATACCATAGCAGGGATGACAGTGGCAAGTATTTCTGGAAATAATACTGAAGGTGCATGATCAGTTCATTCCAAAGAGGAAGAATGATTGCAAGGGGAGTGACTAGTGGGGTACTGCAGCTATTTTCAATATACATGCATGACTTAGATGAAGGGATTAAAAGTAACATTAGCAAATTTGCAGATGACACAAAGCTTCTGCGTACGTGGCATCGAAGGACGAGAAGCCGAAGCGAAGAAGTGGAAGCCAAATAACCGAACGGAAATGATGCTGAAAAGCCAACTAACCGAAAGCATACGACGCCTAAAAGCCAAATAACCGAACAGACGCAACGCCGAAAAGTCAAATAACCGAAAGGGCGGGACGCCTTAAAGCCAACTAACCAAAAGGGCGTAACGCCTAAAACCCAACTCACTGAACGGATGCAATGCTGAAAAGCCAAATAACGGACATGATGTTGCCGGGGGGGGGGGGGGGGGTGGGACTTGTCAGCGATTGGTGCAGACCCCCGCATCCGTCACATCACTGGCCGGGGGAGACGGGTGGGTGGGGGTCATTTTCCCCACACAAGACTGCCCGGGGCTGGAGGGTGACCGGGCATGAACAGTGCCATTTTTTTCCTCCCGCAGACGATACATTACTCTCACCTGCAACTGAAGCGATGGGTGGATTAGTAGACCTTGAAGAGGCATTGACACTTTTATTATGTAGAGGGGTAATAGAGGTGAGGTATGTAATTTGAGAGTAATGTATCGTCTGCGGGAGGAAAAAAAGTATGATTTACTCGACATCGCTGTGAAAATGGCACTCTTAAATACGCAAAATTCCAAAAAACAAATGAACTGCAAATAAACTGAAAAAATACAGATTATCTGGTGTTTTGTGCGTTACGCAGGCAACCAGACGGTATTACTGTGTTTAAACAATAAATAAAATGTGATTCTCATTGTCAAAGGTGGGGGGGTGGGAAGTGGGAGGAGATAAAATAGTTCGTTGTCATGCACACTTGTCATCGGCCTGCCAGGGAATTTGTGTCCCCCCCCCCCCCCCCCCCATGTTTTAAAAGCGATTTATTATGGCTGCCAGTGCCCTGGGCCATCTGTCCCTGCGGCGGGGGGGTGAATCACCCCGTGTGTGGGTCGGGGGTGTGAATCACCCTAGTATGGGGGTCAGGGTCCGGTGGCGGTGCATCGTGGTCAGTGACTCTGGGTGGATGGAGGATCCAGACTGTCCCCAACTCTGCTGCAGCCGTCGGGGACGTTGCCGGGTTTTCGTCCCCGTGTGTGTGCGCTGCCGACCCATAGCCCGTCACAGTGCGGCCGCACGGGGAATACGAGGCAGAGGGCAACTGTGGGCGGACAGCGCTGACCTCGGGGTGAGTGGAAGCTGCCCCGAGGGATGCACTCCTTCGGCCGCTTACACCTTGGTGCTCGGGTTCAGAGTGCCCAGTTACCCTCCAGCCCCAGGCGGTCTTGTGTGGGAAAATCACCCCCATCCTCCCGTCTCCCAAACCAGTGATGTGATGGATGCGGGGGACTGGACCAATCGCTGACAAGTCTCGCCCCCCCACCCCCGGCAAAGTCATGTCCGTTATTTGGTTTTTCGGCGTTGCATCCATTCGCTGAGTTGGCTTTTGGGCGTTGCGAATTTTCGGTTAGTTGGCTTTTAGGTGTCCCGCCCTTTCGGTTAGTTGGCTTTTCGGCATTGCATCCGTTCGGTTATTTGGCTTTTCAGCGTTGTGTACGTTTGGTTAGTTGGCTTTTAGGCATCCCGCCCTTTTGATTATTTCGCTTTTCGGCATCATACGCTTTGGGTTATTTGGCTTTTCGGCGTTGTTTCCGTTCAGAAATTGGGCTTCCACTTCTTTGCTTCAGCTTCTCGTCATTCAACGCCATGTCCGGGTACCGACACAAAGCTGGGTGGTTGTGTGTACTGTGAGGAGGATGCTATGAGGATGCAGGGTGACTTGGACAGGTTGGGCGCGTAGGCAGATGCATGGCAGATGAAGTTTAATGTGGATAAATGTGAGGTTATGGTGGCAAAAACAGGAAGGCAGATTATTATCTGAATGGTGTCAAGTTGGGAAAAGGGAAATACAACAAGATCTGGAGGTCCTTGTTCATCAGTCACTGAAAGTAAGCATGTAGGTACAGCAGGCAGTGAAGAAAGCGAATGGCACGTTGGCCTTCATAACAAGAGGAGTTGAGTATAGGAGCAGAGACGTCCTTCTGCAATTGTGCAGGGCCCTAGTGAGACCACACGTGGAGTATTGTGTGCAGTTTTGGTCTCCAAATTTGAGGAAGGACATTCTTGCTATTAAGAGTACAGCATAGGTTCATGAGGTTAATTCCCGTGATGATGGGACTGTCATATGTTGATAGAATGGAGCAGCTGGCTTGTATACTCTGTAATTTAGAAGGATGAGAGGGTATCTTATTGAAACATATAAGATTATTAAGGGTTTGGACGTGCTAGAGAGAGGAAACACGTTCCCGATGTTGGGGTAGTCTAGAACCAGGGGCCACAGTTTAAGAATAAGGGGTAAGCCATTTAGAACGGAGATGAGGAAAATCTTTTTCACACAGAGGGTTGTGAATCTGTGGAATTCTCTGCCTCAGAAGGCAGTGGTGACCAATTCTGTGCATGGTTTCAAGAGAAAGTTAGATGGAGCTCTTCAAGATAGCGGAGTCAGGGGATATGGCGAGAAGGCAGGAACGGGGTACTGATTGTGGATGATCAGCCATGATCATATTGAATGGTGGTGTTGGCTCGAAGGGACAAATGGCTTACTCCAACACATATTGTCTATTATCTATTGAATGGAATCTTGAAGCAGAGCAAGAACTGCATAATGATGCCAGTGACAAAATATTAGTGATCAGGAAAAGTTATAATGAAGACTCTTAGATCTGAAATGTTGATTCTGTTTCACTTTCCACAGTCTTCCTGCATTTTCCATTTGTATTTCCAGTTTTTTTTGTTCATTCTCATGAACATTTGGCTTCTTGACGACTGCAATTGGACAATTTTGTAGCAATGCACATGTTGCCACCCATAACCTCATAAGGAAAGTCAATGTGATTACTATAATAATTATTGCCTTTGACTGCCTGCACATCATTTTGCTGATGCGGCATATCACTTTTGTGGCATATTACAGATGGAAAGGATTCCACTCTCAATGTCCAGGTGGTCTGCTTCTTAGGCAGGCCATTGGGGTTCAAGATGACTTGTTTCTACTACTGTGGCTACTGAATAGGTAGATGAGCTGAATTTGGGAACTGCAGACTTGGCTAAAGGAGAAGATGGTGCTTAACATGTGGAGTTGGTGGGTATTTCAGAAGATGGTACACATTAATGTTGGTTTTCTGTTTATTCGCATCAAATATCCGCATTGTTCTCAATGTCCTTGAATGCTCCTTTGCTATTCTGAGTAGTGATGGGCAAGGGATTTCATTCCTTGATTTGGTGGAATGGTGTTTTTTTTCCAAAAGACTTTGAGAACACTATAAAATTATTCCCTTTGACCACCTGATAATTTTACTTCGGAGTGACGTGAGTGATTCCGTGAAGAACCCCGCCAGTGCGCATGCGCATCAGTACATCAGCCGCATTGGTGCACGGAGGCTGTGAGGAACAGAGCTCCTCCAGCGGTAAGTATTTAGACTCCAGGTAAGTGCAAAACTTTGCTGGAGTTAACAAGTCCGTTGCTGTGGTGCTGTTATTTACCGATCGTTAGCACCATGGACAAAACGGGGAAGGGGAAGCGGTGAGCCGCAGGCAGCCGCGGAAGTACGGGCTGTGAACCGCTGCCGCATACCCCTGTTCAGTTGCCGGCAAAAAGGTTAGCGACTGCAGACTTAGTACTACACAGCACAGAGCCAGCGCCAGTTGGGCGTAAGGCAACTCAAAAGTCTGCTAGGCCCACGGAGTCGGGGGATGATTCCTCACCGGGGCTGAATAGTGTGTTTGAATGACTATCCCAAGTGGAGCAACTGTTGCATACAGTGCTCCAGGAGGGCACACTCCAGCAGGAGGAGTGTCAGCGCCACCCAGAACTAGAGGCGCCAGCAGCAACAGGGCTGCTTCATAGTACCCTCATATATGAAGTGCAATGGATCAGCTTAGTCCTGACACCGACTCTGATGGTGAGGTTGAGCCAGGAAAAGCACGGGATTTACCAGATGTCCCACCTCTGGCAGCACCATTTGCTATCCCATCAGAGTCAGGAGAGCTGCTGGGAGAAGAGCTGGCCTCTACAATAAACTACATGGTATCTCATCAGCTCCGGGAGCTTACCATGGATGAGACGGCCAAGAAGCATGAGCCTCCAAAGAACTGTGGATTATTAAAAGTTCCAACGGTTAACCAAATTATATGGGGTCAGATGGGACCCGGCATGCATACCCAAGAAATTAAAATGTCGAGGGTTCTAAGGCTATTGGGCTCGGGAATCATGCCGTTCGCAAGGACGATGGATGGAGGGCATGTGTCAAGGACACACCAAGAGGCACTAGGGTTGCTATGCAGCGCCCATTTCAAAATAAACTGTGTCAGTAAAAGGGCTATTTGGCCCACCATTAACCCAAGGTTCGCCGCACACTGCAAACCCTCCAATGTCCAGCTACCCAACCTACTTTTTGGCGAAGATCTCGCAAAACGGGTCAAGGACATGCATGAGGAGGCAAAAACGGTGGGCCTGATCAAAACGACGACGACCGGCAAACCGCTAAAAAGGCGATATTCTTATAGGAACACTGCAGCTTTTGGGTTTACACCAGGAACAAGCCGGCCGTCGACTCAGGGGCGCGGTTGGCGACCTGCGGTGGGATCACGAGCAACCATGGGGTTTCTGCCACAGAAGGTAGTTGAAGCCAGTTCATTGGCTATATTTAAGAGGGCGTTAGATGTGGCACTTGTGGCTAAAGGGATCGGGGGTATGGAGAGAAGGCAGGTACGGGATACTGAGTTGGATGATCAGCCATGATCACATTGAATGGCAGTGCAGGCTCGAAGGGCCGAATGGCCTACTCCTGCACCTATTTTTCTATGTTTCCTGCCAGGAACTGGGGACAGCAGGTCACACCAGTCACCAAGGAGGTAGGTGGGCCTTGTTCTCATGGGAATATATTAAGTATAACACAGCCAAAAATTGGGGGTAGATTACATCTATTCTATGAAGAATGAAAGCAGCTTACTTCAGATCTATTTATTAAGAGTGTTATTCAAGGGTTTTGGATTGAGTTCAATCCAAAAGGGAATTTGCCGCTCCAGCACGTTCCTAGCAGAACACTCCATTTTTTGCAAACAGAAGTAATGGAGGTTCAGGCTGAACTTGAAATTTTGTGTAACAAAGGAGTAATTGAGAGGACATTTTATCAAGTCCATCAATTTGTGTCAAATATTTTTCCCCGTCCTAAAAAGGACGAAGGATGTAGAATTATTTTGGACCTAACTAATCTAAATCTGTTTGTACAGTATAGACAATTCAAAATGGAAATGTTTGCTACTGCCAAACAACTGATTTGCAGAGGTTGTTATATGGCAACCACAGATCTGAAAGATGCATATTACTCAGTGCCTGTTCATTTCGAGCATAGAAAGTATTTTAAATTTACTTGGATGAATCAATTATGGCAATTCAAGGCACTGCCTAATGGGTTAACTTCAGCTCCTAGAATATTCACTAAATTATTAAAACCAGTTCTGGAGCTACTTAGAGCTCAGGGCCATGTGATTATGGCTTATCTGGATGTCTTAATTATCGGACAAACAAGTGAATTAGCTGAAGCATCTGTGGCAGTTGTTAAATTCACACTTGAAAAAGTAGGGTTTGTCATTCATTTAGGGAAGTTTAAATTGACACCACTTACAACAATTGACTATTTGGGTTTCACAATTGATTCACTTAAAATGGTAGTGACTCTGCCCAGGGAAAAAACGGTGGAGCTCATTGATGGTTGTATTAAACTTTTAAACGAGCAACAACCTTCAATTAGACAGGTGGCCAGTCTGCTCGGAAAATTAGTGACAGTGTTTCCAGCAGTTCAGTATGTGCCTTTACTTACCAGCACCTACAGAGGGCAAAGGAACAGGCACTCAGGATACATTCGGGCCATTATAGTAGGCCCATGCAGTTATCAGCAGACGCGGTTACTGATTTCCAGTGGTGGATTCAACATGTCTCCAGTAGTTTCAGCACAGTGGTGCTTGAACAACCTTCCATGGTTTTACAGACTGATGTTAGTGCACTCGGGTGGGGTGCCACTGATACGAGCTCAAGCTGTGGAGGCAGATGGAGTATGGAAGAAGCATTGCTTCTGTAGACATGGGGAATTAACTATTTAGAGCTTTTGAGGGCTTTTTATGGGCTCAAGGCTTATTGTTCTAACACATGTAGTCTGCATGTTCAGCTTCAAATTGGCAACACTACGGCAGCAGCGTATGTCAATCACATGGGTGGTATCAATTTGTTATCTTGTGACAAACTGGCTAACCAAATCTGTACATGGTGTATTGACAAGAACATTTGGCTCTCAGCTATTTATCTGCCAGGTAGATTCAGTATAGTAGCAGACACCAGGTCATGGAAATTCCATGACAACATAGAGTGGATGTTGAATCAGGACTTATTCATTGATATAATTGTCAAATATGGAAGACCAGATGTCGACTTGTTCGCATCCAGACTAAACCACCAGCTTGTACTCGCTAGAATTTAGAAGATTGAGGGGGGAATCTTATAGAAACGTACAAAATTCTTAAGGGGTTGGACAGGCTAGATGCAGGAAGATTGTTCCCGATGTTGGGGAGGTCCAGAACAAGGGGTCACAGTTTAAGGATAAGGGGGAATGCCTTTGGGACCGAGATGAGAAAAACATTTTTCACACAGAGAGTGGTGAGTCTGTGGAATTCTCTGCCACAGAAGGTAGTTGAGGCCACTTCATTGGCTATATTTAAGAGGGAGTTAGATGTGGCCCTTGTGGCTAAAGGGATCAGGGGGTATGGAGAGAAGGCAGGTACAGGATACCGAGTTGAATGATCACCCATGATTATATTGAATGGCAGTGCAGGCTCGAAGGGCCGAATGGCCTACTCCTGCACCTATTTTCTATGTTTCTACCTTAATATGTGTCATGGGAACCAGATCCTGGCGTAGTAGCGATTGACGCTTTCTCGCTGCATTGGGGTGGTATGTCTGTATATGCATTTCCACCATTTTGTCTCATAAATCGATGTCTGCTTAAAATCAAGCAGGATGCTGCTTCAGGGGTCCTGGTGATACCCGACTTGCCTACTCAGCCGTGGTACCCTTTCATATTGCAGTTGATGAGACAACTCCTGATGTCTGTTCCAAAACAAAGGGATTTACTGGTGCATCCGGTAACTGGCGAATGCCATTCGTTGTATGACCGTATTGATTTGTTAATTTGCAGATTTTAAAAAAGCCATATTGGGGCGCGGATTGTCTGGTCGAACTGTGGACATGCTCACTCTTGACAAGAGACAGAGTTAATTAATTTGTGGAAGTCTGTTATGCCATCTGCATCCCTGCCTCCATGATAAAGCAAGAGCTACCTGCCAATGCTCCAATGGTCAACTCACGCATACACTGTCACACATACACACCCACTGTCACACAAAGAACTGGCAGAGCAGAGCTGTAACAATATTTATGCTACCTCAACCACACTGAGGAGCCCACCTCTACTCAGCAGGGTGGTCTCAAGAGTCCTTCTGGTTTCCTATATTCTGCACAAACTGGTGAGTGAAAGACATATTGTCTCCATTAGTTAGTGAATGGACTTGAAAGAGGAGGTAACCTCCACTCTGTTTGGAGACATGTTTCCCTTGTGGGTCCATTATTACACTTCCCATGCACCAATGAGTTGAACCGTGAATTCTGCCACCTGCTCCACCTTCCCATTAACAGCTGCAGACTAGTTTATGGACATTGAAAAGGTGCTGATGTCACCAGCTCCTGCTGAATTGTGCAGAGTATTCATTGGCTGCATACTGCAAATGTTAAATAGGCAAAGGCAGAAAGTTGGCATGCTAGCTGCCTGCATCAGAAGAACAAACAGCAAATTAATCCCACACTATAATCCTACATGAATTGAACAGTATTTTTCATATTCTCTCCCTCATATTTAAAGACTTCCAATTATTTATTTATTGATCTGCATACTTGTTTTTTCTTTCTTATTAGTTTGTGCCAATTCTATTCTTGCTTCTTGGATCTTTACAGACCAGGACCTTTCATTATCCTTTTCTAAATATAACTGGTACAGTTGCCATTTCCCAAGTGTTTTCTTCCATCAGCTACTTGTTCTAATCCACTCCTAAGAATCGATGAAGTGTTACTGCTTGGTGACCTGTCAACACACTGATCCAAGAATCCTTCTTGTAAGCATTCTAGAAAATATATACTGATTTGGCATGCACAAAATTGAATCTAACTGTCAGAAATATAAAGTAATAAAAACCAAAGAAGAACAGCACTAGCAGCAGTAAAAGGTTATTCACTGGTGATGGAACGTCAACATAAAATAGCTTGAAATTGTTTTCAATAAAAGTAATGATTATGATCCAAGACCTGAAGAAAGAACTTTGTCTATAAATTCATTGGTGGTTTAAAGGCATTTTAAGGAAGTAATTCACAGAAACCCAGTAAATGCTTGGGAATTCACCCTGGAAAATGTAATAGTGCCCAAGGCGCATGATGTTGGACATTTCCCAGTAGTTCTTGCACATTCAAGGACCACACTCTGCAATCCTAGCAATGGTGGAGAGTATGTGGTGTGACCAGGCCATGCACAAGTCTGGAGGGTTCTGGGGCTTAGAGGCCTGAGGTTGAGGGGAGGGTCAGACATCACAAATCATGTCAGCGTGAAGGTCAGCTACTCGGGTGCAAATGGCAAGAGTAGGATTGGTAGCTGAATGTGGAGTTAGTAATCTGGAGGCAGGTTTGATAAACGGGAGGGAATTGGGGATTAAGGTTGATAGTTGGCAATAAGGGGAGTTTAAAACTTTCAAATAACATGTAAAGTGCTGGAAACATTCAGCAGTTCAGGCAGCATCTGTGATGTGGAATATTAGATTTAACATTTCAGGTTAATGACGATCCTTAATAATCATGGTATCCAATCTTACCCATGCTATATGAAACAAGTTAATCCAGAAATAGCAGTTAACATGATACGATGTACACAGTGCCCTCTCTCACATGTACAATATTTTCATTATCCTTTTTACTGATGAAGGCAGAGAAAGTGGAGTCTAGATATTGGAACAGACACTTGCATCTTTGTACAAGGGGAACCAATGGTTATTTCACACCCACTATGCAAAGCCACACTACCTGAATGAACCTGGCAGCAAGATGCCTGAATTCAGGTCTGCGGCAGACATTACAATGTCAACTGCACACCAGTCTCTTGAGCAAGTTGGGTTATTTCCCAGAGAAATGTGAAACCGAACAGGTTCCAATAGAATTACATGGCATATTACACATAGTGGTGCCTTTCAGCTCAATTGCTCCCTGTTTGTGCATGCATTCCAGACTGACCCCATTCCTACTCTATTCATCTTAATCGATGTATCCGTCTATTCTTTTCCCTGTGCGTTATCTACCATTCATTTAAATTGCCTGACAAATCTGTTGGAATTCTTTGAGAAAGCAGGATAGACAAAGGCGAGCCAGTGGAAGTTGTTTACCTAGATGTTCAGAAGGCTTTTGATAAAGTGCCATTTGTGAGGCTGCTAATGAAGATGAGAGCCCATGGTATTAGTGAGAAGATACTAGCATGGATAGAAGGTTGGTTGAATGGCAGAAGGCAAAGAGTGGGAAAAACGGGAGTTTTTTCTAGTTGGCTGCCAGTGACGATTGGTGTTCCTCAAGGGTCGTTGCTGGGGCCACTACTCTCCACATTGTGCATCAGTGATTTGGATGAGGGAATTGAAGACTTTGTGGCCAAGATTGCAGACAATACGAAGGTAGGTGGAGGGATAGTTTATGGAAACCAGGGACTGCAGAAAGACTTGGACAGGTTGGGAGAGTGGGCAAAGAAGTGGCAGATGGAATACAAAATGGTGTAGCAAATTGTACAGTCATGCATTTTACTAGTGGGAATAAAGGTGTAGACTATTTTCTAAATATGGAGAGGATTCAGAAGTCAGAGTTTCAAAGAGACTTGGGAGTGCAGAATTCCCAAAGGGTTAATTTGCTAGTTGAATCAGTAGTAAGGAAGGCAAATGCAAGGTTAGCATTTATTTCAAGAGGACTGGAATATAAAAACGGGGATATAATGCTGAGGCTTTATAAGGCACTGGTCAGACTGCATTTGGAGTATTGTGAGCAGTTTCCACTTTGCCTTCCTATCAAAAGTTACAGGGAGAAGGCAGGAGAATGGGGTTGAGAGGGAAAGAGATCAGCCATGATTGAATGGCTTCCTCCATTGGCCGAATGGCCTACTTCTGCTCCTCTGACGTATGAACTTATAAACCTAAGAATAGAAAGTGTCTATTAAACTCTGCATCTTTAAGCCAGCATTTGTGCTCTTGGTTCCAAGTGCACATCCAGGCACCTTTCTCTCATTTGATCCAGTGAATTCTGTCATAATTTGACTTCTATCTAATGTTGATCTAATTTGTAATAAAGTAAAAAAACAAAATTATATATAAACCTGCAGAATATGGTAAACCAATTTTAATGCTTGAGGTGAAGCAATTTGATAATAAGAATAAAGAAGACATACATTTCTTGGAAGATATCTAAATGGGGTGAAGAAACAAAATAATCTTGAGGTACAAATGCACAAATCTCTCAAAGTAGTAAGACAGTTTAATAAGATATTAAGAATAGAGCACTGAAGTTCCTTTCAGGAGATATAATTAAAAATGTGATTAAGTGCTCTGAATCTACCTACTCTCATGTAGGTGGTAGCTCCAACCTATTTCTGGATCAAATGGATGTAGCCCAGAAATTTTGGTAGATAATATTTGATGCTTCTGACAATGTTCTCTCATCCTCTATTATGAAATAGGCGATAATACATTTATCAAAATCTTTTAAAGCTATACTAATGGGAACACTTTAATTTTATCTTCTAAAAAGTATATGATGATAAATTTCACAAGGTTCTCTGGCATACAAAATGAACTGTAAAATAATAACAGATATTAGCCCAAATGTCTGGTCATGCTGTGGAAAGGTGTAATGATTGAAGAATTCACATGGGCCTTCGATTTGCAAGCTACTTCTGAAGCAAGTAAATTAAATAAGAATTAGTTAAAAGAGGTTATTCAAATAGCAATGACATTACTGTGATAACCTTGTATTGTTGAACAACTGAAATACTGTGATGCATATGCAAGACTCATAGTGCAGGAATAGCAGGTTAGAAATACCCATTGTAAGGAAACCTGAACTACATGCATACTTATTACTGAGAGTTTTATTTAAATGTTTCGATTCTCATCTTGATCTGCATAATTCTTAGAGCTAAAAACTTTCTGACATTCTGCCACTTTTGCAGACAAAATAGAGCAGCCAAACAGTGATTTGATTGTGCATTCTGAACTGGAAATCTAAAAAGTAAACAACTGCAGAGGGATTGAACTCTGAGACAATAAATTGTCCATCTGGATTGCATCTGACATGGGTCAGCAATTTTCAATAAAATCAAAACTATGTTGGGGCTTTCAACACTCTGGATCACCTGGTCACAGCAAGTACTGGAAAGCCAGAGGGGTTCCTTTATATGCATGCACGAGCATTCATAAAATAAACCTAATCATGCTGCTCACTAGCCAGATATTCAGTAAAGAATCGTTGACTGACAAGCACAAAGAACTGGAAGTCAGTTTTCAGGACATCCCTCTTTCTGCTCCATTGCTGGACTCAGCATTGAGTGCTAGGGCAGAGCTCAGTTGCTGTTGTACCCATGTAGTGTGGTCCTAATCATGTGAGTATGGTTACTGAATGGAAGTAAAAATAGAGTAATGGTTTGCTTTACTTTACCCTGTTTAATTTATATTTTCAAAGATTTCTATACATGAATGGATTCAAAAACATAAATTTAAGAAATAGATGCAGGAATAGGCTATTCAGCCCCTCTTGTGTGCTTTGTCTTTTACCTCAGATCTATCCTGTACAAACCTCATATCCCTTGATCCCTTTCGGATCCAAAGATCGCTCAGTTTATAATTTTAGAACTTTTTCCAATTTTCTAATTTCAATTACTTAAATGTATTTCAACTCTGTAGATTTTTAAAATATATTAAAGCAGTTGAAAAGCCCTTTGATTACAAAGTGCAGGTAAAAGAGCATCAGGGTGATCCAGAGGACTAGTCCTTACTTGGCCTTAGGATCTACCATATGAGGCCAAGTACCTGCTCTATTTATGAGATAACAGCGGTAGCCATAGAATGTAGTTGGACCCACAGGCTGGCAAACAGTGAGTGTGGCCTTGGGACTGCTAGTGGTCAATAGATCAAGAATAATTCAGCCCTATCTTCATAGGGTGTCCTGAGGCACTTGTTTTCAGACAAAATCTGTACACCTTACCCACCTGCATTTCTGAAATTCAATAAATGTAGATTCAGAATCTCCTCTAATTTATCTTGGAGGGAATTCTACAGATACCATCACAGTAAGTTCATAGGTTCTAGGAGCAGAATTAGCCCATACGCCCCATCAAGTCAACTCTGCCATTCAATATTGGCTGATCTATCTTTCCCTCTCAACCTCATTTTCCTGACTTCACTCTATACCCCCTGGTGCCCTTACTAATCAAATTTGGGTAGGACATTTTAAAGCGTAATGATAACAAACTTCTTACAGTCCTTCAAGAAAGTGTTTCATGGTTTAATGGAAAATATGATGATAATATTAGATATGAGATGAAAATTGTTCAAACTTAAAATTAAACTATATATATATATAAAAAACTTTCTGGGCCTACCTGTTTATCAAAAAAAAAAAGAAAATATGTTTTTCCAAAAATACTTAAAATGGTTTCAGGTCTTTTGTCTTCTTCGGTTCTCTAAAGGAGTTGCTGCCCGAGAGAAATTTAAGAATGGAGATTCAATCATTCTTTGAATGAGGCATGTATAACTGAATATGACAGTCTCTTCTCATTCTGGATTAATAGATCAATGCATGAAAACAAATCTTAAAATGGGTTATTCCACTGGGAACCAACTGAACCAAGGAAATGGAAGCCACCAATTCTCTATATAAAGGAATATGGTGTTACACCAATGGGAATGTGATTTCTAAATTAAAAATGAAACTAAACATGGCATTGATATAGACTTTGCTGTAAATATGAACTCTCGCTGTCAGTACCAGAATAAGTCAAACTAAAAACAAAATCCCACAGAAGGTTGCTTTAAATATCAGTCAAGTTTGTTTCTATTTTAAAAAAATGCCATAACACTTATTTCTATAATTCACAGTTCATTTATGTGCTGCTATTGTACATACAGTCTTTGGCACCGCAGACCCCCAGACTTACTGGCAGAGGAACTTCCCTGAAAGAAAAGGACAAAAAGGATGATTTTCGATTAAAATCCTGCTTCTCAAATGCACCACAGAAAACTGGCCATATGCCAGGAACATATTTCAATTTCATCTTTTTTTATTCTCATTAATGAAAAACGATTACCTTTTTTGTCATTTAAATTCTCTCTGCTAGAATCATCAGTGTAAAGCCAAGTTATATTAATTTTTATCCTAGTAGCTGTAAAAGAATTTTTTAATGCCTATTAAGCAAACCAAAATGAATAGAGCTGTAAAGAACAAGAATACAAGCATGCCCTTGGAAGGATGCACTAGGGAAATACTAATCAGAATGAGCAAAAATCTGCATATTGGCCTGATAACTGCTAACTGGATACCACAGCAACCAGTAACTTTGTGTATCACAACAAATTATTAAACACACATGGTACATTTACAAGTGAGGTTAGGACAAACTACAAATGCTTAGTTGAAATTGTCAGTGAGGCTTAAATATCGAACCGTTAGATTGGCATTCAGGTACTTTCACAGGATTACACGAGTTGTGCACATGTAAAAATTATTCAAGCATTTATCTGAACGTGCATAGTGATTTGAATCTTATGGATTACTGAATATTAATCTGAGCATTGTGCAGATCATAATAATCCGACAATAATAATGAAAGGAAGTAAATTTAATGTTAGGTCAGATTTTCAAGCCCTTGTCTCCCAGTGAAAAAAACAGATCTTGGCAGAGCCAGAAAAAAAACCATGTTTATGTTATGTGAATCTTTGTCAATTGTTGAGCACTTTGTAGAAAAAGAGTGAGAAACTTAACTCGGGCACTGAGAAAGTTCCAAAAATAAAGGGATTTAAAGGCATAAATGGATAAGATATCAAAGCTACCAGTAAAATGCAAAGAATATCAAAGCTTTTACAATAAATTATACTGCTTAGTGAAACGGTTATGGGAACTGCATGAAATAATGGCAATTTGAAAAAAATGTACAAGAAAATCAGAAACATTATGGAACAGAGTAAAGTCTGTGTTAAATTCTTTGTGTCATCTGTACATTTGCTAACATACAGCCATGTCTGCATGCCAGATCCATGATTTACATCCAAGCATGCAAGACCGTTAAAGGATCTGGGACATCATGCACAAGCACGCTTTCACAATGCATCTAAGGCATGCTTTGGAATTACTGGAAAGGGGGATCAGGGGTGATGTGGGGTTCAAGGTTTCAAATGGGTCAAGGACAGAATGCCATCATAACAAGTAACAACGTTTAACTTAAAAAAGAGCTACCTGTGTGGCATTCTGACCACTGGACTCTCAAGCTTTCCTTTTAGCCCCCACTGGTCACGAGCCAATTGCAAACCTTGAAACATTTAATCATTAGACAAAAACTCAACAGCCCCCATGATCAATTGCCAGCCTGATCCTTTTCCGCTCTCCAATATCATGATGGGCAGATCAGATCCATCTGCCATTTCCCAGCAGGATCAAGACCAGTCTTCCCCTGGCTCTGATGAGCCGACTAATCCTTGAGATCCCATTGTCTTAATCACCCTTCACCCTTCAAATTGACCCTCAACTCCTCACAAGCTGTCCACATCAGTCTGTGAGGGTTGGAAATAACACCTCCAATACCATCTCTCTAAGCACCGGCTCCCCTCAGGGCTGTGTCCTGAGTCCACTGCTGTTCACCCTGATGACTCACGACTGTTGTGCCAGGTTTAGTACAAACCACATCATGAAGTACGCAGATGACACAACAGTGGTGGGCCTCATCAGGGACGACAATGAGCTGGCTTACAGGGAGGAGGTGAAACAACTGGTGGACTGGTGCAATACGAACAACTTGATCCTGAATGTCGAGAAAACAAAGGAGATTATCGTCGACTTCAGGAAAACCCGGCACAGTCCCACACCACTTCACATCAATGACAGCGATGTGGAGGTGGTCAGTAGCACAAAGTTCCTGGGGGTGCAGGTCACTAACAGTCTGACCTGGTCGACTAACATCTCATCAACTGTTAAGAGAGCGCAGCAGCGGTTGCACTTTCTGCGCCGGATGAGAAGAGCTCATCTCCCCCATCCCATCCTCACTACTTTCTACAGGGGCACCATAGAGAGTATTCTGTCCAGCTGTATCTCTGTCTGGTTTGGGGACTGTAGAGCCTCCGACTGGAAGTCTGTGCAGAGAGTGGTGAGGACAGCGGAAAAAATCATCGGGACCTCTCTCCCCTCAATCGGGGATATTGCGACCAAACGCTGTGTGTCTAAGGCCAGCAGTATCATAAAGGACCCCACACATCTCCATCACGGACTGTTCACTCTGCTACCCTCGGGAAAAAGATACCGCAGCATGAGGAGCAGAACATCAAGGTTCCGCAACAGCTTCTTCCCACGAGCCATCAGACTCCTGAATGCCATGTAAATGGACTGCCACTATTGTCTATTTATCCTTTTCATACATACCTATCCTTCGGTTAATTTATTGTGTTGCACAGGGAGCCAAATGCAACGTAATTTCGTTTGGAACTGCATATATCAATGTATTTCTAAATGACAATAAAGTTTGTTTGACTTGACTTGACTCTAATAGCTGTAACTAATAGCCTACTCCATCACATACTGGACTGGATCCGGATACCTGACTTTGCACAAGGCTTTCCCTTTACAAACTCTATAAAGAAGTTAGAATACAAAGGAAAGGACTTTGAGCGTGCATGGACTGTTCTATCATGTGCTATCACCTGGACCTTTCATGGATTCAGGTGTAGTGTGTCATGGACCTTTCATGAATTCAGCTGTAGTAAAAACGTACATTGGTCTGATGGTTTCAGTCCTCAACTCTGATGAGTATAATGGGGAAATTTAACATGTATTTGTGAAAAAAATGCAATGGCTCAAGAAATTCTGATCTGGTTTGGAAGAAAGTGCGTATGATACACCGTTATGTAAGAGGGAGACGGAAAAATATGGCAGTTGTACCTCATATATGCCCACTGATAACATCATTGGCCTAAAGGTTTGCCTCTATTTCTCTCTCCACAGATGCTGCCCAACCTGCTGAGTAATTCTAACATTCTCCATTTTTATTTCAGATGATCAGCATCTGCTATTTATTTTTAAGCTTTCATCCACTTTAACCTGACTCTGATTACCCTGGATAATGCAATGATGGTGGTCTGAGGACCCTGAACTCTTCATAAACCTTTATGACCAATAACATGGAGAGAAGAAAATGTAATTAGCATACAATTACTGCAAATAGTACTTAATGCTCAATAGGAACCCAGTGGATTGAAATGCGTGTTTCTCTTCTGATACTAATAATTTCCCCATCGTTGAGATCAAACTGCCAGATTTCTCCCTCTGAAATAATAGTTATATGCATTCACTTCCAACCAAATTCAGAATTTATTGAGAGCTATACCTTTTCTTTATAAATCATCTTTAATTTCCCCATTGTTTTTCTAAGAGTATTGGATTGAAAATATGTAGGTTTGTTAATGGAACTGAATTCATGCAAGATTTAAGTGGTTGCACACTATAGAACAGGCCAGCATGCGGATGGAAGTGGGCAGTGACATTGATGGTATGGGTTATAATTAATCAAAGACCTGGGAGATGGGGTAGGGAGTTCAGAGGTCCAGTTATTATGCTACAAGTAAGAATTTAATTGTTACTTCACTGGTATATATGACAATTAACTCTTGATTCAGTCAGTCAGAAAATTGTAAGGAGATTAGGCCATCAATTTGTAATTTTGAATTTGGCTTAAAATTTGGAAATAAAATGTAGCCACCAGTAAAAGCTGTTGATTATTAGAAACAGGAACTGCAAATGCTGGAATCTTGAGTTAAACATAGAGTGCTGGAGTAACTGAGCAGGTCAGGCAGCATCTGTGGAGGGAATGGATAGGTGTTTTGTGTCAGGAGCCTGAGTTCCTCCAGCACTTCATGTTTTACACATTATTAGAAACATCCAAATCATTAATAAGAGCTCTGCAATTGTCTATCCCTTATGTGACTCCCATCCCACAGCTATATGCTTGACTGCATCCCAAAATCAAAGAGTAGGTTACTCATTTGTTTTGAAGAAGAAATTGCTGCTCTGTTTTCTTAAGATACCTTTGCATGAACAATAAATGCCAATGATGCTCACCTGGGAATAAAGTGTTAAAGATAGGAGATAATTGTCAAAACTGAAATGGAAGGTAACATTGCTAATTGGTTAAGTGGTAAGAGGCTAAGATGAAGAGTGAAGAGACATTGTTTTGACTGATAGTATAGCTGAGAACTCAGCTTTTCATTATATTTATTCATGAACAGGATGAAGAAATATCGAGTTGTCTATCCCAGCTTGCAGACGACACTAAATAGAGTGCCCAGTGAATAATGCTGAGGGGAAGAGGATGTTAGAAAGAAACATGTAAAGATTAAGTGACTGTGCAAATCTATGGCAGATGGAGATCAATATGGGAAGTGCAAGGTCATCCATTTTGGAACCATGAAAGACAAACTGCAGAATTTCTGGTTTGGTGAGAGACTACCAGCTGCAAACAAAAAGTGATATATGTGCAGAGGGATCTTGGATTCATAGCTCACTAAACATGGCAGCACAAATAGATAGGGTGGTTAAGAAGGCGTATGGTTTACCAGAATACTGCCTGGATTAGGGTTTCAGCTACAGGGAGACGTTGGATATTTTTGGATTTTTTTCTGGAACGTAGGAAATTGTGGGGAGACTTGATAGAAGTATATAAAATTATGAAAGGCATATATATGATACAGTCAGAACCTTTTTCCCAGGGTGGAAATGTTCAATACTATAGGGCATAGCTATAAGATGAGAGGGAGAATGGAGATGTGTGGGGCAAGTCTTTTTACACAGAGGGTAATAGGGTCCTGGAATGTCTTGCCAGGGGTGTTGGTGGAAGCAGATACGATAGAGGTGTTTAAGTGGGTTTTGAATAGGCCCATGGAAGTGCGGGGAACAAAGGAATATGGATCATGTACAGGCAAATGAGATCAGTTTAACTTGGCATCGTGTTCGGCATAAACATTGTGGGCCCGTTCCCGTGCTGAAATGTTCTATGTTCTATGTTACATTCCACTGTCCAGTTCTGTTGACTGCTCAGCAGGCGGTGAGCTGCTGCATTGTGAAAAGGACCTTTAATGTTCCAGTGGTTGAGGTTGAGAGCAGAAGCGAGCTTCTCATAACAGGGGTCTCAGAAGGCCAACACAGGGGTCTCAGAAGGCCAAGGTCAGATAAATGAAGCGGCATTTAACAAAAGACATATACTACAGAATTTATTTTAATTTTTTTAATTTAACCTTTATTTAACCAGGAGAGGTCTCATTGAGATTAAAAATCTATTTTACAAGAGTCCTGGCCAAGGCAGGCAGCAGCACAGTTCCCCAGTTACAGACAATAATTTAAAAACAACAGAGAACATACAAATAGTCACAGTCATAACATCATCAAGCAAAGCATGTACAGGCAGAAGAGCCCGCTTCAACATCATTACGAAGAGATTTAAATCTGTTTATAGAAGCCAGCTCCTTAAGTTTCAGTTCATTCTGCAGCTGGTTCCATGCGAAGGGAGCAGCATAACTAAATGCCCTTTTCCCCAGTTCAGTATGGACATTAGGTACAGTTAGTAAGAACAAGTCCTCAGAGCTGAGCTGATAATTTCCTGTGCTTTTTCGAATTACATACTTCTGCAGGTATGAAGGAAGAACACCGAGGATAGTCTTATAAATAAGGATATGCCAATGATGGAGTCTGCGGGTGGACAGGGCAAACCATCCAACTTGAGCATACAAAGAGCAGTGGTACGTGAGGGTTTTAAAATTAGTAACAAATCTCAGTGCTCCGTGGTAGACAGTGTCCAAAGACTGTAGGCATTTTGAAGATGCATTCATATATAAAACATCACCATAGTCAAACACAGACATAAACGTTGCAGCAACAAGTCTTTTTTTGGCTTCAAAAGAAAAACAAGATTTGTTTCTAAAGTAAAAACCTAATTTTATCTTTAGTTTTTTCACAAGTTGCTGGATATGAGATTTAAAAGAGTGAGAATCATCAATTATAATTCCCAGATATTTATATTGAGATACAGATTCAACCACAGACCCCTGCAAAGTGGTGATAGAAGGGAGGTCCGAGGGCTTTGATTTAGCTTTAGTGAACAGCATGAGCTTTGTCTTGTCAGCATTTAAAACAAGTTTTAAATCACACAGGTTACGTTGCACAGTGTTAAAAGCAGTTTGGAGCTGACGGAGAGCCTGATTTGGGGTAGACGCAGAGCAATATATCACTGTGTCATCAGCATAAAAGTGAAAATTTGGTTTCGCTGCTTTATGATCTAGACTATTAATATAAATAGTAAATAATAAAGGTCCTAGAACCGATCCCTGTGGCACACCCTTGGATACATTAAGAGAGCTAGAAGTAATAACTTCTGCTCGCACACACTGGGATATGCCTGATAGATAGTTTTTAAACCAACAGACAGCTTGATCAGACAAACCATCAGAATGGTTAGAAGCAAGAGTGGAACTCGCTATCAAAACATGGAGGGGACAGGGGACACAAGACACAATTTTCTGGCGGCCGCACGCACATGCGCACACTCGCCCACACATGCGCGAGGCTTCAGAGGCTCAATCCAGCGCTAAATGTAGCTCAACTCTGCCTGTCTCACCAGGTTAACTACAGCCCTGTCTGGACTGACGGGATACCAGCGCTGCCTCTCCGCGCTGGCCATATTTCCCGCAAGCCCAAGCAGGTTCACTTAGCGAGACGGGCATAGTGAGCTGGGTTTAGCGCTGGCTGTGGGTCTGGGGGCGTCGCGCCCGTCTGACTCCCAACCTCTCTGCCACCCGTGGGGGGGGGCAGCGCTGGAGACCCGGCCCGGATCGATCTTGGCTGTGGATTAGGCGCAGGTCTGTGCCACGTCTCCCTCCTCCAATCACCGCACTCTATCCTCAGTCCCAACCCCCCCCCCCACTCCTCCCTCCTCCAATCATCGCACTGAATCATCATGCCCTGCCCCCATTGCCTGCTGACCGACGTCTCTCTCGTCCAATTGGCGCCCTCGATCAGCAGTCCCACCTCTACTGTCTCACGGAAAGCGGAGATTTTAAAATCCGGATGACAAAAACTGGGGGGGGGGGGGGGGGGGGGGGGGGGGGGGGGGGGGGGGGAGGGAGAGTGCTACTGATGGAAGGCGATAAAGTCTAATCTTCTTCCCACAGGTAAGATCAGGGACAGAGAAGAGCACAGAAATGTTTGCATTTGCCAAACGTATTCACCACAATACACTGAAACATAGCCACCTATACCTATTCAAGGAGCAAGACCTCCCCAGGCTTTAGTTTCCAAGACAGTCATTCCAGACATATGTGACATTCTTAGAGAAGTCTTTAAGACAATTACAATTGCTCTTTTTTAGACCAAAGTCACTTTGATGTTCAACTTCCTAGCTTCAGGATCAATCCAGCAACCTATGCAAAACCTTGCAGGATTTTATATTAGAGAGGTTACAGTTATTCCATACAAGAAAAGTGATTTCCTTTTTGTTTTTTTGGCGGAGAAGGCAAAGCTGAGTGACTGCATGGATTTGCTGGAACTGTCAACCTCCCCATGTTCTTGATAGACTGCACCTACATAACTCTTCAGCTCTCCTTTCAAACTGAGATTTATTTTGAATCACAAGGGCTTCAAGTTTCTCAGCATTCGTTTCATGTTTGACAGAAGAGTTTTGGAAGTATTAAGGAAACTTGCAATTTTTTTTTTTCACTGTGGATATTTTTGGGGACCATAACTGCACAGAAGGCAGGATTTAGGGACAAGATCTCCGTGTCTTTTGACTTCTGCCTGTGTTCCACCATCTCCAGGTAAGTATTACCACAATGAAAGCAATTACACCATTCACACCCTGGTGCAGAATGTCTTCAGCAAACTCGTACTGAGATTCTGCGATCAGCACTGGCAGCTGCGGCTCACCTGCAGTTGTCTGTCTTTTATTATATTTTTGGCTTTGTGCCTGTTTTTAGCGATTATTTTTGGTTTGTTAGGTTGTGTATGTGGGGGGGGGGGGGGAGGGTGGGAGAAATGAGGTTTTAGTCTCTCCCTTTGTGGGGGGGGAGGGTGGGAGAAATTAGGTTTTAGTCTCTCCCTTTGGGGGGGATGCGACTTTTCTTGTCATGTCCCCCGACACCGTCTCCGTTTGTGCTGAGGCCCTAATGGCGGAGCTGGCGGCCTCCAGTGGCGGCGGCACGGCTTCGGAGCTTCAGCGGCAAACCTGGCTTCGGAGCTGCGGTGCTCCAGCGACGTTCCGGCAGTGACCTGGCTTTCGGGGCTGTGGTGCTCCAGTGGCGACCTGGCTTCAGGGGATGTGGTGCTCCAGTGACATTCCGGCGGCGGCCTGACATCGGGGATGCGGTGCTCCAGCGACGTTCCGGCAGCGGGCCCTGTGGCAGTGTTCCGGCGTTCCAGCGACGGCGGCCCGGTTTCGGAGGCTCGGCCGCGGGCCTGGTGGACGGCAGCATCGGAGGCCTGGATCTCCTCAGCGCAGAGGGAGAATAAGGAGGGAAGAAGACAGAGACTCTAAGACTTTTGCCTTCCACCACAGTGAGGAGGTGTTTGGTGAACTCACTGTGGTGGATGTTAATTTTGTGTTTATTGTGTGGTTTTGTTATTTTTATATATGTCTGACTGCAGGCACGAAATTTCGTTCAGACCGAAAGGTCTGAATGACAATAAAGGCTATTCATTCATTCATTCATTCATTCACCTACCTGTCCAGGGGCACCACACGGTACATACCTAAGAGATCCTCATACTTAACTTTAAATGTGAATCCTGAACAGCATACCCTAGAGGAGAGAGCCTTGGTGGACTTCAACAGTAGGAGCAGGAGGGTAGGAAGAGGAAAAGGATGTCCAAGGAGGATGGTTAGTATCAAATCAGATCAGATCAGATCAGATCAAAAGCTATTAGAGAGAATTCTTCGGGATAGAATTTACTCGCATTCAAAAGAGAATGAATGGTCTCACGAGGGACAGGCAGCATGACTTTGTCCGCAGCAGGACATATCTTCATACTTGATTGTTGAAAAGTTGACGAAGGTCTGTTTAGATTTAGTAAGGTGTAAGTCACTCACGGCAGGCTCCTCAGGAAGATTAAATGTATGGTATCCAAGCTGATGTGAAGCCACCCGGTGGTTAGGCCACCTGTATGCGAACCCTTGGCAGTCGGGGGATGGGTCACGTGACTGGTAATGGCGGGAAGCAGTTGTCACGAGCTTTAGGAGTGTGCCCTAGTATAAGTATGCAGACCTGGGTCAGCCCTCCCCCATTCGCATGTGTGTTGATCTCTTTACCTGAGCAATAAAGTTCTCTTTGTTTTCACCACGCGTGGCTCGTTTATTCGCCTGCCATATTAGTGACCCCGACGATCCAAAATGGTCATTTTGGATATCAAACATGTTCGCAGCCAACGACCAACCTCAACAGCCCGTGGTTGCCGACATCCAGCCCAGCAGAACGCTGTCTCCCTGAAGCTGCCTGTATTCGGGACATCACAGCCCCAGGTGTGGTTCCAACAAGCCGAGGCCCAATTCCACGTTCTGCTCATCACGGCGGACGACACCTGGTACTACAATGTTGTCAGCGCGTTGGATTAGGAGACGGCCTATAATGCTGACTTAGTTTTTTAGATTCAGAACTACTTATAGAAAACAGAGGGTTGTTGTGGAAGGTTGTTGTGGAGTGTGAGGAATATACAAAGTAAAGAGGGGGATATAGATCAACTACAGAAATGGGCAGAGAAATAGCAAATACGTCAGGAGTGGTTATGGAAGCAGATACAAAAGTGGCATTTAAGTAGTTTTGGATGGGCACATGGATGTGCAGGGAATCATGGGATGTGGATCATGTAATGGCAGAGAAGATTAGTTTAATCTGGCATCATGTTCAGCACAAACATTGTGAGCCAGAGGGCCTGTATCCACACATGGTAACACATGCATTAATCAAAAAGTAATTGGCTGCACACCATATTACCACTGGGCTTCAAGATAATATTAGACAGGTTTGTAAACGTGGCATCTTCATTTACCCCTGGTATTAAGCAGGAACTCTTGGTCTTCCACAATAATGATGGAATTTAATGCAGATAAATGTGAGGTATTAGACTTCATAAGGTCTAACCATACTGAACATTGACAGTAAATGACAGGGTCCTGGAGAGTGTTTTAGAGCAGAGGGATCTAGGAGTGCAGGTACATAGTTCCTTGAAAGTGGTGTTACAGGTGGTCAAAAAGACTTTTGTTACATTGGCCTTCATCAGACAGGGAATTGACTATAGAAGTTGTGATGTTATGTTACGTCTGTACAAGCTGCTAGGGAGGCCACAGTTGTAGTAATGCGTTAAGTTTTGGTCACGCTGCTGTAGAAAAGATGTTGTTATGTTGGAAAGACTGCAGAGAAGATTTACGATGATGTTTCCAGGACTTGAGGGCCTGGGCTACAGGGAGAGGATGGACAGGCTAGGACTGTATTCCTTGGGGCATAGGAGGCTGAGAGATGATCTTATAGAGGTCTATAAGATCATGAGGGGAATAGATAGGGTAGATGCAGAGTCTTTTACCCAGAGTAGGGGAATCAGGAACCATAGTTTACAGTGAAGAGGGAAAGATTTTATGGGAATCTAAGGCAACTTTTTCACACAGAAGGTGGTCGGTATATGAAATGGCTGCCAGAGGAGGTAGTTGAGACAGAAACTATAGCAACATTCAAAAGACGAAATGGCTGTTTCCGTGCTCTATGATGCTCTGACAGCCATTTGTTTGGGGTGGAAGATTGCAACCTTCACGTGGTCCGTCCTGTTTCGACTAATGCAATCAACTCGACGTGCACAAACGGAAGATCAAATAGAACAAGTTGTCCAACAACTTTAGGCTGTGCATGCCACACGAAAGAAGAAGAAGCCATTTGTTTGTCCCTTTCTAGAGACTAGAATTGATCTAACGGAATAACTGGCTAAGGGAGAGTTAAAGGGGAAGGCCATTTGATGAAGATTTGTTCATTTTATATTTACAGTCAGTCAGAATGTGTGGTTTGATTCCCAGCTAATTCTTTAAACAATTTCATTTGGCAGAGATAGTTTGACGGTCTTCACTACCAAGCTACATATGTATGAATCTTTTCGGGTTAATTATTAATAACCTTATGTCCCAAATTCTGGCAACTTAACTTATAGCTCATTTGGTGATGATTAATTCATGCCTAAGATTTCAGCAGTAATAGAGAGGATCGCGAGATTCTTTTAAAATGATTATCTGAATTAATAGGACCTGTGAATGTAATGGCCACCAAATAATCTAGATCAAAGTCCAATCTTGGCATTGGATAAAGCTTTCAAGTCAATCAGTGGAACTCTTTGGGAAATGGATCTCCTTGTGTTCTACTGCTATCCCCCCTGAGCATTATTTGGAGGCCCACATCAGGTAACCCAAAGGGAAGAGGAAACAAATACTCATCAAGTCTCTCTCACAACAACAGCACCTCTGGACAATAACATTATATATCTGTATTTCTAACATCACAGCATTATTACATGAAGAATATATAGATGGATAAGAACACCATGAAGTATCAGGGGTATTATTGTAAGCATATATGCATGATATATATTTGGTAGGGGATGTTCCAGCAAGGTAAGACAATCCCATTAATTGCATAGGTATTTACAGTTGAGGCAGATTAAAATGCAGTTCATGTGGCTACTGCAGGGAGAGCTCTCTAAGTTGAGCCGTTATTGATCAAATTAGATTGCTGTACCTTCAATCGCCAAATACTTTTTCAGAACCTATTCAATGAGGGAATTTCTGAAGCAACCACATATGTTTTCACAGCAAACCATTTGCTTACTTAAGAATATGATGTGATCATGTGGCAGTGATCAGTAATGGTGCAATCGCCCTAAAATGAGGCCTCTCCTTTATTATGAGGAAAATTAAAGCCATCCAACTATTATGTTTGATGGCTATGGCTTATTAGCTATGGACATCTGAATGAGAGCTAATAGTAAGATTAAATGAGAACTTACCAGTTTGAAGTTTGATCTTTATTTTATGAGGAGTTACGATGAGGGATTAAGTGAAGATTCCGCCAGCACGCATGCGCGACATTCTTCAAAGCAGTGGTGTGAAATCACAGATACCAGAGTAGACTAATGCAGTAAGATAAGAGAGAACTTTCATACCAGTTGAACTTTATAATAGAGGGTTTTGGGAACGGAGGGCACGTAATCCCTCATCGTAACTCCTCATAAAATAAAGATCAAACTTCAAACTGGTAAGTTCTCATTTAATCTTACTATTTTACTTCGGAATCACGTGAGTGACTACTTGAAGATTTCAAAGCTCTGTGATTTCATGCCCTGGAACGAGTCCATGCTCACACACTACCATTCTAGGAAAGGAGGATGAACATCTTTCAGACATGACACTGTGCTGAAAAACAAAGAAGGTATTTATTCATACCAAAATAATATATACCCACATTGGGTAATTTATTTTACAGAACTCAAAATTTTCCCTGCAAACCTGTCAGGAGCGGCCACGGGTTTATTATAAAAGCGTTGAAAAGTCTGTTCATTGCTTCAACCCGCTGTGCCCAGGATATGGTCCATAGAAACTTCCATCATCCTAGCCGCCGATGTAGATGCAGCCCTGGTGGAGTGAGATTTGAAAACATTAGTATCCACCCCCGCTGCATCTAATACCACCCTTAACCATCTGGATATGGTTTGCACCATGACTTTATGGTGAGGGTGTTTATGGTTTATGAGTAAAGCTCTCTCCGTGTCCCTAAGAGTCTTAGTGACTTCTATATATTGTAAAATAAGTGTCACAATGCAGAGTCAACTATCTGCAGGATAGGCCAGAAATTCTAATTTTTGGCCAGATGAACCGGGTCGGTCTTGTTCAAGCAACCCCTGTGTAAGAAAGGTTATCTTGCCATTTGTGATATACATGGCATCCATACTTAATTTGTGTAAGGACTGGACCCGTTGTGCTGATACAAGTGCCATAATCATTACCATCTTGCATGTAAGTTTGTCCAAGGTGAGCCCCGTTATGGGTGTCCATCCTCGTAACATAGTTAAAACTATGCTTATGTCCCATGTATGGGTGTATCTGGGCCTGGGGGGATTAGAGTTAAATATACCCCTCATTAGTTTAGATACTAGTGGGTGTGATCCTATAGCAAGGTGATCACTCCCTCTGCCCAGATAATTAGATAGGGCACTCCTTGCACAATTAATGGCACTGTAACGCAATCCTTCATCGAAATGAAGGGTAGCCAGAAACTCCAGCACTTCAGTGATGGTGGCTGAGTCATATGTAGTGTTCGTCCTGGTGCAGAACACTTCCCATTTCCTGACATATGTCAGGTACTGTCTTCTGGTGGACTCCTTGCACAACGCTGAGATGGCATTGATCGTTCTGTCGGAGAGTCCATATCCCAGAAATGGCCTGTTCAGAATCTGCAAATTGACAAATTCATGCGGTCATGGCACGGATGACTATCCCCTGTAATGGGATGTACCAACAAACTCGGCCGTTTGTTTATCCGGATGCAGGGTTCTGAGGCCATCTTTTGTACTGCTGGGAACCATGGTTGGGTAGGCCAGTCGGGAACAACCAAAATACCCATTGCGGAGTCTTGTTTAATTTTCTGCAAGACCCGACTGATGAGGCAGAAGGGGGGAAATGCATAGCAAAACAAATCCCCCCAATGCAGCGAGAAAGCGTCCATCGCTGCTGCCCCTGGGTCTGGTTCCCAAGCAACATATGTTGGAAGTTGGTGATTTAGCCTGGATGCAAAAAGGTCGATATCTGGTGTCCCATAACGTTCTATAATATCTGTAAACACTTTCCGATCCAACATCCATTCTATGTTGTCATTGAATTTGCGTGACCTTGTGTCTGCCACTGTATTTAGCTTACCTGGAAGGTAAGTGGCTGAGATCCAAATCTTTCTTTCCAGACACCAGTGCCAGATATTATTAGCCAATTCATCACATGATATCGACTTTATTCCACCCATATTATGAATATAGGCCACCACTGTGGTATTGTCAATTTGTAACCTTACATGCAACTGGTGCATATCTGAACATTAGGCCCTGAGTCCATGAAATGCTCCCAGCATTTCTAGATAATTAATCCCTAGTGCTTTAAACAGGGTTAATTCTTGTGCACTCCATCTGCCACCACAACTTGTGGTGGTATTAGTTGCTCCCCAACCTTTAGCACTGGCATCAGTCAGTAATGTAACCGAGGGATTCATGATAATGATGGGGTAGAACAAAGCTGAGCATTTTCTATCCACCAGTTTAATTCTGATTTTGCTTTCCCTGGTAGTTTCACGGGCCTATCAAAATGGCCTGCATGATTTCTGAGAGCTAAGATTTTTGCTCTTTGAAGGTTTTGATAATGGAGTGGTCCAAATTGTGCTGCTGGGAACGCAGCCACTAATTTCCAAATCACTCTGGCTACTTGCCGAATGGATGGTTCCCTGATGCCAGTGAGGCTTCTGCATGCTTCTATCAAGTCCATCACTTTGTTAGGTGGCAAGGTGATAGACATTTACACAGAGTCAATAGTGAACCCCAAATAATCCATGGTAGTGGAGGGTTCCAATTTTGATTTATCTGGATGTATGATAAATCCCAGCTTTTGAAAATATGTTTTGTGGCTGATACTGCCAATGTAGCCATCTCCAATCTTATAACCCTGAATACTTCCACGTATGTAAGGATCAGAGGTAAAGTGCACCACACATGATGAAACAAGTGCAACCGTCCACCAACTTTTGATTAATCTAAACATGCAATGTTTTTGAGGGAACCAGACCCACCTACCTCCATGGTTACCGCCGGTGTTGTGTGGGTTGTCTCTGCCCTTGTTTCTTCAGTTGTTGTGTTGCTGCGTTGTGGGGTTGGCACATTTTCCAGGAAGGCCAGGCTGGGCCATGGTCTAAAAAAGACCGCTGTGCAGGTGGGCCGGCCTTCAAGCTTTCACCACCAGATGGTCTATCAAAGTACCATTGTCTGGTGGATGTGTAGGGGTGCTGCCGCTGCTGATAGTGGGTTTTTGAGGTGCTTGGTACCTTGATCAGGCCTATAGCCTTGGCCTCCTCATCCAGGACTTCCACCTGCTTCGGGAGGTTGTCCCCAAACAGCAGATTAGGCGGCTGAGTGCTACTGGTCCTGCATAATCCCGCAAATTTGGGATTAAGTGCAGCCTTGATGATGCTCTTTCTGTAACTGTTAATCTCGAACTGAGTATTACACAGTAATGCTAAAGCATCTTGTAGCTCTTCAGGCAAATCAACCCCAACAGCTGTCCTGGTCACTGCTGTGATTCCAGCAGCCAGCAGATTAAGGATCCTCTGGAGCTTAACCTCCTGGCTCCTTATAGAAGGGCTCATGTTGCCCCAGATGGGGTTGTTGACTGCTGGTACATTGAGAGAGTTACAGTTCTCTGGAGCGAGATATTTCTCAGCCGTAGTATTAATGGCTTGCTCCTGCAGCTGCTTTGTGGCCATGTAATTTATACTAGCTGCCAGCTTTGGGTGTATCGGCAGTCCTTTTTGTGTTGGTACAGCATGTTTGTTTACCATGCCCAACAATTCTTATGGCACCCCTAACACAGTTGGTTGTTCAGCCATTGCCCCTTCTTCAGGGTCAGCCTAGCTCTGACCCCCAATGCTCCCCTGCGAAGAGGGTGAGACATTTGGCAGTCCTTGAAAGGATCCTGCCGTGGGTCTGCGAGGAGACCCACCGTGACTCTGCCCCTGCCTAAGCAGGTCACGCTGGAGCAACTGCTCCACCAACCGCTCCATGCGGGAAAGATGCCCGCCGTCGCTATCTGCGAATGGGGTGTCTTCGGGTCCGGACCCAGCCGAGTCAACGGTCCTGTGCGACTTCCGGGTGGTTTTGCCGCCCGACCGCGGCGCACCTGCGGTCTTAATCGGCGAGGTCGGGAGCTGCTGGTAACACCTGCAGCTCTGGAGTACCGGCACGCTGCTGGCTGCTTTCCATAGCAGCAGATTTTGCCGCTGCTCTCTTGGATTTGCACGACTCCATAGTGCTTTTTCCTCTGAAAAACAAAATACACCCAGTCGCACACGCTCACCAGACTGGTGAGACTTACCTTCAGTAAGTTTTTAAACTTACGCTGGAGGAGCGGCGCTCCTCCCGACTGTCACTTCCGCAATGCGTTCGACGATATGTCGCGCATGCATGCTGGCAGGGTCTTCACGTAGTCACTCACGTGACTCCAAAGTAAAATTGCAATTATCAGGGTGCAATTATATAAGACATTGTGTTCTTCACTGTACTCTGCATATTGACCTCAGAACCAAATTAATGTTATTTTTAGAGAAACAGTATCTGATCAAAAATGATATTTAACACAATATTAAAAATCACAATATCACTTTTGTGGTATTCCATTGTGAAATCCTTCCAAATTGTTTTAGGTTGTGATGGTACCAAGACACAAAGGCACTTTCCTCATGACTGGATGGCTGTTCCTTTTCACATCTCTGAAAAGCAGAAGTTTATTTCCTGTCAAACCTGTCATGAGTTTAAATGACTTTTAAATATATCTAACATTCAGGGATATTTAAAATCGAGTCAAATTGAATGACTCGAATCTGGTGGCCCTACCATCATGAAGTGCTTTGAGAGGCTGGTCACGGCATACCTCATCCAGCCTCTCAGACTGCGTTGATCCATTGCAATTCGCATACCCAACAAAATAGGTCCACAGCAGATGCCAATTCCTTAGCCCTACACTTAGCCCTGAAACATCTGGATAACTACATCAGACTCCTATTTATTGACTATAGCTATGCCTTTAGTCTATCGCAGTCGCTGCCTCAAAAAGGCTGGCAGTATCATCAAGTACCCACACCATCCTGGCCACACACCCATCTCCCTGCTGCCTTCATGTAGAAGGTACAGGAGCCTGAAGACTGCAACGACCAGGTTCAGGAATAGCTACTTCCCCACAACCATCAGGCTATTAAACTTGGCTCGGACAAATCTATGAACATTAATAGCCCATTAACTGTTATTTGCACTTTATCAGTTTATTTATTCATGTGTGTATATATTTATATAATGATATATGGACACACTGATCTGTTTTGTAGTCAATGCCTACTATGTTCTGTTGTGCTGAAGCAAAGCAAGAATGTCATTGTCCTATCAGGGACACATGACAATAAACTCACTTGAACTTGAACAAACTTTAACACCATAGTTCCAATTAAACTCATCTCCAACCTCTGGATCTAAGTTTCAGCAACCCCCTCTGCAATTGGATCCTTAGCTTTCTCACCCATACTCTGCAATCAGTGAGGATATTGACAAATTCTGCAGTAACTCTATTTATAAGTTTGCAGTTTACACCATTGTAGTGGAGCAGATCTCAAACAATGATGAGATGGAGTACAAGAAGGAGATATGGAGCTTGTCAACAAAGCAAAGGTGCTAGTTATCCACTTCAGGAAGCAAGGTGAAATACATGACCCAGTCAGCATCTATGGTGCTGAACTTGGAGATGGTCAAGAGCTTCAAGTTTCTAGGTATTAATATCACCAACAATTTGTCCTTTCCCAACCACATTGATGCTATGTCCAAGAAATCACACCAACCGCAGAAGGCTTGTGGCTGCGTGCTCGCCTGCAGTCCGTCTGTCTTTTTTTCGTCTTGTTAGAGTATGTTTTCGGATTATTTTTTAGTTGTGTATATGTGGGGGGGGGGGGGGGGGGGGGGGGTGGGGGAAACTTTTAATTTTTTTAATCTCTTCCTTGAACGGAGACGCGCCCTTATCCTTGTCGTGTCTCCATTTTGCTGCGGCCTAACATCGTGGAGCTGGCGGCCTCCAATCAGAATCGACCTGAGGGCTCCAGTCGCAGAGCCTGCGGACTCACCTACTACTCACCTACCATCATGGAGCTGGCTGACTTGGAGGCTGTGGCGGCGTGGCGGCGACCCGACGGCGGAGCTTTGGAGGCCTCGGCCGCAGGCCTTGTGGACGGTAAAATCGGGAGCTCGCAGGGCCCTGGTGGGAGACCGATTTCCGAGAGCTCCACAACAGCAACTTCGCCCTCCCCGAATCGCGGGGTTTGCATCGGCCCGTCGCAGGGCCTTACATCGCCCGGTGTGGCTTAATCGGCCGCGGGACTTACCAACGCCTGCCGGGGGCTTTAACATCAGGAGCCTCGATTGCCTCGACGTGGAAAAAAAACAAAGAACAGGGAAGAGATAGGACTTTTGCCTTCCATCACAGTGAGGAGGTGTTTGGAGATTCACTGCGATGGATATTTGTGTGAAACTGTGCTAATTGGGTGTTATGTTTATTTTACTGTTATGACTGCAGGGAACAAAATGTTGTTCAAACCTCTGTTTGTTTGAATGACAATAAAGGCAATTTGTATTGTATTTGTATTTGTACGCTTGGTATGGCAACTACTCTGCCCAAGACTAGAAGAATTTCCAGAGTGATATGTACCCAGTCCAGTCCACCACACAAACCAGTCACCACCCTCATCAACATCAATACTTCACTCCATCTCCGGAAATCCAGCTATCAAGGACCTCCTGCACCCCAATTATTCTCTCTTTTCCCCTCTCCCATCGGGCCGAAGATACAAAAGCTTGATAGCACATACCACCAGATTCAGATACCAACTTCTCTTACTTCAGAGAGCCCTTGCTTTCTCTCTCCATCCCCTTCCCCTTCCCAATTCTTCCACTAGTCTTACTGTCTCCAACTACAATGTATCTTTGTCCTGCCCCCTCCCTTGACATGAGTCTGAAGAAGGGGCTCGACCCGAAACGTTGCCCATTCCTTCTCTCCAGAGATGCTGCCTCACCCCCTGAGTTACTCCAGCATTTTGTGTCTACCTACCAGATTCAAGAGCAGCTTAGACACAAAATCTGGAGTAACTCAGTGGGACAGGCAGCATCTCTGCAGAGAAGGAATGAGTGATGTTTTGTCGCCATTCAATATGATCATGGCTGATCATCCACAATCAGTACCCTGTTCCTGCCTCTCCCCATATCCTCATCTCCGTTCTAAATGGCTTACCCCTTATTCTTAAGCTATGGCCCCTGGTTATGGACTCCCCCAACATTGGGAACATGTTTCCTGCCTCTAGCATGTCCAATCCGTTAATAATCTTATATGTTTCAATAAGATCCCCTCTAATCCTTCTAAATTCCAGAGTATACAAGCCCAGCCGTTCCATTCTATCAACATATGACAGCCCTGCCATCCCGGGAATTAACCTTGTGAACCTTCGCGGCACTCCCTCAATAGCAAGAATGTCCTTCCTCAAATCTGGATACCAAAACTGTACACAATACTCCAGGTGTTGTCGCACTAGGGCCCTGTACAACAGCAGAAGGACCTCGTTGCTCCTCTACTCAACTCCTCTTGTTATGAAGACCAACATGCCATTCGCTTTCTTCACTGCCTGCTGTACCTGCATGCTTACTTTCAGTGACTGATGAACAAGGAATCGCAGATCTCGTTGTACTTCCCCTTTTCCCAATTTGACACCATTCAGATAATAATCTGCCTTCCTGTTTTTGCCACCAAAGTGGATAACCTCACATTTATCCACATTAAACTGCATCTGCCATGCATCTGCCCACTCACCCAACCTGTCCAAGTCACCCTGCATCCTCATAGCATCCTCCTCACGGTTCACACTGCCACCCAGCTTTGTGTCATCTGCAAATTTGCTAATGTTACTTTTAATCCCTTCATCTAAATCATAAATGTATATTGTAAATAGCTGTGGTCCCAGCACCGAGCCTTGCAGAACCCCACTAGTCACTGCCTGCCATTCTGAAAGGGACCTATTAATCCCTACTGTTTGTTTCCTGTCTGCCAACCAATTTTCTATCCATGTCAGTACCCGACCCCCAATACCATGTGCCCTAGTTTTGTCCACTAATCTCCTATGTGAGACCTTATCAAATGCTTTCTGATAGTCCAGGTACACTACATCCACTGGCTCTCCCTTGTCCATTTTCCTAGTTACATTCTCAAAAAATTCCACAAGATTTCTGGTCTCTTTCACAATTGTTAATTGAATCCTTGTTAATAGTCACAGGTATGTTTTCTCTCTATGGATTTTAGTCTCAGACCATGACACAGAAAACAGATGTTTGCCAAGAGATAATGGGGGCTGAAGACAGGGCAAAAATAGCATTGTTTGCAACATAGATCAAGGGGTTTCTGAACAATGAGGTCAATCAAGGTCAAAGATAAAATGGAGAACCGAGAACCAAAAAGTCACTTGATTGGCAAAGATTTACAATAAATTAGTGAGCATAAACCTGGAGCAAGGAGCATGGCTTTCTTCGGCATTGAGGGTGCTAATTTGCTTCAAAATTTTGATTATACGTGATAAGTGTGCATTTTTTGCAAAATATGCTACTCGATGGAGGGCATGGATGTACGTGCTTCAGCTAGCAAGATAGAAGCCAGTGGACTGCGTAATCAGTAATGTCAGTTCACTTAATATATCATGCCAAATGGTATAATAATAATGGCCCAAATTGTACTCTACTTGTCACGCTGTCATAATCCATGGTCTCACGGGACAGGTCACTATCGGAGACAAGACGAACATTTATTAACAATAAACTACGTTATGCCACAGATGACTCGGATGAGACATGAAGGGGATATATTATGACCAAACTTTCATCAATACCACACCTCCACACTGATTATATGGCATTGGTGAAGGCAGGTAAGATGGTAGTTCATGAATGGTCTGATAGCACTAAGACTATTGAGAAGAATGACAAAGAATTAGACAACATTTTGGAAAAAGAGACTTGGTGGGAAAGGGCCTGGAACTGGGGATTAAATGCTAATGTACACCCACAGATTAGAATTTATTTTCATATATTAGTGTTTGCACGGTTATTGATTGCAATTGTTTTGATTTTTTTAAGTCTGGCATAATAGAAAGCCATAAAGGATGTTGAAGACCAAATATTTGTCAAGCAGGTAGGAAGTGCGATAGACAGGCGGCAATTACTCCCAGAAGCTGTTTTAGCTGCGGTGATTCAATACTTGGGTATGGCCAAGAACCATCTAGGGGCTTTGATGTAGAGATTGCTTGAAATTATAAGAAAATTGAGCAAGTTTGTAATATTATTAACCCAAGTAGGTTACAAACTTGGGAACCATGATGGGAATTAAGGCCAACATGGTGAAGGTAATTTAAAGGTCATTTTAGTAGAGGCAGTTATCAGATTAGGGTAGTGTATACATTCCCAGGCATAGCTAACTAGAGTTAAAATTATTACAGGATGTTTGTAAACCAGGCAGAACGCAATAAAACTGATCTTAAAGAGCCTGTCCCACTTGGGCTTCATTTGCGTGCCATTTACGCGACAGGCCGGTAGTGCCTGACGCGCGATTGTCGCGCGAAAATTGGTCAAGTGCTCTTGAGGGCCCTGCTTCTTTTGGGAGCCATTTGCGACGTCGTTAGTACTTAGTCCAATGTCCATGGCAAGGATTTTCACAGTGAAAAAATTTCAAAACTACGCGCGCTTTATACCCGGGTGGTCACGTGGTGCGGCGCTCAAATAGCGTGCAAATGGCGCGCCAACGGCTTACGGGCGTCGCACAGTTACGGACGTTGATGCACGGTGACGCATAATAGATTAGCAAAGGCAACGTTCGTGCGTAGGCGTGGGTAACCATGCATCACCACGCGCTACACGTAGGCCGTCAGTACGTCAACGTACGGCATAAGCATACTTGCACAGAGGATAAGTCACGCAGGTGGCGCGCGAAGATTTTGAGCATCCCAAAATCCTGGGGTGCTGCACGTTACTGCGTGTCACTGCTTACACCACCACACGCCAACCAATTTTTAGGATGTCGCGTAAATGTCGCGCAAATGACGCCCATGTGGGACAGGCCCTTGAGATAAGAGGAGTCATTTTACACAGGCATGTACAGATCAAATTGGCGAATAGTGTTCTAAGCACACGAAGAGAAGTACCAGGTGAATGTCAGATAGAAGCAACTCTATCTGCAGGGGACTTTAATAAGGCCAACTTGAAGACTGTACTGCCGAAATGTTATCAACATGTCAAGTGTCCTACTAGAGGGGAGAACACGCTGGACCATGTCTATTCCAATATCAAGCACGCGTATAGAGCCATTCCTCTCCCCCAACTCGGCCAGTCAGATCATCTCTCCCTCCTGCTCTCCCCAGCCTACACCCCCCTCAGACGCAGTGCCAGGCCCACCATAAAGACTGTTACAACCTAGCCTGAAAATGCACTCTCCAAACTACAGGACTGCTTCGCACAGACAAACTGGGACATATTCGAACACCTGGATCTGGAAACATTCACAGGAACGGTACTGGACTATATCAAGTTCTGCATCGGAAACGTGACTGTGGACAAAAACATTTGGGTTTTCCCAAACCAGAAACCCTGGATGTCCAGCCAGGTCCACACACTCCTCAGAGCCCGCGATGATGTCTTCAGGTCAGGTGACAGAGTTCTGTACAGGGCTGCTCGAACCGATCTGGAAAGGGGAATTAAAAAAGCCAAGGTGGACCATAAGAGGAGCATAGAGTCCCACCTGTCCAGCAATAACACACGGGAGGTATGGCGGGGCATACAAGGCATCACAAACTACAGAGGCTGTGCTAAATTGCTTCTTTTCCCGCTTTGAAACATCACAACAGCAGCACTCATCTGCTACAGCCCTGCTCCCACCCTTACCTGGCTCCTGCACTACTCCACTCACGGTAATGGAGCACGATGTCAGACGGGTGCTCGTGGCAGTGAACCCCAAGAAGGCTGCCGGCCCAGATGGAGTACCTGGTAAGGTGCTCAAAGAGTGTGCCCACCAGCTCACCGTCATCTTCAATCTCTCCCTGGACCAGGCAGTTATCCCGTCCTGCCTAAAATCAGCCACAATCGTTCCAGTGTCGAAGAAGTCTCCCATCACCAGCCTAAACGATTACCGTCCCGTGGCCCTCACTCCGGTAATCACGAAGTGCTTCGAGAGATAGGTCCTCCAGTACATCAAGGACTATCTCCCTCCAGACTTCGACCCCCACCAATTTGCCTATCGCCCAAACAGATCCGCAGAAGACGCCATCACCGTAGCTCTCCATTCTGTGCTGAGCCACCTTGAGCAGGGGCAGAGCTACGTCCGGATGCTCTTCGTGGATTACAGCTCAGCTTTCAATACTATCATTCCGGACATTCTCATCGACAAACTGGTCACTCTCGGCCTCCCCACTCTCACATGTGCCTGGATAAAGGACTTCCTCACCAACCGGCCCCAGACTGTGAGACTCGGCCCCCACCTCTCCTCCACTCGCATGTTGAGTACCGGCTCCCAACAGGGCTGTGTGCTAAGCCCCCTCCTGTACTGTCTCTACACCCACGACTGTAGTCCGGCCCACAACAACAACCGAATTGTCAAGTTTGCTGACGACACTACAGTAGTCGGACTCATCTCAAGGGGAGACGAGGCAGCCTACAGAAAGGAAGTCCTGAAGTTGACAGCCTGGTGCTCAGAAAACAACCTGGCTCTGAACACCAAGAAAACCAAAGAGTTCATTGTCGACTTCAGGAGGCACAGCACCGACTTAGCCCCCTTATACATCAACGGCGAGTGTGTGGAGAGGGTCCACACCTTCCGGTTTCTTGGTGTCCTCATCTCCGCTGACATCTCCTGGACAGACAACATCACAGCGGTCATCAAGAAGGCTCAGCAGCGGCTGCACTTCCTGAGGGTCCTCAGGAAGCACAACCTGGACTCCAACCTGCTGCTGACCTTCTACCGCTCGTCCATTGAGAGCCTGTTGACATACTGCATTACAGCATGGTACGGCAGCTGCACCAGGGCAGACAGGGAGAGGCTTCAGAGGGTAGTTAGGGCAGCACATAAGATCATCGGCTGCCCTCTCCCCTCTCTGATGGACATTTACACCTCCCGCTGTCTCAGCAGAGCGAAGAACATCATCAAGGGCAGCTCCCATCCTGCATTTGGCCTGTTTGACCTGTTGCCCTCAGGGAGGCGCTATAGGTGCATCAGCACAAGGACAAATAGTCTCAAGAATAGTTTCTTTCCAAAATCCATTATCTCCCTGAACTCACACATGCACTGACTTCACAGCCTAACCCCGGACTTTCATCTATCCACCTACTGTAATTTGTACTTTAACTGTAATTTCCAATATGTGCCATAATCCATACTGGATATAGGAATCCTATTTATTCATTCTATTTATCCATTGTCTTTTATAGATATGTATATAGCGCCGCAGAACTGTGCACCTTATTCCCCCCCCCCCCCTTTTGTTTTGCACTGAGTAGGAGAAGCTTTTAATCTCATTGTACATGTGTATAGTGACAATAAAAGGCATTCTGATTCTGATTCTGAGCTCCAGCAGAAATAAACCATGGAACGATGACCATAATACAAAGTGGGTGACTAGTAAATTATTGCAAGATTATAAAACCCAGATGTAACCATTGTAATGCAAATGGCATAAAATGCTGTTTACTTTGAGTTAATGAAGCACTGGGTCCTCTCAGAGTGCTTCCCAGTGCTTACTGTGAGGCCTGAATAAACTGACGTGTTTGAGAAACTCACCTCTGCTCTATGAGATGTTTAAGAAGGAACTGCAGATGCTGAAAAATCGAAGGTAGACAAAAATGCTGGAGAAAGTCAGCGGGTGAGGCAGCATCTGTGGAGCGAAGGAAATAGGCAACGTTTCGGATCGAGACCCTTCTTCAGAAACATAAACATCCACCACAGTGACTCCACCACATTCCTCACTGTAATGGAAGGCGAAAAACTGTTACTGTTACTGGTGTAAGGTTCATGCCCATATCTTATGACTTACGAGCTGTCATTTGATGGTGGCAATTAATTTACCTAGCACTCACAGACCAAATTTCCTCTTTCCAGAAGCTGGTGGCTTCCTTTAATCCTTTGCTTCCCTTAATATTTAAAAAATAGTTTGATGGCCTCAATGATACGTCAATAATAAGAAACTATATAGGTTGGGGGGAGGGACTATTTAAAAAATAGTTTGATGGGCTCAATGATACAAGTCAATAATAAGAAACAAACAGGTTGGGGGGAGGGACTCAAATAGAGATAGCTAGGAGACGGTGTCTGAGGCAGGAGGCAGAGAAGGGAAGCACTCAGACCCAACATGTACGGGGGGGAAGAAGAAAAAATAAATAAACAGAGAATAAGAGGTGGTGGGTGTCTTAAAGGTGTGAGCAGAGAGAAAGAGGGGTATAAAATGGCAATAGAAGCAAGCGGTAGCAAGGTGAAAATTAATAGTGGCTGGCAGCCAAATCCAGGAAAAAAATCAAAAGGGGCCACTTGTCAACATAATTGTATAAAGGGTAAAAGTGTTGTAAAAACAAGCCTGAAAGCTTTGTGTCTCAATGCGAGGAGCATTCGTGATAAGGTGGATGAGTTGAAGGTGCAGATAGCTATTAATGACTATGCTATAGTTGGGATCACGGAGACATGGTTCTAGGGTGACCAAGGCTGGGAGCTGAACATCCAGGGATATACAATATTCAGGAGGGATAGACGGAAAGGAAAAGGAGGTGGGGTAGCGTTGCTGGTGAGAGAGGAGATTAATGCAATAGAAAGAAAGGACATTAGCATGGAGGATGTGGAATCGATATGGGTAGAGCTGCAAAACTCTAAGGGGCAGTAAACACTAGTGGGAGTTGTGTACAGGCCACCTAACAGTAGTATTGGAGTTGGGGATGGCATCAAACAGGAAATTAGAAGTGCGTGCAACAAGGGTAACACAGTTATAATGGGTGATTTCAATTTGCATATAGATTGCGTGAATCAAATTGGCAGGGGTGCCGAGGAAGACGATTTCTTGGAATGTATGCGGGATAGTTTTCTAAACCAGCATGTGGAGGAACCAACGAGAGAGCAGGTTATTCTAGACTGGGTATTGAGTAATGAGGAAGGGTTAGTTAGCAGTCTTGTTGTGCGTGGCCCCTTGGGCAAGAGTGACCATAATATGATTGAGTTCTTCATTAGGATGGAGAGTGACATAATTAAGTCAGAAACAAGGGTCCTGGACTTAAAGAAAGGTAACTTTGAAGGTATGAGCCGTGAATTGGCCAAGATAGACTGGCAGGTGAGTCTTAAAGGGTTGACAGTGGATGTGCAATGGAAGGTATTTAAAGATTGCATGGATGAAGTACAAAAATTGTTCATACCAGTTTGGCAAAAGAATAAAGCAGGGAAGGTGGTGCATCCATGGATAACGAGGGAAATCAGGGCTAGTATAAAAACTAAAGATGAGACATACAAATTAGCCTGAAAAAGCAGCCTACCAGAGGACTGGGAGAAATTCAGAATCCAGCAGAGGAGGACAAAGGGCTTAATTAGGAAAGGGAAAATAGATTACGAAAGGAAACTGGCAGGGAACATAAAAACTGACTGCAAAAGTTTTTATAGATATGTGAAGGGAAAGAGACTAGTTAGAACAAATGTTGGTCCCTTGCAGTCAGAAGCAGGTGAATTGATCATGGGGAACAAGGACATGGCAGACCAATTGGATAACTACTTTGGTTCTGTCTTCACTAAGGAAGACATAAATAATCTGCCGGAAAAAGCAGTGGACCGGAGGTCAAATAAGATGGCGGAACTGAGTGAAATCCAGGTTAGCGGGGAAGTGGTGTTGGGTAAATTGAATGGATTAAAGGCCGATAAATCCCCAGGGCCAGATGGTCTGCATCCCAGAGTGCTCAAGGAGGTAGCCACGGAAATAGTGGATGCATTAGACATAATTTTTCAAAACTCCTTAGATTCTGGAGTAGTTCCTGAGGATTGGAGATAGCTAATGTAACCCCACTTTTTAAAAAAGGAGTGAGAGAGAAAGCGGGGAATTACAGACCAGTTAGTCTAATATCGGTAGTGGGGAAACTGCTAGAGTCAGTTATTAAAGATGGGATAGCAGCGCATTTGGAAAGTGGTGAAATCATTGGACAAAGTCAGCATGGATTTAAAAAAGGTAAATCATGTCTGACGAATCTTATAGAATTTTTCGAGGATGTAACTAGTAGAGTGGATAAGGGAGAACCAGTGGATGTGTTATATCTGGACTTTCAGAAGGCTTTCGACAAGGTCCCACATGAGAGATTAGTATATAAACTTAAAGCACATGGTATTTGTGGTTCAATATTGATGTGGATAGAGAACTGACTGGCAGACAGGAAGCAAAGGGTATGAGTAAACGGGTCCTTTTCAGAATGGCAGGCAGTGAGTAGTGGGGTACCGCAATGCTCAGTGCTGGGACCCCAGCTATTTACAATATACATTAATGATTTGGACGAGGGAATTGAATGCAACATCTACAAATTTGCAGATGACACCAAGCTGGGGGGGTATAGTTAGGTGTGAGGAGGATGCTAGGAGGCTGCAGGGTGATTTGGATAGGCTGAGTGAATGGGCAGATGCATGGCAGATGCAGTATAATGTGGATAAATGTGAGGTTATCCACTTTGGTGCCAAAAACATGAGGGTAAACTATTATCTGAATGGTGGCAGATGAGGAAAAGGGGAGATGCAATGAGACCTGGGTGTCATGGTACACCAGTCATTGAAAGTAGGCATGCAGGTGCAGCAGGCAGTGAAGAAAGCAAATGATATGTTAGCATTCATTGCGAAAGGTTTTGAGTATAGGAGCAGGGAGGTTCTACTGCAGTTGTACAGGATTTTGGTGAGACCACACCTGGAGTATTGCGTACAGTTTTGGTCTCCAAATCTGAGGAAAAACATTCTTGCCATAGAGGGGGTTCAGAGAAGGTTCACCAGACTGATTCCTGGGATGTCGGGACTTTCATATGAAGAAAGACTGGATAGACTCGGCTTGTACTCACTGGAATTTAGAAGATTGAGGGGGGATCTTAGAAACTTACAAAATTCTTAAGGGGTTGGACAAGCTAGATGCAGGAAGATTGTTCCCGATGTTGGGGGAGTCCAGAACAAGAGGTCACAGTCTAAGGATAAGGGGGAATTCCTTTAGGACCGAGATGAGGAAAACATTCTTTACACAGAGAGTGGTGAGTCTCTGGAATTCTCTGCCACAGAAGGTCGTTGAGGCCAGTTCATTGGTAATATTCAAGAGGGAGTTGGATGTGGCTCTTGTGGCTAAAGGGATCAGGGGATATGGAGAGAAGGCAGGTACGGGATACTGAGTTGGATGATCAGCCATGATCATATTGAATGGCGGTGCAGGCTCGAAGGGCCGAATGGCCTACTCCTGCACCTATTTTTCTATGTTTCTATGTTTCTAAATGAAGGTATAGCAGAGTGGCATATTGAAAGCAGCCATTTTGGGAGAAGCTATGCTTTGAGGTGAAGTATTGCGATTGAGGGTATGTGATAAGTCTTTGACTCAAGTTGATAGGGTGAGGTCAGACACGACTAAAGTAATATAACACTCAAGCTAATTAGCCTACAAATCTGGAGTGTGGGAGGAAACTGGAGCATCCTGAGAAAACTCATACAGGTCACGGGAAGAACATGCAAACTCCGTACCGGCAACACCTGTAGTCAGGATCGAACCCGGGTCTCTGGCGCTGTAAGGCACTAACTTTACCACTGCGCCACCATGCCACCTTTATCACAAATAATATTTGAAAGCTAAGTAGCAGATAGCATTTTAGTTTTGAATAATAACCACTCAATTTTGCATGTTGAGGTTTTTTTTGTAAATTATGTGCATAAAGATAGTAAACACTAACTGCTTTGCTGCATTGCAAACAAAGCGCTTTCTTGATTCCCACTTTGCTACTGACAACTTAAATCATGTTCACAGGTTTGCAATCACAGAGAACTGATCAAACAAAAAAACACCTATAATAGCAAGTTATAGCTGTAACCACATGCAAATACCAAGAGTGTGCAAGCTTCAAATATATGGTACTGCACTGCACATTCTAGCATAAGATCATACTGTCTTAGGAAATCCATTGAATATCTTCTTTCAGTCTATCAACAATTGTTTACCTTTATTCCCTGTTTGCCTATCCCTGACCCACTTTTATTCCCATGCTTTCATTGGCTATGATTTTGCTGACAGTTATATAATGAGACATTATGAGATATCTTCTGAACGTCCAGCATCAAATGTAACATCCTTTGTCCATGTTACATTTCGTTTACTAATTAACACATGCACTTTCCATATTAATTTTGTCTTAAATTATCATTTCTGGGTGTCTCTTTGCCACCAAATTATAACTGGTTGAAGCTATTTGGTTTATCTTTTTATCTTTGAAGAGGGATGTAATATTTGCACTGCTTGGTCCTCTGACTAACATAGTCAGCTGAAGAGGGCATCACATTGCCTCACTGCGCGATAGACCTGGGTTCAATCCTAACCTTGTGCTGTCAGAGCAGATTTGCATAGTCTCTCTGTTTTTGTTTCCTCCAGATGCTTCAGTTTACACCCACATCTCAAAAACAAGCAGGTTGATAGGTTAAATGGCCACTGAAAATAGTTCTTATTGTGTAGGTGAGTGGTATGATGAATTTGGAGAAAATCAAAAATAGAATGAACGTTGGATTAGTATAAATGGGTGGTTGATGGTCAACGCGGAATTGTTGGGCAAAAGAGCCTGTTTCCATGCTGCCTCTTTCTCTATTATCTCAATGATTCAATGATACTATAACCATATAACCATATAACAATTACAGCACGGAAACAGGCCTTCTCGGCCCTTCCAGTCCGTGCTGACCATTTATTTTCCCCTAGTCCCATCTACCTGCACTCAGACCATACCCCTCCATTCCCTTCCCGTCCATATACCTATCCACTTTACTTTTAAATGTTAAAATCGATCCTGCCTCCATCACTTCTGCTGGAAGATCATTCCACACAGCCACCACTCTCTGAGTAAAGAAGTTCCCCCTCATGTTACCCCTAAACTTCTGTCCCTTAATTCTCATGTCATGCCCTCTTGTTTGAATCTTCCCTACCCTCAATGGGAAAAGCTTATCCACGTCAACTCTGTCTATCCCTTTCATCATTTTAAAGACCTCAATCAAGTCTCCCCTTAACCTTCTGCGCTCCAAAAAATAAAGACCTAACTTGCTCAACCTTCCTCTGTAATTAGTTGCTGGAACCCAGGCAACATTCTAGTAAATCTCCTCTGTACTCTCTCTATTTTGTTGACATCCTTCCTATAATTAGGTGACCAAAATTGTACACCATACTCCAGAATTGGTCTCACCAATGCCTTGTACAATTTTAACATTACTTCCCTACTCCTATATTCAATGCTCTGATTTATAAAATCCCGGCACACCAAAAGCTTTCTTTACCACCCTATCTACATGCGATTCCACCTTCAGGGAACTATGCACAGTTATTCCTAGATCCCTTTGTTCCACAGCATTCCTCAATTCCCTACCATTTACCATGTACGTCCTATTTTGATTTGTCCTGCCAAGATGTAGCACCTCACACTTATCAGCATTAAACTCCATCTGCCATCTTTCAGCCCACTCTTCCAAATGTCCCAAATCTGTAGACTTTGAAAATCTACTTCATTATCTACAGCACCACCTATCTTAGTATCATCTGCATACTTACTTATCCAATTTTCCACCCCATCATCTAGATCATTGATGTACATGACAAACAACAGTGGACCCAACACAGATCCCTGAGGCACCCCACTGGTCACCGGCTTCCACCTTGGCATCTCCCATTCAGCCACTGTTGAATGCATCTTGCTACTCTGCCATTAACACCCAAAGATTGAACCTTCTTAACCAACCTTCCATGGGGAACCTTGTCAAAGGCCTTACTGAAATCCATATAGACAACATCCACTGCTTTACCCTCATCAATTTCCCTAGTAACCTCTTCAAAAAATTCAAGAAGGTTTGTCAAACATGACCTTCCAGGCACAAATCCATGTTGACTGTTCTTGATCAGACCCTGTTACATGTACCTAGGTATGCAAAATGCTTTGTTTTACATACAACCCAGTAAAATCTATGACCTACGTGCATATAAGATCTACTGATTGGCTTCCACTTGATTTACACTTCAAAGTTGCAGACATAACATTGCTTTTCTATTTGATTCAGGAAGGTTGAAAGAGAATGGAGGCGGGTGGAAGGCTGGAGTCAAGTCAAGTCAAGTTTATTCGTCACATACACATACGAGATGTGCAGTGAAATGAAAAGTGGCAGTGATTGCGGACTTTGTGCAAAAAAACAAACAAACAAACAAACAACTACAAACAGAATGGAACAGAAGGTTGCAGTAGTGGGGTGAGGTGAAGCAATGGAGGAACTTGAAGCTGAGGACAAGTATTTTAAGGTTAATGTGTGGACAGGAGTGATGGGTGAACCAGAGTCAACACAAAGCAGGTTTGATAGTGAACATGTTGTAGTGAGTGAATAATGGGAAACAAAGAGAAGAATTAGAGAAACTGACTGAACAATAACAAAACAATAACAAAAACAAAAGGTTTCAATGGCAGTGGGTCTTACAGACATGAAGAATTGCATGTTTTAATTAGAGTTCTGAATTTAATTAGAGATCCGAAGATAATGTGAAAGGAGCAGTTGGGGAGTAAGTTGTAGTCATCATTGCACTGTCTTAGAAATGAAGAAAGATCTTAAAGAAGTCACTTGTTCATGAACACATGAGGAGTTTAAATGCAAGTTGAGAAGGATGCAAAATAATTTAAATGGTGCAATGCCAGAAGGAGAAACCATGTTGGGAGTTGGTTGTAAAGATTACGCCGTTTCTGCAATAGGTTGGGCTGGAATTAGTGATAAGATGGACCCTAAGATGGAGCCTAAGAGGGGGCTTA